>OY744481.1:216448919-217648919 GCA_963556165.1 Tipula helvola | reverse complement strand
TGCATTCTTCATCGGCCCCATTCGTAATATTTTCAATTTCTTTAGTTTTGAATATTGTTGTTTCTTTCCAAGTTATGTGTGGGATAAGAACATAATAAAATGTAGTCAATATTTTAATATATTCTCACGATCGTTTTCTACTGAGCTTATTTATCTTATTTGTATAATGGTATCCCTTTTATTATTGTTGTTTTATCTCTCTTTTTGCATCATGTTAAATGAAAAACTAAAAAAAACGTCCATTCGACACCAATACAATTTACCAATACTATTGCTTTCCGGTAATCCTCAAATCAATCCTCATTTTGCGACTAAAATCGCTGTACTGGCCAAAAACAGAAACCCCTTTTCAACGCATCCATCTAGATTTTTTTCTTTTTTGGAATGTATACATTTTTTTTTAACTGTCGATCACTTCAGTAGGTACTTATGTAGAAATGTAAATCATGAATAGACTCTATAAATAGATTACTATAAATGTAATAAACAAATTATGTGGATTTTTTAGTATTTTTGGATTACCGCAAGAAATTGTATCTGATAACGGGCCACCGGGCCACAACAAATTTAATTCGTTTGAATTCTGCCAGTTTTGTAAAAAACTTACAATCGAATGGATCAACCGAAAGGAATGTGCAAACGATCAAAAGATGTCTGAAAAAGCATGTCATGAAAAATCGCGGGTTAGACATGAAGAAGCAAATTGATAAATTTTTACTTCAGCCCAGGAACATGCCTAATATAGTGAATTCGCAGGCTCCAGCTGACATTATTTTTTCCTTCAGACCTAGAACTTTGCTAGATTTAGCATCGAAGAAAAAAGTTAAATTTGAAATTCCGAACAAATCGTTTAAGCCAAATAGCAGCAAATTTTGTAGTCGTGTTGATTTATATATAATACAATTTAATACCAATGAAAATGTTATGTATAAAAATCATTTCAAAAATTGCATTAGATGGATAATGGATTCCAACTGAAGTCATAAAACAATTTAGCAAATTTATATATTTAATTAAGATTAACAACAATTTTAGAACAGCTCATATAAATCAAATTTGGCAGATAGATTTCATCCATCTATAGAACCCCTCCCAAGGAATGCAGCAAGAAGACCGTTTAGAACATTTATTGTATAATGTTGAAACGTCCGCACCGTCATTTATTGTACTAATTTACTGTGATAGTATGGTTTACTAGTGTATATAACACTGCTGTCAGAGATAAGAATAAAGAGATAAACTATTGCGAACAATCCCATAGCACCGCACTATTTGACTGATAAGCGACAATAGCAATATAAGCAGTAGCAGAAACACAAATCGTAACCCGACACATTATGCCATCTAGACGAAAATAGTAAATTTTTCATTTTTGCTATCGCAGGCAGCAACAAGAAAAAAATTGCTGACAAAGATTTATCTCCACTACTCCATATACACATCCCTAGTAAAAAGAAAAATTATGATGAATGAAAAAACGATTTTTTCATGGCTATTGTTGTTGTAAGAGCGGTTTTATGATTAATTTTTGTCTATGCATATTCATGCATCCGATGAATGAATATAATTTTTTTTAAATATGACCTCAAAAGGTCGTTCACCTATCTAATAGATCGATAATTTGTCAGATTTTTTATTTTTTATTTGTTTGTAGTTGTAATAAATATGAATTTCATTTACTGCAAAAGTGTTATCATGGAATATACCAAAACCTGCTAAAATTCTCCCTTTAGAAAGCCTGCTTCTTTTGTTAGCACGCAAATACACATTTAAAAATATCAACTGTTAAGTGTATCATTACTAAAAACCATATAAAAAAAATTTAATTTTTTAGATTTCACCAACACCACTTATAGTTGATATCACACACTACTTAATACACTGTATTCACAACCGTATGTATTCTCACTAATACAATCAGCAGTTGATATATTTTTACAGCAATAGTATACAAATGATTGGGCTTTCTAAAGAGAGAATTTTAGCAGGTTTTGAATATACCAAAACCAACACTAATGTATAACAAGCCTGATTCTGTAATGAGGTACACAGATACCTTCTTACATTAAATCGCTTATACTTGGAAGTATTGGTGGGAAGCTTCGTATGTTTTGTTTTGTCTACAATTTATATAGTGTATCCGATCACCAATACTTTCATGTATAAGCGAAAAATAAGTTATGATAGTCAGGCTTGTAATAAATTAATGTTGGTTTTGAATATACATATATATGTATGTATTTACGTATAATAATAAGGCGATATTCAAATCAAAAGTATGTAATTGTATTTATAATGCATACACAATGTACATACACATATAGTATAATAATTGTATAATAATTATTTTTCTTATCTAGATTTCGCCTCGTAAGAATTCGCAGAAATTTAAGTGACGTAACCGTAAGCGATCCGTTTGGATCAACAAAAAACTCCGAGTTCCGGAGGCATTTATGTGTGATATGTAAGCCTTGTAAACAACATAAAAAAAATTGATGTGCCATTCGGGACAAGTTTGGTACACCACAATAATTTTAGGTTTCTACCTAACATATACCAAAGATTTATAAATAAATAATAACATAATTAACAAAATTTTGCGTTTTTATTACAAACCGGAAAATTGTGTTTCGTGATTTAAATTTTACAATAGTTTTGTTTACAAATTGAATTGTATAGTATTCAGTCTAACAACAGTTGGGGATTTACTATAAAAGATTATTTCAATAGGCTCTTTTGTACATATAAATGCAAATTTATTATCTTTTGTGATTGTGGCTTGGTATTGGAACAACACACTAGAAACTGTTGTCGTATATGAGTCACTTTCGGGTAAGTTAATCTCTTTTATTTTATTAAAACGATTTATTTGTTTTTTAACTTATTTTTATTTTGTAGATACCCTACGTTTCGACGGTATATTCCGTCATCTTCAGGGGGAAATTAATTATAAACAAAATTTTCTCCATTACGTTTTTTCAAATTTTACAATAATGTCTAAAGTATCTACGTTTATGGCCAAAAATAAATTTTATATAATACAAAGTTTAAATTTAGAAATAAGATTACATGAAAATTCAATTTAAAATAATATTATCATAATAATTGAACAAAAATTTGAAAACTTCTTGTATATTTAATAAATTTTGAGTTTTTTTATATGTATACTTTCCAAAATAAGCCTTTTAGTAAGATTCTCCTTCTTATCCAAAATTGTCGCATCCTCTATAGATAAAGAGTGGCCGGTTTGTCGTAAATGGTTTGAGATTGCGCTAAAGGTTTTTGTGGAATCATAAATATGTTGGTATAGCATCTTTTTTAAATATTATTTGGTTTGACCAACATATTCTCTTCCACAAGAACACTTTAATTTATATACTAAGTTAGATTGTAACTCTAAGGGAATTTTGTCTTTTAATTTTGTAAATAAAAATGTATCTAAACGATTAAACGGTCTACCAACAAGTTTTATATCATAATTATTTAATAAAAATTTAATTTTTTCGTATAAATTTTTTATGTAAGGGATCGAAATAAAAAGTTGACGATTATTTTCAACGGGTAAATTTTGATTTCCGCGCGAATTTTCTGAATTATTTGTCGAAATGGTATTTTTATCGATAGCCTTTCTAATATTTCTGGCAATAACGTTATTTGGGTAGCCATTTGAAAACAATACGTTCTTTAAAATTTTGAAATTGTCAGAATGAAATTCTCCATCCGACAATCTCAAAACGTTTTCCGCCAATAAAAATGCCGTATTGTTTTTGTATGAAGATGGAAGCCACGATTCATAATTTAGGTATCGACCCGACCAACTTTTTTTATGATACCAGTTCGTTTTTAAACTTCCATTTTCATTACGTATCACCAAAACATCAAGAAAAGCTAAACTACCATCATTTTCAATTTCACAAGTAAATTTGATTCGCGGAGTAAAACCATTGAATAATTCGAGAAAATAATCAACATCTGAATTTGGAATAGCCGTAAAAATATCATCCACATACCTAAAGAAGAAAATAGGTTTAACGGAAGATGTTTTCAACACTTCAGTCTCAATATACTCCATCAACAAGTTAGCCAGTGTTGGGCTGACTGGTGATCCCATTGGAGAGCCAAACACTTGTTTAAAACATCTTCCGTTAAAACTAAATTCTGTGTGATTCAAAACAAATTTTAATCCTTTCAAAAAGTTATTCAAATTTAAATTAGTATTGCTTTTTAATTTTATGTCATTCCAAAATGTTTTTACCAAATTTAATACCAACAACGAGTCTACGTTGGTAAACAAAGATTCAACGTCCAAAGATATTAAGATATAATTTTGAGGTAGAACTGAATATACCGTCGAAACGTAGGAGTATCTACAAAATAAAAATAAGTTAAAAAACAAATAAATCGTTTTAATAAATTAAAATAAAAACTTAATAAAAGAAAACTCCTTAATCTCTTTTATTTGAGTTAGTAAGTTTTACACACATCACAATAGTTTTAGGCTTCTAAATTTAAATTCTGGGCTCTAAAATTCAAAAAATGGACACGACTTTTTACTGATTGTGCATCAAACTTATGTTATCAATGTTATCATCTAAATAAAATACTTCTCATAGAAAAATATTTCATGGTTTTTTTGACATTCTCTATGAGTTTTTAATTTCTCAGTCATCAAACCGGAATCGCATTTCACGAGTTTTTATACCTTTATGTTTTTTATACGAATAAAACCCATATGAAATATTTGTCATCGAACCGAAATTCGGGTGCTGATGTAGTTTCGCCCATATTAGTTTTGCTGGTTTTATTTTTTCGGATAGTTTTGGAATTTTCGCTGAACGGCTACATTACCCGGAAGATATTTCTATCCCCTGATCATTTAGCTGCGTTATGATTTCTCGACCCGATTCCCTAAATCGTCCTATCGACGATTTAGATAATCACAATTTTTTATTAAAACCGACTTTTCTGGAAACGCACAGCTATGTAATTTTCGAAAAAAAAACCTTGCTAAGGCGCTTAAAAGGTTGTATATTTGAATAAAAATAAAGTTGCATGAGGCAAAAACAATTTAGATGAACCAATCATATGAGTTACCAATATAAGCGTCATCTTCAACGACATTGATTGAATTTGTACTTGATTTAATTTATATGATAGAATTTCTAAAATCGATCTTTGTCTAACATTTTTTGTTTCTCAAGAATTTTTATGTTAAACTTATTTGGTGGTTTGTATTTTTCAGATGTCGTGTAAGTGCAAATGCTTAAATTTTGATCTTTATTTATGTCTCTTTTTTTGTTGGCAAAATCTTTTTTCTAAAAATTGTTTCATCTGTCCTGTGTAGGTAGCGTTGCAACTACATTGTAACTGATAAACAACGTTTGATTGTTTCTTTAAAGGCATGTTATCTTTAATTTTAGAAAACAAGTTGTTGTTTAAGGTTGTGGCTGCACGTACTATAATTTTAAAGTTATAATTTTTGAAAGATTTTTGATTTTTTCGTAAAGATTTTTAACGTAGGGAATGGCCACATAATTAGTGGTTTCATTTCATTTTTTGATCGAGAAATAAAATTGTATTATGGTACATTTGTATAATTGTATTTTTGTTGTATGGATATTTTTTTGTTTCCATATTATGTGGTTTACCAATTTCTCCGGATACTGGTTGTGAAATAATATATCTTTCAGAATTTTTAAATTTTTATTGTGAAATTTAGTATTGGAAAGTTTTAGATTTTTTTGGGTCAGAATTTTAATGGTGTTAATTTTATAATTGTTGGGAACCCAAGAATGAAAATTTAAATTACTACCAGACCAAGTACGAATCACAAAAATTTTGCCATTTGGTTCGTGAATCGAACGATATCTAAAGCCGTAAAAAATTGTATTTTAGTTCATTTTAATTTAGCATTTTTCTTTATATTTTTTCAATTTTGACTAATAATATTTTTGACAATATGGCTATCGACGTTGGTAAACAAAGAGGTAGCATATAAAGAGATTAACAGAAAATTTGTAGGGATCGTAACATTACTAATTTAATTTTTGAAATCTTCGGAATTTTGTATGTAAGAATTTGTTTTTACCGACCAAACGGCGCAGTGGTTAAAGCTACGGCGGTTGGATCGGGAGGTACCGGGTTCGAATCCCTATAGGGGCAGGATGCAAAAGGGATTTTTCATCATCTGATTACGATCGGTGATGACGATGAACACATCTATGACCCCCTGTTGAGAGTGCGGAATCCATGGGCCGACCCACCTTTCATGTCAGTACTATAGGCTGGCTAGAAACAATGCAATGTGCAGGTGGTTTAAACAAAAGCGGGTCTATAGCCGTACGTCCTCGAGTTGGCTGGCAACGGCGTAAGGTAAGGTAGGACGTTAAAAGGGAACTGCGAAAGAGTGGGGAGTGCCTTGAGCCCCAGAAAAGATTGCAGAGATAGAGACAAACAAAAAAAAAAAAAAGAATTTGTTTTTCCTATACAATATAGAATATTATCTTAAAATGATGCTAATGAATATATGGGGCGATCTATGGAACTTACAATTGGGCTATATACGGCAAATTTGGTTTGTGGATTTTTGTTAAACCGTATAATTTTGGGATCACTGCGGTGTAACACGTTAAATTTTTTCTTGTTTTCACATCAATATTCCCAGATTTCTCCCATTCTTTTACCATAAAATTTATTTTCGTCTGTATTGGTGTCGATATTTCTCTGTTTAACAGTTTATACGTAAGTGGAACCGTCATTTAGTAAACTGTAAATTTTTTCTAGATAGTTCGTTCGTAAAGTTATAACTGTTACATTATACTTGTCTGCCTTCGTGACCATAATCCCTGGATTACGGTATGTTACTGGTAATGTTTTAGAAAAGTCTTAGTTTGTTTCACATATGTTAAAATACTTTTTTCGACTGGCATTAGATTTTGAAATTTTGTGCTATTTTTGTAATTAGTTAAAATGTTTATAAAATTGTTCCGAATATTTACACGATCGATATCGTTTAAACCAAAAATTGCACTTTCCCCATCTGAAATAATTTTGAAATCTTGAATTGAAGAGCCGATGGTTGGAGGACAAAATTTATTACCTAAACTTAAAATAATTTTAACATGACGCGAAAGTTCGATGTTTGAATAATTTACAGCCATTTTTCACATGTCCCAAATAAACCATTCGTTAACGGTTTCTAAAGTAAGTATCTAAAATTGAATGTCCACATGCTGAAAATGTTGAAAAAATTCTACGAGCGTGTTCAAATTCTTGTTTCTTGGTCAAATTCCTTGAAGAAAACGACTGTTATCTTACGTAATTTTTGCATCAGCTTTTCCTTTCACTCCCACAAGATTGAAGTTCTGATTGCAATATTTTACGTAGGCACAAATAGTGGCTTACCTCTCAGCTGGTCATATTCGCTGGCATTTTATTTTATGTCTAATTTCAGGAATTTGCGTTAAATTTTAATGTCATCTTTGTAAAAATTGTATGATGTCAATTGGTTCATTTTCTTACCACAAGTCGCGTCGTGATATCGTCCACGAAGAGTGATTAATGATTATATTTTAACAATAGGGTAAAAAGTATCAAGAACAAATTATGTCTTTGCTGAACCCTGTAGTATGCTGCAAAATTACCGATGGCTTGTTCCCATCACACAACACAATATTTTGGTTTGATTATTACGCGATTTGGGTAAAATCTAAGTAGGATAACTCGGGGTTCATTCCGTTTGCCAAGTATCGCGTCAATGTTAACACTAAGGTTTCCAACCCGGTCGCAAATAGTTCACCTAGGCGAGAAATTGTGAACTACTATACGGCAATTCTAGTAAATACTTTAAATGAATTGCTGTCGTTGTTAAGTAGAGTTCTTATGTACCCTCAGAAATTATATCTTCTATTATTCACGACTTTCTACACCTAAAAATTTGGTTAGCATTTATCCTTAAAATTTGATCAGCACTTGTACAAATGGTAGATAGGTCAGAAGAAGAAGAAGTCATATGTCTGCTTAAAAAATTTAAAAATTTTCAAAACGCCAACAAAATTACCGGGAGAAATTACTAAAACTTGTTTAACGTGGACAATAGTTAATATTTCGTCGCAAATTTGAAAAGCATGTTTTATAGTAAATTTGAGTTATTTTGCCGTAAATTTGAAGAGTCACAATGGTACGATTGTGGTAAAGAAGTATTTATTTATAAATATTGATTTTTAAACGGGTATTGATATCCGGTTCGCCGCTTAAGTGTTAAGATATAATTATCAGGAGAAACGACGATAATCAGGTAGGAATAACAAAGACGACTGTGACGTTCTATTTAAATTCGACTGTCGTAATAGATACTTGCAGTAAGTGGTCCACAAAATGATAATAGTTTTATATTGCTTTGATAAATATAAAAAACGTCTGCATTGGATAAATTCAAAAAACCAAACATTTAGCTAAACCAATTTTGAATTTACCCAATGCAATTGTTGTTGTAATTACTTTATTTTTTGTAATTTACCAAATCAATAAAGCTACTAAGAAATATTCAATATTGGATTGGATGTTTTCATGTTTAGAAGAATTATTCGACATTTTGAAAGGTAGGTAGTAGGTACTACATTCGCTTTAACGTTTGTGAATAAAAGAATTTAAAATTTTTATTAATACATTTTTATTTTCTAATATTCTATTTCCTTTCCATACTACTCTACAGTTGGGGTTACGGGCATTGCGGTAATTCGATTTTATAAGTTTCTTTGCCAACCAGCTGCAGTGTTATCTGATTAACACCAAAATCATAAAATCTAAAACTGCTTTATTATGTTCGAAACATGGATTATATTCGCTATAAAAATCTTTTTTGATAAAGCTGATATTATTTATACAAATTCTTAAAATATTTTGCTTTACGTTTTTATTTTTACTATGCTTTGTAAACATCCTCGAAAATATAAGAATTTGTTCTTTACATATGTTGAAGAAAAAATTGGATGGAACTTTAAGCTTTCCAAAATCGCTTCCTACACAATAATTTTTATTTGTAATTAAAAATTCTGACGAACTTTCCAAAATTTTATTATATCCTTAACGAAGATCTTTATGTATCTGGACATTTAGTTTTTGCATTTGTTTTTAAGGCTACATAATAAACAAAATACCTCATAGATGATAATTGAAGTGGAACATCCAGATTAAAATATTTTCTAACATCCCCGAAATTGTGTCGATGACATCCATCTTATTTTCGGTCTTTTCAGGTTTATGAATTTATTTCGGTATTCCGATCTATATTCGGCATACTACTGTACGTCGCTTCAAGCAAAGAATGTCTGAATCGTATTTTCTTTTGGAAATTGTAAAAAGAAGGTGACATTTTTTTTTTTTTTTTTTCATTTTCCAATTTTCAAAAAAACTAGAAATTTAGTAACTAAACGAAATTTAAATCCGTTAAAAAATTACAGAAATATTCAAAAGTGAAAATTCAGATCTATACACCCGGGTATATACAATCAAAGTGAAGGTTTAACACACGTTCAAACAGAAAACTGCCAATTTTCGTATCCCGTCTTCCACAAAACGAGTTCAACAGTAGCACACTGACGTACACAGAACCCATTATAAATAAATATTTAGGATTGGAGGATCACTAATAAGTACACGTGTAACGTAGTCGAAAAAACACAAAAATTCCTAGACGAAAATTATTGACGATTGTAAAAGTAAGAAAAGCGCCTCTTACGGAAGATAGAAAAAGTGGACTGGATACATACAAATTGCGACGCATTCGCAACCATAGTAAATATGTTATCAGCGCTTCGGCGGAAAATAGAAAAAATGAAGCGGATACATAAAAATCGAAACCCTCCAATCGTAATCAACAATAAATGCGTCATGCATGAAAGATATATGTACATACAAATACAATCATATTGTTTCTCATTCATTCCTATTGTGTTTTGTTTTTGTTTTTTAACTTATTTTTATTTTGTATATGCCCCTACGTTTCGACGGTATATTCCGTCATCTTCAGGGCGAAAATTAATTTTGTTTTTGTGTTTTTTATTTATTTATTTTTATTGTTTTTGGGAAAAATACTATTAAAAAAAACAAAAATGAAGAAATCTGATATATTTGGTTTTTATCTATTTTACAGGAATAAGCTTTGATAATATTAACTCAAGATAAAAATGGAACCACTGTCGCGGGCCAAATATTTGCTCTAGATAATCTATCTCTCTATTTTTATCTCTGGTATAAGTTAATGTTCATATTTTTTTGAAATTTTCGCAAATTTTGTAGTTTTAACTTACGATCATTTTCCGATTTACTATTAATACATCTCGCACTATCCATACAAGAAGACTATAAGTACTAGTTGGTGCATTTTTGAATAGTACCAATAATGTAGTATTCACAGAAAAAAATTATTTTGTGGAAGGTTCCTCCTGCATAATCTATAAGCTATAATAGAAGTACACTATTTTCATATTTCATTTAAAGTCCAAACAAAAAAATGATAAGTTTACTTGGGTAAAAAATAAAATTTAATGCAAAACCTACTATGCCATTTTTATATCGCAAGTCACACATAATACAATTGCAAAAAAAATATTTACTATTTAAAAAATTATAACTCGAGTTAAACTTTTTCACGAAAACAAAAATTTCCCTCAAAAAACTGTAATTAATAAACTAATTTTTTTCATCATACCATAACTAGTTACATTTTTTCAGTGAAACAGGTAAAATTATGAATTTTTTAAAATAGCTAAGGAAATGTACAATAAATTTAATATTTATAAGAGGAGAAATTGTTAAGAGTTTGCAATTCAGTTTCGATCTGCGACCATGTGAAAAATAAATCATCTTTCAGTACATCTCATCAGACTATAGCGACTGAACTGCTAATTTTTATTACACTGATTTTTCCTATATATAGGAATCAACGTGCACTTGTAGTATTAGCGAATTTTACATTCCCCTTTTTAAACTTTTAACAATTTCAATGTTATTGTATTTAACTATTTAACGCATACATGCGGTTACTATATATAGTAAAATTCGCTAATACTTACAAGTGCACGTTGATTCCTATATATAGGAAAAATCAGTGTAATAAAAATTAGCAGTTCAGTCGCTATAGCCTGATGAGATGTACTGAAAGATGATTTATTTTTCACATGCTCGCAGATCGAAACTGAATTGCAAACTCTTAACAATTTCTCCTCTTCTTATAAATATTTATCAATTTGGAATATACCAAAAAAATTAAAAAAAAAAAAAGTTTGAACATAGTAACCGCATGTATGCGTTAATTAGTTAAATACAATAACATTGAAATTGTTAAAAGTTTAAAAAGGGGAATGTAAAATTCGCTAATACTACAAGTGCACGTTGATTCCTATATATGTATAGGAAAAATCAGTGTAATAAAAATTAGCAGTTCAGTCGCTATGAGATGTAATGAAAGATGATTTATTTTCACATGCTCGCAGATCGAAACTGAATTGCAAACTCTTAACAATTTCTCCTCTTCTTATAAATATTTATCAATTTGGAATATACCAAAATAATTTAAAAAAAAAAAAAAAAAAAAAAGTTTGAATAAATTTAATGCTATCACATTTAGTTTTATTGCTTTAATTAATTATTTTTAATTATTTTTAGCCGAAAAACGTTTAAATCGTTCTACTGAAAATCTCTCTTTTTGACTTGGAGTTATTTTGAATGGATAGTGCGATCTCTTTGAACTGTTTATTGATTTATATAGTTCTCAATGTTTTTCTAATTTGTTGGCCTAATTTCAAAGGATTAATTGGTGTGTCGTAGCAGCAGCTGGGTGAGTTGATCCATCGCTTATACTCTTATCGTATTCCTTCTCCTTTTGTTCCATCAACGCAGTCTGACATGGTTCACTTTTGCTTCGGAAAATCCCACAACATCCTGAGTTCTAGCCAGCTAGAGATGACCGCCCCGAAGCCTCTAAGTGAACAATTTCTGATAACAGCCGACATCTTCAATGCCGATGCTCGTTACACTGTAGCCACATTTGCTAAGTTATTTGCCTTATTCGCAAAATTTCTTTAAAACGATCATATCCACTTCAGAGCCATTTCCATATTTTATCTAACCCTGTAACGTACATACCTACCATTAATACGCCTATGTAGCGGCTGGAGTTTGAGAATTTTAAACAGCTCTTAATAAAAAATCAATTAAATTATTAGTAAGACAAATTCATTTTTATGTTTTATTTTTTTTCTACTACAAATTTTTTTAGGCGTTAAAATAATTATCGTTTCTTCCATGTGAATTTTCGTCTAGCACCTTCTTGACCCGGTTTCTTTCGTTCGCGTCGCCGATAGTCTCGTTGGAGTAAACCAGCTAAAAACACAATAAAACAATAGTTTTTTTTTTAAATATGCAACTTGATTGAGTTATTTAAATTTTTCTAAATAGTACGTATATTATTTTACGAAATTAATATTATTTTGTGTTTTTTTATTCATCATTTTTTTTTTAAATGACCGAATTCGACCAAATGTTATTTCAAATTAAATTTTGTTTAATCATAAAAAATTTGTTTTTAATCATAAAAAAACTACAAAATTGATTGATTTTTAATTGACATGACATATTTGTATTCTAATTTCTATGTTATCTAGAAACGTACATCAAATGTTTCTATGAGATTTATGTTATTTGTATGAAGAAAAAGAAAAAATTAAAAATTACTTATTATTTTCATGTTTAATGAGTAAAAAACTATGCAATAAGCAAAATTTTAGTGATATGTATTTAAATAAAATTCAAAGTTTAAACATTAATATTTAAACAACGGAATGGGCTACGTAGGTACTTACATAATACATTAACACAAATGTAATTCTGATCCCTAAAAATAATATTACAAATGATTGCCTGTCTTGCTAACTTTGGAGTAATTTAGAAAAATATGCGTAAAGGTACCACCCCAAACTAATTTTCTTTAACGCACTTTATCTCAGTAAATATTGAAAATATTTGGGCCCCCTCCAGGAGCGATTTTTTGCTTGAAATTAAATGCAAATGGCCAATATGTGTATGTTGTTATTAGGTAGTACCCATTCATTCGTCGTGCACCGACCCTGGGTATCCAGCTACAATATTGATAAATTTAGCTGTACTGTTGCATATTGCCATTATATTTGAACTATATTGTAGCTTGCGATTAATGTGCTGATTGTGCAGGTGTGTGGGTACAATAATTTTTACGTGGCTTTTTCTATGGCAGTAATAGCTTACGAAAATATATTTGTATTTGCTCTATAGTTGAAATCGTTACCAATTTGTTCGTACTAGGGATTGGATTATCGGTATTACCATAAACAAAACATTTTGTAATAAAGTTTTGTAAGTTTCAAGCAACGTTTATTGTAATACTTCTGAAGGCAATGGCGGCGTACCAAAATGATCTCTCCTTTATGCAAATCATCAAAGTAATATTTGTATTCATCAGACCCGTCTAGGTTTAATTTTTGTTTCGTCCGAAAAAAACACCTTCTCCCATTCATTTTTCCAGGTCATGTGAGTACGTGCAAAACCAAAGCGTTTCTTTTTATTTATTCCATTCAAAACCGGGTTTTGCTTAAATTTACGTTGCACTAGATAATCACTGTTAGTGATTACTCGCTAAACATTTGTAAAACTAGCTGCAACCTGCAACTTCAGTTTTAGGCTTGTTTTTCTTAACAGAAAGACCAGAATTAGAAGCCTTACGAAAAATTGACCGCCGTTCTCTTTCTGTAGTAGCCAAAGAAGTACGGCCTTTCTGCCTGGTACCGCAGTTTTCGATATTCAGAAGGTAATTATTAATCACAGTCTTACTTCGGTTAATTTTTTCTGCAATTTTTCTGCTTGAAAACTATACACATCAATTTTGGCTCTTTCAACTTCACTGAGGGTCTCAACTTTTAGTATTTTAGTTCAAAAATGAATTAATGATTTTAATATTAATATACTAAACGTAATTAGTTTTTAAAAAAACATAAATTTATTGACTAATCAGTATAAACTTAAATGGGCTTACCCTACTGAAACACTAAAAATTCATACGTTTTACATTAGTATTTGAAATAAATGAATAAAGTAACGGTAAATCCCGTTTTAAATGATTTTTTTCTGTAATTTTGTTTAATTACACATAATGTTTGAACTTTTACTCCCAAGTAGTCTTTATATGTTCGTCTAACACACAAAAATTTGAAAGGAAACTGAAAATGTATGGTGGCCTTAACCCAGTGAAACGAAGTGTATAACATAATAATAAATCGATCAATTTTAGGTTTGGGTTTTTATTAATTGTATTTTTTCGTAGTTGACATTAACACTTTATCGACCGGGGTGTTTTGCTATGAACATGTGGCCTGTAACCGGTGTCATTTTTATAAAATGGGAAAAAACATTGATCTTTTCTTCAAATTCTTGCGTATTTTGAAGTAATTTAGATATTGAAATGAAAATTTAAGAATATATTAAGGAGGTTTTGATTATAATTTATGCATTATTTATTCAATATTATTAGAATCACATATGATTAAAAATTATTATATTCAAATTCTAAGTAAAATTATACCATAAGAATCATATCACACCCAAAATAATAACTTAAATTTACAAAAAAAATCCACATCAATTTATTATAATAAAAATAAAAGATAACAAAAATAATATGTTCTGAACCATTCAAAATATATCACTAATAAAACATGAAGGAATCAAAAATTCACGCGACATTTTATCAACAACTGAACTAAATAGCTTCAATTTTCACAAAATACGAAATTATGTGAAGATAACGGTTATTAAATACGACGCTGCATATTTCCTAGAACATCGCATTTGCAGTTTTTAGCGAGAGTCAAAGTGCTTTACATGATTACATATGGCAATATGATTATTTCATATATGACGCCAATTGGCGTTCCCGGTCGATAACGTTAGTTTTGGTTAGGACGCCAATTGGCGTGCCCGGTCGCTTAAGTGTTAATAAATAACTGACCACGGCGCAGTGGTTAAAACTGCGGTGATTGGATCGGAAGGTACCGGGTTCGAATCCCCATAGGGGCGGAATGCAAAATGGATTTTTCATCATCTGATTACGATCGGTGATGACGATAACACATCTATGGCCCCCTGTTAAGAGTGCGGAATCCATGGGCCGACCCACCTTTCATGTCAGTAGTATAGACTAGCATGAAGCAATGCAATGTGCAGGTGGTTTATGCAAAAACGAGTCCTATAGCCGCATGTCCTAGATTTGGCTAAATACTGCGTGTAGGGCAGGACTTTATAAGCGAACTGCGCAAGAGTTGGGAGTGCCTTGAGCCCCAGAAAACATTGCAAAGATAAAACAGAAAAAACAAACTAACAAAAGGCATTAATAAATAATGCAATTGCCATATCAATTTCCCTTTTTTTTCTAAATTGTTCAATTTGCTAAATTATTTTTTTAAACAAAAGTTGTCGTCAAACGTCAAAAAAATTCAAAAATCAAACATTAAAATTTTAGTCAGACACAGCCTGAACTACTGATACTACTTCTATCTATTAACGGTTGCTGTCAACTAACAAACAATTTAGTTTAGTCAGTAATTCAGCAAAAAAAATCGGTGTTAGGCACACAATCTTTTTTGCTGTTTTTTTTAAGTTTTTGGGTATACATTTTTCTGAGTAGATTTAGGTATAGGCATTGGTTCAAAAAAAGAAACCTGACGTAATTCCCGTCAAAATGATGACCGTTAAAAGTATTTTTAATAAGAATTGGCTGAGATACGGTCGTTCAAAGTTACATACTACCACCTTATACCATGTTATTTTTATTTTTACACGCAAAAATTATTTTTTCGGTTCTGATAAGGTATTTCATTGATAAACCGAAAATAATTTTTTTATTGTGGTTATCAAATTTAAAGGTATTTAAAACCGTATTTATTTTTTAATTATTAATCATTTTGGATTAAATTTATTTATAATGAATTTTATTTTAAGAGAAAAACAGTCAACATTTGTGATCATGTGAGTATAATAGTGTCCTATGTATAAGCCGTTTGGAAAATTTTCGTGAAATCGAATTTTAAACTTACGATTAAAATTTGTACAACCATTCGAATCAAGTTTTTAAGTTTTGTTAATTTTAGTTTTAAGTTCTAACATTTCTGAATATTTTACAAGAAAGGCACATTAAATTTTTTTTCTGTTAAAACTGGAAAATAAATTTTTTCCAAAAAGTTGAAAATGGATATAGGACACTTTTCATATACACTGTATTAAAAAAATTGTCCGTACAGTACTCGGTTAAGAAAACATTGATAAAAAAATAATTACAAATGAAACAAAAAATTCAGTTTTTATTTTTTTAAAACTCAAATTACATTTAAGAACCTGAAAATAATAATAATCATGATATAAATTAATTAACAGCCTAAACAATGTCAAATAATTGTTCGTACACACAAAGAAGCTGACGGAATTTGAGAAAAAATTAGGTCTAATATTTGGTGTTGTAACCTATTCATGCAATGACACTTTGCCACCTTCTTTTTATAAAAAAAGAGAACTTCCGAGGTTTTCCTGAGCTATTTTTAGCCCATTCCTCCAAAATGTCCCGTTTTAATTGTTCCTTACCGCTAAATTGGTGTGCACGGATCTTTCGCTCCAAAAAATGCTATAAATTATCAATGGGGTTGAGATCTGGGGAGGATGAGGTAGTATTAACTTTACATTGTACAATAACCATTCCTTGATCAGCTTTGTACGGAGCGAAAATCTTGCCCATGCTCCATTTTCTCAGCACTGGTTTACTGATTATCCTGCAAAATATCCAAATAACCAAACCGGTTCATTATAGTTTCAGTGAAGGTCAAATGCCCTACACCCCTTCAGCTAAAAACTCCCCAAACCATTATACTTTCCGCCACCATGTTTTACTCAAGTTCAGTGTTGATTTTCCGCCACACCATAACTCGCCCATCTGAACCACAAATGTTAAATTTACTTTCGTCCAAGGGAATAATATTTTCCCAGAACCCTTCGGGCCCACTCACCTATCCTATATTTCAGGCGCTTTTTAATACTTTTTTTCGACAAATACATTTCTTGCGTGCCACACATCTACGATACACTTGTTTATGTAAAATATTGCGTATTGTCTGAGGTTTTATCGCTATTTTTCGCCTTGATAAACTTTGGCAGCGATCGTTGGAGCACTAAGCTCTCGATTCTGTTTTATTTCCATCTCTATTAGACGTATTTGACGTGAATAAACGCTTTCGGTTACAAGTTTTTACGAGACGAATTTTGACAAAAGTGTAAGTATTCGGACAATTATTTGACATCGTTTTAGGCTGTTAAAATAGTAAATCATATCAAAAAGTTAAAGTAAAGTAATTTATATCATGATTATTATTATTTTCAGTTGTTAAATGTAATTGGAGTTTTAAAAAAAATTAAAACTGAATTTTTTGTTTCATTTGTATATGGTTTTTTTTGGCAATGTTTTCTTATCCGAGTGGTGTACGGGCATTTTTTTGAGATAGTATGTATATTGTTAAAAGGTTTTTTTACAACAATGCAAAAATGCATTAGATAAAGGGCAGAAAAATACCAAAGATATTTAATCTCAAAATTTCCTCATACAATATGATAACTGGAGAAATAAGAAAGAAATATTGATAAACAAAACCAAATATGGCCTAAAGAAAAAAATAAGTAGTATTAATTAATCAGAATCTGTAAAAGATAGGACAATTTGGATTACAAAATCTGAAAGAGCATGGCCGATTATATAAGAATCCATTAATAAGTCTTTTTTGGGCAAAATGACCTATAGGACACTATAGTACTCACGTGACGAATTGTGTTTAGTTTGCTTTTGACGGAAGTTTGTCTTGTCTCAAATTTATAATTTATCTTCTTTGCCTTTCTTTTGCCTGAAAATATTGGTTTTGTCCGCTAACTGCAAACTAAGAAATACGTACCTAGTCTCAAATTTTCAATGAGTTCAGATGATAAAAAACTTCTCAATCCCATGGCAATTCCCCATCTTATTGCACCAGCTTGACTAGAATATCCGCCACCTTCAACATTTGCCTCGACATCCACTTGGCCAATCTTGTTGGTAAATACTAAAGGAAACAAAACCTGAAGAGTAAAATTATCGTTAATAAAAATAGAATAGTTAGCAATAGTCTGTGAATTGTTGTAAATATTTTTGGATAGTATTTAACCTTAAATCTGGAGTAAAGAAAATATATGAGAAATAATGAAAAAATCGATGCCAGAAAGTTATTATTAAGGGTAGAGTGGTGTCACCAGCCAAATAACAGCAGGAGGTCACTTACAAGGCATTATTTTCCATTACTAAACCGAAACCTTTGTGCTATCACTTGAAATAAAAATTTACATATGTACTTATCTTATAATTTATGTGTTTTATTACAAATTTAAAAATTAATCTCAAATTGTTCATCCAAAGAAAGGTACTTTTTATATATCAATAATAAGGGTTTTAGGGTTGCGTACGAATTCAAAATCCCGCATCGTGTAAGCCGAGCATACATTCTGGAAAAAACAGTTTCTATATTGCAAATATTTTAATAACTTTCTAACGCAGACAGCACAATTACATTAATAATAATAATCTTGGTAACATTTTTGATACCAACGACTAATTGAGCCCAATCTTAAACTACTAAATTATACTAAAACTCAAAGACAACTGGATTCTCTAGATTGGAGTTCCATTTTTGTAAATTATTGTAAAGTTGATGAAGCCGTTAAACTTTAAAAAATATTATATTGCTATATTACAACTAACGATCGCTCTAAGGTAAAGTCATAATTTCCAATTTGGTACTCAACCAAATTTATTAAATTAATTCATGATAAAGCAAAATACCATACTCGACATCGTAAGTTTAATAATACTAACGACTATATGATTTTTTCAAATTTTCGTAATCAGGTTAAAAACGAAACCCGTAAATGTTTTTCATATTACGATTGAGGAAGGTTAAAGTCCTGATTGAGAGATTTTGCATGACAAAAATATGCATATTGAAATAATTTTTGTTTGTTTTGAAATTTTCTTTGTGAAGTTGTGAAAAGAATATATAAATTTTAATTGTCTCTTTCTATACGCAATAGGACAAGTTCGTCTATAAAATAGAAAGCAAACTGTTGAAATTCATTTTTTTTTATACACACACACACTTTATATAGTAATTAAATCCACTTTCTTATGATATGGTAGTAGTGCCAAAATGTAAAAACAAGAATTTTTTATTTTTTTTATTTCGTTTATTCCTTCATTCAGTTCGTATTTTTATTTCGTGTTGGTTGTGTGTTTTTGAATTAAAAATCGTCCACGCACTACTGCCGATAATTTGTTGTGACAAAACCAACACAAATGTCTTTATACAAGCCATATTATTTCCGTGACGCACACATATTATTAAATCCAAAACCTACTATTTTCGTTTAGGGGTTTGATACTTACGCTAATACTTACAGAAATAGTAGGTTTTATTTTGTGTTTGAATGGCAATAATATGGCTTGTATAAGACATTTGTGTTGGTTTTGGTTGTGATCATTTCTGATTATGCTAATCTATTTAAATGCGCATAGAAACACCATAGGATAAAAACAGATATTAGAAATGTATACTTTCTTTTCATTTTATCGCTCTGAACGGTTTATACCACTGACAGACTAGGGATTAGCTAAGCGCGATTAGTGAAACGAGATTAGCTAATCCACCACAAATCCATATGAGTTGACACGCTAGGGAATATTATTATGGTAAATATTATTATGGTAATATTGGTAATTATGGCAAATATTATTATGGTAATTCGGTGAAATATAGCTGGTAAATCAGCTGGACTCATTTTTTAATTCAATATTTCTAAGATTTATACGTTAAAACACACTAGATTTTCTATTTCCTCAAAATTTATTCAGCACAAATTTTTTAAGATGTCATTGATTTTATAACTTCTATCGTAAATTCACGCCACTTGCATTTTCAGCTATGTTTAAATAATTATTTCACATTGTAGTGCCAGTTGTACCATCACTAAACCCAATACAACGAGGTAAGCTCGAAAATTTTCAAGGATTAGTGCACTAATCTCGATTAGTGACTAATCCTCAAATAAAACGAGATTAGCTAATCTTCAACTTGATGCACTACAGCTAATCTCGAAAAAATCACTAATCGCGCTTAGCTAATCCCTAGTCTGTCAAGGGTATTAGATAAAGATGCAAAATTTTATTTCATGTCATTTTACTTTCATACAAATTACTTCTCTATTGTTCAATAGAAACGAAGATATTACGTTAAATATATTGAAAAAAACATAAAAGAAAATCCAAAATTTCTTTGGGCCTATTCCCAATCACTTACTGGTAGATCGAGCTAGCCATCATGTATGAAACTTGGTGCATGCACAAAAGATCTCTTAGGTCGCAGTGCAAGGTGACTTAACGCCTACGTGGCTCTACAATAATAATGAAACTAGGTGATATTGATGCGAATGATTCATGTCGTATCAGCAATTTGTTTGCTGATCATTTTGAATCAGTTTATGTTAAGGATCCCCGTGGTTATCTTCATAGTGATAATTTTACTCATTCCATGACAACTTGTAGGTTTAATATTGTTGATTTAATTTCTAAAAATGAAGTTCTTAAAGTTCTTTCATCGCTCGATATTAAGAAAGGCGCTGGCCCTGATAATTTCGCCAATTATTTTATTTTTCATTTGAAGTTTCAGCTAATTGAGCCTCTAACCTTTTTATTTAATTTGTCATTGAAAGAGGGTATATTTCCTACTGTGTGGAAGAAAGCCTATCTTTAATGAAATTAAAAGCTCAATTAGTCCCTTACATCATGTCTTTTTCCCCTAAAGGTGTGTACATGCTCTAATTCTGGTGAAAAAATGTACACCACGAAGTTAGAATTGTTTACTATATTTCATATTGAATTTTTTTTTATTGGTAACCTGATCAACTTTTTTGTTCTAGTTGGAAATAATTCAACTCATACAGCTAACTTCGTGGTGTACATTTTTTCACCAGAATTGGAGCATGTACACACCTTAAACGTTCTACTACTACAGATTTGTTGGATTTTTCTAATTTCGTTTTTAATAGTGTTGATATGGGACTTGGGATGTTGATATCGTTGATAGTGTTGATATTGGACTTGTTGATTGGGTTTACACTGACTTTGAAAATGCTTTCGATACAGTATCTCACGGCATTTTACTTAGAAAGTATTGTAGTATTGGTCTTACTAGACAAATTCTCACTGGGTTGGGATCATATCTAACTGAGCGAATTCAACAAGTTAAATTTAATGGTTTGCTGTCAAGATCCATTTTGGTTTAACCTGGCGTACCTCAGGGTTCTACGCTGGGTCCGCTTTTATTTCTCATTTTCTTTAATGATCTGCCGGACATTCTAATTTTTAGATATTTATTTTATGCTAACAATTTAAAAATCTTTACACGCATTCAGACTTACAATGATTGCACTAAACTTCAGTCTGATCTTGATAAGCTTCATGCGTGATCGAAACTAAATAATTTGAAACTTAACATCAAAAAATGTGTTGTGGTGACATATACGAGAAAAATATACCAATCGAGTATCCTTATAAAATAAATAATGTGATTTTGGAAAGAGTTAGTGAACTTACTGATCTAGGCATAACCTTTGACCTTTGCTTTATACCAAAGTCTATCCCGCAGTTATCTGGAATACTGTAGCCAGATATGGAATCCTTATTATGAGATTTACAAAGCCAAATTGAGAGAGTACAGCGTAAATTTACTACCTTCTTAATTTATAAATGTATACCATTTAGTAGTCACACTAGTTAACGTCGATAGAATTAAAATGTTTAAATTGCCGTCACTTGAAGACAGAAGACTGATACTTGATGAGACCTTTCTTTTTAAGTTGGTTAATAATTTATGTGAAGCATCATATTTGTCGTCTCTAAATTTCTGTGCACCGTCTTTCATGGTTAGAAGTGGAAAGGTATTTTCTCTATCTTTCTCAAGGTCAAATCTTGGGTTTGCAAACACAGTATCGAGATTGCAACAGAATCATAATGATTATTCTTGTGCCTTGGATCTATTTGGATGTTCCTTTCATGATTTTAGAACGGGTATTAATTAAGGCTATCAGTTGATTCTTCTATAATTATTACAACAAATTTATTAAAATTAAAATTAAAATTTATTGGTCATTTTAATTATATGAATAGTTAGTTCTGTATGCAGTTGGTAGGATTAATAAAATTATATGAACATAGGGAGTGCTGCAGTTTGGGTTGTTATGTTCGAAGCATTCAGTGGAATAGCAGCATTGTAAAATCGATATGGTATGTTTGAGGTAGATGTTCGTTCTATTTGTATTAATTTTTTGATAAATATGTATATTATTATTTTTTATTATTATTATTATCATTTTTCATTTATTATTTAAGTATAATGTAATTTAATTGTATTGAGGTAATACATAATTGGACTAGATCTGTGTGTTACCCTATGATGGAATCAATAAAAATACAATAAAATAAAATAAATAATGCTAATTCATTATATTTAATTGTTCGTCATGGCTTATTTCACAATATAAATTAATTTAATTAAAATATTTACAAATTATAGAGTAGGTTAAAATTAATTGAACGATCAAAAGATGACGCCATTTTAGTAATTCCGAGCATTTCTCAGTCCGGTTTCATTTTTGTTAAATGCAGAAGCGTACAATGAGACGTTTATCGTTTATCTGCAGTATTTCCTTAAAGTGGTATTGTTACAGAAGCTAAGCGTAGTAGTAGAAATCGTGAGAACTACAATACAATAAGCAAGTTTGCAATTGCAATGAAGTCGCACTAATTTGCGCCGAAATTGGAAGTGTGATTTGAAAATATACGCAAACAAAATTTAATTAACTTTAAATATACTTTTAAATTAAATAAAATTTGAAAAATATTACAACAATTCCATTGAACGCAGCCAAAAGAGAATTAGATAAATCATTTTTCGATTTAGGAAAAAATACAGCTACATATGTTAAAAATAGTTTATTAATGTGATATTAAATTTTGAAAATATATCCCAGCGCCGGTTCGAGTGTTCATTCTTTTTCAACTTGTTTTTAACTCTGGGTAATTATAATTATAGATTTTTCGATGGCTATATGTTGTGATTAGATCAAATATTTTGTTTTTACGTTTATTTTATCGTTTAACCCCTTACCGCTCACATTAATTTTGAATTTTCTGTCAAAAAATTCTTTGTTATGGAAATTTTTTGTAATGTTTTGGTTTTAATTGTTGTTTTTTGTATAAAATTGATTATGTTGTAAATGATAATAGTAATATGTATCAAAAATATCTTTGATACAAATAATCGTCATAACTACAAGTTACGAAGTGTAAATATACTCTTAATACGCATGCGCATTAAGCGGTTAAGTCACTATTTCATTGTGAAAAATGTTTATCAGTAAAACATATTGTTCTGAACTTCTAAATACCATTTAGAACTTCCGAACTAACCTCATTCATTATTTAAATAAAAGTTACCCAATTAAATTCCATTTCAGCATATTAACACACATTAATGTACGTACTCAAATGTGCGATCTAGTTTTGAAGTAATTTTAAATGTTGTATCCCAACCTAATAAAAACTTTTAAATTTTTGATTAAGCTAACTAAAGTATCAGTTTTTAAATTGTAATTAATTTTATTTTTAAATAATAAAGCAGTTGGTGTAACATATTCGAACTTAACGTGAAATAATACCAATAAATCAAATCTGTTAAATTAGAAAATAATAATTACTACAATTTCCTATTCTACAATCTCTTCTTCTTTTCCTATTCTAAGAGACTTAAATCCTAATTTACTTCAAAATTAATTATTAATTTAAAAATCAGCCCGTAGCTCCCTAAAAATAAATTAAATTAAGCATCTCAATTGTCAAGACAGCATATTAATCGCTAAATTTGACAAGCCTTAAGATAATAACTTGCACGGATTATAAAATTGTATCATAGGTCTTTCAGCATAACAATAAAACGACGCAGCTTCAACTTATACGAGATACATATGTACACCTAATTTAAGTCGCCAGGACCTGATGGTATTTTCCCTGCGGTTATACAAAAAACTACGGATCTAAATCTAACCATTTCCTGGTTATAGGTAATTTTTAGAGGCAGCCTAGAACTATGTCACATTCCCAGTAAATGGACGGAAGTGAAGGTTGTTTTCATACCTAAGGCGGGAAAACGCTCACACTGCAGTCCCAAAGACTTTAGACCGATTAGCTTATCTTCTTTCCTTTTCAAAATACTGGAAAGACAAATAGAAGCTCATATTAAAGGCACGATTGTGCCGGAAAAGCTGTCTAAATCTCAACATGCCTATTGCAAGGGGAGATCTGTAGAAACTGCTCTTCATTCTCTCACATATTTCATTGAAAAATCTTTAGAATATGGAGACTACGCGATGGTAACCTTTTTGGACATTGAGGGAGCCTTTAACAATATGCTTACAGGGGCTCTAACTCGGGCACTTTCGAATCTAGGAGTGGATAAATCTCTCAAGAACTGGATACGCAGGATGGCGTACTGTCCCCCCCCCTGCTCTGGAACTTGGTCATAAATGGTCTGTTGCTGAGACTGGAGGATAGTGGCTTCAAGGTTGTTGCCTATGCGGATGACGTCGCTATTGTTGGTGGAAAATATCCCGGCACACTTAGCGAGCTTATTCAAAATGCTCTGGGAATTCTTTCATTATGGGCCAATGGTTGTGGGTTAAATGTGAACCCACACAAAACCGAATTGGTTCTCTTCTCCAGGAAATATAAAATTCCTCATGTCGATCCTCCCACTTTAAATGGTTTCAACTTGGCTTTTATAGGTGAAGCATAGTTCTTGGGTCTCGTCTTGGACAGTAAATTAAACTGGAAACCTAATATTATGGAAAGGGTAAAGAAAGCTACGGTAGCGCTATACTCGTGCAAGAATGCAATTGGGAAAGGTTGGGGGCTGGAGCCCCACATGGTCCTTTGGCTATACACAGTAGTAGTTAGACCCATTCTTCTGTATGGGGTAACAGTCTGGTGGGCTGCTCTGGACAAAGCTGTCAACGTAAAATTGTTGACAAAAGTTCAGAGAACAATCTCTCTGTGGATCAGTGGTGCTATGAGGAGCATATCCACTCAGGCACTGGAGACTCTGCTATTTCTGACTCCTCTTGATATCTTGGGAAAATAGTGGGCAGCTTGAACTGCCATATGACTGAAATCCACGTTAATGTGGACCTGCAATAATACGGGCACTCATCTATACAATGGGTCTGTTTGATAATTCGCACGGTGCGGCGCAGTGTACATTTTTTTCTTTCTTTCGTCAATAGAAATAAATCAAAGGAGACAAGGAAAACATTATGCACTGCACCGCTCTGTGCGAATTATCAAACAGGCCCTTTGTAACAAAGGGCTTCCCAAGACCACCGACTATATTGTCCCGTCACTATCTTTTGATAGAAAGTTCCGGACTATTATCCCATCCAGAGAGGACTGGATGTTGGATGCAGTTTTGGAACCAGGAGTTTTAAACTTCTTCACTGATGGTTCAAAACGGGATGGAAGAGTAGAGGCTGGGGTGTTCTGCGAGGAACTCATGTTAAACCTCTCCTTTTGTCTCCCTGACTACTGTAGCATTTTTCAAGCTGAGGTAACTGCGATAAAGCAAGTCGTGGACTGGTTGAGGTATAATGTAATATCGACTTGTGATATTCGCATATATACGGACAGTCAGGCTGCCATTAAAGCGCTTCAATTAAACCTCCTTACGTCGAAAGTAGTCCAGAACTGTCTCTCATCTCTTAACAAGATGACAGATCAGTCCAACATCCATATCATATGGGTGCCATCACATTTCGTTAGCACGGGGCATATAAAAGCCGATGAACTGGCTCGACGTGGTACAACGGGCCACAATTCAAACAGCAAAAAGGATATTGAAATGCCTCTTGCGGTATGTAAACTGCTGCTTCAGGAGGAAGCCAGTAAGTTGACGAATGACAGGTGGTCAAATAGTACCTCATGCGTAATAATTCGGCAGGTCTGGCCAAAGTTGAACTTGGCGAGATCCAAACAGCTGATCTCACTTCAGCGGAGTCAGATCAGTGCGGTTGTTGGAGTGATTACGGGGCGCTGT
Source organism: Tipula helvola (assembly GCA_963556165.1). Lineage (NCBI taxonomy): Eukaryota > Metazoa > Arthropoda > Insecta > Diptera > Tipulidae > Tipula > Tipula helvola. Next base: position 217,622,628 of record OY744481.1, on the reverse strand, counting down.
CTCATAGGCAGACATGCGAGTAGACTTGGTTTCTTCTCACATGACTACTGTCGTAGTTGCGAGGACGAAGCGGAGGAAGAGACAGTACTTCATCTTCTTTGCACCTGTCCTCGTCTGGCACGAAACAGACTGAATTTTCTAGGGGCACCCCTTTTCAACGACCTGACTGAGCTCAGCGGGAGGGACGTCAGGAGTATCCAGCGCTTCATAGCAAGCTCAAAGCGGTTTCAATGAGTTGAAGGAAAATTTTTAAATTACGGACCTTTTTGTGTCTATGTCTGGTCCTGGTGGACCGCCACCCAATCCTAACCTATCCTAACCTACATACCTAAGTATTGAATAGTTAGTATTTTGTTTATGTATACTGTTATACATATATGATAAAGATAAAGGTTAGCTCAAAAAAGAAAAATTCCAAAAATCACAAATCCGCTAGATGCCTAAAGATTCAGGAAGGTTGAGACTGGTTCCACGGGACTTCCTCACAATCGCAGTCGAAATCGAAATCGTGATTAATTAGTTATTTCTAAACTTTACTTACTGAAATAAAATCGAGTGTTGTGTTTTTTCCGTGATATACTTCTATGACAATTTTTTAAATATAATTATTAGTTTTTTAAATTAGTTAATGTAAGTGAAATAAATTTTATAAATATGTTTATAAAATAAGTGTATATATTACAAATTTAATAGTGAATAAACTTAAATTCGTAGTTTTATTGTTTATAATAAATATAAATTTATTTTTAAAAGGGAAAATTTCGACAATTGAATTACACGACTAATTGTTCGAGGTTTAATTTTCTCACACGTTTCACTATTGTTTGATAACATAAATACGCCGTGTATAAATAATCACTGAACTATTTGAAACTAGAACTTTATTGCTATAACTATTTTGTGCAAGACATAACATAATTTTTTTTTCATCAATTTCCGTTATTTTTGGCCAACTTTCATAATAAATCTTATAATAAGTCGGACATTATTGCTGAAAAAGTCGGTGATGAAATCAGCTAAATGTCAGAAAAATACAAACATTTTAGGATATACAAATATGTACTTGGTAAGGTAAATATTGACACATAATCTGTACGGGATCCGCTCGAAACGCGATATTTTAAAACGCAATATTTCAAAACGCTATATGACGAAACGCGATATGGTACAAAACTCGATATTTCAAAATGCGGCATTTCAAAACGCGATATGGTACAAAACGCGATATTTTAAAATTAAAATTTTAAAATATAAAATAATAATATTATTATTATTAGTTGAGGGCCATGTGGGCGTTCAAGCCACCCCGCACTGCGACCTAAAAGATCTTTTGTGCATGGACCCTACTTAATGAGCCGTCCAGTCAATATTCAGGCTCTTAATGAACCTGACAATACTGCCGGCCGGTATATGATGCATACCATCCGGGCTCATTACTCTCCCTCCTAGATGTTGTAACCTTTTGCAGAAAATGGCTGGGCAATGGCACAGAACATGTTCCGCTGATTCCGCTTCCATGTCACAGAAGCGACATCTATCCGTCGAACTTAGGCCCATTTTCTTTAGGTGATACCTTAATGGGATGTGACCTGTGAGGAAGCCGGTAAGCAGCCTCAACTCAGGTTTCCTAAGTACAAGACATTCCTTGGCCCTGGCCGACGAAGGTGAAATAAATTCCTTCGCCTGTCGCAAACCTGGAATTCCGCGCCAGTAAGAGGACTTTTGCACATCCTCCCAGCGTTTAACTGCTGCCCTAAGGTGCCCCTTAGAGACGCCGCAGAAGGGCTCTGGTCCAATTAATGGAAAGGCAGATCCCTCGCGGGCGAGGACATCAGCTGCCTCGTTTCCCACAATTCCAGTGTGACCTGGCACCCAAACAAGTGTTACCTTATTTGAGCTAGCCAGCAATTTAATAACCTTCAGACAATCCCATACCAGCCTTGACTCAATGGTAAAAGACCTAAGAGCCTTTAAGGCCGATTGGCTGTCTGATACGATATAAACCTTTGCGTCGTTTAGGCCTTTAGATATGCCTATCCTAGCACAAAGTTCTATAGCATGCACTTCTGCTTGAAAGACGGTTGCATTGGTACCCAAGGACTTCGAGAGTGATACTCCACTCCCATGTATTCCTACCCCCGCCCCATCTTCCGTTTTTGATCCATCTGTAAACCACACCAATGACCCTCGCTCAAAGGATGGTCCACCTGTACTTCACTCCTCCCGGTCAGGTAATCTAACACAAAAGGGTTTGTGGAAATCCAGTTTGGCTGGCATACAGTCGGAAGGCATTCCTATAGTGGGGTCTGTCTGAAACTCCTTAAGGATCTCCAGATGGCCCACCATATTGCCTGGTTTGATGTTACCCTCCGCCTGCATCTTAAGGGCCATATTAGCAGCATCCTTTTTTACATGCAGATGCAATGGAGTTAGTCCTAGGAGTGTCTCCATTGCTGCGGTTGGACATGTTTTCATTGAGCCCGTAACCCCAATGCAGGCCATACGCTGAACCTTATTCAATAAAGTTTGCGCTGTCATTTGTTGAGTTTTAGGCCACCACACTAGCGATGCGTAAGTGATCATAGGCCTAATAATTGTTAGAAATGACCAGTAGATCATTTTTGGTTGTAGTCCCCAAGTACGTCCATAGAGTCTCTGACAGGCCCAAAAAGCCTTTGTGGCTCTATTTTGAATTTTTTGTATATGTTGTTCCCAGTTCAGTTTATGATCCAGGATAACCCCTAGATATTTAACCTCTTTGGAAAAGGCAACAATAGTACCGTTTAACGAGGGAGCTACAAGCGAGAGCTTTCTCCTCCTCGTAAAAGGGACAATGACAGTTTTGTTTGAATTGACACTAAGTCCTTCCTTGTCACACCACTGCCATATCAAGTTGAGTGCATTTTGCATGAGATCAGAGATGATCTCATCAAACCTGCCTCTAATCACGATAGCCACGTCGCTTCATGCCAGCCTATAGTACTGACATGAAAGGTGGGTCGGCCCATGGATTCCGCACTCTCAACAGGGGGTCATAGATGTGTCCATCGTCATCACCGATCGTAATCAGATGATGAAAAATCCCTTTTGCATCCCGCCCCTATAGGGATTCGAACCCGGTACCTCCCGATCCAACCGCCGTAGCTTTAACCACTGCGCCGTTTGGCCGGTCATATTAAGTTTATCCAAAAATCATTTTAGGATCCCATTTCTAACGCGGATGTCAAATTTCATTCAAATCCGTTATGAAATAGATAAGTTTTATATTAATTGGCCATTGTAAAACCTGTAAATGTGCAAGATATTTAAACAAATTCACACGCCTTGACCTATTTGAACCAAATTTTACACAAATATTGTTTTGGAGGTTGAGCTGCAGACTGACTTAAGGGAGAACACCACTGTGAGATTTTCAAAAAATCGATTTTTTTTTTTGCCTTTAAAAAATCCTTTAGACCCTCAAAAATATGATACAAATTCGTTTATAGCTAAAAAAAATTTTTTTTAGAAGGTTTTCAAGCATTTTCCTGAGAGCTCTTATTGAGAAGTTATTGATACCAAAAACTTTAAACGCGTTTTTCTCGAAACCGTGTTTTGGAAATCTGCACGCAGCAGAACTCAATCAATTTTTGTTCAATCAACTTGAAAATTTAACTGTAGCTTCTCAAATAGATTTAAAATCGAAGTACATGAGTTTTTTTGATTCATTAAAAATTAAAAAAGATATACAACTTTTTATACGAAAATTATAGTCGAAAAATGAAACTTTTTCTTCAAACTTGTCTCAATTTTTTGTTTTTTCGAATTTTTTAATTTCCTCATGTACTTCGATGCTAAAACTAATATATTTCATGAAAATATTTTATTTTTTGTTCCAGGAACAAATTTAAGACACTTCTACTGCGTGCAGCGGAGCGACTCTAGGCAAAATCACTTCTACTAAAGCTACTCTAGCGCCGCCATTTTGTATTTTTTTTTACATAAAAAATTTTTTTGTTTACTTAAATATATGCCAAATATAGCCTAAAAGTTTTTTTTTCTCTAAACCCAACCCATTTCTCAAAAAAAAAATACCAAACTAAGCACTTGAAAATGGTAGGTCACAGTGGTGTTCTCCCTTAAGGGAGAACACCACTGTGAGATTTTCAAAAAATAAATTTTTTTTGTTTGCCTTTAAAAAATTCTTTAGACCCTCAAAAATATGATACAAATTCGTTTATAGGTAAAAAAAATTTTTTTTAGAAGGTTTTCAAGCATTTTCCTGAGAGCTCTTATTGAGAAGTTATTGATATCAAAAACTTTAAACGCGTTTTTCTCGAAACCGTGTTTTGGAAATCTGCACGCAGCAGAACTCAATCAATTTTTGTTCAATCGACTTGAAAATTTAACTGTAGCTTCTTAAATAGATTTAAAATCGAAGTACATGAGTTTTTTTTGATTCATTAAAAATTAAAAAAGATATACAACTTTTTATACGAAAATTATAGTCGAATAATGAAACTTTTTCTTCAAACTTGTCTCAATTTTTTATTTTTTCGAATTTTTTAATTTCCTCATGTACTTCGATGAAAAACTAATATATTTCATGAAAATATTTTATTTTTTGTTCCAGGAACAAATTTAAGACACTTCTACTGCGTGCAGCGGAGCGACTCTAGGCAAAATCACTTCTACTAAAGCTACTCTAGCGCCGCCATTTTGTATTTTTTTTTACATAAAAAACTTTTTTTGTTTACTTAAATATATGCCAAATATAGCCTAAAAGTTTTTTTTCTCTAAACCCAACCCATTTTTCAAAAAAAAAAATACCAAACTAAGCACTGGAAAATGGTAGGTCACAGTGGTGTTCTCCCTTAAGAGATTCAGCTTGGGATTGATTTGGGAGTAGACTTAATTTTGAAGGCCGAAGTTCTGATCACCTAATGAGGTTTCAGCCCTTTACATTTGATGAATTACAATCGATAATCTTCCTCATGAAAACGTCTTTATCAGTTTTTCATAGATATAATTAAAATGTATAATAAGGGCTGGCAATAAACCGGCACACAAAAAATTAATATTTGAGATACAAAAAAATAATAAAACGGCACAAATTAATGAGCAACAAACAAAAATTTCTTGGCATCATAATAATAATTTGGCAACATTTATAATTTTTTGGCACTATTGGAAGGATACACAAAAATTATTTTTTGGCTTCGAAATAAACATTTTGGGCGACAAAAATAATTAACTGGCAACAAAGTTATAAATAAATAAATAAATTAGTTTTAAAATATTCTGGAAAATGGAGATCCCTAATTTAACTTAGAATTGTAGAGGCTAACGGCTTCGGTAACTCTCACGCTTCGCTCCCCCCCGCTTAGCCCTCCGAGGGGCCTTAGATTTAAACTTCGAGGGACGTAGGAGCCAGGATAGGCAAACATGTCGCACTGCGTGCCGCACGTAGAAGCGGATTATATAGAATCTATTAATGACACTGCAATATTTTATATCGATCCCCCATCAAATATTAAATAATTTGTATCGATTAAATTTAATTTTTTGTCTCGATTTTTTTTTTTTTTTTTACTCTAAAAATTATTTTTTTCTGTTCCAAAATATTATATTTGTTGCCAATTTATTAATTTTGATGTCAATGTTTGTCGCCACAGTATTTAATAATGTCCTTCAAAAATATTTGTTTGTTTTTTCATATGTGGTTCCAAAATATTATTTGTGATGCCAATTTATTATTTTTGATGCTAATGTTTGTCGCCAAAAAATTTTTCTTGTATGCCCGTTTAAATTGTCCCTATAATAAGTACCATTGATTATTATTTTAGTATTTAATAAATTTGAAACTTATAGTCGAACTACAGAATGTTACACAAGAAAGTATATCAATTTATTCTTTCTAATTAACCCTCACCGGGGGTAGCGGCGCAAAATTATTTTCTACACTCTATTACTGTATTCGCGTTAAGTTTTTTTTCAACTCAGTTTGAGCATTTCAGTTAATCAAAAAAGTTAATCAAATATTAAGCGCTATAGAGACTGTGGAAATATGGACGACTTACCTGGAAGAGGTTTAGATTGAATCACTGCAAAGAAGAACAATAAGGTCGTTTTGAAGTTGTTTCCGCTGAGAAGCGATTCGCTCGTGAAAATAAAAATTGGATCTTAAACGAGGATAGATAATGACCCCAAACATCATCGGAGTCGTCTTTGCATCCAGTGGAAAGGGCAAAGTGGCATTCAAATTCTGGATTGGCCGTCACAGTGTCGAGCTGTTAATCCGATCGAAAACGTCTGGGGTCTTTTGAAGTCAAAGCTTAGAGGAAAAAATAATAACCACCACACAGCAGATTTCGTGTCCTCAAAAACATTTGGAAAGTTGTACTAGAAGATGCCAGTCTATAATAGATAATAATGGCGACTAGACTACATACTAAGATAATTGCGAAATTAGTTTTAATGTCTGTTATGAAAATAAATATCAATTAGTTTACTTATCGTGTTTTTATTTTCTTTGAGTTACTTTCTTGTGGAACATACTGTACATAATGCACTCGTACATTAACTGGAATATTATAATAAACAAAACAAAAAAAAACTAGCAACTAAGTAAAGAGTTTTATATAACATTATTGATTCGTTTATAATCAAATTTTGTATGATAAACAATAGTTAAATCAACTAGTTACCTTTGAATAATTCACAATTTTGCTGAAAATTTAACCAAATAAATTCAGATTTATTAAGCTTCCCTAGAGCATGACTCCTGTCTCATCCAAATAAATACTTATAATTACATTGTTTTGTACATAATTTATTTCAAAAATCACAGTCTAACAAAAATAATAAATAAAATATACAATAATATTTAACATAAATTTATATTGTAATTGAAATAGATTACCATAAAAGTAACAGTGTTTAATATTTTTTATAAGTATGTACTCATATTTCACACTAATTCCATAGTAAAATTAGCTATCTTTAAAGAAATTTATATTTCCCTTTGTTTAATTTTAGTATTTTTATTGAATTTATTTTTATGTTGATTAGAAATAAAAATTAATAATTGATCAATAACTTGATAGTTTTGTGTAAATATCGTTTTCAATTCACGAATTTCATTGGTTAGTTCTCCTATTCGTTCGGCATTTTCTTCAATTTTGTCCGTTATCACATTCAGGCCGTAGGTGTCAAAATTATAATCGGAGTTCGAAGATCGGTCTATGTTATTTGTTTGATTTTGTGATTTATTGTTTGGATTGTTCTTAACTAATTTTGATTTGTTCGAACAATAAGTTACTTTTGAGTTACGAGCTGAAATGGTGTGATCGAAGTATTTGCGTTGCTTTGCAACTTCAAAAGCAGCCATCATAATGTCGCGGGGCAAACGTTTTTCCCCTGGGTTTAATGGTTTAACACTTAAAACGACCCGATACGCTTGTGGCGAAACTAGAGCCGTATGATGTAATAAATTCCGTAGCCATGTTGGTAAATATCCATTAAACAAAGCTGACTCTATGTATGATATTAGTTTTGTTTGACGAACTAGTTTTGATAAACCAGCAGTCTTTTTCAACCCTTGAATGTCATGTACAGCGATACCAACCAACAAATTCATCAAAATTACAGTAACAAATAATAAAAACAACACAAAAGTTATTTGAGCACTAATTTCTAATAAAAAAGGTGGATCCTTACCATCTGGATCATTTATCAGTAATTCCAAATCTTGCTCACCCGTCATCATTACCAATACAGTAATAAAACCCATAAAGGGATTTGCAAATGAGCTGGACGATGGAAATATTACACAAAAACTTATAGTGAACCCAACCAGCATACAAGAATACGCAGCAAATAATTTGGCAAATTCTGCTTGTACCTTTGTATACATCGCAACATAAGCTCCAAAAACTGGCAGCTGGCCAATCATTAACATTAAATTTGTCCATCCTAATAAAACAGCAAATGCACCAATGTGATTCTGCCACGTATAAGTCCGATTCGTGTAAATATAAGAAATCACAAACACTGATACAATCACGAACCATTCTATTATATTTTCCACTTGCGTCACATATCGACGAATGGATGAATACCCAGTGATTCCGCACAATTTACGAAATATCTCAATTATCGTTATTCCCACAAGAAACCACCATTGCATTTCCATTACAAATGGATTATTTCGTAACATATCACCGAGGATCGATTGTTTCTGGCATAATTCCTGTTCCTCAATTGTTTCTTCCATATCTTTACTACCATTATAACAGTTGTGTGCCAATGCAGTTAAAACATATAAAGTTAAAAACAAAATGAATAAGAAACAAAATATTAAGCGTGCAATGTAATATTTTCTAATCTTTCCCCATTTTATATATAAAAATGCAGCACATAAAGGATGCTTCAAAATTTCTTTTTGTCCATCTTCCACAAATGTGTTCAAATAATTTATTTCTTTAGGATGACAATGTTGTAATAATTGTCGAAAATCCAATTCTAGCTCTACTTCACAGTTGGCCACATCTTGAGAATAGTGCACCGTTATGGCTGTATCCAATTTTTGGTTAATCATCGCAAGTGAGGCTGGTGTTTTTCTCGTTATTACATTCAAAGCGGATGTACCTTTATTTGACTTGGTTGTAACGTCGGCACCATGAAATATCAACATTTCGACACATTGTGATAAACCATCAAGTGCTGCTAAATGTAGTGCTGTGAATCCATATACATCTTTATGGTTTACATTAGCGCCCCAAGATATTAAAATTTCTAATATATCATACGCGCTGTCAGATTTTGCAATAGCCGCTTGTAACGGTGTCCGTTGATCAAAGTCAAGAGCATTTGGATCGCTATTACCACTACGCAATAAAGATTCAACACATCCTAAGCTAGAAAATCGCGCAGCTAAATGAAGTGCTGTAAATCCACGATGATTTTTTAAAGATGCATCAGCGCCTTTTGACAATAAAAGATTGATACAATCAACGTTTCCTTCATCGGCGGCTAAATGCAAGGCAGTAGATTCTTTCTCACGAATACTTATTCGAATATTAGGATTTGCATCAGGGCTATTCAAAAGAATTTCAAGGCTCTCAGCATAACCTAAATCAGCTGCCAAATGTATGGGATTTGTACCGTTTGGTTTCACAGAATTAACATCAGCACCCTCTTCAATAAATAATTTTACACAATCAAGGGCGTTAGCACGTACAGCACAATGTAACAGTGATTCCTCGCAGTTTGGCTTTGCGGTATTTATATTAATTTGTGCGCCATTATTTATTAATAGTTTTGCTATTTCCCGATGATTGCCAAAAGCAGCGCAATGTAGCGGTGTGTAACATTTGATTTGTAAATTAACATCCAAACCCTTGGAAATTAAATAACTAGTAGAAGATAAACATCCACTAAATGAACTCAAATGTAACGCAGAAATTCCATTTGAATCAGAAAAATGTATATCAGCGCCTAGTTCTAAAAGGCCGTCTAACAGATCGTAACGTTTTAAAAAAGCAGACCATAACAAACAAAAGTTCTTTTCACATTGAGATGCTGTTTTTTCAAGCGCTTCAACTAAATTATTCTTGATTATTAAACCCCGTTCAATATCTTCGAATAGTTTTATTCTACCGAGTGACGATTTCATTTGTTCCATTAAGTTCGTGCGAATCGAATCGGAGCAAATATGAACACCCAAATCAGTCGATGGCTCTTCAAAACTATCGTACATGCTAGGCGCACTTTCAGCTGGGGGTGATGGCCCAACTTCCATATACTCAAATCCTCCACCAGGATACTGTTCGTCTAACATTGCTTCTAGATCAGTGCGCCATCTTATTGTCGAACTCGTTGGAACCGTTTTAAATCTATAGATTTACATTTAATAAGTTTAATCTAAAATCAATCAACTTATAATTACTATTTGATTACCTTTGCGAAATAGTTGGTAAACTGTTATTATCAATGGCAATATTAGCTGCTCTGGAAATTCGACGTTTTAGTTTTGGTTTAAATATTGGCCCTTCAAATGGCAACTTATCCATTTTTTTAGAATTATTTTTTTAATTTCGATTCACTCGATTGTTGTAAACTCAATTCTTAACCAAATTATTTATTATTTACAATTTCACATAATTTCGTTAAATTTTCTTCTTAAAAACTATACAGAAACTACAATTTACTAAATTATTTAATTTTTATAATAAATATATTAAAAAAACTCATTGAAAATGGTAAGATTTGTATTATCTTTCGCGAACAAATACACTAACCACATTCATCAATATAAAATATGTATCTCTTTAAACTTTATTTAACAACCGAATGTGATTATCTCTTTAATACACAATGCATGAAAACACAATATAAAATTAAAAAGAAAAATCTTTTAATATAATCATATAAATGGTGAATAAGTAAAAACGAACTAAAATAAATTTTAAAATCATTCAACTAAAAATAAAATTAAAAAGACAAAACAAATAGTATAATAATGCATGTGCGCAAGAATATATACTATGTAATGTACTACACTATGTATGTATTAACCAAAGAGATTAATGAGCATGGATTTTATTTGTGAGAAACATTTTAAGCTTATTTTTTTGACTTTTAAGCATCAAAATGGATGTTTGCCCCAAAGTGGTTGATCTTTAATTATTTTAAAATTAACTATTTTACATATAAACGATCTCTATGAATCCTGGACTAACAAAATGTTGAATTTCCAATTTTTTGTTTCCATAACTAACTCCAAAAAAACCTAATTCTATTTATGGTTTTTGTTTTCCCTATATAAATATACAGCTGTTGTAATTGAATACAATACTTTTATAAAAATTTTAGATTTGTATTTCAATTAATAAATAAACTAAATAATAGAGAATCCACTAATACTATTTCACAAATATTTTATATAATAATAACTACGAACCTACAAAAAATAACTGAAAACAAACCATGTTGTATTTAAGAAACTTAAAACCTAGATTTTGAATTATTGGAAATACATACAGTGGCGTTCAAAATAATAGCACAGTCGGTGATTTTACTGCAAATTCTTCAAAGGGCGATTTTTCAGTTCTACTGTTTGCCCGCAAATACGACACTTTAAGGAATAGACTTACAAATGCCAACTATTTACATGGAGAATCCAATGCAACAGAATTGCATAATAAAAATAAATTATGAATGAATTTTATTAATTTATTATTGTTAGATAAGTGTATTTTGCCAATAAAATATTGAACTAAGCTATGAAAGCTCATTCTAGGTGTATATGGTATGTATTATATTTTAGGTCATAAACTCAAAGAAAACTGAGCATATTTTATATGGCGAAAACGTTGAAATTTATTTTTTAGAGCAAGAAGTTATGTTGCTGATAGTAAGCATTTTATTTTTACAAGGCCCAGGCCCTGCCTTCATCCTCAACACAAAAGGTTTGTAAGGATGTGCGATGTTAGTCACAGATATAACTAGGGCAGTAATCGTAGCAAAGTTATTTTCTAACTACATAGTTAATTTATTAAACAAAAAATTGTTAAATAAAACCATTCTCACACTATAGATTTGAATTTTGTTAATTGTTAGTATGTATATTTATGTTAGTAGTGAACAGGTATAGGTGTTGCTATAGGTTTCATCAATATGTTTAGTGTACTCAATACTTAATATCCAGGGGTCTTCTCTTCTCGTGCTGTATATAAAGATGTGTCCCTATCTCCCACCATCACCAATTCTCGCGGTGGGTGTATTTGTCCGTTAAGACTCGACCGCATAATCGTTGTCACATATTGATGACCTAATGGTTGTTTAAGTCAGTTAAGTAAGAGTTCGCAGTAGAGTCATATATGAGCCGTTTATTTTGAAAGTGGGGCAAGTCCAAATTTTGTTGAAACGAGAAAATGAAGGAATAGAGAAACAATAAATGAGAAAACATATGGGATTTTGCATTTTCTTATTTTTTGAACAAGTATTAGGGATTTTTTTTTTATTTTTACTATAAATTGTTCACCGTTAGAAAGATTATACATACTTTTATTTGTCTATTATTATCATTAACTTAAATTTTTTGAAAATGAACTTGCACCACTTTCAAAATTCACGGCTCATATAGTTATCCTTATCATACATTCAGTCTATCTGGGATTTATTTATCATTAAGTTTATCTGTTATTACTTTTGAAAAAAATAACATTCAAGCAACATGCAACCTATCTCTATATAATTTTATAATTTTGTATATGTATATTTTTAAGGTTGTGAGTAATAAATAAATAAATAAATAAATAAAAAATTAATAAATATAGACCGTTCACTTCGAAAAGTGGTGCAAGTCAACCATCCAAAAAAGAAAAAACTTTGACAATAATATCAATAGAAATATACCGGCAAACAACTTATCCCTAATTTTAATTTAGGCAATAACTAGAAAATTCAAAGTCCCATATATCTCATTTATTGATTCTTAATTCTCAATTCCTTCATTTCCTCGTTTCATCAAATTATGGACCCACACCACCTCCAAAACAAACCGTCCATTTTATTCAGGAAAAGAAATCCGTTCAACAGGAAAGATTTTATAAATATAAATACTCGTAAAGGAGAAAATATAAAAGCAAAAAACAAAAGAAAAAACCAAAACTAGTTGAACTCAAATTATCAATAACTAAAAACCCAAAAAAAAATATATAGATCGTTTCACATTGGCAACCAAAACAGCAACTTTTACAAAACGAATGCCAATTTTGTTCAAAAATAAAACCGAGAAGATTTATTCGTCAAAAGTTAATCAAAAACATCAAAAATCTCTAAAAATTTCCAAAAGTGTCTACACCAACAATGCTTGGTTGAAATCATTCCAAACAGAAAAGAAAAATTACACGGCACTATTTTTACCACGTCCGCACCAAAAGTGCAAAAAATGACGCGTCCTTAGAAAAGTTATCCTTAATAACAAAATCAACTTTACCAAAATATTGAACCAAATAATAGGTATCCGGTCCCTTGGCAACCAAAACAAAAACATTTCCAAACTTTAATTGTTTTATTTTAAGCAACACTCCATTCCAATGCACTGAACAAAAATCAAAATACGGCACCAAACTATTTTATTGTCTCTCTCCCTCCCACCGAACTTCTTACACTACTTGACGTTTGTTTATTTCACCTCTATAGCTTTTAGCTCTTTATTAAGACCACACACCAAACTACAATATTCACACACCAAACTACAATAAAGACATTTGTGTTGATTATACATAAACTAAAATACGAGTAAAAAATAAAATTAAAACCATGCGTGAACAGAAAAAATATGCGTATGTCAAAATGACTCAATTCAATATCAATTGAAATTAAATATATGGGATGTTTTGTATTTTAAAATCTTATGCACAACCACACAAACCGAAAATTATACATTATTTGTGAGAAATCAAGAAATTTGACTTCCCTCACTACAAATTTAATATATTCAAGAAAGATATTGCCTGATAAATGCATCCCAGTGGATTACATTTTTCTATATTTAATTATTTAATTTTTTAATTTTAATATAAAACACATTTTTTTAATTTCGGCTATAACACTTCAGACCACTACATTTTCGATCAGTCGACTCAAAAATCAAAACACAAAAAAAAATCTATCATTTTTTCCATTAAGTACTTTTCATACCAGACGCCTCGCCTCGAGATTTTTAGTTACCACAAATGTGAAGCTGAGACCCCTTCATACCGGTGGCGTCGGCTTTGCACATTTAGTTGCTATCAAATATTTTATATAGGTCCATTTTACACGTGAATTATAGCAAGAAATGAGATTTTATGAATTTGTAAGCTACATAAAAGGTAGATTTTTCGGTAAATATAAAACAGTTGTACCAAAAATGTGATTTGTAGGTTATCTTGACAAAGCTCTTCGCTTTGTACTACTTTAAAATGTCGCAGTCGAGTGCGGAATGCATTGCTTTGGCTTTGTAGATAACTTCATTGCAATATATTTTGATTTTTTTTATATTATCACTTAAAAATAAATTATTTCTCAAGAAATTGAATTTATTTCTATAAAATTAAACGATATCAATCAAATAAAACTAATTTACATAATTGAAAAATGAAATAAAGAATTTTTATTTTTGAAGCTCAAAGCCGAGGCGCCTGGTATGAAAAGTACTTTACTTTTAATTCTCTCGTGTAATTTTTTAGGTTAGAAAACAATCAAAAAATTATAATTGCAAAAAAAAATCGAAACAATTAACTTAACGTTGAAGTTTTTATTGCAACGAGAAAAATTGATAAAAATTAAAAAGCGTATGAAAAACACGACTTCACACACTAACTATTTTCGGCTGTTCAAAATAATAGCACAACTAATTTAAAAACTTATTTGTACTCTTATTTGTGTATGCAGCGATTCCATACCAAAACGATCACCAGTTGTCCTGACCCCTTTAGATTTTTATGAAACTTTCCAAAAATGATCTATATATCAAATTACTCGACACGTATTTTTTTATTTCCTTCTGCGGCGCTGTTCTTTGAAACAGAGGCGTACGGCGTTTTACGTTTTTTGTTTTTTTTTGAAAAATTCTAATTTTTGGAGGCCTCTGTCGCGAGAACCACTTAACCGATTTTAACAATTTATATCTCAAATGAAAGGGAAGAAATGGATCTTATAAATAGCGGTACAATTTTAATTTTAAAAAAATTCGATTTTAAAGAAAAAACGTTTTTTCTTGGAAAATGTGATTTACCGTTATGTTGGACTTAAACGAGTTATCGATTTTTTAATTTTTTTTGAAAGCTTATTCATTTTGTAAGCAATTAAAAAAATAAAATCACAAGTGATACCTTTCATTTTTAAAATATGATTTTTTGAATATGTCAAACGAGAACTAAATATTTTAAACGAGAATTCAGACAAAATTATTCAATTTTTTCCTCTGATAATTTTATTATAATTTTAATTTGTTTGCATTTTTTTTGGTTCTTCAGTTCATTTTGAAAAAGAAGAAGAAGACAATCCTTTCTAAAATGAGGAATAGTCATTATCTAGAAAAAGAAAGGAACAATAATAATAATGTCTCATTAAACAAGTTAACTAACTTAAATAACTATAAATTTTTGAATTGTACAAAATAAAGGCGGACATATAAATTTATAGCTAATTATTAATTATTTCGTAGTGAATAATTTTTATAGTTCATTATCTATCGCTTATGACAGAATTCGTACAGGCCTAGATATTGTTTGAAAAACATTTGCTAACAGAGATTTTATGACTCATTCTTATTGTTCGTGCCTACATTTTTATACTTTATTTAAGATAATTATTTATTGGTCAAGATAGCAAATCATAAAAATGAGGGTATGCAAATGGTAATAAACTTTATTATCAGCATGTGGATAAGCATGTGGTCCCTTTTTGTTTTTTATTATCTTCACAAACCTAAAGTTCTCCTTTAGTACATAAGAAAATGAGAAGTGAAAATTATAAACAACAAAAAATTTAAAGAAGTTACAGCGAAAATTTCTGAGGAAATATTTAGGCTTCCGTGCAGTTCTGAGCATGCTGTCACTGACATATGACCGGTTATAGTATTGAAATAATTCAACAGTTACGAGAAAAATATTATATTTTACAGCAACTAATGAAAAGTATATGATTTTAACATCGGTACCAAAAAGCTGGCCCGTTCGGAAAATTGAAGATGAGTTTGGTGTGTCTTATTATATGTCAAATAGAGCATAACAGATTCAAAAAGAAAAAGATATCACGTCAACACCGAACATCAAATTGAGATCAACAATTCTTAATCAGGAAATCGCATTATTGGCGCAGAAATTTTATGAAGACGACGATATAAGTCGGGTGTGTGCGGGGAAGCGAGATTTTAAGACCATACCATCAGATGGGGTTATTGAAACAAAGCAGCGTAGGCAGGTTCCTTGTAATTTGAAGGAGGTTTATCAAATATTTAAAAAAAAAACTATCCAAATACAAAACTTGGATTTTCTAGTTTTGCTGCACTTCGTCCAGGGCACTGCGTATTAAAGAACTCTAGCGGTACACATAGTATTTGCGTCTGCATATCATCAAAATATTAAACTTATATTTGATAAAATAAAATCTATAAACCTTCTATCACACGAAGTAGGAGGTTATCAAGATCTTAATTCGCAGATTATATGCGCTATTCTACGCACAAAATGCTATTTAAACAAATGTACAACCTGCCTGCAAACTGATTTTATTTGTGAAAAATTATCTGCAAAATGTCTACAAAATTATATAGATGAAATAATATTCAAGCAGTGACAGAAAGTATCATCATTGGCTTTCACAGATAAACTGGGTGAGCAACTGCATAATATAGTACCGCATTCGTTTATTGCAAAAAAACAAGCAGATTACCTAAAATATAGAAAATCAAATGCATCAACTGATGAATGTATTGTTGTATGTGATTTCTCTGAGAACTATTCATTTGTAGCTCAGGATGCGGTTCAAGGATTTCATTGGTCCAATGCTCAATATACAAAATACAATGCATCCATTTGCAGTGTATTATAAAAACGGAGAAAGCAGCCATACGATGAAAAACGATAGTAGTTTGGAATTCACAAGCTTGATAGCTATATCTGAGGCAACTAAACATAATCATGTAGTTGTGAGATTGTTTATTACCGGCCTAGATAATTTTATAAAAGAAAAATTACGGCATATTAAGAAAATTTGCTTCTTTTCCGATGGATTCGGGATCCTGTACAAATACAAAATGAATTTCTACAATCTATGCAATTTCAAGGAGGACTTCGATATGAAAGCAGAATGGCATTTTTTTGCAACTTGCCATGGAAAAGGACCTTGTAATGCATTAGGAGGAGTTCTCAAGAGGAATGCTACTAGAGCGAGTTTACAAAGACTTTTTCAAAAACAAATAACGACGCCACGTGAACTTTGAACGTACAAGGCAACAACTTTTTGATATTGAGTAATAAAGATTATATTAAAGATTAATTTATGGTTTTATTGCATTGCAAAAAGCGGTTGAATTGCAAAATTCAAAAATAAAAATTAATTAAAATCATAATAAAATTATCACAGGAGAAGTTTGAATAATTTTTTGTGAATTCTCGTTTAAAATATTCAGATCTTGACATATTCAAAAAATCATATTTTAAAAATGAAAGGTATCACTTGCGATTTTATTTTTTTAATTGCTTACAAAATGAATAAGCTTTCAAAAAAAATTAAAAAATCGATAACTCGTTTAAGTCCAACATAACGGTAAATCACATTTTCCAAAAAAACACGTTTTTTCTTTAAAATCGATTTTTTTTAAATTAAAATTGTACCGCTATTTATAAGATCCATTTATTCCCTTTCATTTAAGATATAAATTGTTAAAATCGGTTAAGTGGTTCTCGCGACAGAGGCCTCCAAAAATTAGAAGTTTTCAGAAAAAACAGAAAAAACGTAAAACGCCGTACGAACCTGTTTCAAAGAACAGTGCCGCAAAAGGAAATAAAAAAATACGTGTGGAGTTATTTCATATACATATATGTAGATCATTTTTAGAAAGTTTCATAAAAATCTAAAGGGGTCAGGACAAACTTTGCGTTTTTTTGATCGGTTTGGTATGGAATCGCTGTATGATTAAATTTAATAACCATTTTCCTTTGAAATTTTGTTTTATTTATGTTCTTTACCTGTTATCACCCTGTGATTGCAGTTTGAAAGTTTTTTTGAAGGTAGTTATTTTTTGGGCGTTAACGGATTAATTGTAGTTGATATTTGTGCTTGTAAATAAAAAAATAATTGAAAATTGATAAGTAGTTTTTTAGTTAATTAAGGATTTGCAATAAAATCACCGATTGTGCTATTATTTTGAACACCACTGTAAATAGGTTCGGCTCACTAGTAGTTAAATAATCGGCACCAGTTCTGATTTTCATGGGGACTGGGAACTGAAAATTGAATTATTGTGCTTTTTTTAGTGTAATTTGGTATTATTTTTTCCAAAGCATACTATGGCGATTGGTCCTTTTTCAAACTATGGGAAAATATTCACAGTCGACTCTTTAATACAAATCCATTATTCTCTTGAATTAGCCCAGACTTCAATCCCAGGAAAATTTAAAATTACCTCCGACAACACAAGTGTAAAAACCCATCCCAGGCTTTTCTTCTACACTATTTAAAGTGTACGGATTTAAAATATATCGCAGACTTTTTATACGAGCGAAAAAATCCATCCCAGGATTTTTATTTATTATAACCCTTTTCTCTTATACATAGTTAAAAATAAATAAAATTAAAAAAAAAATTCTGATCAGGATTATCCCATTGGCTACCTCTTGGCAAATTCAAAACGCGGTTTGCTTGTTAGAATTTTCGCTATATCATAAAACGTGTTGCCTTCCCATAGTTAAAAATACACAAACAAAAATTGTTTTAAAAAATTCTTCTGATCAGGATTATGGTGGGCCAGGAAACTTGATATCGGTTTATTTATGGGTCCTATTGACGACCCCTTGAAGAATTCTGAACACGGTTCTCTTGTTACAATTTTCGCTATATCCAAAAACGAGTTGCCTTCCCATAGTTAAAAATGAACAAACAAAATAAAAATTAAAAAAAATCTTCTGATCAGGATTATGGTGGGCCTGGAAATTTGTTATGTCGGTTTATTTATGGGTCCTATTGACTACCTCGTGACCAATTCTGAACACGGTTCTCTTGTTAGAATTTTCGCTATATCAAAAAACGTGTTTCCTTTCTATAGTTAAAAATTAATAAAAAAATAAAAATTTTAGAAAATTCTTCTAATCAGGATTATGGCGGGCCTGGAAATTTGTTATGTCGGTTTATTTATGGGTCCTATTGACTACCTCGTGACCAATTCTGAACACGGTTCTCCTATTAGGATTTTTGCTATATCATAAAACGTGTTGCCTTCCCATAGTTAAAAATGAACAAAAAAAACAATTTTTTTTAAATTCTTCTGATCAGGATTATGGTGGGCCTGGAAATTTGTTATGTAAGTTTATATATCGATCCTATTGACTATCTAGTGACCAATTCTGAACATGGTTCTCTTGTTAGATTTTTCGCTATATCCAAAAACGTGTTGCTTTGCCATAGTTAAAAATGAACAAACAAAAAAAAAATTAAAAAAATTCTTCTGATCAGGATAATGGTGGGCCTGGAAATTTGTTATGTCGGTTTATTTATGGGTCCTATTGACTACCTCGTGACCAATTCTGAACACGGTTCTCTTGTTACAATTTTCGCTGTCATAAAACGTGTTACATTCCCATAGTTAAAAATGAACAAACATTTTTTTTTTTTAAAGTTGTTCTGATCAGGATTATGGTGGGCCTGGAAATTTGTTATGTCGGTTTATTTATGGGTCCTATTGACTACCTCGTGACCAATTCTGAACACGGTTCTCCTATTAGAATTTTTGCTATATCATAAAACGTATTCCCTTCCCATAGTTAAAAATGAACAAAAAAAACAATTTTTTTTTTAATTCTTCTGATCAGGATTATGGTGGGCCTGGAAATTTGTTATGTAAGTTTATTTATGGATCCTATTGACTACCTCGTGACCAATTCAGAAAATGGTTCTCTTGTTAGATTTTTCGCTATATCCAAAAACGTGTTGCTTTGCCATAGTTAAAAATGAACAAACAAAAAAAAAATTAAAAAAATTCTTCTGATCAGGATAATGGTGGGCCTGGAAATTTGTTATGTCGGTTTATTTATGGGTCCTATTGACTACCTCGTAAACTATTCTGAACACGGTTCTCTTGTAACAATTTTCGCTGTCATGAAAGGTGTTGCATTCCCATAGTTAAAAATGAACAAACATTTTTTTTTTTTAAAGTTCTTCTGATCAGGATTATGGTGAGCCTGGAAATTTGTTATTTCGGTTTATTTATGGGTCCTATTGACGACCCCTTAAAGAATTCTGAACACGGTTCTTTTGTTAGAATTTCCGCTATATTTTCGCTATATCAAAAAACGTGTTGCCTTCCCATAGTTAAAAATGAACAATAAACCCATAAATAAACCGTCATAACAAATTTCCAGGCCCAGCATAAATCCTGATCAGAAGAATTTTTAACATTTTTTTTTGTTTGTTTATTTTTACTATGGGAAGGCAACACGTTTTTTGATGTAGCGAAAATTGTAACAAGAGAACCTGCGTTTAGAATTGATCACGAGGTAGTCAACAGGAACCATAAATAAACCGACATAACAAATTTTCAGGCCCACCATAATCCTGATCAGAAGAATTTTTAAAATTTGTTTTTTTTTGTTTTTCATTCTTAACTATGGGAATGCAACACATTTTATGATATAGCGAAAATTCTAACAAGAGAACCGTGTTCAGAATTTGCCAAGAGGTAGCCAATAGGATAATCCTGATCAGATTTTTTTTTTTTTAATTTTATTTATTTTTAACTAAAAGAAAAAAATCGTATAGTACATAAAAATCCTGGGATGGGTTTTTTTGCTCGTATAAAAAGTCTGGGATAGATTTTAAGTCCGTATACTTTAAATAGTGTAGAAAAAAAAAATCTGGGATGGGTTTTACGCTTGTGTTATCGGAGGTAATTTTAAATTTTCCTGGGATGAAAGTCTGAGATAACTTCAAGGGGGTCCTTGTTTGATGTGAAAAAGCATGGAGGGTGGATGCCTTTTTATTGCGCGATTACCTGCTTAAGCTTGCTCATACATCCAAATCAATCAATCAACCATTTAATCAAAATTTTGCTTTATCTAGACTAAAGCTTAATTAAGTAAATTTTCAGAAATAAGGCTAGGAAGATGAAGCAGCAAGTTAATATGGAATTGTGATACAAAATTCAATTTGGAAAAAATGTCGGCTTGTTTATAGACAATATATATATTAATTGTAACGACATACCCAGTATTTTAGATTTGGTAAATCAGTAAAATAAAGCAATCACTCCTAATATATCTACCAGCAAAAAGTAGAAATATTATTCCCCCTCCCCTTTTTCTTTACCCCAGAGTCATACTATTGTATCGACTCTGCAAAAGAGCCAAATCATTTTGGATTTATATAATACAATTGTTGTTTTAATTTCTTCTAAATCATTATTGAATTTACCAAAGCAATATGGCTACAAAAAAACAAAGTGTTTCCAATTTTATTTAAATTTTTTTCTTATTCATTCGCTTTTTACTTTCTTTTACGTAAGTAAAAATGTTGGACCTTGAGATTATTGAAGATTTATCTGTTTTGAGGTCCCCTGAGTCCGAAAAAGTGGATTTCGCAATGATGTCTGTCTGTCTGTCAGTCTGTGTCCTCTCTACAGCCCAGATGGTTTAACCAATAGAACTGAAACTTTAGATTAAAGCTTTTTTATATATTGGGAGGTCCCAGTGAATTTTACTTCAAATCGACCAACCGGAAATGGTCATTTCCTTGGGCAGAAAATTTGGTTTGCAAGTGTCTCAAAAAGTATAAGGTTTACAAGAAAAACCAATAAATACAAAATGTTTCCAAACATAAAAAAAAATTTAAAAACATTCAATTACAAAAAAGATTTTGTAACTTTTTACATAAATTGGGAGGTCCCTGTGAATATTAGTGAAAATCGGCCAATCGGAAGTGACCACTCTCTTGGGCGACAAAATTTATTTTTCAAATACATATTTTAAAATGTATAAGGTTTACACAAAAACTTCTAAAATGATCCCAAAAAAAAAAATTAAACAAAATAAAAAATTGGCCTGTTAATTTTCGACTTTGAGAATTTTGGGGCCTTTGAGTCCGAAAAATTGCGTTTCGAAGTAGTGTTTGTTGATTCTATATGTCTGTCAGTAGTTTATATCCCAGATGTTTACCCAATCAAACTGCAACTTCAGGTTTAAACTTATTTCATAAATTTTAAAGTTCAAGCTCCCAGCTTCCATGAACCAAAAAATTTATTTTGCAAATATCACAAAAATTTACAATTTACAGAAAACTTTTTTTTTTTTTTTTTTTTTTTTTTATTTAACAAATATTACAACTGAATACAATTTCATCTAGTAATTTATCTATATTAAATGATGTTAACTGTTTGAGGAGAATAACCCATCGGTTAGCTCCAGGTTGGATACTTCATTAATTTATCTGTCCTAGTTCTAAGGGCTTCGTTCTTCGAAGCCGTCTTACTGGATTTTGGTTGTTCAGCATACGACGCAAATCCGCATTTTCATGTTGACTGAGGCGCTGTACGTGTTTCCTAGCATATTTCTTAATTTCTTCACTGACGTACTCCATCTTTAGATCCTTATGAAGGTTATCATTCCTTATATACCATGGTGCGTTGACCATACTACGCAAGACTTTATTTTGAAAAGTTTGAATTACTTTTACGTTAGTTTTCTTGGTACAGCCCCATAGCTGTATACCATACGTCCATACAGGTTTCAATATCTGCCGATATAATAGCAGTTTATTATGTAATGTTAGCTCAGAGTTCCTTCCTATGAGCCAATACATTTTTCTATATTTGATGTTTAACTCTTCTTTTTTCTTTTTAACATGCTCTTTCCACTTGAGTTTAGCATCAAGGGTCATCCTAAATATTTTGCCGTGTTTGCATGTGGAATAAGTTGTGAATTCAGTCGAACAGGTAACCAATTAACATTTTTGTTGGTAAAGTTTATATGTACAGATTTAGTTTCGTTGAGTTGAAGGCGCCATTTCTTCGTCCAATTACTCAATGAATTAGCAGCGTTTTGTAATTTGCTGGTTGACTCCTCTATGTTGTTTCCAGTTGCCAAGATTGCAGTATCATCCGCAAATTTGCAATATTTGTTCCTTTTGTGCTTGGCACGTCTCGCGTATAAAGTATATAGAGTATCGGCCCCAGAACACTCCCTTGTGGAACTCCCGCCGATATTTTCTTTAATTCGGAGTATTCCTCTTCATGTTTCACACGAAAGCGTCGATCAGCTAGATATGACTTTAAAATCAGGTAAAACTGCTTCGGCAGATCTCTGTGTAGTTTATATTCCAGGCCTCGGTGCCATACTTTGTCAAAGGCTTGAGATACGTCCAAGAATACACTTGAGCATATTTTTTTATTTTCCAGAGCATCTTCAATTAAATCTGTGATTCTATGCACTTGATCTATGGTAGAGTGTCCCTCTATAAATCCAAATTGGTGAGGAGGAATGAGTTTTCTGTCTTCTATTACTGATTTTAATCTCTTGAGTAGTAACTTTTCAAATAATTTTGAAATTATAGGAAGTAGGGAAATCGGCCTGTACGATGTTTTCTTGTTTGGCGGCTTGTTAGGTTTTATAATCATTATCACCTCTGCCACTTTCCACTGGTATGGAACGTATTTTAATCTGAAGGCTGCATTGATTACTTGCAGTAATTTTCGTACTCCTTTTTCTGGGAGAGTTTTAACTATAAGTCCAGTGATTAAATCATAACCAGGGGATTTTTTTGAACTTAAGTTGTTTTTAATTTCATCTTTTAGCTCTTGTAGTGTTACAGGTTTTATGTTTAGGTTATCCACTTTATTTACTGAAATTATATCATATTTTCTTCAGCTGTTTGCCTTGGGAGGGGTTGAAATGTGTTTTCAAGATAGTCTGCAAACAATGCAGCTTTTTCTTTGGCACTTCTAGCCCAAGTTCCATCGTCATTCTTGATAGGAGCTATTTGTACTTTAGGCCTTTTAAGACCTTTAGTTGCTTTCCAAAGGGAGTAATTAGTGTCTTTGTTGCCAGAAAGGCCAGCCAGGTATTCATTAAAAGATTTGTTCTTGACTTCTTTGATAAGCATTTTTAATTTGTTGCTTAAATAATTAAGTCGTGATTTGCTTTGTGGTGCTCGATTCCTCTGCCAGATTTTTCGAGCTTTCCGCTTTTCTCTAACCAGATCTCTCACTTCTACTGGGTAGTTGATGTAACTTTCCGTTTGATTACAAGTAGGAGGAGTACTCTGCCATGCTGCTTGCAGAATACTGTTGTTCAGCAGCTCCAATTGAACCTCAAGTTCTGCCGGAGTTTTAATTGGTACTTGTAGTTCCGTATTGTCTTCGACTATTTTCCGGAAGAGGTCCCAGTTTGTTTTATTATTTGTTAACCTAGGTAAATTTTCTTTTTTGATAATGGTATCACTGAGTGTCATAATGACAGGTGTGTGGTCAGATGAAATTCCTTCACTGTTTTCGAGTAATACGTAGTTTACAGATATCCCTTTTGTTACAAAGAAATCTATCAAATCTGGTATCTTATTTGTATCCGCTGGCCAATATGTTGGTTTACCTCCAGACAGGAACTCGCAGTTTAGTGCCCGACCAGCTGCAAATAGCTCCTTACCCTTATGGGTTGTTAGCCTTGATCCCCAATATGTATTTTTAGCATTAAGCGATTTGAGTAACGTAACATAGTTTTCTTTAGTCAGATTATAACGTGGAGGGCAATATATTGAAGATATGTTGATTACCTTTTGACTATTTATTCGAACATTAATGGTGGCTACTTGCATAATTTCTTCTTCAATTTTTACTCCTTCGTAATGTTTGATGTTTTCCTTCACAAATATGGTTGAACCTCCTCTCGCTTTTCCTGACGGGTGGATGGCGTGATAGCACTGGTATCCTCGAATTCTAACGAATGAATCTTTTGTCAAATGAGATTCTGAAATTAGGCATATATCTATCTTTTCTATATTTAGGAAACACACATTTGAAAGCACACACATTTTTGCACGTAATTAAAATTTAGCGAGTGAATTTCCTCACACACAAAAAGAGGCGATAGATGGATAGACATTTTTAAACTGTTTCAGGAATCGTTCATCAACTTTGAAAACTTTAAGAAAATCACTGGATTTGTGCTATGTCTCGCAGGTACTAACGTTGATGCTGAAAGGGTTTTTTCTATTATCACCGACTTGTGGACACCTGAGAAATCGAGATTAAGTATTAAAGGATTGAAAGCGAGAGTAGAATGCAAAATAAACCTAAATATTCATGCGAAGAATTGTTACCATTGTTAGGGAGAAATGAGAAATTGCTGAAGCAAATAAGCTCCTCAACGCACACACACACGCCGTTGGGGCACAAGAAAAACTTTCACAGCCAAGTATTAGGTAGCTGTGAGTAGTGATAGACTCCAGACTAAGCAACTAAATGTGGAATCCTAACGTACTTTTCCCCAACATTTTCCGGAAAAGTGATATGTTTTGGATAGAATAGATCTAGTTCAATCTGAAAATGTACATTTCAGCCGTAGTAACCTCTTAGAAATATCAAAAGAAAATTCATGAAAATTTTGATTTTTGATTTATATGTACTAAGCAAATAAATGTGGAATCCTAACGTACTTTTCCCCAACATTTTCCGGAAAAGTTATAAGTTTTGAATAAAACAGATCTAGTTCAATCTGAAAATGTACATTTCAGCCGTAGTAACCTCTTAGAAATATCAAAAGAAAATTCATGAAAATTTTGATTTTTGATTTATGCGTACTAAGCAAATAAATGTGGAATCCTAACGTACTTTTCCCCAACATTTTCCGGAAAAGTTATAAGTTTTGAATAAAACAGATCTAGTTCAATCTGAAAATGTACATTTCAGCCGTAGTAACCTCTTAGAAATATCAAAAGAAAATTCATGAAAATTTTGATTTTTGATTTATGCGTACTAAGCAACTAAATGTGGAATCCTAACGTACTTTTCCCCAACATTTTCCGGAAAAGTGATATGTTTTGGATAGAATAGATCTAGTTCAATCTGAAAATGTACATTTCAGCCGTAGTAACCTCTTAGAAATATCAAAAGAAAATTCATGAAAATTTTGATTTTTGATTTATACGTACTAAGCAACTAAATGTGGAATCCTAACGTACTTTTCCCCAACATTTTCCGGAAAAGTGATATGTTTTGGATAGAATAGATCTAGTTCAATCTGAAAATGTACATTTCAGCCGTAGTAACCTCTTAGAAATATCAAAAGAAAATTCATGAAAATTTTGATTTTTGATTTATACGTACTAAGCAACTAAATGTGGAATCCTAACGTACTTTTCCCCAACATTTTCCGGAAAAGTGATATGTTTTGGATAGAATAGATCTAGTTCAATCTGAAAATGTACATTTCAGCCGTAGTAACCTCTTAGAAATATCAAAAGAAAATTCATGAAAATTTTGATTTTTGATTTATACGTACTAAGCAACTAAATGTGGAATCCTAACGTACTTTTCCCCAACATTTTCCGGAAAAGTGATATGTTTTGGATAGAATAGATCTAGTTCAATCTGAAAATATACATTTCAGCCATAGTAACCTCTTAGAAATATCAAAAGAAAATTCATGAAAATTTTGATTTTTGATTTATACGTACTAAGCAACTAAATGTGGAATCCTAACGTACTTTTCCCCAACATTTTCCGGAAAAGTGATATGTTTTGGATAGAATAGATCTAGTTCAATCTGAAAATGTACATTTCAGCCGTAGTAACCTCTTAGAAATATCAAAAGAAAATTCATGAAAATTTTGATTTTTGATTTATACGTACTAAGCAACTAAATGTGGAATCCTAACGTACTTTTCCCCAACATTTTCCGGAAAAGTGATATGTTTTGGATAGAATAGATCTAGTTCAATCTGAAAATGTACATTTCAGCCGTAGTAACCTCTTAGAAATATCAAAAGAAAATTCATGAAAATTTTGATTTTTGATTTATACGTACTAAGCAACTAAATGTGGAATCCTAACGTACTTTTCCCCAACATTTTCCGGAAAAGTGATATGTTTTGGATAGAATAGATCTAGTTCAATCTGAAAATGTACATTTCAGCCGTAGTAACCTCTTAGAAATATCAAAAGAAAATTCATGAAAATTTTGATTTTTGATTTATGTGTACTAAGCAACTAAATGTGGAATCCTAACGTACTTTTCCCCAACATTTTCCGGAAAAGTGATATGTTTTGGATAGAATAGATCTAGTTCAATCTGAAAATGTACATGTCAGCCGTAGTAACCTCTTAGAAATATCAAAAGAAAATTCATGAAAATTTTGATTTTTGATTTATACGTACTAAGCAACTAAATGTGGAATCCTAACGTACTTTTCCCCAACATTTTCCGGAAAAGTGATATGTTTTGGATAGAATAGATCTAGTTCAATCTGAAAATGTACATTTCAGCCGTAGTAACCTCTTAGAAATATCAAAAGAAAATTCATGAAAATTTTGATTTTTGATTTATACGTACTAAGCAACTAAATGTGGAATCCTAACGTACTTTTCCCCAACATTTTCCAGAAAAGTGATATGTTTTGGATAGAATAGATCTAGTTCAATCTGAAAATGTACATTTCAGCCGTAGTAACCTCTTAGAAGTATCAAAAGAAAATTCATGAAAATTTTGATTTTTGATTTATACGTACTAAGCAACTAAATGTGGAATCCTAACGTACTTTTCCCCAACATTTTCCGGAAAAGTGATATGTTTTGGATAGAATAGATCTAGTTCAATCTGAAAATGTACATTTCAGCCGTAGTAACCTCTTAGAAATATCAAAAGAAAATTCATGAAAATTTTGATTTTTGATTTATACGTACTAAGCAACTAAATGTGGAATCCTAACGTACTTTTCCCCAAAATTTTCCGGAAAAGTAATTTGTTTTGAATAGAATAGATCTAGTTCAATCTGAAAATGTACATTTCAGCCGTAGTAACCTCTTAGAAATATCAAAAGAAAATTCATGAAAATTTTGATTTTTGATTTATATGTACTAAGCAACTAAATGTGGAATCCTAACGTACTTTTCCCCAACATTTTCCGGAAAAGTAATATGTTTTGAATAGAATAGATCTAGTTCAATCTGAAAATGTACATTTCAGTCGTAGTAACCTCTTAGAAATATCAAAAGAAAATTCATGAAAATTTTGATTTATACGTACTAAGCAACTAAATGTGGAATCCTAACGTACATTTCCCCAACATTTTCCGGAAAAGTAATATGTTTTGAATAGAATAGATCTAGTTCAATATGAAAATGTACATTTACAGTACGGTCAGCCGTAGTCACCTCTTAGAAATATCGAAAAAAAATTCATGAACGTTTTGATTTTTAACAAAACTTTATTTATTATTATTCAGCTCAATAATTACGTCAACCTCAAAAAAAAATCCGCCGAAATGTTTTCTTGATTTTTTTTACAAAACATCATCATTCACCCATACTAATAAACAGTTTTGGGATCTAGGACAAACTTCTTACTATTATATAGTCGTATGAAGTTTTTCTTAAACTTGTCCTAAAATGTTGTTTTTGCTTTTAGGACAAATTTAGGACATACTTCTCGCGCATCCATGGGCCCATCTTTCAAGTTAGCACTATAGGCTGTAATGAAGCAATGGCATGTGTAGATGGTTTATATAAAAAGGGTCTATAGCCGTACATCCTCGATTACTACTGCGTAAGGTAGGACGTTAAAAATGTAGGACGTTAAAAATTTTATTATAAATTAAAATTATAAAGTTTAACTAGAAAAATTTAAAATATTGTTTAGTCTTTCGACTCCACCTTGGTTCATTTTGGGTTCAGCTTCTACTTCCAGTAATAAATTATTATTATTTTTTGCTACTAGAGTACCATCAACAAAACATAAATTATCTCTCCCATCTTTTAGAAATATCGTACAAGCAATACTATGTATTATTTTACATGCAAATACAACTTTTGCTGCAGTTCTGGGATTTAGCCTTAACTAATTTAAGCAAGGGAACTTTTCCTTCAGAATTCCAAAACAGTCTTCAACGAGGCGACGAGTTTTTTGTGTGCATTATTAAACTTTTAGACAGCGAAATCTTCAGAATTTCGTTTTTTAGGTGGAGTCAACTAATTTTTGAGTAGATATGCACCACCGCCAAAAATAACTGCACCGTCAAAGGGCCTCCAGCTACTTTCAAATCTCCAAGGAATCAATATAAATAAGATAATTATAATTTTCTTTTGTCCACGACTAACGTATACTATGCTCATTATACGTTTGTTTCATCAAGTATAATGATATCCATTATTCACTGCTAGTTTATCTAGTAGTCTCTTCTTTCATTATTCAATACTTCCAAGTTAGATATTTGATTTTTGATATTGTATCTAGTAGTCTCTTGCCATTATCTTTATTATTAAACTGTGACGTCAAAATGTCGAAGAAAATTATTTGAAGAGTATTTAAAGGATTTGATTATTGAGCCGTTCAGTGCACAAATTGATTAACTCCATAAAACAAAAAGTTGAGAAATGCGATGAAATGATGTACATTGTTTTTAAAATTCCCTTTATAATGTAAATTCAAATTATATTGTAGAATGCAAAAATACAGATATACCTTTCATCTAACGGTATATAAAATTAATAAGAATGAATAGATAAAAAATAATCGTCAGTAATGTTACAATTTTTATGTGACTAGTGGAGTTAATCGATTTGGCAACTGAAAAAAGTAATAAATGAAGTTAATTTCAGTGTTTAAATTTTTAAGTTTTTTATTACATGAAAAGTTAGTTACTAGGAAAGTTATTATAAATATCAAAAGTTATGACTATACCAAGTGCTTTGACACTTAAATTTAAGATTTTTCAAAAATTGGAGTTAATCGATGTGTGCACTGAACGGCTCTTGTCGGTCGTGGACAAAGTATCGTATTCTACCCGCATATAATGGCTGTTTTTCACTCATATGAATTACGACAATCGCCTATCGGCTCATGTCGGTAAACTTCATCTTCGTGAATAATAGCTATCATTATATGCTCGTTGAATAATATACTATTAAATTAGTAAGTTGTTAAATATTGCTGTATTACGTAAAACCCAAGAGTCATACACGCCTCAGGGCCAATTGGCGCTGACGGCATAAAATAAATTGCTCGATCCGCAAATCATCATTACATTTAGTGAATGGTTTCCGTGTCTATTCACAATGGCGCATCAACACAGCCACAAACATTTAGAAACCTGCCTATATTATACAAATTAAGAGCAATGTCCGTCACGTTTTCCGGCCAACACACAATATTTGGAAATAAATCCTTCACTATTGCATTATATACATATTAATACAAACGCAATGTGCTATGGCGCATACTGTCCACTTTTTAAAGCCATGCATTGTACTCACACCATAATATTGACATCCATTGCCAAGCCAATGAAGGCATAGTAACATTTGCTGTACTGGGAGTCAGCGCTTTATTTTTTGTGGATTTGTGCCTAATTACATCCCCGATATTTTATAAAATATATTCTGCTTGATTATAATTTTTTCGGGCCGATTCTGTAAACGAAAATTCGTTAGAAATATTAAAATTTATCCTGTTACGGCAAACATTCCCAATTATTGTATCTTTTCCGAATAATAATTCACGTCGAATCATTTTTACGACCTATATGGATCATTATACGAGTATTAACTACACTTATCACAAAATGCAATGCAAATTTTCCTCTACCAAAAGACGTGAAAAAATATCAAACAACTAAACAATAAAACCCGCCCCGGTGGTACAGTTGTTAGCATGCTTGCTTTAAGCCCCGGAGGTCCCGGGTTCGATTCCCGGCGGGTGATGAAAAAATCACGGCTGGTTAATGTAGGATCAATGAATTAATCTATCATTATCCGTTAAAAAAAATTATTACGAAACTTCAATATGAAGCGGCCAAATCCCTCTATGGGATGTAGCGCCAGCGAAAAAAAAAAAAAAAAAAAAAACAATAAAAACCCAATAACTGTTTGGATTACATCGTCAATTCGCTAAATAGGCCATACAAAGTCATCTTTAGCAATGAAGCAAATTTTGAGCTGGGTGGATTTGCTGACAAACAACATTGCCCAATCTGGGGTGAAGAAAATCCACGGGAAATAATGGAAAAACCGATGCATCCATAGAAAGTGATTGTCTGGTGTGGTTTTGGGCTGTGGAATAATCGGACAGTATTTTTCTAGAAACGAAGCTGGGATTGCTGTTACTGTGGCATTATATATGTGTTATATTGGATATCAGAATATGATTACGATTTTTTTGTTTGACCAATTGGAAGGTGGATGTCCAGAATATACAGTATTTTGTCCGATTTTTTTAAACTTCAAAAATCTTGCGTGCATACAATGGCTCACAGCCAAAATAATGCAGGCTATTTTTATTTTTTTAAAGTAAATATCCAAAAATCCAAAACAAATATTTTTTTTTAATTTAAATTTATGTAAGCTTCAGTATTAGGTCTCAATTTCATACAACAAAACAAAAGAAAAATTAATTTATTCCTTTCCCGGCCCGTATACCCAATTGTGTATGTAAAATACGATTTCGAAACAGACATTTTTAATAGTGGGTTTATATATGAGAATGACTTTTGGTGCTGGTCTAAACACACTTTTGTGCGGTTTGATTTGAGCTACATTAAGGTATCATGTGACACATTTGTATATGTTGAAATATAGGTAAACGAAATTTTCTGATTGAATTCGTAAAAGTTATAACAAAGCAATAGCAAAAAATAACAATTCTACTAAAAAAGACCTCACATCTAAAATGATGCACTTTGAAAAATTCAATAAAAAATTAATTCATGCTTTTATACTAATATTAGGCCGTATTCTGGGATTTACAATTTTATGTTATGTTATGTTATTTTTGTTTTTTCAATACAAATTCATATAGGAAGCGGGGAAATAAAATAACATAACATGGATTTTATGATGCCGGAATACGGGGCATTATCATATTGTATAATAATTTTTGCTTTACAAACCCCTCTAGTCTATTTGGGATGGAATCTACGAGCTATTTCATATATTCTGGGGTTATTTTACTCCACTCTTCTAACAATGCCATTTTTGAATCCGCTACATTACTAATATCATCCTTCCTGATTTAATTTTCAAGCTTAGATCATAAGTTTTCAATACCATTGATGTCTGGCGATTGGGCAGGCAATGAGCCAATTTATTTGGAATATTTCTCATTCCTTCGTTTGGGATCGTTGTCCTGGTGGAACCAAAAATGATCCTTAATATCTAATTGTTCACTAACTTCTACTCCTTCTTTTTAGTACATCTATGTAAATATAAATTTGTATCCATATTCTAAATTTCCAAGTGCGCAGGAGGCGATACAACCCCATACCATAACATGACATTCACCGTGTTTAAAAGTGCTTTGTAAATTTTTAGCTACTAACTCTCTATTAGGCTTTCTCCATACAAAGTGTCTGCCATCTAATCCAAAAAGGTTAAATTTGCTTTCATCAGCAAATTAAATCGAATTCCAGAATGTTTGGTCTTTTAATATTCCGCGTATTGTTTCTGGATTACGTTTTTTATTTAAATATTTGTCAGTTTCTTTGGCCAACTTTGGAGCACTTAATTTGGGATTTTAGAAAATATTTTATTTTGCGCATTACTAGGCTTGTCTTCAATGCGGTGTTGATGAATGAACCGTTCAATTTTATGCTGCACTGTGGAACAACTGATTTTAACAAATTCTGCAATTTTTCTTTGAGTTTTACAATTTTTAAAATTCTTAATTACTAATTCACGCTTTTTCATACTTGTGTCACGACCTATTCTCAATTATTTAAAAATAAACTAATTTAATTTACTGACAATATCGAATATAACAGCATAATAGGTTATTTTAAACTGATTCTCAAAAATGTTTTATGTGAAAATTTTTGTTTTGAAACGAAAAAGTACCGCTATTATCACAACAAAGAAGATGCATCACTTTAGCTGTGAGATTTTTTTTTCGTTTTTGTTTTCTGTGATTTTTTGTTTAAAATTGAAAATTTTATTATTGTTTTGTTTAGTTAAATTAACAGTAAATATTGAAGCTTACAAAAAATGTGCTTTGGACAAAATTTATTTTCGTATTTTGGATATTAACTTTTTCATGGAAAAAATTGCCTGCATTATTTTGGCTGTGAGACACTGTACATCAAAAATTAGAGATAACATTGCTTCGAACCTTTACAGGAATAGATTGGAGTGAGCCGTAGTACTGTGAAAACGTGCATATTGTGATGTGCTCCCAATATGCAAATTTTCAAAACACGCGGATACTCCAATATATTAGGGGAAGGGTCCGAAGCAATTGTAACTAGGCGAATTACCCAATTTACAAATACACCCATACCTCACTTTGCGACGGTAATTCGTTCCATAAAAATGCGTCTTGTAAATAAAATTGCAACGTAATTAAAAACCCTTGACGTATTTTCAGAAAAAAAAACATTTAAGTAACGGTGCAACAAATAACACTACCCTGCAAAATTTTAAAAATTTGGTGCCACTTGACAATGAATAGTTGTTTCCGAAGTAATTTTTTACGCTGAATCCGAATCTGGGCTCAGAATTGCTCTATCACGTCAGGTTTATGAGATATTCTAACCTAAAAGTGCAAAAAACACTGTTTTTTGACGTATTTGAGATTATCTACCACCGCGATTTTTTTTTCTTCAAAAGTTCATGTGTGGGATCTTATAGTACAAGTCTTCTTCTTTCAAATGCCTTTGAGTTTGCTCAAATATGTTTTTTTTTCGCCGAGATATCGCATTCTCAAAATTGCAAGTTCGTGAATTTGTCGGTATACTGTATAATACACTACCTTTTATACCTACGGTATATATGCACTTTTAGGTTAGAATATCTCATAAACCTGACGTGATAGAGCAATTCTGAGCCCAGATTCGGATTCAGCGTAAAAAATTACTTCCGAAACAACTATTTATTGTCAAGTGGCACCAAATTTTTAAAATTTTGCAGGGTAGTGTTTTTATACAGAAAAATTCACGAATATGCAAATTTGAAAATGCGATATCTCGGCGAAAAAAAATGAGATTTGAGCAAGTTCAACGGCATTTGAAAGAGAAAGGCTTGTACAATAAGATCCCATACATGGCTTTTATAAAAAAGTAAAAACTGCATTGCTACATAACCTCAAATATGTCAAAAAACAATGTTTTTTGCACTTTTAGGTTAGAATATCTCAAAAACCTGACGTGATAGAGCAATTCTGAGCCCGGATTCGGATCCAGCGTGAAAAATTACTTCGGAAACAACTATTCATTGTCCAGAAGCAAAATTTTGAAGGGTAGTGTAATTTAAGCGACGCAAAACTGAAATTTGGTATTAACAAATGTACCGTAGCATTTCGGAACGTCGCAAATCGAAACGTCGCAAATCGAAACGTCGCAAATCGAGGTATAGGTGTAAATAATTAATAACAACTGGAATTGTGATAACACTTGTACATTTGGCACAAAAATGAAATAAATTATATTTTACGGGTTTAAAATATAATGGCATATTCGAGTACGGTACTTTTGTGAAATAATAAATAAAGATTTTGATTGACTCTCCTAGAAGTAACACTTCTCGATATAAAATTATTAACATTAAATAAAATATACCGTAAAATGGGGTGAATAGAAACAATTTCCAAGTTTACAAGCATGAAGCATGTACTGCTAAGAGGATATTTGTTTTTAATATAATCGCCGATCCTTATTAAGCATTGTGCCGAGAGTTTGTCCCGCCCAATTACCTTCATGTTTAATGAAAGTTTACGTATTGGATTTTTTCCTGAGCCTTGGAAAATTACATGCCTCCATCCCATTTTCAAGGCGGGTAGAAGAAACGAAGTAAGTAATTATCGGGGGATTTCCATTCTTTCCGTTATACCCAAACTATTTGAATCTATGGTTCACAAGGTCTTGGTTTTCAATACCAAATCATTAATTTCTTCTGCTCAGCATGGGTTTTATCCAGGCAGATCCACAGTGACTAATCTGGTTTCTTTTTGTGGCAAGTTATTTAGCAGTTTAAACTCCAGGCAGCAACTGGATGTTATTTATACTGATTTTGCGAAAGCTTTCGATAAGATTGACCACTCGCTCCTGATCTCTAAATTAAAGAACTTAAATTGTCAGTGCATCCCAATTGAATGGTTGCAGTCTTACCTTTCCGACCGTTGGCAATCCGTTAGGATTTTGGATTCTAGTTCTCAGCTATTTCGCGTGACATCTGGCGTACCTCAAGGAAGTCATATTGGCCCTTTATTATTTACATTATTTATCAACGATATTGTTGACTGCTTTGAGTTTGCCAGCTGCCTCCTGTTTGCCGATGATATGAAAATTTTCGCCCGGATCAACAGCGTGTCCGATTGCGTAAAGCTGCAAGATGATTTGGACAAATTTTGCAGTTGGTCTATTCGCAATAGATTGGGACTCAACGTGAGTAAGTGTAAGAGTCTTTCATTTTATCGTACCCGGTCACCTCTGTCCCATCGTTATCGTCTATATGGTGAGGATGTAGTCAGAGTGGAGTTTATATCTGATCTGGGTATAATTTTTTCAGCTGATGCCACCTTTACTAGACATATTAACACCATTATTAATAAGGCATACATTATGTTGGGTTTTATTAAGCGGAACTGTAAGGACTTCATCGACCCGATTACTCTAACATCACTGTACGGTTCTTTTGTTCGTTCTATTTTAGAATATGCATCGCCGGTGTGGTCACCATCTTACCACTGTCACTCGGATAGAATAGAAAGTGTTCAGAAGCAGTTTGTTTTGTATGCACTTCGTTGTCTACCGTCTACACGGTCTGTGGAATATGTTCTTCCTCCCTACCAAGATCGCTGTAACC
Source organism: Tipula helvola (assembly GCA_963556165.1). Classification (NCBI taxonomy): domain Eukaryota; kingdom Metazoa; phylum Arthropoda; class Insecta; order Diptera; family Tipulidae; genus Tipula; species Tipula helvola. The sequence goes on along the minus strand of OY744481.1, from coordinate 217,586,888 downwards.
TATTGAATCTGCACCGATTAGATTGTCGACGGGTAGTAGCATCGGCATTGTTCATTTGCGATATTTTCAGCTCTCGAATCGATTGTACTGAGCTGCTTTCACGCTTAAATCTTTACGCTCCGATACGTCAAATGCGCCCACGCGATGGACTGTTACTCATTAACCAGATATCAACTAATTACGGTCTTTCGGAACCACTTTTGAGAGCATCGCGAGAGTTTAATTCAGTTTATGCTGTTTTTGATTTCAACTTGTCCAGAGAGTCGTTTAAGAAAGCTTTATTTAAATGTTTATGTAATAATAACTAAATAGTCGGCGTTTTCTATCTATCTTTTATTCCTTTTGTGTTGTATTTCATTTTTACAAAATAATTTTATAATTTTTTTTTAACATGTTTGTATAACCGATTGTAATCACTGTAGGCTATACATGATAATTAATAAATAAATAAATAAATAAATAAATATGGGTCTTGGTGTACTCTTTCCTTATCAAACTACTTTGATCTATTAGAAATGAATATGGCGGATTTTTTTTAAAAAAACCTCACTATTTCTATTCACCTGCTATGGGGCGAATAGAAACAGTCATTGAATTTCGGTTTCATTTTATTCCTATATTCATTTATGATTTCTGGTGAAAAGCAGCCCGATTTCTTTTGGTATTTTGGCTTGGCGGTGAGATAATGCTTGCTTGTATCGTTTCAGAAACGAGCAGATGAATTCTTTACCGAGTAAGTTGTCCTTAAATTTTTTGACCTATCTCTCTTCCCGGTTTAACAATTTGAATATTCATTCGTAATGTTATTGTATCAATGGGATAACCCACTCTGAACAAATGATCAATTTGTCCACAGGGATTTTTCTTCAGTTTCGTTTAAGCAGGTTGGTCCCCCCTGTTTTTGTATTTTATCACCTTTTTTAAATGGCGATATATCACGGAATGGTGTATACCGTATTTCTCCGATGATTTCCTTAATCATAACTTGTTATTTTTAACATCTTCAACTGCTTGTTTCAATATCAGAGGATCACGCTTTTTATAATGTTTTTGGCTCTTCGACTTGTATTGTCTGGGCATTTTAATACTCTGTAGCAATAAAAAACCGAAATATATACTATAATAATTTAACATTAGGGAAATTTAGTAATTTGGAATTAAGGAAAACTTGGCAATGTGAATAAAAACACTAATTTCTGGTGTTTCTATTCACCCCACACTTCCTAATTTTTGACACTAAACTACAAAATGGTAAAATTTAGGAAAAACGGTAAAAGTTAATTACAATTTCAACTACACAAGTAAAAAGAAGACAAATTGAACAACTTACATGAATTTTCTCTGATATTACTCCAACGATGGCTCAATTAGATACAAAGTTTTTTAGAGTATTTTCGAACCAAAAAATTTTGATTTATATTTACCAATATATTCATTAAAACTGCCGGTGTTCCACCAAAAATCCCTATTATTTCTATTTTTGCACTCATCACCTACTTAAAAAATTATAACGTTGCTGTTTTTTTATGTATTATGAAAAATTATTATGTATTATGAAAAATTATCAAGTTAATTATTTTTTAAAGTTTTGTTTCTATTCACCCCGCTGTTTCTATTCACCCCATTTTACGGCATTTTGTGAATTAAGTAAAATTGAATAGTTTAACTTAAAGTAAAATACAATAGTTTTAAGATAATAGTGAATCAGAAAATAGTGGTGACCCCGATAACTTCTAAAGAATTTCAACAGGCTTATTCAAGCCCCACAAACGCTAAAGAGTGCAACGGGGGATATTACATGTGAAAACCCACGTGTGCTATTCTTTATCGGTTTATCGAATCGCCACAACGGCTTATCGAATCGCCGCACACGCTATAGATCGCAACGGAGGATATTACGTGTGAAAACCCACGTATACAGATTTTTATTTTGGCAAACAGTTCTTCAACGGTGCACTATTCTACAACAATTTGCTGATCTGCAAGATTTCTGGATAACCGTTTGTTGTCTAATGTACCATTAAGTCAATTTTATTCATATACGGAGTATAAATATAACAGGTACTGTAATTGTAAACATTATTTTATTATTCACAATTGTACGCCAAACTGGATATTTTTAAACATGTGGAACAACATTTAGCCCGTGAAGGACAAACTCAACGAAAACAGATAATTAAAAAATTATCATTCATAATCATTTAAAATTAGGTACCAATATTGCTCCAAATTTTATTGTTGGTGTAAAATAATTTTCAGCATTTAAAGCATATACGTTTTTAGTGAACAATTACCAAATTGTTGAGAAAAAGGTTTTGACTATATGTCTACATGGGTATTTAATGTTGGGGATTTTGTGTTCTATAATTTAATGTCATATTAATTGAATGTTGTGCCCGTCTGGTTTGCTATCTGTGGTTGATATGTTAAAGAGTTTCTATCCAGATTGTTGATTATAATTTACGTTGAATGTTTAGGTTCTATTTGCGTATTGGTTGACGATATTTATATTATGTTTGAGTTGTTGTTGTTTATATCAGTTATATGTTGTAGTTGGCTTACCGCTGGTGGGGGCCAATTCTGTATTTTAGTATTTCGATAGGTAGTTTTCTAAATAACGAGTAGTCGATAACTTACCTCTGGTGGGGGTTATCTCTGTAACGTCGGGCCTAAATAGTCAAGCTATGTGAAGGTAGTGCGTTATAGCACGGTGTTAGTATAACTATTCGGATACTCTAGGGGACAAGGTAGTCACTGGGAAAACATATGCTTTACACGTGTTGGTTTTCCCTCTCCGTTACTAAACGGAGATTCGGTGCTACAATGTCATAGAGCCTTAATGGTTGTAATTAGTAAGTTGAGGGAGGGTGATACTTACATTTAATTACTGCTGGAGATGTACAGTTGTTGTCTGGAACCAATGGATCTCTGCTTCTTATGAAAAATAACAACCCGGTGCTTTGGTTAGAATTCTTAATTTTATTTCGGTTGAATTTATACTATTCACTTCACTTTACTGTTCTCGAACAATTATTACAATTTCTTTATTTAGTTTTCCAAATTTACAAACTGTTGGTACACAGATTCTGGTTATTTTCTTTTGTATGATTTGATATTAACACTTAATTTATGTACGGTTAGAAAGTTTTCTTAGCGAATACAATAACACTTGGATGGATTATTTTTGATTTGTATATATATATATATATTTTTTTTGTTTGACAAACGGCACTTGATTACTTTATGATTATGGTTAAAAAAAGACTAAAAAAATTGCATGTAGATTGCTCTACATCGATCGATGGACTGATCATTTTTAATAAAGATTTTTAGCTTATATACATAAAGTTTTTACGTTAATTAACAACAACATTATTTTATATTTTTTTGTCTTCTAGTATTACAATTTTATTTTCAATTTTTTTTCAAATAAAAGCGAGACGATACATCCGTTAAAAAAAATATTTTTTTCTTTAGAAATTGCTTGATCGGTAATTTGTGTGTTTTGCATTATTTTAATTTAGCTTGTGTAACTCTCATGTTTCATTATTTTATTTTTTTATAATTTTGATAAAAACAAAATGCTTAGCTTACATTTTTCGCGTGTGAATATTTTTTCGCCTAAACGTCCACTAATAATTTTTCTTATTGCTTTTGAACCAAAGATGTCACCAAAAATTTATTCAATTGCTTAAATGTCGATCAAGTCCAAATTAAATGTATTACGTAAAAAAAATTAATTTGCATGAACGCAACATTGTATGTATACGATATTCATTCTTATCTTTTAATTGTGATGAGAAGAGAAAAGAAAAAAATGTTATTGTAGCGCGCGCGTGTATATTATTTTGTTCTCGCGTTATCTTTATGTATATAGTTTTCTTTTTTAAATAGGTCAATTTTGCTTTATGTTTACTATTTTTTGTTTGTTGTTGTTGGGGATTCCTATATGGAATGTGTATTGTAATCTAATACGTTAGTTCTGTGTATTTATATGAAAAATAATGTGTACGTCTTATGTATTTTGTTTTAGAATTAAATATTTAGATTTTGTAAATGGGGCAAGGTTATACAACATACCTTTCTCCCTTGGGAAGTGAAAATTTCAGAAGGGAATTTTCACTTATCGAATGATATGTTTTTGTATGTCTAAGAATCTAACTTCATTTATTGCTAATTTCTAATTCTATTGTTAGTATTATTTATTATTTTAACTTAATAGATGGAGAGTATCCTCTTGTTGAGATGTTTGTTGTTTCCGGTTGTCTGAAGAGTGTTGTTTTTGGATTACAGAATTAGCCATCTCAAACTTATTTGAGATTCACCTATCTTGTAAGATTAGGCTCTGATGTATTGTCGACCGCCTGTCGTTTTTCCTCGGTTTACTTCTTGGTACTTTGCCATTTGTTGTCACCTGTAGCTGTTTTTGTATTTTATGTGTGTTTTTTTTTTTTTTTTAACATTCTTTATTGTTGGCTTCATGGTGTTTTTAGTTGATACTGATGTTCGTTGGTGGGACTGGTTTTACCTTTGTTGTCCGCTGACTATCTTAAGAGTTTCCCATTCACTTGTGTGTTGTGTGAATAGAATGGTTAGGCTTGTGATTGTGGATGATGTTTTCGCTTTCAGCCTCTTGGTTTGTTTGGCTGTGTTCATGGTCCTTTTCTAGTTTGTTTATCATTTTTATTATTAATATGCGTATTATTTATATTTTTTTTTATTTATATATATTCTTGTTATTATTATAATGCGTTATTATAATTGTTATTAGTTTTATTATTATGTTTCTTGTTATTGTGTCTGCTCTTGTCTATGGACCCTCTAATGCACTATGTTCTAGTTTCTCTTGTTACTACAGTCATCTAACATCTTAACTTTGTTGTTGGCTTGCTATTTTCGTTGTTGACTTCGTCTACTGTGTTTGCTTGTCATCGTGTTGATTGGCAGTGCCTGTATTCCGGTTTCTTGATGTCTTCATTTTATTTCAGCGTTGTCATTTGTCTTGGTTGATCTACTTTGCTCTCTTGCTGTCTCCATTTATTTATTTATTTTGTTATATTATGTTAGTGTTATTCCTATTCTAGCTATTTATTGGATTTTGTTTTTAATAATTTAATTTAGTTTTTAATCATTGAATTTAATTTTTAGTATTTGAATTGAATTTATTTTTTAATAATTGAACTTTGTTTTTAATAATTTGATTTAGTTTTTACTGATTGGATTTAATTTTTAGTAATTTAGTTTTTAATGATTTGATTTAGTTTTTAGAATTTAATTTTTAGTAATTGGGTTTTGTTTTAATAATTTAATTTAGTTTTTAATCGTTGAATTTAATTTTTAGTAATTTAATTTTGTTTTGAATTTGCTTTCCTTAAATTTTATTTTCGTTCTAAAAGTTTTCGTTAAAAAAAAATTTTGTGTGTTAGTTGTAATTTGGAATTTTAATTTTTGTGCCGAATTGAGTTTTCTTGTTCTCTCATGTTTGTTAGTGATTTGGAGTCATGAGGAAACAAGTTTTGTTATATACACAAAAAGTTTTGTGTATAGGAGAAAAAAAAGATTCATTTTATCCTATTCTTAAATTTTATACAAAGGTCTTCGTTTAATCTTTGTTCTGAATGTTAATTACTTTATTTTGGTTTTTGCGTAAAAAAAACGAATTCAAATGATTTAAAATCTAAGCTTGCTTGTTCAAAAATTATTATCCTACATGAATTTATATGAATTTTGAGGATTTATTTTAAAATTAGAATCGTTACTAATTCTATTATTATTGATTTTGCTATTGGTTTCTGTTTATATCCTATTACTTATCATAACTTTATTGTTATATTTTTTTTTTTTTTTTTTTTTTTTTTTTTTTTTTTTTTTTTTAGGGTTAGTTAGAATTTTGATTTGTTTTTGTGGGCCGAATTAGACTTGTTTTCTCATGTTTGTTAGTTATTTTATGACATGAGGAAAAAAGGTGTTTTATGGGAAACTAATATTTACCCTATTCCTGTTTCTGGTATTGTTGGATTGATTTTGGATTGGGTTGTATTGTTTTGGGTAATGCTGTGCGTCGAGCTGGCGACGGCTTGTGCACTTTTAATTTGCGTTGATCTGGCAACGGCTTGATTTTGCGTTGGTCTGGCAACGGCTTGATTTTGCGTTGGTCTGGCAACGGCTTGATTTTGCGTTGGTCTGGCAACGGCTTGTATATTTTTGATTTGCGTTGGGCTGTCAACGGCTTGTATATTTTTGATTTGCGTTGGGCTGGCAACGGCTTGTATATTTTTGATTTGCGTTGGGCTGGCAACGGCTTGTATATTTTTGATTTGCGTTGGGCTGGCAACGGCTTGTGTATTTTTGATTTGCGTTGGGCTGGCAACGGCTTGTGTATTCTTGATTTGCGTTGGGCTGGCAACGGCTTGTATATTTTTGATTTTCGTTGGGCTGGCAACGGCTTGTATATTTTGCGTTGGGCTGGCAACGGCTTGTGTATTTTTGGTTTGCGTTGGGCTGGCAACGGCTTGTGTATTTTTGGTTTGCGTTGGGCTGGCAACGGCTTGTGTATTTTTGGTTTGCGTTGGGCTGGCAACGGCTAGTGTATTTTTGGTTTGCGTTGGACTGGCAACGGCTTGTGTATTTTTGGTTTGCGTTGGGCTGGCAACGGCTTGTGTATTTTTGGTTTGCGTTGGGCTGGCAACGGCTTGTGTATTTTTGGTTTGCGTTGGGCTGGCAACGGCTTGTGTATTTTTGGTTTGCGTTGGGCTGGCAACGGCTTGTGTATTTTTGGTTTGCGTTGGGCTGGCAACGGCTTGTGTATTTTTGGTTTGCGTTGGACTGGCAACGGCTTGTGTATTTTTGGTTTGCGTTGGGCTGGCAACGGCTTGTGTATTTTTGGTTTGCGTTGGGCTGGCAACGGCTTGTGTATTTTTGGTTTGCGTTGGGCTGGCAACGGCTTGTGTATTTTTGGTTTGCGTTGGGCTGGCAACGGCTTGTGTATTTTTGGTTTGCGTTGGGCTGGCAACGGCTTGTGTATTTTTGGTTTGCGTTGGGCTGGCAACGGCTTGTGTATTTTTGGTTTGCGTTGGGCTGGCAACGGCTTGTGTATTTTTGGTTTGCGTTGGACTGGCAACGGCTTGTGTATTTTTGGTTTGCGTTGGGCTGGCAACGGCTTGTGTATTTTTGGTTTGCGTTGGGCTGGCAACGGCTTGTGTATTTTTGGTTTGCGTTGGGCTGGCAACGGCTTGTGTATTTTTGGTTTGCGTTGGGCTGGCAACGGCTTGTGTATTTTTATAAATTTTTGGACCCGCTCGGGTTTGGCCTACTACTCCATATCGGCGAGTCCATGCTCGTTTCCCGATTGTGGTTGATAAATATACTGTGCTTCATTGTGTAATTGGGGTTGTGTTGAGATTAAGTTTATTTTCATATTTGCGAATTTCTCCTCGATATCTGTGTTCGCTGCTTGTGGTTTAGGTTCATAGTTGTTTGGCGTTTCAAATGAGTAATGTTCTGGAGGTCTATCTACGGTGTTTCTCTCGTCTGGAGGTCGTCTATAATTGTTAAATCTCTGTACCAATTCTGTGTTTCTGTCTTGATAATTTGCTGACTGATTGCTTCTATATTCTTGGGATGTTGGTTGACCAAACATCATTGCTTGTTGCTGGTTGTTTCTCATGTTATTTGATCGCGTCCTACTGTCGTCTGTGTACGTATTCCTTAGTTGTACCGGGCTTGTGTTGTACTTCTGGTTGTATTGATTTGTATTTTGTTGTTGGTTTATTTGGAATTGTGGTCTATTTTGTGACCAGATTCTTGACCTGCACACGTCGTATGTGTGGTTCGGTTTTTGGCAATAGTTGCATATTACTGGGTTATTTTGCCACATATTTCTGTTCGGTGTGTTTTGGTAGTTCATTTGTAGTTTCTTTTCCAGCGTAAACTCCCCGTTTGTTATTTCTAGCATCCTCTCTATGTCCTCTGTTTGTTCTACTATACTGTCCACATCTTCCGCTTTTATTGTTGTTACTTTTTCTTTTAGTATTGTGTTGTTTAGTCCCCTTTTGAATGTTTGTACTGCTGTGATTTCTAAGTGCTGTGAGTATGTTTTGTCTATTGTTTCTAACTTATATTTTGTCCTGTATCCATTTTTGTAATTTTCCAGTGCTTCGATTACGCGTTGTCCATAGTTCCTAATAGATTCACCATATAATTGTTTGCACTCTACGAATTTCTTTTCTAATTCATTCAATGTCCAAACTTTTGTATACATACTGTTTAGTACTGTTCTTAATGCTTCGTAGTCTTCAATTTGTCTGCTACAGATTCTCGCATATGCTCCTCCCGTCAGTCTAAATTTTATCAGATTTCCAAATATTTTCTTTTCCTCTGGCTTTGTAAGGGTATTGTATATGCTGTCTGCTAATCCGAGAAATCTTGTTAAATCTGTCGTTATATTTTTGTCGTCCTCACCGCTGAATTCGGGTATCATGGTCGTAATATTTTGTTGGATTTCTCTTGTTGTCGTCATTTTGTTTGTTTTGTTTCGCGATTTTGTTTGATCGGGTGCTCTGTGTTGTGTTACGTTATTGGATGTTGCTACTTGAATGTATTTTGTGATGACTTTTGTTTCTTCTGGTTCTTTTACTTCTTGATGTGTTATTACTTCAACTACTGGTGTTTGTTCGCTGGGTTGCTCTTCTCTTGATGTCTCTACTGTCTTCTGGTCTATTTTGTTTGTATGTAGTATAGTTTGTTCCTCTGTCACTTTGTTCTTGAGTTTAGGCTGTTTGTTTTTTATTGGTTCTAATTCGCAAGATGTTTGTGGTTCAGAATCACTATTACTATTTTCTGTTTGGGAGCGCGTTCGATTGTCCCTGAATAAAGATGGTGCTCGCGGGTTTGGTTTGACTTGAGTTGGTGATCGTGGTGTTTTTTGTGATTTTAGCTCGAATGGTGATTTACCCTCGTTGTTCATATATTTTGATTTTTAAATTGAAACCTGTTTGATCACTTTAACTTGATTTTGTAAAATATTAGTTTGGTTTTAACTTCCTTGTATTTCGGACAGTTGGGATTTATTATAACCCTAAGCTAACTCACTGTGATACCTTTATCATGAGTTTAACAGCCTTATAATTTCGTTCGCTCGTTGCGAATAGCTAAATTTATTAAATGCTTTAGCGTGTGTTTTAAATTAATGTTAAAGCAAGAAAATTTTTTTCTTAATTAACTAACGCGGATGTCCTACGGAAACTTTACCTACAGCGCCATTTATGTTGAGAAAAAGGTTTTGACTATATGTCTACATGGGTATTTAATGTTGGGGATTTTGTGTTCTATAATTTAATGTCATATTAATTGAATGTTGTGCCCGTCTGGTTTGCTATCTGTGGTTGATATGTTAAAGAGTTTCTATCCAGATTGTTGATTATAATTTACGTTGAATGTTTAGGTTCTATTTGCGTATTGGTTGACGATATTTATATTATGTTTGAGTTGTTGTTGTTTATATCAGTTATATGTTGTAGTTGGCTTACCGCTGGTGGGGGCCAATTCTGTATTTTAGTATTTCGATAGGTAGTTTTCTAAATAACGAGTAGTCGATAACTTACCTCTGGTGGGGGTTATCTCTGTAACGTCGGGCCTAAATAGTCAAGCTATGTGAAGGTAGTGCGTTATAGCACGGTGTTAGTATAACTATTCGGATACTCTAGGGGACAAGGTAGTCACTGGGAAAACATATGCTTTACACGTGTTGGTTTTCCCTCTCCGTTACTAAACGGAGATTCGGTGCTACAATGTCATAGAGCCTTAATGGTTGTAATTAGTAAGTTGAGGGAGGGTGATACTTACATTTAATTACTGCTGGAGATGTACAGTTGTTGTCTGGAACCAATGGATCTCTGCTTCTTATGAAAAATAACAACCCGGTGCTTTGGTTAGAATTCTTAATTTTATTTCGGTTGAATTTATACTATTCACTTCACTTTACTGTTCTCGAACAATTATTACAATTTCTTTATTTAGTTTTCCAAATTTACAAACTGTTGGTACACAGATTCTGGTTATTTTCTTTTGTATGATTTGATATTAACACTTAATTTATGTACGGTTAGAAAGTTTTCTTAGCGAATACAATAACACTTGGATGGATTATTTTTGATTTGTATATATATATATATATTTTTTTTGTTTGACAAACGGCACTTGATTACTTTATGATTATGGTTAAAAAAAGACTAAAAAAATTGCATGTAGATTGCTCTACATCGATCGATGGACTGATCATTTTTAATAAAGATTTTTAGCTTATATACATAAAGTTTTTACGTTAATTAACAACAACATTATTTTATATTTTTTTGTCTTCTAGTATTACAATTTTATTTTCAATTTTTTTTTAAATAAAAGCGAGACGATACATCCGTTAAAAAAAATATTTTTTTCTTTAGAAATTGCTTGATCGGTAATTTGTGTGTTTTGCATTATTTTAATTTAGCTTGTGTAACTCTCATGTTTCATTATTTTATTTTTTTATAATTTTGATAAAAACAAAATGCTTAGCTTACATTTTTCGCGTGTGAATATTTTTTCGCCTAAACGTCCACTAATAATTTTTCTTATTGCTTTTGAACCAAAGATGTCACCAAAAATTTATTCAATTGCTTAAATGTCGATCAAGTCCAAATTAAATGTATTACGTAAAAAAAATTAATTTGCATGAACGCAACATTGTATGTATACGATATTCATTCTTATCTTTTAATTGTGATGAGAAGAGAAAAGAAAAAAATGTTATTGTAGCGCGCGCGTGTATATTATTTTGTTCTCGCGTTATCTTTATGTATATAGTTTTCTTTTTTAAATAGGTCAATTTTGCTTTATGTTTACTATTTTTTGTTTGTTGTTGTTGGGGATTCCTATATGGAATGTGTATTGTAATCTAATACGTTAGTTCTGTGTATTTATATGAAAAATAATGTGTACGTCTTATGTATTTTGTTTTAGAATTAAATATTTAGATTTTGTAAATGGGGCAAGGTTATACAACAAAATGTTTATTCATTGTTAATTCCAATTTCCAATTCAATAATAAAAACATTTGACATACTAATTTTTATTGTAAAGTAGAGTCAATCAAAACAGTGGTGTCGGGATTTCTATACATACTCGTACATATATTGTATGTATGAAATTCATTTTTATTAAAATTTTTGTGTTGCCGAATAATTTATTTAAATTACACCACCTAGGGAGTGCAATTTGTTCCATGAAGTGTGAACTTTATAAAATCAATATATTACATTTTTTTCTTTAATTTGTGCAATTAAAAATTTAGATGCGGATTACTATCGTAAATTGATTTCATTTGGTAATTAACAATTTTTTTAACCAAATGCCTAATTCTAAGTATAAAACTAATTTAAGTGGTTGTAAATCTCGGAAAAGCTACCCTTTACCTTTATTTAGTTATTTTTCAATATTTATTAATAGCAAATTCTACTCCATTCGACTAAAATTAACGATTTTATTTAATAAAAATTTAAAATATCCGATACTGAAGAGAGCAAAAATACCAAAACAGATGATATATCAACAGTATCACATAAAGTAGCTTCATTTTGGTCTAACGTACCTGATTTGTGGTTCCTACAATAAAAAGCTATTTTTCAAATAGCAAAAGTAACAAGCGACATAACGAAATATAATTTGTAGTTGCTGCTCAACCACCTGAACAAATAACCTTAGTTTCAGATATTTTGAGAAGTAAGACTTCCAATAATAAATATGAAAATTTAAAAACTCATAGAAAGAAATAGCTTAAGTGAAGAGCACAGGTTTCGTGAACTTTTTGCTAAAAACCAAATCGGTGATAAAAAACCTTCAGACTATTTCCGCAGATTGCAAGAGCTGGCTATGCACAGCAATACTCAAAATGAAGATCTTGTAAAAAAAACTTTGGTTTCAGAATCTGCCTGCTGAAATAAATGCAATTCTAACGACAGTGCAGGAATTACAACCTATAGATCAGCTCACTAAAATGGTAGACAAAATTTGGAAAGTAAACCAACCAAATTTATCCATCGTTAATGCACCACGTCGAACTTTATGGTATGATTTCAGCACTTCAAAAAAAGTTGCTCGCAATTGCAAACGCAATTTTCAAAATCATTTCCAACCGAAAGAAGATCACGGAACAGCTCACCTAGTCAATCTTCTAATAGATCAAAAAGTAATTTTAGAAGACGACGCTATAAAATATGCTGGTATCACTATCGATTTAACAACCTTGTGAATTCAAACCTCACTTGACGGATGTATCGAACCAAGTAAAATTAAAAAACTAAATAACCCCACTGTTTCGACGACCAACATCGGTAAATTTCCAAAGCATCGTCTTTTTATTAAAGATTATAATTCGAAATATAATTTCCTAATTGATTCAGGAGCAGAAGTAAGTGTTGTGTCAAAACTATTATTCGATAAATGTCAAAAAACTCGAAATTTTGCGCTATCTGTCGCAAATGGCACCCTTATTGAAACCTATGGAACGAAACTCTTAACATTGGACCTTGGGTTAAGAAGGTCATTCTGTCATATTTTCATCATTGCCAACGTCAATAGACATATAATTGGTGCAGATTTTTTTTTTCTAAATTTAATCTATTGGTCGATGTTAGAAGGAGACAGTTGATAGATTCAGGTACACGTTTATAGATTGGTCCTATAGTCCTATCACAACCAATTACGATATACCAACACCACTTAACTTTATCGTTGAAAACAGTTTTGGGTGAAATATTACGAGAATTTCCTCAATTAACTCAAAAACCACGGTATGATACACCTGTTAAACATAATGTGGTCCATTATATTCCAACTGTCGGTCAGCTCCCGTTTGCGAGACCATGTAGACTCGATACAACAAAACATCTTATAGCTAGAACAGAGTTTGAGAATTTTTGTGTCAATTGGGCATAAGTCGTCCTTCTTTTTCACAAGCATCATCTCAAAAAAAGATTTGAATAATTGAATACCATGTGGAAACTACCGAAGGCTTAACTATGTGACGGTCCCAGACCGATACCCAATACCACACATTCAAAGTTTCTCAATGAACCTACGTGGCTGTAAGATCTTCTCAAAATCGACTTGGTAAGAGCCTAAGAGCCAAAAATGCTGTTTTGTATACATCCACGGGCGCCATCGCGCCCGTGGATGTATACAAAACAGCAATAACAACCCCTTTCCAATTGTTCGAATTTTTGAGAACATCATACGGTTTAAGAGGAACGGGTAATACGCTCCACCGCTTCAAGGACGAGGTCGTAAAAGATCTAAAATTCGTATTTGTGTATATCTATGACATGTTAGTGGCAAGTTCATCTGAAAAAAAAACATAAAGAACACCACAAGCTTCTTTTCAGAAGATTGTCCGAATTCGGTCTAAATATTAAGGTTTCAAAATGTGTTTTTGGAGTTCCGGAACTAGAATTCCTGTCCCACACAGTATCCAGGGATGTTATTCTTCCATCTAAAGATAGAGTTTTAGCTATCTCCAATTTTCCAACACCAACTTCCATTAAAAAAAAATTGGCTGAAATTATTTCACCCATTCACCAGCATCTGGCACAACTCTGCAAGAAAGGTAAAAGCAAGAAAGTATTTCCCTGGCCTGAAGAACGCAATATTGCATTTCAAAAAGTAAAAATGCATTGGCAGGTTCAACCCTTTTAGTTTATCCACTAGATAATGCAACATTTAGTTTGACTACAGATGCATCAAGTACTGTTGTAGGAGCAGTTTTAGAGCAACTAAGTAGTGGAATTTGGGAACCTCTCGCATTTTACTCGAAGAAGCTAAGTCAAACCGAGCGGAAATATTCCGCATTTGACAGAGAGCCTTTGGCTATGTATTTATGAATTAAACACTTCAGTTTTTTGTGGAAGGAAGAAATTTTACAGTTTTCATCGACCACAAACCAATGACGACAGCAATATTAACTAAAACGGAACGTAGTCCGAGACTATCTAGGCATTTAGATTATATTAGTCAATTTACCTCCGATATACGTCATATGCATGGCAAGGAAAACATAGTTGCAGACACCTTATCTCGTTTAAGCAGTCACGACTTAATAAATTCAGTTACTCTTTCTGGACTAGACTATTTCGAACTGAGGAAGTTACAAGAGGCCGATGAAAAGCTCCCATCTCTCACTAAATACCAGGGAAACTCAAATAAAATTTCCGATAGAAAGATCATAAAATATATGGTGCGAAGTTTCCACTTCAACAAAACGCCCATACATTCCACTACAATTGAGACGTTCAGTATTCGAACTCATTCGTAATCTAAGACACCCTGGGATTCGAGCAACACGAAAATTAGTAGGAGCCAAATTCTTTTGGCTTGTCATCGATGTTGATGTTGGTTGGGTTACTGGGCAAATACATGCATTAACTGTCAGAAAACTAAAATGTATAGGCACACCCAATCAAAACTTAGTAGGTTTGATCTTCCTTCAGAAAGATTTGAGCGTATCCATTTAGATTTGGTTGGGCATTTACCATGCTCTAATAATAATACATATACATATTTCCAATATGGAACATACATATATACATATTTCCAATATACTTTCCAATTCCGAATATCACTCCACAAACTGTAGCAAAAACTTTCATCCAGCAATACATACCACGTTTTGGAACACCTTATCGTGTAACCACCGATCAGGGCACACAGTTTGAAAGTCAACTTTTCTCCGAAATTATCACATTACTAGGTGCGCATAAAATACAAACAACGCCATATCACCCAAGTGTGAACGGATTAGTGGAAAGATTTCACCGCGATTTAAAAGATACGTTGAGAGCACCTGGAAATACCATTCATTGGAGCGATGAAATACCTTTTGTGTTACTAGGCATTAGAGCAACAATAAGAGATGACCTCAAAGCCTCTCCAGCAGAACTTGCATATGGGCAAAATATAAAAATTCATCCGATTCTACCGTCACGGAACCAAGCGACTTTATAAGTTGGCTTCGTCAAAATATGAGACAACTCCCTACCTTCGGATAATCGTTTAGTTCAACAAAAGGGCATTTATATTTAGTTGATATAAAAGGTAAACCAACAACCATTTCAATTGATCGGTTAAAACCGGCTTACATCTTAAAAGAGGTAGAAAAATCAAGTATGGACAGTTTCGGAAAAACCACGGTAAGGTATATCTAAATTTGATAAAATCAAATACTAGGAAAGGGCGTACTGTAACTGGGCGAATTACCCAATTACAAATAAATAATTAATAACACTGGAGTTGTTATAACACTTGTTCATTCATGACATATTCGAGTACGGTACTGTTGTGAAACAATTAATAAAAATCACAAGCATTATATTTTGGTTGACTCTCCTAGAAGCAACACTTCTCGATATAAAATTGTTAACATAATAAGTAAAATTTAACAGCTTAAATTAAAGTAAAATATAATAGTTTTAAGATAATAGAGAATCAGAAAATTATTATACAATCACCCTCTAATTTTTGAAGTACGTACGCAAAATTTTTAAATTTAAAAAATGAGCCAAATATAAAACAAAATTTCTTTTCAAATAAATATAAAACGAACAAATTACCATTATTATGCATATTATATTATTATATTATATATATCCAAGAATTCATGAGGTAATTAGAACATTAGAAGAATAATTTAAAATTAACAATGACCACTTATATCCTTATTGTTTACTATGTACATTGTACACTATAGATATATATTCATTTTCGCAGAGAAAATGAAAACAAATTAGTAACTGCACATTTTTGCATCTTTTGAAGTGATCGTATTATTACAATGTAGTGGGTTTTGTGTTAAGGAACTATTGAATTCAATATTTAACGCTACTACACTCTCACCTATATGTCAATAAAAGGCACTATAAGCACAAATTTCTACCAACCACATACATTATATAAATAAATATTTCCTTTATTGAAATATAAGGTTCTTCCGGGATCATAAAACCAGATAACCAGTTTCGACCTGAATGAGAATTACAAAAAATTTAATTTTTTCGAGCCAATCTCATCAGGCTATATATAGCGACTGAATTGCTAATTACAATTTTGACAACTTTCTATCTATTCTCAGCAACCATGTAGTAAAGTATTAGCGAATTATACTATTTAATAATTTCAATTTTATTTTATTTAATGCATAAATACGATTTCTGTTTGAAATATAAGGTTCTTCCGAATCATAACCAGGTAGTTTTTACAAAGAGTGAAATTATCAATAATTTACCACCTTGAGTTATATCCCAGACTTTCATCCCAGGAAAATTTGAAATTACCCCCGACAACAGAGTGTACGAACTTTGAAATCCATCCCAGACTTTTTACTCGAGCGAAAAAATCCATTTCAGGATTTTTATTTATTATAAGATTTTTTTCTCGTGGGTATTTTGGTTTTAATGCGGAGTAGTATAGGCAATGTAGAATTACATTAATTTTTAAATTAATTAAATTAATTTAAATGGAGTCTTATGTGTAATTATCCAATATATAGTTTAAATTTAAATTTTTTTATTTTTTGCTATTTAACTTATAAATTATTTTTATTATTGGTAAATTATCTAACTTGAACGGTATTTTTGGGATCAAGGTAAGACCGATGTTGAGAGAGATGTTGTATTATAGGTTTCGTCTTGATGCAAGCATGGAAGGTGATGCGATTGGATGATGTGAGCTGCAACCAACAACAAAATATGGTTGTTTTCTTATTAAGTTTTAATTTAAATACGGTTCCAGAGCATTGCTGCATCCTCGTTGGCGTATGAAATGATTGGTTTGGGAATTGAATGTTAAAAAACAAATTTTTTTGTTAACCATAAGATTGCTTCTGATTTATTTGTATGATTTTTAGAACATAGAGTACAATATTAATATATTTATTTCCGCTGTTGCGTGATGTTTCCATTATGATGAGATGATATGTTTTGCAGCTTGCGTTTGACGAAAATTGCACAAATGTGTAGATGAGGAGTTTTAGTAGTCGGGATATCCAATTATTTTAGTATTTCTGGAACTCCTTGGATCTCGACGGGTTCATCAATTACATTTATGTTTTTATAATTTAGTATCAAATTACAATAATTTCTTATAGAATTATACTTATGTTCACGAGCTCAAACTACACGAATTAATATTTGGTTTGAATTTGCAGAGATATTGGTCCATGGTGGGGAACTTGATTAGTCACTTGTACTATGGCAGGTTTAATAAATAAATAACGGGATTTTAAGCTCTTATTTAATAATGTTAATTAAATTTTAAAAATAGTATTTAGTGATAATTAACTGGCTCGATCTTGATTTTCAGAGGTGTTCGTAGGGGATCAACGCAGATTTCCAAAAATTTGAAGTGAATAGCGGACAGGTAGTTTTAAAAAATTATGTTGTTTTGATTTTTATCCTCCTAAATTACAGAACTTCAGTTCTGTATAGGGATTCCGTGCAAACTTAGTATGAACAATTTATACTAAAATAAAAGTTATAGGGTGCTTTTGAAAACCCTCTATATGCAAATTGATTAGTTTTATTTGAAAATTTATAGAAATTATTTAAAATAATCATTGAATGGATAAAAGAACTGATAAAAACTCTAGTTTAGCTAATTTTACTAAACTGCACGGAATTCCTATACTGAATTCATACTTTAGTAACTAATTGGTTCTTATAACTTTAATTTTGGGTACTGGTGATATTAATTGTAATTCATTACAGAACAGCCATCACAGATCAAACTTCTACACTTTAAGTGGCAGGTTCACGAAAATGCTTCATATAGTTTTGACTTAAACTGTAGTTTTCGGATCGGATTGGAGACATTGGGATTCCAAGATGAAGAAAGCAGGAGTGGCACCCTATTTATTTTGTTCATCAGTTATTATTTATTAATATAAGTTTAGTTGTTAAAATTTATAGGGGTGTCACCTAGAGGACTTTTTAAATTATTTATTGAACTATTTAGGTAGCCTAGGATTGAGGCGAATGTAATTTTAAGTATTCTTAGATTAATAAGATCATAGAGAAGTGTTTATCTTAAGTATACTGATAAATTATTTAATTTGTTTCAGAATCTAAAATTGTTCGAGAATTAATCGTTCTTAAAGGGATTACATTTAATCCTAATTTTCAGTAACAAAGTTTTAGCCGGACTCAACGCTCCAGGAACAACAAGCAGTTAACAATCATGTAGTTTAGAAATTGTGTTGTCTTGTGTTGTCTTATTTACTAACTATCAACCGCCATGGTGTCTGGAACCGGGTTGATTCTTTATTACTAACATACCTTTCCTTTCCCTCGATTTTGTTATTCGTAAAAGGGTGTACGGTGGACCCGGCGTATTCCGGGAAACTTGCCTTAGGCTTAGTCGTACACACTAAATCAATCAATCAATCAATCAATTATAAGATTTTTTTCTCGTATAGTTAAAAATAAATAAAATAAAAATACAAAGAAAAAACTTTCTGGTCAGCATTATCTCTACGTCATAGAATTTTCGCTACATCTAATCTGTTGCCTTCTGTAAAGGTCAATAATTAGCGATTTTCCCAAATATAATTCCAACGCTTGCTGACTGGCGGCTAAAATATTTCGTATGTAGTTTTATATGGTCAAACATGTGTTTGAATGTTTCATTAAATTATTAATTTCGACTAAATTAATTTTAAAATTTGATATTTATTATTAATCGCCACATATTGAATTTTATTAATCGTAAAAAAAAGTAAGGGGACATCCACTAATTTAGACAAGAATCTTGTATTTGTAAGCATGATTTTAGTTGTTTTTCCATGTAAAAAGAAAAGTAATCAGCGCTGCCCAAGGGTGGGGACAAATGAACTAAAATCGATATTGGGAAAGTCCCTCATTGAATCACAATTGTTGAGTCAGCCTGATATGTTGTTTTTGGTGCTTGCCCTCATCGCACTTGGCTTACAATTCTGTTGTGATTATTATTTTTTTTGCACGCGAAAGGGAAAATAAACTTGTTTTACGAATGAAAATATTTTTTGGGTCAGAAGCAATCAGTCGGGAAAGATATATCATTACTTGGGCAACCAAAAATATGCACTAAAAAATCATTTTTAAGCTCTTAAAATATGCTTTAAAAATGTTGAAATATGCATTCAAAATATGCTCTAAAAAACTGAAAATATACGTTCAGAATAATTATTCCTTCAAATTTGATAAAAAGACTCCAAAAACACCTTACGACAATACAAAAACACCTTATGACAGTAAAAATAGTATCGCATATGGTTCACAACCATAATGCTCGTTGCACATTTCAGCTAAGCTCCCCCGTGCATCCCTTTGCACTTTCCAGCTTATAAATACTCTTATACATACATACATTGTTTATTTTATATCTTCCCATTTAAATTTTTTATTTATAGCCGGGAGATAAGAATTTAGCTAAAATCGCTTAGCTTAACTTAGCTGAAATGTACAACGGATCTAAAAATTAAAAATAAATAAAATAAGGTGCTTGTTTATTTTTTAATTTAAATTATCGTTGCAGTTTATAACAAACAATAGGCTTAAGTTTTCAAACAGAAAGCTTTGTCTGTTTGAACGGAAAACGCTTTTATACATTGACAAACTTCGCTCCACGTCAAAGGAAGTGGTCGGTGCATATTTAAATGCCAAATATTTCTGCAACTGTATAATTTTCTGTTTTCTTCTGGGATGTCCCCGTTATGTTACGTGAAATATCGGCTAATACAACAAATCCGTGATTTTTGTGAATTACGCTGGTAAGCTTAACTTTAATAGCACCAGCTACTTCGCCTTGTATACTGTTTAATTGTGCTTAAGCTTCTGTCATGATTTTAAGTTGGTCAGCAAGCTGCAGCCTTTTACTGAATTGTCACATAACAGCTGCTTTGATATTTTGACTGAGGCTGCCTCTTCATCGTCCAATGCGTTAAATACACCAATAATCTCTACAAAATGATTGGCAGAAAACTTAACAGCCACGAGCCAAGTTCCCCTTCTTGATCTTGTGGTTGTTGGCTGTGGAGGAAGTGTGAGCACGGGCTGTAGTTCTTAAAAATCTCGACTCTCGACGGAGCTTTTAAAAAACTTTTTTGATATTCGAGATAAGGCGGGTCAACCTTAGGATAAAACCCTCTTATAAGTTTACATACACGATGAAGACCGTGAACAAGACAAATTATGTGTGTAATTTTGGGATAGGAAGTTTGTATTGCCCGGGTCACTTTCATCATGTACGATGCTGCATCTGATATAAACAGCAACATTTTATCTTTATCAAAACTATCCCCTAAAATTCCAATCGAATCGTCAAAAAGCTGAGCAATGGTGGTGTGATTAGCGCAGGAATACATGAATCAAAAATTCGTATAACATACACCCTAAAGGCAAACTCATTTTGATATTTACTGCTTGCAGCAGCGCTAGTTGCGGTAAAAAGGAAATTTAAAAAATTAAATAAAAAATTATTTTCGGTAAATTTTTTATAAAATTTGAAAATTATGTAAATGATTTTGACAAAATATGCTTATATGACAAAAAATATGTTCTTTTGGGTGAAATATGCAAAAATATGCACTAACAAGTAGGGCTTAAAATGCTTGGTTTTTCATGAAACGGATTTGTATCTTGCTCTTTTCAAAATCCGTGGACTGGAAAAAAATATGTTATTGCATATTTTTGGTTGCCCTAATCATTACGATCGTTACTGATTAAGTGTGATTACAAATAAAAAAGTATAAAAATATAAAATAAGTAAATCACAAGGAAGTACAATAAAAATTTACGCATGTATATGTAGTATGAAAATTTAGAAATCTAAAAAGAACTACTAAACATACGAAAGTGAAATTGTTCAACAGTTAAACCATAGACAATCATAATAGATCTCTCATTTGACTAAAAACAGAAAATAAAAACAAAAATTTTCCATTCAAATATTATCGGTGTATTGCATATACGTATTATATTTGCAACGCATTCTAAAATCATTGCCTTATAAAATACACAACACAACGATACATTGGAATTATCAGAAGTTTTTGTTTTTTTCCTTTAGTTACTATGAAATGAGAAATCTAGTATGAATGTCTATGGTTAAACTAAACAAAAATAAAAAGGGAAACACATTAAAACATAAAAAGAAAAAAAGTATAGCCGGAATAAGTTTGTACGTGTGATCCTGGTGAATTGATTAAAAAGAAAAGCGCATAGACCTGTTTGTTTTAAACATTTTGTTTTAAACAAATTATTTATTGTGAGGTGCATATTAGATGAACAAAATTTTAACTATTTTGGTTGGTTTTTTGTTTGTGTTTGTGAGTTGCAATTAGTCCACCACAATTTTTTTTGTTGAAATAGACGCAAAACAAATATTACCCCTCCCATAAACTTTGTGGGTAAAGAGGTAAGACTTTAGAATGAAAATATTTAATTTTTGTTTTTTCAACATTTAACCCTTTGATTCGTCATTTATTTTAAAACGCCTGTTATTTTGCTTAACTATCTGAGTAATTCTGAAATTTTATAATATTTTTTGCACTAAATATCCTTTTTTGGTAGCTTAAGACTAAGAGCCAACATAATAACACTTAAAAAATCCATTATTAGTGCATTGAATCCAAAAAACTTGGTTTAACGTGTATGTACGCAATTGTGTACAGTACGAGTCAATGGATTAAACAAATGAGTTGATAATCATCGCCTACTGTTTTACAGATCAAAAAAAAAATTGGTACAACATTAACACTATAACATCTCTTAATTAGATTGAGAATAAACGGAATACGAAGAAAACTATGGCACGTGGATACAAATAATGTATTGAGGTATTGTAGGGGAGATGATGGCGAATTAAAATTAAGCAAAAAAAAGAAAAATTATAACGGTTTTTTTTAGAAAAACTCAATTTTATAAAAAAAAATATTTTTTTTTTACTTTAAAGCATTACAGCTCTCAAACGGATGCAGATGCAAGATAACCAATTAAATCTTAAAAATAGCGTATACAATTACCATTCAAATAAGACTAAGTTGGTTGTTCTTCGATGAATATATTGAAAGTTACAGTTTAATATATGGGTGTACATTTTTTCTGAACCAAATTTTTTAAACACTTCCAGATTTGAATTCAGTTTACGGGCCATAATAATTATTTTCTTTTAGATTGGTATTATACAGAGTTTCATCTGTTGAGCGCTCATCAATGACACCTGAGTGAGTATTTACAACTTTTTTTTTAAAAAGGGGAAAATTCTCCAAATCCTACTATAAAAAAAGGAAAAAATTTAATGGTACGGAATTACGGATAAATAATTTAATTTCAAAAAAATACAAATAAAAAAACTGAAATTTCCCATTCAATGATAGTGTTGGAATAAATATTTTGATTTGGTTATATAATAATTACTCAATTTACTTTTGGAAGATTAAAACTAAATTTGTTTTTGGTAAAATTTATTTATATGATAGATGTTTATAAATTCCAAATATTACTTATTTTCTATTTTTTATTGTTATTCTAATTTGTCTTATCTAATTCAAACTAAAGAAAAACTTTAATATGGCGAAATAAATTTTTTTGTTTTGTTACAGATGTGGAAATAATGAAGATGTTGGCAATTTTGTTTATTTTTGTTTTTTTTTAACCCAGACTTCGTTTGTAATATGACCAAATTTTTAGTGTGCTGCAACAAGACCCTCCCAAGCCGATATGAGTAAACCCGACAAATTTCTGGGATGCACATTGGGTCATCATTACACTTCCCATAGTAAAAACTGAATAAAAAATAAAAAATTTCTTCTGATCAGGATTATGGTGGGCCTGGAAATTTGATACGTCGGTTTAATAGGGGCTTCCATTTACTACCTCTTAGCCAATTATGAACGACGTTCGCTAGTTAGAATTTTTACTGCATCAATAAATGTGTTGTTTACCCATAGTTAAAATTGAACAAAAAATTAAAAATTTCTTCTAATCAGGATTATGGTGGGCCTGGACATTTGACACGTCGGTTTAATAGGGGCTCCATTAACTACCTCTTGGCCAATTCTGAACGAGGTTCGCTTGTTAGAATTTTTGGTATATCAATAAATTTGTTGCTTACCCATAGTTAAAATTGAATAAAAAATAAAAAATTTCTTCTGATCAGGATTATGGTGGGCCTGGAAATTTGTTATGTCGGTTAAGTAGGGACTTCCATTTACTACCTCTTGGACAATTCTGAACGAGGTTCGCTTGTTAGAATTTTTGCTACATCAATAAATTTGTTGCCTTCCTTTAGTTAAATTTGAATATACCCACCGTATTCCTGATCAAAAGAAATTTATTTTTATTTTTTACTAGCTGACCCGGCGAACTTCGTACCGCCTCAAAATTAATAAATGTTGTGTTAAGATTTTAGCTGAATTAAATTCAAAGTTTTATTAAGATAAAATGAATATTAAAAATGAATTCAATAAATGTAGAAAAATCAAAATGAAATGTATTTTAATTATGTACTTTGAAATTAATGTAATTCACGTGGCAAAACGGCTTTTGCTTTATTGAAGTGAATCGAAATGATTCGTGTAGCATTGTTGCACTACATTCTATTAAATTATTTGCTGGATGGGTTGCACTCGGGTCGATTTCCTTCATTGAAGCACCTTGTGATATACGACATTTCTCGTTTTGTTGTCAGGTGCGAGAACAAACATACCGGATAGTTTGCCGACACTTGAACATGCTACGTACAATTGACCGTGAGAGAAACATTAATTTTCTAGATTTAACCCACAAACAATCAAGGATTGGCCTTGTGATTTGTTGATCGTCATGGTGAATGCAAGACGAAACGGAAATTGAATTCGTTTAAACTCAAATGGCATATCGGTTGGGATCATCGGAATTCTCGGAATGAGAACTTCCTCACCTTTGAACTTTCCTTTGAGTATCGTTGCGTGAATCACATTGCCCATGAGTTTTCTCACCACCAAACGCGTTCCGTTACATAGTTTTGGTTGGTTCAGATTTCGAAGCATGATAACTACTGATCCAACCTTCAGTTGTAAATTGTGAGGTGGTAAGCCAGGCAGATCCAATGAGTTTAAAAATTCAGTTGGATAGTTGGTTGCTTCGTCTTCGTTTGTTACGCAGTCGATAGATTTGAAGGAATGCAGTGGACCAACGATCTGATTTTGAATTGTGAAGTTCAAGTTATCCACATCTTCGTTTTTTGCAGCAAGAATTACTCGTTCACTCAACCAATTGTGATTTTTGTGGTTAGCAATGATGTTCGGGAACACTTTGTTGATGAGCTCGTCCTTCGTTGAGACGAAATCGCAAAAATTTAGCGGAGACGAAATCAATCCGTTCGATTCGTCGACAGGAAGACGGCCATTACCGATAGTCAGCAATTGGTTGGAGAAATCTTCGGCAGATGGCTTATTTAGCAATGCAACACGCATGTTTGTCGTCAGCTGAAGTTTCTTCACATAGCGCCACAGAGTCGATGATTTGAGGCAAGCATTTATTTCATCGGCAGCGGTCGATCTTAGAATGACTGGTAGTGTTTGACGGAAATCGCCAGACAGTAGAATCATTGCGCCTCCAACACATCTTGAGTCATTCCGCAGATCTTTCATAGTTCGATTGAGTGCTTCCAATGCGCGTTTGTGCGCCATTGTACATTCATCCCAGATGATGATTCTACTTGCTACCAAAACTTTGGCTATTGCTTAGTGTTTCGTAATATTGCATGTCCGTTTTTCAGTCGTTTGAAGGTTTAACGGCAATTTAAACGCTGAATGAGCCCTACAAGCTCAGCAATTTTTTGACATGAGGAATGTCTTACCAGTTCCACCGGGCGCATCGAGGAAAAATAAGCCACCATTTCCATCATCATTTGCCTTCATTAACGTATCGTACACTTCTTTCTGTTGGGGGTTTAACAGTGGTACATTCGTTTGAACTGATTGGTTCAACGCATCTCGATCGTATTCACGTTCACGTTCCAATTCTCGATTGAAAGCGTCGTTCATTCCACAATATGGCGTTGGCATTCCTAACTTGACTAACAAATTGCCGCACATGAGGTAACACATGTCTTCGATTAAAAACAAAGCCTGGGCCCCTATTTGTGAATCCGTTTCGTTTGGTCATTCGAAACGAATGATGTATTCGTTTCGAATAAGAATTGGTATTTTTGAATTCGATCGAAAATAAAAACCTACTATATCAAATAATGAAAAGGGAAATTCTGTTTTTTTGGGTAAACCTATACGAAAAATACAAACCTTGACCAATTTTGAAGTTTGATTGTTTTGTCTATAGTCTCGCAGTTTGAAAATTTTTAATTTGTGTTGTGGTTGTGGATATGTCTTCTGTTAAATAATTATTAAAAATAATTCTGTTAAATAATTATTAGAATTATTTATTATTTGTTTCTTCTATGGGGAGTTTAAATTGATTATGATAAATTGCTTCATACAGTCGTGTTTTGGTGTACATCGTAAAAATTAATGTGTCCAAAATGAGCTAAATCATAAATACAAATTTTTGAAAATAAATTTTTTATTTTATTAAACAGAAAAAATAGTTTTATTTCGATTGTGTGTACATATTATTTTTCATTGGTGCATAAAATTTCAAAATACATAATATTTTTGTACGTACATATGTGTCTATTTATTATTTGCTGAAATTTTCATGTTCCGTCGGTGGTTACGATATTTCTTCCACTATAATTTTTATAAAAAAATTGTATTTCTTGTAAAATTATTTATTTAGTGGTTACATTTGTAATTAAAAATGATCCCGTCCTAAAATGGCATCTTAATTATTAAATTACTGCTGTGCGTAAAGAATTATTCTCCATTTGTATATGGATTCGTCAACAATTCTTTCAACGAACAGAAATCCGTTCATGAACGTACAAATGTTTGTCGAAAACGGATTGCTCGATAAGGGAAATTTTCGTTCGTTTGACGTTTGAACGTTTTCGTTTCATAGTTATTCGTTTTCGTTGATTTATTATACGTTTTCGAATTCACAAATACCAATCGTTCGAAAACGCCATTCGTTTATTCGAATTCGGATTCACAAATAGGGGCCCTGGCTATGTATCTCTTCATTCACCTCGAGATCGGGATTCCCCGAACTGACACAAATTCGATGTAAAATGTCTTCTGACATGTCATCCTTGTACTTGTTCCAAAGTTCACGTGGATTCGATGGAAAGCATGTCGAAATAATGATAGCAAATAATGTGCGTATCTGACTTGGATATGCAAAACAATTGCTTCAGCGATTGTCATGTCCCAATGAGTATCGCTTTCAAGCAAATTGAGCAGTTGACATGTAGCACGAAATGTTGGGCACACTACACCATCGACAGTTCGAAGTGATTCAAATAATGTCGGCCCACGAACATTCACCAGCAACAACCGCAAGTAGAAGCATTCGTCATTCTTCGGATGAATTATGTAAATGCGACCAAGAGCATCAGTAGAACGCACATCCGGATGATCAGGAACTGCATCGCCTTGCTTCCAACGTTGAAATTTCTTTGATGAAGCGTTCCAAGTGTAATAACGTGGCATTTCAGAGTAGAGCAACGTTCGTGCAAACGGATCACTTTGGCAAATCGAAAAGAAACTGGTCAATGTTGTCGCTGGAGGTATTTCAGCACGTTCAGATGCACCGCCAAATGTACAACAGTGGGATGACGTTCATGAATTGGGAATGAGAATATACGCCAAATCGCCTCATTGCAGCTCACATATCGACCAACTTGATAGTGCGTGATTTCATCGTTGGTATTGGGAGTTTGAACGCCAGAAACTGCCATATCGCTGCCTTTCGTGAAAATGTCGTGATTCTGGTGTTTCGCCACGAAGCAATGAATACAATGGCTCAGGTGGCGAAGGCAATAATGGCAATTTCACCTTGCCACTGAGACAGCACAATCCAGGCGTTTCTCCAGCGAACTTCAATGCACCGCAATGATTGCACACAACCTCCATTGGGCCAATTCGAACGAAAATGTACGAGCTGTAGTCAATTGTGCAATCGTATTGAAACGCTACTCGATTCAAATCAACACTTGAAGCATTTCTTCTTGTGCGTCGAAGATTATCACGTTGTTGATCTGTGCGATAAGCTCGACGATTTCTCATTGCCAACTGAGCCATTTGACGTACTGCCTCTCTTTGTACTTGTGTTTGTGAAGCACGAAGTCGGGCCATACTAACGCGGCGCTCTTCTCGTACGATTTCTTGTTCATCTGCAGTGGATTGATTCGCAAAATTCCGAAGTCTAATTGCATTACGGTTTCGTTGTGAAAGATTAGATCTTCTGGCTCGCGGCATTGTAAATAACACTGGAAAATTAATTACATAATTCAAAATTACATAATGAAGCACTTATCGATGCGCGCACAATTACAAATGTGATAACCTCACAAAGTGAACATCTTCGAAGGTAACTTACCGTTTGAAAATCACGATCGAAAATAGAATTCCACAGAATTTCGAACAAATCCGCCTGGAAAATCAAACACGCAGTCCAAAATTACCGATTGGATTGATTGTCGATGCTTTCACAATGTCCAATTCATCAAACTGAACTCACCTCTTTGAAATCACTTTTCGCTGATGAATTTCAGAACAACTCGTTTGAAAAGAAAAAGAATTAATTAAATCGAATACAAATGTAATAACCGTATAACATGAATGAAAAATGGTGAAAACTCGAAAACAAATGCTTTAAATCGCGGCGCACTTAGACCAGGAACTAATGGAAACAAAAACAACCCATATCAAATCCGCTTTCTCAAGCGTGGACAGTTGCGGACAGATGACTATAGACAAATAATATATGGTTGGTATTTTTTCTGTAAACAAACGTAATTTCGTGAAAATTAAAAATTATCAAATAAAACAAACGATAAAAAAATTGTATATGTATATAATTAATTATTAATTAAAAATTAACAAAAAAAGAAAATTCATCGAAATCAGTCAATCCGTTCTCGAGATATCATCTAAAAAGCCATTCCATACAAAATATATGAGAAAAAGAATTTTTTTTCATACATTTTTTTATTCGTGAATTTTTCAGATGTTTTAATAGTTATTCTGCTATTCGGGATGGAGACAAATCCAACAAATCAAAAATCATAAAAATCGGTCCAGCCGTTCTTGAGTTATAAATGGTGTAACTAACCCGACTTTGTTTTATATAGATTCATTCTTAACTAAGGAAAGGCACATTTATTGATGTAGCAAAAATTCTAACAAGCGAACCTCGTTCAGAATTGGCCAAGAGGTAGTAAACGGAAGCCTCTACTTAACCGACATATCAAATTTCCAGGCCCACCATAATCCTGATCAAAAGAATTTTTTAAATTTTTTAAACAAAGATCAGAAATATATAAGAATTTTATTAATTTTAGCTACTACAAACGATGTTGTGGCACAATTCACAATAATAATTTCGTTTTAATTTAAAATAAATGGGATTCGATATTGACATAAACAACTCGATAAACTTTAAATTTCTTTTATTCCATGTAAGACGAAAAAAAATCAATTAACAATTTATTACTCAAGTTGTTCTGAAATTCATCAGCGAAAAGTGATTTCAAAGAGGTGAGTTCAGTTTGATGAATTGGACATTGTGAAAGCATCGACAATCAATCCAATCGGTAATTTTGGACTGCGTGTTTGATTTTCCAGGCGGATTTGTTCGAAATTCTGTGGAATTCTATTTTCGATC
The DNA here is from genome assembly GCA_963556165.1 of Tipula helvola. NCBI lineage: Eukaryota > Metazoa > Arthropoda > Insecta > Diptera > Tipulidae > Tipula > Tipula helvola. The sequence goes on along the minus strand of OY744481.1, from coordinate 217,558,065 downwards.
GTGATTTTCAAACGGTAAGTTGCCTTCGAAGATGTTCAATTTGTGAGGTTATCACATTTGTAATTGTGCGCGCATCGACAAGTGCTTCATTATGTAATTTTGAATTATGTAATTAATTTTCCAGTGTTATTTACAATGCCGCGAGCCAGAAGATCTAATCTTTCACAACGAAACCGTAATGCAATTAGACTTCGGAATTTTGCGAATCAATCCACTGCAGATGAACAAGAAATCGTACGAGAAGAGCGCCGCGTTAGTATGGCCCGACTTCGTGCTTCACAAACACAAGTACAAAGAGAGGCAGTACGTCAAATGGCTCAGTTGGCAATGAGAAATCGTCGAGCTTATCGCACAGATCAACAACGTGATAATCTTCGACGCACAAGAAGAAATGCTTCAAGTGTTGATTTGAATCGAGTAGCGTTTCAATACGATTGCACAATTGACTACAGCTCGTACATTTTCGTTCGAATTGGCCCAATGGAGGTTGTGTGCGATCATTGCGGTGCATTGAAGTTCGCTGGAGAAACGCCTGGATTGTGCTGTCTCAGTGGCAAGGTGAAATTGCCATTATTGCCTTCGCCACCTGAGCCATTGTACTCATTGCTTCGTGGCGAAACACCAGAATCACGACATTTTCACGAAAGGCAGCGATATGGCAGTTTCTGGCGTTCAAACTCCCAATACCAACGATGAAATCACGCACTATCAAGTTGGTCGATATGTGAGCTGCAATGAGGCGATTTGGCGTATATTCTCATTCCCAATTCATGAACGTCATCCCACTGTTGTACATTTGGCGGTGCATCTGAATGTGCTGAAATACCTCCAGCGACAACATTGACCAGTTTCTTTTCGATTTGCCAAAGTGATCCGTTTGCACGAACCTTGCTCTACTATTTTTCTTACGGCGGCGAATTCAAATGTACACTGCGCCAATTAAAAAACGGAACAGAAATTTTCTTCGAAAAAATACCCAGATTTGAACGCTTGTATCTTGGTGAAATAACACGTTTCAAAAAAAAATTTTTATTTTTATTGGAAGGAAATTTTGTTTTCTTTCCGATACTGGAAACCGTTTTATTTTATTTTGTTTTTTATGACTTCTTTGAGTAAAACAAAAGGTGTCTAAAAAAAAAATAAATTTGCTGCTGTTTGAAACTGTAAACGAACTTGCTCCATATTTCATTCAAAAATCTAAATTGGCCATTTTATAGAGAATTTAGAAACCTTACAGATATGATACTAGGAAAATTTCTGTGCGGCCACTCCTTGTCGAGTTATTGAAGTTTTAGAGAAAACGTATCAAAAAGCGTAGAAGTAAATTTTTTATCTTGTAAACCTAGCTAATCGAATACAAATGTAATAACCGTATAAAATGAATGAAAAATGGTGAAAACTCGAAAACAAATGCTTTAAATCGCGGCGCACTTAGACCAGAAACTAATGGAAACAACAACAACCCATATCAAATCCGCTTTCTCAAGCGTGGACAGTTGCGGACAGATGACTATAGACAAATAATATATGGTTGGTATTTTTTCTGTAAACAAACGTAATTTCGTGAAAATTAAAAATTATCAAATAAAACAAACGATAAAAAAATTGTATATGTACTATATAATTAATTATTAATTAAAAATTAACAAAAAAAGAAAATTCATCGAAATCAGTCAATCCGTTCTCGAGATATCATCTAAAAAGCCATTCCATACAAAATATATGAGAAAATGAATTTTCTTCATAAATTTTTTTTTCGTGAATTTTTCAGATGTTTTAATAGTTATTCTGCTATTCGGGACGGAGACAAATCCAACAAATCAAAAATCATAAAAATCGGTCCAGCCGTTCTTGAGTTATAAATGGTGTAACTAACCCGACTTTGTTTTATATAGATTCATTCTTAACTAAGGAAAGGCACATTTATTGATGTAGCAAAAATTCTAACAAGCGAACCTCGTTCAGAATTGGCCAAGAGGTAGTAAACGGAAGCCTCTACTTAACCGACATATCAAATTTCCAGGCCCACCATAATCCTGATCAAAAGAATTTTTTAAATTTTTTAAACAAAGATCAGAAATATATAAGAATTTTATTAATTTTAGCTACTACAAACGATGTTGTGGCACAATTCACAATAATAATTTCGTTTTAATTTAAAATAAATGGGATTCGATATTGACATAAACAACTCGATAAACTTTAAATTTCTTTTATTCCATGTAAGCCGAAAAAAAAAATCAATTAACAATTTATTACTCTAATTTGAATTAATTAATTTATTCGTGTAATTTCTAATCTGGAAACTGGATTAAGGCCCCTATTCACAAAATGCAAATTAGCTCTATAACCGTAAAATTTCCGATTAGTACTAAAATGGTACTCATGAAATGTAACTAGCCTCTATAAACGAAAATTATGCTCTGTAAGTTTACAGTGACAAATTTGTTGACGTAAAGCTACATATCTTGATTTTATTAGTTCATAACTCGGCAGAGTAACCATTTCTCGTCATGATTTCTTCAGGAAGGACTACTCTCGATAGCATCTATTTACCTGCAAGAATTCAAGATGATTTATTTTGTAGTTTTTGAGATTTTCGCTAAAAATTGTCTATTAGGATTTCTCTGTGTTCTTAACGAATCAATATATTACGTATCCTTGATGGTGTCTGTAATTCTTATCAAAATAACTTTTTGCTTCAGAATTTCGGTGAAGGTTTGTGGAACTGAAAATCAGTCCAGAAAACAACATCTGATCTTATATAACTGCACATTTGAAAGTGTTCAGATTCTTGTGAGATTTCTTAGCCCCCATGACAATGGTCTATGGGACGCCATAATGCCAAGGAACGCCTTGCTACCGGTAATCCTCTACGCTCTCTACTAATATCCAAATAAATAATTTACACATGCCAACAAACTGAAGGTGTAAAGTGATCACCCCATTTATCGTATTGTATGAAATGTTAGCCTACCGGATTAAAAAAGATGGCCGCCGAAATTTACAAATAAATATACGCATGTACATATCTATTATTTTTTTTTACGAAGCCGGGATTTAGTTCACGGAAAAGGCCACGTCGGTTCCAATTCTGTGCAAAAATAGTTTACTTACCTGTCCCTGCAACAAATCTCATATATACATTCTCATTCAATTGACTTTCAAGCCAGAATGATTTGTTATGATTCGTTTTTTGACATTTCGATTTATCAAAGGCTACTATTTTTCTTACGGCGGCGAATTCAAATGTACACTGCGCCAATTAAAAAACGGAACAGAAATTTTCTTCGAAAAAATACCCAGATTTGAACGCTTGTATCTTGGTCAAATAACACCTTTCAAAAAAAACTTCAATAACTCGACAAGGAGTGGTCGCACAGAAATTTTCCTAGTATCATTTTGCAAGGTTTCTAAATTCTCTATAAAATGGTCGATCTGGATTTTTGAATGAAATATCGAGCAAGTTCGTTTACAGTTTCAAACAGAAGCAAATTTTTTTTTTTTTTAGACACCTTTTGTTTTACTCAAAAAAGTCATAAAAAAACAAAATAAAATAAAACGGTTTCCGTATCGGAAAGAGAACAAAATTTCCTTCAACTAAAAATAATTTTTTTTTTTTTGAAATGTGTTATTTCACCAAGATACAAACGTTCAAATCTGGGTATTTTTTCGAAGAAAATTTCTGTTTCGTTTTTTAATTGGCGCAGTGTATTTATTTACAGTGGCGAAGTTCTTACAGTTTGTGAATACCAATTTTTAGTACTCTGAAACTTTTGCTCTATAAACAATTTCCATAAAGTTACAGCTATAGAATTTTTACATTTTGTGAATAGGGCCCTAAGTTATTTTACAATTCTTCGGAAATACTGTACACTGTAGTGTACTTAACACAAATATATATTGCTGTAACAACTACCATTAAATAATTACAATTATAGCTTATTTTTATAGTTACACTTGATAAACCCATGGATTTTTCGAGTGTAAAATATTCTTGGATTTATCAAGTGTAACGAAAAAATAAGCTATAATTGTAATTATTTATTGCTAGTTGTTACAACAATGTGTATTTATATCAAGTAGCAGCGCAATGTAATGATAATCATCTCGGATGATTCATATCAAAGTAAACAAAAAATAGAACATGTTCAACTTCTTTCAATTTTCATCTCGGCAATCATTATTGATGAAAGATGCTTTTATATAGGTCAGTTTGTATGATTCTTCCGTGATAATCATTCAAAGTGATTTGTGTAAATGTGCCTTTAGCGTAAAGTTCGAAAAACGGTTCAGAATTTCAAACTTTTATTTGTTTACTGAAATATGTATTATTTAAGAAAACAATTTTAAAAACTCTAACCTATATTTTTGGATGATTTCCTAATTATCCATTCTTAAATTTTAGCAAAAAACTAAAAAACGAAATTCAAAGAAAGAAAAAAGTTATTCAAAATATATTGAACCAACTTTTTCTGAAAATTGGAAACACCCCCAAATCACCCTTTTAGCGTGAAGCGACCCAAGAAAAAGATTTTTTTTATTTTTTTCAACTTTTTCTTCAGTTTATGTATTTTGTGTCACTTGTTAAATAAGGAACTAAAAATTCCAGTTTAATTTAATCATACAAATTTGAAACACCTTAATAATCAGTTACTGCTGCAGAGCAGAGTTTCAATTTAAAGTTGCGGGGGTTTAAATGAAAGCCGAAAATATAGCTAGATTTAGCTAGTGGTTGCTAATAAAACCGTGTGGAATAACATTACATAGGTAACTTTTGAACCACTTATGAGGTGCCATAGAGATATAATTAAAACTGAACGTGAAAGCATAATACCCTTGACAGACTATAGGGATTAGCTAAGCGCGAATAGTGAAACGAGATTAGCTAATTCACCACAAATCCATATGCGTTGACAGACTAGGGATTAGTTTCTTGCAGAGAAGTAAAATATTATTATGGTGATACGCTGAAATATAGCTAGTAAATCAGCTGGACTCATTTTTTAATTCAATATTTCTAAGATTTATACATTAAAACACACTAGATTTTCTTTTTCCTCAAAATTTATTCAGCACAAATTGTTTAAGATGTCATTGATTTTATAACTTCTATCGTAAATTCACACCACTTGCATTTTCAGCAATGTTCAAATAATTATTTCACATTGTAATGCCACTTGTACCATCACTAAACTCAATACGACGAGATAAGCTTCAAAATTATCAAAGATTAGTGCACTAAAATCTCGATTAGTCACTAATCCTCAAATAAAACGAGATTAACTAATCTTCAACTTGACACACTACAGCTAATCTCGAAAAAATCACTAATCGTGCTTAGCTAATCCTTAGTCTGTCAAGGGTATAAGCGACTAAATCACTAAAATCACTAGACTACTATTATTTTTAATTTAATTAATTTCCTTCCTTAATTTTTAATGTTCACAAACAATTTTGAATCAAAACTTCAATGTACAAACTTTTTGAATAAAACGCCCTATTTTCTCATCTGTCATATACAGTGATGTTTCAAATGTCAAACGAGCGCATAGAACAAGTTAAAGTAAAAGATGTATCAAATTGAAGTAAAAATGTATAAAATTAGCGATTATAACTAATTTTAAAATTTTTTCATTTGTTAATTAAACAAAACAATTATAATTATAATATTTTATAACATAATAAATAAAATATTTTAAAGTGTTATATTTTGTGAGAATGCCATTAACGTGTAGTGTATTTATGAGCTAAATAAGAGCAGATAAACACATAATTCGATTATTGCTATCCACGCACGAATAAATTGTTTTGTGTTCTGGCTAGACAGGAAGGAATCCACAGGAAATAGTCATGACACTTTCAAATAATTGTTTGAAATTAAACCAGTATTTGTAATAGATTGCTTGAAATCTATGCAGAGAATCGCGGTATGTATTTATTTTTTAAATTTCTAGTAAGTAAACTAACAAATTCGTTCTTATTACAGGGAACCGTTTAGCTCGAACTAACTAACACCTTTTTGTCATACAATCACCGTCAAACCATAAACTACATCATCTATATCTCATCCTTTGGTTGTATCGCATTTATATCAAAAGGTTATGGCGGATGATGTAGTGACAAATTTGTTTTTGAGACCTGTGGAATGATGGATTAAATTATCGAAGATGTTATTCTGGCGAATCGAGGATTTTTAATCGAAAGGCCATTAAGAAGAAAATACTAGATTAATTATGCCGTCGTATAAAAGCAGTAAATCCAAACTAGAACCTTCCGCAGTTTTCAATTTGAACCCACCAATTTTAGGAGGCAATGAATAAAAGAGAATAAATCATATATAAGATTGTTTACCTAAATAAAACTAATATTTGTAACAGCACGTTTCGACCGAGCGCGAGCCTGTGTATTGAACCGCACTGTTAGCAGATATCCAGGGGCTCTACAGCTGCAGCGATTATACATATCTGTCAAACACCTCACACTCCGATCATCCCCTGAATTTCAAGAAAACTCTACACACTCATATTTTTTTTTTCTTTGAAATATGAATATTTCATCACCCGTCCTAATAATAATTGATATACCTAAAGCGTGCACGATCGCATCGTTACAAATTGTATAAAATCACATAATAAATTCAATTAATCAAGATTATGAATTTGTGGACGACAACAAGTGTGACAAATAAAACTACTTTCGGTTCTCCTTAAACACTTGTTAAACAAACTAATTAAATTAAAACATTTAATTTAGATTTTTAAAAATTAATATATTTTCGGAAACACTGTGTTTCCATCATCAGATTATAAAAGTATCTACAAGGTAGTAACAATGTAGTCTACATTGTTACTACCTTGTAGATACTTTTATAATCTGATGATGGAAACACAGTGTTTCCGAAAATATATTAATTTTTAAAAATCTAAATTAAATGTTTTAATTTAATTAGTTTGTTTAACAAGTGTTTAAGGAGAACCGAAAGTAGTTTTATCAATTAATCAGTAAATAAATTTATATACAGTCACAAATGTATATATTTAATTCATTTTATCACATGAATCTACCGGTATAAAAGTATTATACATATGTATTTAGTTATATTTTGATTAAAGCTATTATTATTATTACTTGAGGATGTGGGCGTTCAAGCCACCTGGCACTGCGACCTAAAAGCTCTTTTGTGCATTTATTAAACCTAATAATTTGTTACACAAGGTAGGTGTAAAAAATCCAATTTTTGAATTTCATTGATTTAACCTTCTCTCTGTGTATTGGGGTCAAATTGACCCCAGTCGGTTTTAAAATGAAAAAACTGCGATTTTTATTATTTGAATGGCTCATGCCCTAAAAGAAATCCTCAACCAATATCTTGTACACGCAATACAATGAAAAGCGGGTCCAAATTACTTGTAAATTTGGTAATTACGATAGTCTGAAATAAACCAAGCGCATTTCTGTGTACTGGGGTCAAAATGACCCCAAATTATTTCCATATAGGTAGGTACCTACTATTTTCTATATAAATCAAAAAATGACTTAATTTTTATGTTTATGAATGTATTGTAAAGTATGTCTGTGATGTTTTTTGCATTTTTTTGTTAATTAGTAAGTGAGGCTGTCAGATGAAGGGGAAATAGCGAACGATAATATTGAAGTGGATTTTTCGAAATGCGACGAGAGTTGTACATGCTGAGCCGGTAAACGTCCGTGATTACGATGAGGATGAACATATTGAGCCGATAAATTTTGATGATGATGACAATTTTAAACTTTGCGCTGACGATCGAGAAAATGAACAGGGAAATGATGAAACTGCTACTTTTGAAGATGAAGAAGCGGTTACTGGTATATGGTATTATGTGCAAAATAAAAAAATGTATCCGAAAGTGGAGACTAAATATTGCAAATGTGACCAGAACATGCGACTTTCTACTATTGCGGGAAATGGAAGGCTTCACGGAGCAAACAGAAAAAAAATCTAATAACTCAGTTACAAGCTTTCCAAAAAACCATCACAGAAATATTGGTGAATATTATCGTGGCTGAGACCAATAGAAAAGCGCGGCAGCTTTATATAATGAATAATAAAATAACAGAAAAACACCGTGCTTTGTATGATACTAATTCGGTGGAAATGTTTGCATTGACCTGCACTGTAATTTACGCTGGCGCTCTTAAGAACTGGGACGACCGTTCATTTTATCGAGCTATGATATCCGACAGGAGCCGCTAAAAACAGATAGATTGGTAGCATTCTGAACTGTATGGAAAATGTTCTGGCAAATATTCGAAAACCTTATAAACCGTCATCAAATTTAACTATTGATGAACAATTGATTCTATCACGAGGGAGATGTTCTTCCCGACAATACGTACCATCAAAACCAGGGAAGTATGGAATTAAAATATTTTGGCTACGCGACGAAAAGATCTCTTACCCATTGAACGCAGAAGTGTATGTTGATGGGCAACCAGGGAGGCCTCATTCGATTAATTACGCCTTGAATTTAGTCCATCGGATATCCGCACTTCACGTCAACAAAAGAAGAACAATTACTATGAACAACTTTTTCACTATTTGTACTTTAGCCGAGCAACTTTTGTAGAAAAAAAACCAACACTAATTGGAACAATCCTACAAATCAAACATGATTTGCCCAAAGAGCTTAGTACAAGTAAGGAATTAAAAAAAACCGAAAACTAAAATCTTCAAAATTTAATTTTGATAACAACCTAATACTTGAAAGTTTTATCCTAAAGAAAATCGTTTCTAAAAGAATTGGTTGTGCAACTGGTGCAAGCCAGCTCTCTAACCCTCGAAAGTTAAAAAAAATATAAGGACAGCAATCGATCTAATAGGTTATAGTGTTACTAACAAGACGGGAATCAACAGGCGAAAAAGTCTCAGCTAAGACCGTTAGAAAATGACCAAGATTTTATTTGCGGCCTTTGATTATCTGATATGAAATCCAGAACAAGATGCCATTTTTGTAATGAGCTATCTTGCCCAAACCACACCAAAATCCTATGCATAGAATGCATCAAAAAATAGGAAATGTTTTCAGATGAACATTAAGTGGTTTCAGATGACGTATCTGGTTAAAACATAAATTTGACTAATTAAAGTGATTTTTTGTGAATGCAATTACTTTTTCATTAAAAATTAAATTTGCAATAAGAAAATAAACAATTTTTATTTACTTTCCCTATGAAATATATGAAGTTATCCATGGGGTCAGATTGACCCCTATACACAGACAACGTTATAGTAAGCTATACACAGAGTGAAGGTTAACCACTTAACGCATAGGAACGAGTTAACTCGTTCATATGTTACTTGCAGAAATGCATAGGAACGAGTTAACTCGTCCAATTAAATTTTAAACTAAAAATAGTTTAAATTACGTTTGTTTTTTGTAATTAAAATATTGTGATCGATTGTACTTTACGGCTGTAGTTTATGGCTTTTTATCTCATCAATTTCGATTTTTATGGTTTATGACACCAATTGCTCGGTGGTGTATGATTTCGATAAGATACATATTTATGGCTACATGTTTCATCATAAACGATAATATGAAAAAGATGAAAAGTGACTGCAGCATATTATTTCATTACCGGCATCTCAACAATGATTTTGGTTTTTTCCAAAACCTTCGAAAATTCTCTCTGTAGTCAAAAGAGAATTCTCGCAGATTTTGTTTTTTCTTTAGGCAAAATCAAATTTCAATTAACTTTTATTGTTTTACTGCGCCAACCCACAACTAGTGTTATACGTGTATGTATTTGAGAATAACATTATCTTTTAGCGCGTTATAATGTCGATTGCACATTTTCTCGTAACATTCTATACCTTAGACAATAGAATTAGAATGGACCGCTAATACAATGACAGTTCAATATAATTTTCAAATAAATGATGATGCCAACATACAACTAGCGGTCAAGAGGCAAATTGCGGCAAAAACGAAAACTAAAGATTTGTCAAAGTTGTCAACATCAATAAATTTTTATTTAATTTTTGGCTACTTTTCGTGTGTTTTCTATTTTGTCACCGTTTTATAGTTTTAAATTCAATTTTATTTGATTTGAGATATTTCAATTGTGATTTTTGCACAAAATTTTTCCTCGGTTTCTTTTATTTTTACTGAAAATGGGGAGAAAGTGTGTCGTAATTGGTTCTGATACCAGTTTGCCATTGACAGATAAGACTGTTTCTTTGCATCTGTGAGTACAAAAATAAATGTTTATTTTAATATTCAGTGCTTGCAACTGCTTATAATTTCAAATATTAATGATGTTTTCTTTTATAAAATTTAATCTTAATGTTGATTTTTCGATTATTCCTAATAAATTAAATGGTAACGAACTTTTTAGTTAACGAATTCGCCACGATTTGCCTCTTGACCGCCACTGTATGTTGGATCGCATATGAAGTAAGCAACTAGCAGTCCATTTAAAAATATATAGTCAAAGTTCTATACAGTAAAACGCACCGAGGAGGTAGTAACGGTATAAGAACAAAGAAAAGGCGTTATCTTTTTTTTAATTATTTTTCTTTTCTGTTGTAAACAATTTCAACTTAAAAGAAGGAAAATAAAACAAAATCGTTATTTTTAGTTTTTATAAATGTACCTATTGTGTTAAAATAGGTGTAAATAAACATTTTCAATAATAAAAAAAAATATTTTTTTTGCAGGTTTTCTTTCCAAAATAATATGCGTTAAGGGGTTAAATAAAGTTTCGTGTTATAATAAAGGCGTTTTCGTAAATAGATCCTGAATAACTTTAGGCTAACTTTTCTTATGTTGGTAAAAAATTATCCAAGTTATCCAATAAAAAGTTAAGAATAAATTTTGATATGAAAGCAAAAAGTCGAACATGAATTTTGAGAGATAATTCAAAGAAATACAAAATTTGTCTAAAACACAATCATACTGAGCTTAATAATGTATTCGTTTTTGTTTATTTTTAATTACAGCTGATTATAAAAAAAAATTAAAATCACAACATCTACATAAATTAGCTTGGTTATCTTTTTTGTTCGTAAATAGGTGGATAAGCTTAATGGTGGAAAGTTAGCCTGAATTGTTATTCAGGATCTATTTCCGAAAACGCCTAAACTTATTGCTTATTTTTATAATATTTTGCAAGTAATTCTGGAAGAATATACTTTAGAAAAATTCTATCGGCTTTCTCGATCCTGTCTTCCACGAATTTTTCGTCAACTTTTATTTTCAGGAGAATTTTTGTTCTTCGCAAATAAATAAAAAATACAACCAACAAACTTTAAGGATGTAACCTTGTAATTGCACCTGATAATAATATTCATGTTTGTGAACATAGAATCGTTTGATCTATGTTTAAAACAACGAGGCTGTTTTTATTGCCTTGGTACGTGAAAACATCACAGTCTCTTAAACCGTATGGGCAGTTGACTTCTACCGGCATATTTCCATAAAAGCTGCATCTCCAAATGCCATCTGGTGATGCGGCATAAACTGTTTTGTCCGTTCAGATAATTATACCAGTTGGTAAAATTTGTAAGCTATTATGAGCTACTTTGGGGAGTGTTAGTAACGATTTTAGAGCCTTTTTTTCTAGCCTGCGTCCATGCGATATCGCCGCTGTTTATTAGTGCATACCAGATGGGTAACATATGATTTTTAGGGGACCATTGGAAATTGCTTATACATATTCACTCGACAAACTCGCTTAAATATCGAAGTCTAATCTTAAATTATGCCAGTAATTTCCTTTTGCTTGGCGTTGCGTTGCTTGTTGAATGAGATCATTCCCATCATCCATTTGAAAATAATCGATATGATATTGACCCCAATTATGATAGTCGTTGTCGTGTCGATATCTTTTCGACGGCAAAAATTGATATTATGGATGTCGATATCAAACGACGTTTGTCGTTAAAACGCCATTTTTCTGTCGATGAAATTTTAGTTCACGACAAATTCTGTGGACCATATTTAACAAATAATCTAATAAAAACACAATTTACACTAATTTTTAAGTAAAATAATTATTTATTTAAATATGTACATAATTTTAAATTTCAAATATTACAAATTTACTTTATTTTCACAATTTATAGTAAACATTTTAATCACTGTTTTGAAACCTGAAATATTTAAAATTTTTAAACACTTTCAGGATGAAAAAATTAAAGACAAATCACGTAATTTAACACAATTTCACGACATTTATAATTAAATATGTAATTAAAAACAATCAAATTTTGTCGATTTTTATTTTTATTAAAATGTAAATTAAAAACGTAAACAATAATTTTTGTCACTTTAACAGAAGTTTTCTAAAAATATAATTCACGATTCCTAAGATAACAAAAAAATTCACAAAAACTTGGTTGATTTTTATATTAATGTGGCAACACTTTTGAGTCGTTTCGACGTCTTTCGGCAATGCCAAATTAAAAATGAGACGACAAGGCAAAGTCGTGTCGATTGTTAATCGACGCGACAACCATAATCAGGATGATGGATCCTTCAGTTGCTCGAGTTTTATTTTTACTATCGCTGCTTCATAAATTGGCCAAATAAACATCCAACAAACTATCCTATTTAAAATCACTCTTGTAGTGTCGGATGTTGCAGGCAGAAAAACTTCTAAACCCAACGCGGCCACCGATTCTTCCCCTTTAGATTTTATTTAGATAATATGGTGATCCTCTTGTTATCATCCAATTCTACAAATTCACAAAAAATTATTCAAAATATAAATTTGTTGTAAGAACATAATCTAAAACTTTTAAAGAAACACTCTTTTCTACTTACTTTTCAAGAAATTTCTATTAATTTTTAATTCTAATAATGTTGAGAATTAAATCACAATTTAAAATAAGAAAAAAACCAAACTAATTAATTTATAAATACAAAAAATTACCCAGCTCAGAATTATCGTTTGTCCTTCACCTTCAAAAAAACACCAAATTTTGGAGGAAAAATGTCTATAGCCGTACTTTTCCCTGTAATACAATTTTTTTTTAAATTGTATTGTAAAAAAAGCTTAATAATTAATTGTGTAGTTTATTTAAAATTAATATTTTCCAAAAAATAAAAAAAATATTTATTTCATTTTTAAAGAGATTTGTGTTATATGATGAAAATTTAGCTTGCACAAACAATTCTGAATAAGATAATAGACCTATAATTGTTTGATAAATAAATAGTTAAGGTTGGCATTATAAATGCGTTTTTTTTATTTTAAAAAAATGTTTAATTGCGAGTATATTCCGTAAATATTTACGATACCATCAAATTTAATCATAACGACGTAACTATTAAAAATCGTTTAACTTGTGCGATGTTATATTAGCATCTCTATATATTTGTACGAAATTTATTATGATTTGCGTTTTGATATTATATCTGTATTAAACAAAGTTGAGATACATTATGAGAGGAGTTTTAATTTACGCTTTAATTTCTGTAATTTTATTCAACCTGCTGAACGGGGCTCATGTAACATTATCTCGATTAAGAAATATACAACAACCAAATATATATTTTTTTTATTTCACAGGATAAGTTTTACGTGCTGGTAAATAAAGTAGAGTGTGTCGATCATAACGACGAGTTATGTTCAAATTTGAATTGCTCTATTAAGGCAGTGGCCCGCTACAAATCTCTGTTGACTATCGGATGTAATTTATCAACGGTTGTTAATCCATTATATGTGATTATAGTAAGTTTGGTACCATGAATTATTTTCAATTATGAAATTTTTATGTTTTAGATTAAATATCAATTGAATTATAAATATTCGGGATATAGACCGTTTTTAGTTGATTTCAATGAAAACATGTGCAACATTATGGAAAATGCCGTAAGCGCCCTTGCATTCAGACAAGTCGCCGGAGCTTTACTAAATTACTCAAATATGTTTCATTCATGTCCGTATCAAGGATTCTTATATCTGAAAGATTTTCCAATTACGTCTGATATCAGTCATCCAGCTATGCCTGTGGGCGACTATCGCAGCGATGTTCGATTTTATAATAAAAGAAATCAAACTTTATTGTTTGCCAAAATATATTTGACATTCAAACCACGCGGTACACGGTATCAGACAAATGGTTAAAATTATTTAAAACAAAATGTAAACTTACTTGTTCTCTACTCTGTATGTTGTCGAAATATGTAATGTCCATTCCATTTATTGTTAATTTTCCTGTCCCTGGTGAACGTATTGTAACAGAACCTCTTGATGTTTTTCTTAAACATTCTAGTAAAAAAATTAATAATACAAATTACACATGTCGTTTTTTATTTTTTCAATTTAGCTACCATAAATTGTAACATACTCCTTGCCATTTTCATCATATTTTACAGGCATGATTTCATACTTGTTGGTTTCGTTCATTAAAGATTTTCTGTATTTAAGAATGAAATCTTTTTTCATATATGAATAGGGATGCTGGTCCAGGCGATCCATGGCATTTACAAAATTGTCGTATTCGATATCAGTGATTTTTTCCAAAAGGAAATCTTCTAAGAAATCTTTTGGGACCCATATGGAACCGGCTAGATCTAACCGTAAATTAGAATCATAAGGTGTATTTCTTTGTTTCATTCGATCTTCAAATACATTAAGTTCATTGAAGAGTTCTACAATGTCGTAAAGTAGTTTGAAAAAATTTGGTAGCCCGGTGTAAAACATGCTGTGGTAAGGTTTACCAGTTCCATCAAATTCTGCCGCTTTCCTTTGTGGAAACACTTCTTGTGGTGGCTTCATAATGGGTCGCGCTTTTTTATCATACAATCCAGAGGGGAATAAATATTGTATCGCCTCCTGAAATATTAATAATTGATTGAGGCTCAGAATCTCTTAAAAATATTTAGTAAAAATTAAAAGAATCAAGGTGTACAATTTTTAACTACCAAATACATTCATACATAGGGATACCATCATATTCCCGAAAAAACAAATCCAAAAAAATATAAAGTAAAGTGTCCCATCGAAAAGGAAGAATTAATGGGTTCTTGTTAACTGCAATATGATAATAAAAGGAATCAACATAATTTCATGTCATCCTTGCGCCGGAAGGACCTATGCTAAGCGGCTTTGGAGAGTTTTTAATTTTAGTATGTGAAATACAAACTTAAATATTATTATATTGTAAATATACATTTTTTTGAAATTTTTCTTACATGCCCTGTCATCCTTGCGCAAAGAGCCGAATGCTAAGCAGCTTCGGGGAGTTCCCTATTTTAGTATGTGGGTTATTATTAAAAAACACAAATTTTTTAAAAATGTTCACATTTCTATGAATGCTAGAATTTCATAAGATCTTTAAAGCGGGGCCCGCATCCTCTTAGGTATAAAACGAATTAAAATAATAATTAAAAATTTGTTATATTTAAAATATGTTTAAATAACGAATGAATAATAAAATATGTTTAATGTTTAATGTAATTGAATATGCAATTTCGAAAAGCGCATATGTCTGAAAAATTAAATTTTTCAGGAATTAAAGAAAATTATCTATTTTCTAAAGTAGTATATAAATTTATACAATTTATTTTAAAGTTAAATGTAGGGTCAAAAAGTAATTGAAAATTATATAAATATTTAATGTTAATCTCTATTTTATATATTTTTTTATGTATTATATGCATACGAGATGTGCCCTTTTCGAAATTCATAAAATATAAAGTAAATCTAATTAAAAACACAACATGTAAACTTTATGAAACTGTTATCATAAGTAACAAAATCTCTTTAGCGTCAGATAGAGATATATCGCCGCCGCCGGTTAATAAAATGCATTAAATTCGAAAAGGTCACATCTCCAAAAGTTGTGACCTTTTCGAAATTATCGTTATACAAACTGACAATGGTTGCCGTATTAACACAAGAAATGTGCCTATTTCAAACCAAATAGGTGCGGGGATATATTTCCATCATATTAACGTGAAAAAACGGTTTTGTCAAAATTTTCGAGATGTGCCTTTTCGAAATTGCATTGAATATAACCGTTTTTTCACGTTAATGTGATGGAAATATGTATATCCCCGCACCTTTTTTGTTTGCAATAGGCACATTTCTTGTGTTAATACGGCTACCAGTGTCGGTTTGTATAACGATAATTTCGAAAAGGTCACAACTCTTGGAGGTGTGCCCTTTTCGAATTTAATGCATTTTATTAATCGGCGACAGCGATATATCTCTATCTGTCGTTGAAGTGATTTTGATACTTATGATAACAGTTTCATAAAGTTTATACGTTGTGTTTTTAATTAGATTTACTTTATATTTTATGAATTTCGAAAAGGGCACATCTCGTATGCATATAATACATCAAAAAATATATAAAATAAAGATTAACATTAAATATTTATATAATTTTCAATTACTTTTTGACCCTACACTTAACCTTAAAATAAATTGTATAAATTTTTATACTACGTTCGAAAATAGATAGTTTTCTTTAGTTCCTGAAAAATCTAATTTTCAGACATGTGCTCTTTTCGAAATTGCATATTCAATTGAATATGCAATTTCGAAAAGGGCACATCTCGAAAATGTTGACAAAACCGTTTTGTCACGTTAATGAGATGGAAATATATCCCCGCACCTATTTGGTTTGAAATAGGCACATTTCTTGCACATTTCTTGTGTTAATACGGCTACCAGTGTCGGTTTGTATAACGATAATTTCGAAAAGGTCACAACTCTTGGAGGTGTGCCCTTTTCGAGTTTAATGCATTTTATTAATCGGGGACAGCGATATATCTCTATCTGTCGCTGAAGTGATTTTGATACTTATGATAACAGTTTCATAAAGTTTATACGTTGGTATTTTTAATTAGATTTACTTTATATTTTATGAATTTCGAAAAGGGCACATGCACATCTCGTGTGCATATAATACATAAAAAAATATATAAAATAAAGATTAACATTAAATCTATATACAGGGTGAGTTTTTTAAAAAATGCCAGGCTTTTATCTCGAGAACGGTGCTAGATAGGAGAAAATTACTTATAATGAAATTTGTTAAGGGTCGAGGGGGACGTCTAGTGGTGATCTTGAATGACCTTGAAACTCATTAGTTTCGGAGATATAGACTAAAGTTAGGATTTTTTAAATTAGAACCTATACTATTGAGCGTTCTTTTTTTATTAAGCAATTAAAAGTAAATACTTTTTGCTCACAAACAATTTTTGTAAAGTGTATGATTTCAGAGATATGAGCAAAAATTGATATTCACTAAAGCACACGAGTTTTCGCTAAGTTGTACATTTTACATTGTAACAACAAATAAAAATAGATAATATCAATAGTTCTTAGATTTATTATGCAATTGTTTATTTTATTACTATGATAATAAAAAAATAAATGCATTTATTAGTCTTGAATTGTAACTGTGGTAAGATTACAATTATCTTTCAAAAAAGTTTTTTATCATGTTGTACACTAATGAGGAAGCATTCGAGATGATGATGATCTACGGAGAGTGTCAACAAAATGAACGGATGGCCATTAGATTATACGCTGAACGACATCCAGATCGTCGGCACTTTGGAAGAGGTGTATTTAAACGTTTGGCAGATAAGCTTCGCACTACCGGAAGCATAAGAAACCAAAGAAATCGTCGTGAGTTTCCTGAGGAAATTGTTGTAGATGTGCTAGCTGCAGTATCACATGATCCACACACATCAACACGAAATATTGCACGAGATAGAGGAATATCTCAGACGACCGTGTCTCGCATTTTGAGAAAAAACAAATTCCATGCGTACCACATATCATTGCTGCAAGAGTTAACTGCAAATGATTTTAGATCAAGATTTCAATTTTGTCATTGGGCGAAGCAACAAATAGAAGAAAATCCAAATTTCTTTCGTCGTGTTCTTTGGACAGACGAGGCAACGTTTAAGAGTGACGGTAATGTGAATAGGCATAATTTGGGTTTTATATCCGTTGCAATAAAAACTTCAACGTGAAATTAATTGTTTCCATTTTTCTTGCAATTTTAATTTTTTGATTGTTTTCTAACCTAAAAAAATTACACGAGAGAATTTTAGTAAAGGAAAAAATGATAATTTTTTGTGTTTTATTTTTGTGTTCTTATTTTTGAGTCGACTGATCGAAAATGTAGTGGTCTAAAGTGTTATAGCCGAATTTAGCAAACAGTTCTATGGATACAACTCAGTTTTAGTGTGTGAAGTATTTTAAATTAAAATTTAAATAATTAAATATGGAAAAATGTAATCCACCGGGATGCATTTATCAGGCAATATCTTTCTTGAATATCTTAATTTTGTAGTGAGGGAAGCCAAATTTTTTGATTTCTCACAAATAATGCATGATTTTAGTTTGGTGTGAATATTGTAGTTTAGGTGTGTTTTTAAATTAATATACATATATGTACATATGTGTCATAGTGCTAAAAGCTATAGAGGAGAGATAAACAAACGTCAAGTGCAAGAAGTTCGGTGCGAGGAAGAGAGACAATAAAACAGTTTGGTGCCGTATTTTGATTTTTGTTCAGTGCATTGAAATGGAGTGTGTTTCTTAGAATAAAACAATTAAAATTTGGAAATGTTTTTGTTTTGGTTGCAAAGGTACGGTTGCCTATTATTTGTTCCAATATTTGATAAAGTTGATTTTGTTATTAAGGATAATTTTTCTAAGGACGCGTCGTTGTTTTGCACTTTTGGTTCGGATCTGGTAAAAATAGCAACAAAAGTGCCGTGTAATTTTTCCGTTTTGTTTAGAATGGTTTCAACCAAGCTTTGTTGGTGTGGACATTTTTGGATATTTTTGGAGATTTTTTGATTTTTGATTAACTTTTGATAGATAATTGTTCTCGGTTTTATTTTTTGAACAGAATTGGCATTTCTTTTGTACAAGTTGCCGTTTTGATTGCCAAAGCGAAACGATCTATATATTTTTTTTTGGTTTCTTTTAGTTATTAATAAGTTGAGTTCAACTCGGTTTGTTTTTTTTTTCTTTTGTATTTTGCTTTTATATTTTCTCCTTTACGAATATTTATATTTAAAAAATCTCTTCAGTTGAACGGAACATTGAAAAATAGAGCGGATATTTATCTGGTGATTTCTTTTCTGAATAAAATTTTGCTGAATAAAATGGACGGTTTGTTTTTGGAGGTGGTGTGGGCCCATAACTTGATGAAACAAGGTAATGAAGGAATTGAGAATCAATAAATGAGATATATGGGACTTTGAATTTTCTTGTTATTGCATAAATTAAAATTAGGGATAAGTTGTTTGTCGGTATATCTCTATTGATATCATTATCAAAGATTTTTCTTTTTTAGATGGTTGTCTTGCACCACTTTTCGAAGTGAACGGTCTATATAGAGATAGGTTGCATGTTGTTTGAATGTTATTTTTTTTTTCAAAAGTAATACATAACAGATAAACTTAATGATAAATAAACCCTAGATAGACTGAATGAATGATAAGGATAACTATATATGACTCTACTGTGAACTCTTACTTAACTGACTTAAACAACCATTAGGTCATCAATATGTGCATACGATTATGCTGTCGAGTCTTAACGGACAAATACACCCACCGCGAGAATTGGTGATGGTGGGAGATAAGGACACATCTTTATATACAGCACGAGAAAAGAAGACCCCTGGTTATTAAGTATTGAGTACACATATTGATAAAACCTATAGCAATAACTATACCTATTCACTACTAACATATACTAACAATTAACAAAATCCAAATCTATAGTGTGAGAATGGTTTTATTTAACAAATTTTTTATTTTAATAAATTAACTACGTAGTTAGAAAATAACTTTGCTGCGATTACTGCCCTAGTTATATCTGTGACTAACATCCCAAATCATTACAAACCTTTTGTGTTGAGGATGCAGGCAGGGCCAGGGCCCGCATAATTCTGGAATATGTTGCTCCCAGGTATCTTTTCTTGATAATGGGTTAGGCATACTCCAGGAATGTGCTATACATACCTAAGATAACCATTATGGTTGGCCTGTAGATCTATATCATATCATATCATTGTTTAATTTAACAGAACAATCTGTGGATCCTACAAATCCAGTGACGATTGTACATATTTTACGTATGTACATATAATAACTTCCGACAAGCAATCCGACAACCATCCTGACCTGACATGGCTGAAGTGAGATCAACTGTTTAGATCTCGCCAAATCTAAGTTTGGCCAGATCTGCCGAGTTATTACACTTGACGTACTATTTAACTATCTGTCGTTCGTCAATTTACTAGCTTCTTCCTGAAGCAGTAGTTTGCATGACGCAAGAGGCAGTTCAATATCACTTCTGCTTTTGGTGATATGGCCCATGGTACCAAATCGAGTCAGCTCATCGGCATTCGGCTTTTATATTTCCTGTATTATTGAAATGCCCTGACAAGATGGGTATGATAGAGGGATGTTGAACTGATCTGCCATCTCATTAAAAGATGAAACTCTTTAATGGAAAGAAAGATATATTAAAAAATCTGTGCAAAAGAGTAAACTTAATTCTTTATGGGTTAAAACTCCAAAAACGTAAATGGTCGAGAGAGATTAGGGTTTTCTTAGTGAAGACGTTGATTGTCCCTCATATTATTTTAAATTGAGGATGGTGGTGCTCCTTATGCTTAAACTGATCTATTTTCAAGAGCCTAAATATCTTTTTGATAAACTAAAATTTGCATCATTGCTGTGAATACAACAAATAATGACGTATCGTAATAGATCAAATATTTGTAACCATTCTGTGTTGATACAATGTTTCTCTATATGAAGTAGACTACCGGTTGAAATAAGAAGTAGAAATAATCATATTGAATTTAAAAAATATTCTTTTGAATACATTAAATGTTTTTTTTGTAGAAAATAAATTATAAAAAAGTATTATGTAAATTTATAATACAATACTAAATTTTTATTTATCCAGATCAATTATTTTAGTAGTTAGTATATTTTTAATTTTGTATTGAATTGACTTGCTATTTTTATTTTATTATTTTTTTATTGTTACTAGAAATAATAATAAAACGAAGTATTGTTTTTTTTTTTTTTTTGAATTATTATTAATAGTTGATTAACCCATTCCTTCCCTATGTATGATATATCATACCACACTCAATTGTAATATACTTTTGATAATATTTTTTCCTAAATATTTAAATAGGCAAGCATATTTACTTTGCAAAACACCCTTTGCTCAAAATATAAACATATTTTAAAACCGTTATTTAAAAGAAAAAAAATTTCTTTTCAACTTCGATTCTTTTAAGTGCGTCTGTTGGCACGGCCAACTTTTTCCGTTATGTTTTTATATTTTTGAGTTAGTTTGGAATATTTTAGTTCAATATTTTTTGCCGGTATTGATCTCAAGCCATTATCTCTACATGAGCTTTTCCCACTCAATAATTTTTTATTCCTCTTAATGCATGATCAAACCTGGCTCCTTGCGGGTAAGACATTTAAATTTGTTTTCAAAATAATATATTTAATCACAAATATGACTGGCATGTGATTTTTTTTTTTAAATCATTACCAATTTTATTAAAAACATAATCAAACAATTTTACAATTTTACACGCTAAACGTGTTAGTGGTAAGATAATTGCACCTTTAGTTTCTAAGAAATATGTATCAAGTACAATTGTTCTCTCTAATAATATTACAATAATTTAAGAACTAAAAGTCCAAGTTTTAACACAATAATAGTTTACAATACTTTTTTTGTTTTAAACATTATACAAGTAAAAGTAATAAAATTAAATTAAAACAAAACTATAATAGTACAAAAAAAATGCTCAATTGATTTGTTTAGTTTCAACCATATTTTGAGAGCTTTGGAGAGAGCGGAAAAGCTGCTGCACACTCGTATTTCAAACGGTAAGTTGTTAAAGAATAGGTGAAGCCACAATGAGAAACGTTTACGAAACTCTAAATTAACATTGGGGACATACGAGATACGAGTACTTTATAAATTTAAACGAAGATATAAACAGAATAATTGACAAATTGTTACCGCTGATGATGTAAAAGAGCTTTAAGACCTTGAAAACATACATGTTTTGTAAAGGCTAATTATATCCAGCTCCTGAAATATGGGCCATGATGGTGTTTACAATGATTTAAAATGCATTAGTCGCAAAACATGCTTCTGTCGCATGTATAGAGGATGTAAGAGTTTTACAAGCATCGCCCCAACATGCTAAACCATACAGGAGGAAAGAATATACAAGGGTATTGTAAACCAATTTCAGAAGATATAACGGACAGTACATATAATCGAAGAACATACATTTTCCTAGAAACCAATAGAATTCTTGGCTTAAAAGGGTATCATCGATCATAACTCCCAAATATATAATTTCATTAACTGAATGCATGATTGATAATCGGTATTTGGGATCTCTGGCTATCCCTGAAATGCATAACGTTAGTCTTGTATCAAGTTATGGGCTTCCACAACCAAATCGCTAGCACAACTAAGTCATGGTCAATATCAGTTAGGTTCGCATGATTGTTGATGCTAGTGTAAACAAATGATTGATCATCCGCAAACGCAGTGAAGCTACCACAAAAATGCTGATTGAAGATTCCATTTATGTAAACCAGAAAGCGCAACGGCACCAACACCGAACCTTGGAGAACTACAACCCTAATGCGGGCCGCAGATGTTCAATAAGTATTGTCAATTTATTATTGTCAATGTTGAAAAAAACTATTGACAAACAGCAATTGTCTCAGACGATCAATGCTATTGACAATATACTTAAATGTCAAACAATAAAATATATTTATTTTCAGGTTAATACTGCACTTTAAACCATGTTAGATAAAAGTACGGCTTGTGTAGCTATTATTTTGCTTTGTAAATGAAAAAATTTAAAATAAAAAGAAAAGAATATGGTCAGGAGTGAATAAAAATTCAAATACTTATATAAATTCAACTTTATATTTATATTTGCACAAATGCAACGCTAAATGTAGGTAATTGTTATGTTTTCTTGGTTTTAAATACCAAACTAAAATGTTGACAGCTCTTCGCATTGATATTTTGTCAATAAAGTAACTCAGAAGATCAATAGTATTGAAAATATTTAATCAATATTAAAAATATATTGATTTTCATCAAACCATCACACAATATTTTGTATATTGACAATCCGTCAATTAGGGTCCTCACATGTTCAATAGTATTGCCAATACTGAAATATTGGCAATAGATATTGATCATCTGAGGCCCGCATAATATACAGCTCTTTGCTCAATAGATTATTGACGCGGACTACTTGGATTCGATTAATTAGATAATCACAAAGTGTAATCATTCCACGAAAACCGCAACGATAAAGTTTTAATCGGAGAATTGTATGATCTACTACACTATCAAACGCTTTGGTTAAGTCAACAAACAAATCGATCAATGCTATCACTTATCTGTTCCAGAAATTCTAAAATCGCTTGTTCATTATTTTTATTGTTACGAAATCCAAATTGTTTCGGAGTTTATTTTAAATCATTTAATGTGAAGCAATATGTAACGCAGATTTAGGTATATCCCGAGTAACCAAAAAAAGTGATAACAAAATTTTTTTTTCGTGTACTTAATGGCAAAGAGTGTCATTTCTTGGCTGAAAACAGTAAAGAAAACTGCTACTTTTCTCCTTAGCAACACATTTCTTCACTATAAACACTTTTCTTCATAGAAACGCTTTTTTTCCAAATGATTTTTGAATTTTTCACTTGTTTTTTTTATTTTTACCTGATTTGTCATCAAATACACGACAAAAATAGCATGTTCTACACGTAAGAAAAGTGGTTTTCCATGCTCGTAAAATTATTAATCCACTCGCTCGCTCGTGAATTAAACAATTACACTCGCTGGAAAACTATCACTTTTCTTTACTTGTAGAACAATCTACTATAACCTATTTGTCGCAAAAATGCAGGTTCCCTTTTGTCACAATTAAATAATGATGACAATTTGGGGTATATTTATGCGGTTATTTTGACCACAAAACAAAAAATATTGTGTTCACATATTTGTCACTAAATTTAGATTATTTTTATGGCAAAAGGGGTGAGATGTTGTAACCATCACGTTTTTTGCTTCGATCCATTTTCGATAGAATAACGGTATTTTAGAACTAAATTGTTTTAAAATTTTATATTTTTAACAAAGGAGTACAGTTATCCTATCGAAAATGCATCGAAGCGAAAAACGTGATGGTTACAACATCTCACCCCTGGACAATTTTACGACATAGTTATGCTGTTGTTTTGTGATAATTTTGTCATAATTAATGATGACAATTTGGGGGATACTTATGCGGTTATTTTGTGACAAAATACATGTTGATTTTGTCCACAAAACAAAAAATATTTTGTTCACATATTTGTCACTAAATTTAGATTATTTTTGTGACAATTATTTTGGACAATTTTACGATATATTTATGCTGTTATTTTGTAACAATTTCGTATAGTTTTTGAGTCGTAATGTTAACAGATGGTGAAAAAGACCAAACGCGCGTAAAACAATCCTTCAAAAATCTAGATGAAACGAGTGTATAATTTTTTCATAATGTTTTTCTTGTATAATTTTTATACATTTCGCCAATCGCCATTTTATAATCGTGTGTATGGTGATACAGTGCGCTATAATTGCGATCGTATCCTTTTTATCTTTTTATGTACATTTAGCTCGTTAGTTTATTTTTTATAAATACTATAGTAAAACTATAACTGTATATAGTTTAGATCTTGTAAATTCTTTTAGTTTATTTTGTAAATTGTGTCAATTTTTATTATAGCGGGTGAACAGTTAGTTTTATTTATTATTATTCTTATGCCAGATTGCAGAATAAAACAGTAATTCGCCATTTAAATAATATTTCCTCTCTTTCTTCTTTTATGAAATTGCAATTTATTTCATAAATCAAAATCAATGCTATCGGGGGTATTTAGACGCATCCATCACTACATCACATCATTCCACACACGAAAAATATCGAACCGTCATCACAATTGCAATTTACCTATGTATGTATAGAATTATTTTCATTCGTAATACAACTAGTGCTCAATTATTATCGATAATTTTTTACGAGTTAAAACCGCGCTGAAAATTCAACGAGTGCGCAGCACGAGTTGAATTATCTGCGTCGGTTTTAACGAGTAAAAAATTATAGATCATTAATTGCAGCACGTGTTGTATTTAGTAAGAGAATACAACTTTCCCGTCAGCGATTGAATCACAATTCATCCATTTGTGTAATGTTGTATGCAAATTATTTGACAAGCTTTTGTTTGCATGGCTTTTCCTTTGATGTGTGTATAAAAAATTCAATCATAATAAAAAAAATTGAAATACAATTACAAATTAGAGATAATTGTTTAGGATTTTCTTGTTGCTATGGTGAAAATTGTAAAACTATCGCGTTGCTATGGTGAAAATTGTAAAACTATCGCGTTGCCATGGTGAAAATTGTAAAACTATCGCTATAATAACGTGTTGTTGTTTGTATTTTGCATGGCAATCTAAATACTATTGCTGTAATAATCGCTTTTTCGTAAAATTTCCCATGACATATTTTGTGAAAGTTGTATTCTCATTTATATTGTATATGCTGCGAGTCGAGTCGAGTTTAATCCTAGTTTAACTCTCACTATATACAGAGTCGAGTTATTTTCTAACCAACTCTTGGTGTATATACTGCAGAGTTAAAAATATGCCGAGTTCAAAACGGATTGAAACCGTGTTAAAATATAACCAAAAAAATTTAACAAAATATCATTTCAGATGATTATTAGATTGATTATTCTTTTTGTTGATCACCATATGTGTTGTTTTAATTTTTCCAGCGATATTTTGTCTAAAATATTGTAATTTTCAAATCCTTGAAAATTAAAGGATATACCACCGATATGCCAGAATAATCTTTTTCGCAAAAAATATTATGGAAATTAATTAATTAAAATCTTAATAAACAAGAGATTTAAAATAAAACAACGAGTTTGATTCAAAAAATTAAAAAGAAAATTCATTAATATATTTAAATATATTTTTTGTAAATCGCTTTCATTCTTCAACAAAATAATCTAAAATAAAAATGACGAATCGGTCTGTATGAATTTTTCTTTACTTTTGTTGTTGTTTTTTTAATTCTACTCTACTCTGCGTATACAGTGCATTTTTAGAGTAGAGTTTAACTCGACTCGATAAATTATTAGGTCGAGTCGAGTTTAACTCGACTCCGTATATAGTGAGAGTTAAACTAGGATTAAACTCGACTCGACTCGCAGCATATACAATATAATTATTAATTATAATTTTACGGCAAATTATAGACCTTTTCTAAAAAATTAATTTTGTATAATTTATTCAAAAAAATTAATCTGGTCAAATTTTCGGTGGTTTACACCATTTTCAAGACCTCTACAAAAACATTTTAAATATTTACAATATAAATTAGTACTGTAACAAAATTAACAAAAAGAATAATATTAAAATTAAATAATTACACTTATTTAGTTTTCTTTAGAAAAACTAAATTTTTTAAATTTTTCCACTTTTTTCCGTACACAATTGAAAAATTTTTGTACACAAACTGAAAACAGTTTATTCATGATGTCTTTGTCTTGACTCTATTTTTAATTATACCCACAAAACCGTTTTTTATTTTTTTATATAAAGTACATTCAATAAACGTTCGAAACCTTACTTTGTTACTAATCAGACGTAATTTTTAATTATATTTATATGTATTGTATATTGATTGTGCAGTCTGTTGCTATCAACTTTGTAATTCACCGTTTTATTTTTCCAAATATGGCACGCTTCTTTGAACAGCCTTTTAGTTTTATTTTTTTCCAAATTTAATGTAACCGCATTATCGAAATCGAATTCATGTTGGTTTTCAAATCCGTGTTTTACCAAAGCTGATCTGTAAGTCGTGTGTGTCAAGCCGGGAAATTTATTTATATTTATTACGTCCCTTTTGTGTTGATTAACTCTCTCTAATTTAGTTTTACCTGTTTCCCCAATATAACAGGCATCACAATCTTTACAAAGAATTTTGTATATTAAACCATCTTTTTTATCGTAAGGTATTGTATCTTTAATGTATGTATAACTGTTCGATACTTTATTCATAACTTTATTGGCCAGTACTAAATGTTCAGAATTATTTTTTAGAGTTTTACCAATTTTTTCCGTTAATGAATGTTGGTATATATGTTATTACACCAAATTTAGTTTCTTGATTTGTTGGTTTTGGCACTTTTTTATTATAAGTGTATAACGCTGTTATAATTAATTTATTTACCAACTTAACGGGATAATTGTTAGTTATTAATATTTTTCTTATCCTTTCAATATTCTTACGCCTAAAAATACTATCTGTAAGGTAACTTACTCTTTTAATTACTGACAGGGCAACATTCTTCTTCATCTGATAAGGATGGGCTGAGATAAAATTCAATAAGGTATTTGAAGCGATCTCCTTTTTTTACCATTCCGTTTTTATTTCATTATTTCTTCTATGTAATTTCATGTCTAGGAAATTAATAGTGTTATTACTGTCCTCTTTTTCAACTGTAAATTTAAGTTTGTTATGAAACGAATTAAAAAGGGATTGGATAATGTCAATGTTTTCATCTACAGTGGTCAAAATAATGTCATCTACATATTTGTAAATAAATTTTGGTTGTTTCTAATAATGGTAATTTTTCAACAAATAATTTTTCC
The DNA here is from genome assembly GCA_963556165.1 of Tipula helvola. NCBI lineage: Eukaryota > Metazoa > Arthropoda > Insecta > Diptera > Tipulidae > Tipula > Tipula helvola. The sequence goes on along the minus strand of OY744481.1, from coordinate 217,530,300 downwards.
AACACTATGTCTGCCAAAAGAGGGGACAAAGGATTGCCCATTGCCAAACCAAATTTTTGTTTATAAAAAATATCATGGTATTTAAAATAATTATTGTCACTTACACAAATATCCAAGATGTTAAGAAACTCTTGTTTCGTCAATATAACATCTGGTTCTATCTCAACCCACCTTTCAGATATTAAATGAATATAAATAAATTTCCCGGCTTGATACACACGACTTACAGATCAGCTTTGGTAAAACACGGATTTGAAAACCAACATGAATTCGATTTCGATAATGCGGTTACATTAAATTTGGAAAAAAATAAAAGTAAAAGGCTGTTCAAAGAAGCGTGGCATATTTGGAAAAATAAAACGGTGAATTACAAAGTTGATAGCAACAGACTGCACAATCAATATATAAATATAATAAAAAATTACGTCTGATTAGTAACAAAGTAAGGTTTCGAACGTTTATTGGATGTAGTTTATATAAAAAAATAAAAAACGGTTTTGTGGGTATAATTAAAAATAGAGTCAAGACATCATGAATAAATTGTTTTCAGTTTGTGTACAAAAATTTTTCAATTGTGTACGGAAAAAAGTGGAAAAATTTAAAAAATTTAGTTTTTCATAAAGAAAACTAAATAAGTGGAATTATTTAATTTTAATATTATTATTTTTGTTAATTTTGTTACAATACTAATTTATATTGTAAATATTTAAAATGTTTTTGTAGAGGTCTTGAAAATTTACACCACCGAAAATTTGACCAGATTAATTTTTTTGAATAAATTATACAAAATTAATTTTTTAGAAAAGGTCTATAATTTGCCGTAAAATTATAATTAATTTAAAGAGAGACCTTTTCATCATATTTATTAATATAATTATTATGACGAACAAACAGCGAATTCAAAAACAAAAGATACGAACTTAAAAAATACGTATTGTTTTTTCAATGGATTAGTGTATCATCAAATGTGAGGCAATACAATTTTTTGGTGAAAAAATGCGCACAAAAATCCCCACTTCAAAATCAGTTCGTAGGCAAAGAAGTAAGAAACGAGGAAATGATGCGACATAGTGAGGCATCGTCTAAACTAGCTCATCTGATTATATTTCTTTTTTATATGAGCATTTTATTTTAAAGGGAGAATTAAATATTTATTTGAGCGATATTGAAAAGTCAATTATTTAATTCTCCCTTTAAAATGCTCATGTAAAATAGAAATATAATCTGTAGTGCGATTTTGTTGTGTACATCACATGGGAATTTACTCACAGGGAGTTTTGTATACGTACATCATGTAAAGTATAAAATATTGTTACTGTAGGCCCGAGTAACCACAAGTCACAAAAAATCGACAAAAAGTTGACATTAATTTGTGATTTGTCGACCATATCGTTTAAAAATTTGTCAATTTTCTGTCAATAATTTGTCGACAAACGGTACCCTGAAATCACCAAATTGTCACATTTTTGCATGACAATTTTGTCGATCAATTCGTCGAATTTTTTTGGATAATTTGTGGAATATTTTGTGGAAAATTAATCGTTTTAATTCACATTTTTTCCATAAAAAAATGACAAATTTCACGATAAAATTGTGGAACGTTTTGGTTGAAAAATTGTCAAACATTAAATAATATTTTTGTGACGAATTTGTTGATGTTTTATGACAAAATTTGTGAAAAATTTGTCAAATACGGATAACATTTTTGTGTCTAATTATTTGATACTTTGCGACAAAATTTGTAGAAGAATGTTCAAGAAAAATGGTCGTGAAATTTTTGTGGTTATATTTCTTTAAATTTTATTTTAAATAAAAGATAACACCTTTTGAATTTAAATAATTTATTCCTTAATAGATTGATGGCGCGAAATGTTGTTAATTTCAAGTTTTTTCCCATTCTTTCCCGTGTGAAGTTTACCTGCCTCTGCATATCTAGCGACAACAATTTGTTAATCTCCTTACTGCCTTTGCACACTTCCTCCTCCGCATGTTGAAAGCTTCTTCGCCTGAAAATTACAGAATTTATTATTATTTTTAAAAAACTAATGCTAATAAATAAAATATTTACCAATAATTTTACAACTTCATGCTCACATCTTGCGCTGTACTGTTCAAATATCTCCTTATTACTTGGCTAAAATATATTACTGTCATCATTTGGTATTTCGTCGTCTGTTAATGTTTGCGTAAGACTTGTATTTTTTAGTTTAGCCGTTAAACTTCTAATTTTAAACTTTCTGCAAAAAACAACAAATGTATAAGTTACTGTTTTATTTTACAAAATTACTAATAAAATTTCTATTAATAAAATTACTAATTTGATATTTATTAATTAGTAATTGATCTTATCAATACATTAATTAATATAATCAGAACTTACGTTATTAAAATTTGTTGATAAATTATTGTGTATTTTACTCACTTAAAAGATTGAACTTAACTTTGCTTAGAGAACAAATTTAACTTTAATGAAATGAAAGCAAAACTCAAACTAAAAATTTTCATAATTCTTCGAGAAAATCATGTTCGAAATAATAGGGCAATATCACTCTCTTCCTCTCCTATTGTTTTATTTTATTGCCAAAATAAAATAATGCGTGTTTTATTGTTGTAGTACAACGGTAATTACTAAAAAGGCGTATCGACAAAATTTCAACAATTTTTGGTGAAAAAAATATACAAAATATTTTTGTTCGGCAAAATGTTATTATTTTTTGGTTAAAAAGTGGTTGAAAATTTGTCATAAAATAAGTTCGACAAAACTTCCACACTTCTTTGTTAATAATTTGTCATCAACAATTTGAGTTTCACGAAATAATCGCGTTTTTTGGGGAAGATTTTGTCAATAAAATCAGTTCAACAAAATGTCTATTTTTTGGATTAAAAATTTGTGAGTAGAATGACGTAAAATAAATAAAAACTATTTTTCGACAAATTTTCAACAATTTTTTGTGAAAAATTTGTCGAGATTTGTGTGTGATAAAAAAGACGAACGTTTTTGTCATAAATTGGTGGAACCGCATGGTGATCACATATTTTGGTTACTCGGGTATCTTCCTATGGGAATATTTTTTCCCATGCTTTTTATATTTGGAATATGGAAGTATTGACATTTTCAATTGTATGTTTTATGTTTACAATTGTTTTTGTCAAATTATAATAAAATTTTGTTTTAGATTGCGAATAAATTTAAATTAAATTAAATTAATATGGTATAAGTAATGAATGTTGTGTGTAATTATATAGTGTGTACAATATAGTGTAGTACATATATTTAGAAATAATTCGGCTGAGATAGTGTAGTATTTATAAATAATTCGGCTGCACTTTAGCTTTTGGCGGCTATTGATTTTTTCCCCATTTAAATTTTAAAAATCTAATATGATTACTCTTTGTGGAAGGCAACAAAAAAATTAAAAAGGCCAACAAATTCGAATCCACCGATTAGACTACCAACTGGAAATTGGGCGAGAAGTGATGAAGAAAAAGCCAATGCTTTTGCTGATCATCTAACAACAGTATTCACACCACACGAAGAAGATAATAATTTCGTGCTACCCCAGCAAATGGATGATGGTTTATCCTACAAACCTATAAAGTATAATTGGAAGAAAGTTAAGAATACAATTAAAAATTGCATAAGCCCGAAAAAGGCACCAGGACATGATCTCATTACTGGAAAAATGATAAGGGAATTGCCAGACAAATGCATAAAACTAATAACATTCATATTCAACGCGATCATGCGAACCAGTTATATTCCTCAAAAATGGAAAATATCTTTGATCACAATGATACATAAGCCTGGAAAAAATGAAACGCAGATCTCATCATATCGCCCAATAAGCATGCTACCCACAATATCAAAGCTATTTGAAAAAATGTTACTAACAAAATTGAAACCAATATTGGAAGAACGGCGCGTTATACCAGACCATCAATTTGGGTTCCGAAACCAACATGGTACCACAGAGCAAATTCACAGAATTGTAAACGCAATCAAAATCACCTTCGAGGAAAAGAAATATTGTTCTGCTGCTTTCTTGGATATAGCACAAGCATTTGATAAAGTTTGGCACGATGGGCTAATATACAAAATTAAAGAGCTTCTACCGAAGAAATTTCACTCAATTTTGGGAAACTACCTTATTCAAAGGCAATACATGGTCAAACAAAATGGCGCAACTACTTGCTTAAATGATATTAATGCAGGTGTCCCGCAAGGCAGCGTTCTAGGGCCAATATTATACTTGTTGTACACAGCCGATTTACCTGTAACCAACAAAGCAACAATATCAACATTTGCCGATGATACGGCCATCCTGGTGTCACACAATAATCCCGAAATTGCCTCAAAGGAGTTACAGAATCATTTAAACAAAATCGCGGACTGGCTAAAGACATGGCGAATAAAAGTGAACGAAAACAAATCAACTCACATCACATTCACGCTGAACAAACGCACCTGCCCACCAGTGAAATTAAACAATAAAAATATTCCTCAACAAACGAAGGTCAAATACTTAGGTTTGCACCTGGATAGAAGGTTAACGTGGAAAACCCATATTGAAACTAAGCGCAACCAAATAAAAATGACATTTCCCAAAATGAATTGGCTGATGGGAAGGAAATCTCAGTTATCATTAGCCAATAAAGTTTTACTGTACAAAGCGATAATCAAACCCATATGGACATATGGTATTCAGCTCCTGCAACGAACACAAGCGAAAATACTTCGAAGTATTACTGATGCTCCGTGGTACATTCGAAATAGTAATATACATGATGACCTTGGGATTAAAACCATTAAAGAAACAATTAAAGAATTCAGTTCTAAATATTATTCAAAACTAGAACCGCATCCCAACGAATTGGCCAGGGATACATTAAAACAGCCACGATTTAGGCGACTGAAAAGAACAGATCCACTCGGACTGATGAACCTGTGAACCTGTAAATTTATTAAATGTTGATGTTATACATAAGTATGTATGTATAAGTATAATCTAAATTAATTAAATTGTGAGCACCAACAATAAGTATTAACATTGGTTAAGACTTAAAATATGTAATAATTTTAGCTTAAGATTTGATTACTTCTTGTTAGTTTCTTATGTAGAAAGATTCAAGAATAAAGCCATTGGCAGCATTTAAAAAAAAAAAAAAAAAAAAATCTAATATAATTTATAATCTATGTCCCTAATATATTAAAAACTAGTAATTGCCCGTCAAAACTGACGGAAGTTTCTGAAAACTTAATATACCCTGAAAACTAAAATGTTTGTTTCTATTCAATTCAAGAATTCTTTTATCACAACGTTTCTTGTAAAAGTACGGGTATAATTTAATATTGCGCCTTGGTATGAGGAATTGTTGATCAGCATTCTAAGGTTCTCATGGTGGTTTGGCATATATTGGAGGGGGCTACATAACCTTCCAGTAGGCGCAAGTGTACGTACTGCCTCCTCGCGGCACCACTGGTAACTGTAACCATTAGGCAGAATGTGGCCTTTTGTGACAGGCTAAAGTACGGCGCTAAAGGAGAAAACCTTGACAAAAAATCCCTAATCTAAGGTGGAACAGCATATGCTGATGGATGAATAGCTGATAGGTTAATCAGTCTATATATGCGGACTCTGGATACCAGGCACCCCCCAGTTTTATTTAGCCTTCCTGTAGTAAACCTGGGTGACCTACAGGCGACTTATTCCCAGCAACTCGTAAGAGTTAAATCAAAACGGTAGACGAGGCACGGGAAGGAATACACGGGATTGGGTCTGCCCTCTCGAAGTCCTTGAGTCCCAATGCTACCGCTTTCTAGCAGAAGTAAATTTTATTACATCTAGGAGGGAGAGCAATGAGCCCAGATAGTATGTAACGCGTATAGAAGTACTTCCTACAGTAAACATCTAGGAGGGAGAGCAATCAGCCCAGATAGTATGTATCGCGTGTAGAAGTACTTCCAACAATAAACATCTAGGAGGGAGAACAATGAGCCCAGATAGTATGTCCCAGCAACTCCCTTGGCGATATATTTTTCAATTCGCAATAAAATACTATTATAAAATAAAAATAATAAAATAAAGAATAATGCAAAACATCCTTGGTGAGGATCGAACCCGAAAGCTTATTGGAAAAAATTGAATATCGAAAAATAATTTGCAATACCAGCCTAAATGTAGAGTACAGTTTTACAAACTGTATTATTATAATCATTGTTTTACAATATAAAATTTTAAGTTTTTCAATTCGTATTGAAACAATGAAATGTCGTTATGGGAAAAAATAATATTAAAATTAATAAGTCTTTGGTGAGCATCGAACCCGAAACAATTTCTATTCGAAGTTTCCTGTTAACCGGTCAGTCAACATCAACACCTATATCACTCAGACTACTCAGTAATAAAGTTCAAGCATTTAAATTGGAAATATCAAATAAATAGAAAAACAGAACGCTCACTAACACATCAACATTGGAAAATACTATTACGTTCCGGTTATTTACTCCCATGCTCTCATTTACACAACAAAATCGCAGTACAGGTAGTATTGATTTTGAATTATGAAACAAATTGCAATTTCATATAAGAAGGAAGAGAGGAAATATTATTTAACTGAAGAATTGCTGTTTTGTTCTGAAATCGGGCATTAGTAATTTATAATATAATTAATTGTAGTTTGATAAGTAACAATACATATTTGATTATTAATAGTTTTAGAACAAATAATTTGCATCATTTTCTTACGGAACTTTTCAAAAGTCGGTAATAGTTATTTACGTCACAAGGGCGGTAAATGAGTTGTTACAGTACGAGTTCGATGTTTATGGACGAGGTGACGAAGGAGCCGAGTCCATAATTTTGAACGAGTTCTGTAACGATCATTTAACGTACGTGTAACGTACAACGTTTTATTTCATACTGCATGACTACATGGGACATTAATTCGATTTTTTCATTTAAAATTAAATTTTAAAGTAAAAACATGAGTTTGAAATTTAAAGAAAATCAATCCAAACGATTTTCAAATTATCAAGTTACCCTAGATATTTTTCTTTATTTGGCTTTATATTTTTCTGTACGGCAATGACTCGTTTTCCGGACTGTTTTTTTCTGTACCGTAATGATTCGTTTTCTGGACTGAAATCAATCACGTAAACGTTGATTTTCTGTATAGTATGAAATAAAATTATATCAAAAAATCAATACTGCTGCTGTGTGTGTTGTTTAATAAAAATTATTTATAGGGCCATTCAAATTTGTAAATTCTTTAGATTGACACTCTTGGCATATAGTGCATTTTATTGCAATAAAATGGGAAAAAAACTTAAAGATGTATCCAGACCATACAGACATAAATTGTTGAAGGAGCAACTTAAGGCCAGCATTCAACAGAAAAGACCAAGTATGGGACGTTGTAATCCTGAGCAAACACAAACTGGCCATGTATACCTACGAGAGAGATTCCAAATAGAAGAAAACAACACATCAGTAGCGCTGGAGTTTAAAAAAATTAATTCTGGATATTCCGGACATTCCGAAAGTGACGTAAATCGTTCTTTTATTCATTCCATTCCTTCTATTTCTTTTCTACTCCATTCGAAATATTCAGAATGCATTCTTTTTGTACTACATCGAAAGGTGGAAGAAAAAGAATATTTCGTTTGACGTTTTGTAATTATGTGCGATGCTTACAATTTAAATGATTAAATTGAATTAAATCCTAGATATTATTGAAAATGAAATTATTAATTATGATAAAATTAATTATTTGAGGTGTTAAATATTAAAATTGTTGATGCGGTTGTATAAATCGTGCGTCATTTAAGACATATTTTTTTTATTTACTTCGATATAAAGCTAATTTTTGGTCACATAAATCCGGTCATAAGATTAAAAATGTCAAAATAATAAAAACAACAAAATACAAATTTACTATAAATTTACTACCCATGTTCGGAAAAAGATTGGCAAATTTTATCTTCGAATTTTACTACAAATTTACTTTGGTCTTTTTACGAATATGCTAATTATAACAGAAAAATAAGGCGAAAAATATTTTTCTTCTTTTTCTGAATCTTTTTTTGAAAAAATATTTTAAATTTTCTGACAGAAAAAATTAAAATTTAATTTTCTCAGAATGTTAAATATTTTTAATTTATTTTTTAAATTAAAATATTTTTGTGTTGTGTTGATGAACAAGTTTGAGTCTTTAAGCTACATTATGTTAAAGAATTTGGAGTTATTGTAAAAAATGTAAAATCCGTCTTCGTGTTCCTATGAGCAAAGTGCTTAACAAAAGTAAAACGGTAATTTTTCATTTTTGGCTGTTCGGTCCAGAGTAGAATAGAGTTAAAAAACAACAACAAAATTAAAGAAAAATGTATACACACCAATTCGTCATTTTTATTTTAAATTAGCTATGTGTTGAAGAATGAAAGCTATATACAAATAATATGTATATTTAAATATATTAAACAATAAGATTTTAATTAATAAATTTGCATATTTTTTCGAAACAGATTATTCAGACATGGTCTACATCCTCTAATTTTCAAGGATATGAAAATTACAACTTTTTAGACAAAATATCGCTGAAAAATTAAAATAACACATACATATGTATATGGTGATCAACAAAAAGAATAATCAACCCGATGATCATTTGAAATGATCCCTGTTGTACGACTGAGTGCTCCAAGAGTGATCAATGATCAATCACGGTGATGATCTCTTATACCTCACCATGATGATCATATGTCCCCATATTTCGTAAAAAAAGAACGAACATGCGATCATTTGTAGTGTTCCATTGGAAACAATTTGCTACTTGCAAGTACTTGTGAGTAGATGTCCAATGGAACGCGAATTTTCGTGACAGTAGTAAAACATAACCTCAATTTAAATAAAACTGGTAGATTTTTATAAAAAATACATTGTTCCATTAATAATAATTAATAATAATACGTAATAAAACATTAAACAACAAAATAATTAAAATATTTTTGCGATTTAAAAATTGCCGTGTCGCATCACAAACATAAACAAATTTTTTTTTTAACCCTAAACCAACCAGCATATTTTTGTTGTCAGTACATTCAAATTATAATCAAATAACTTCCTAAATTTTTGCAAAGAATGCCAAGTACGTTGTATGGAATGTATGGAAATGTTTTAAAATAAAATACATACAAGTTTATTAACATTATTTTGAAAATCGATGCATTTATCAAATGAACCAAAAAGCACACTTTGGTTGGATTAGGGTTAAAAATATGACATTCCCCACAAACAAAATTGGTATAGAGCCATCTATTAGAATTTTTTAAACTAAAATCGCTCTTCCGTTAATTTTGTGCGTAACTACTTCTCAACTACACCATCGTTTGAGCATGAGTAGTTGCGAGTAGATACAAGTACTTGTGAGTAGTTTACTCAAGCCAATGGAACACAACAATTGTAATTTACTCCCATGAAAACAAATTTAAAAAGCCGAATATTTCGTTTGTTTTGCTTTATACTTCTGTTTCATGATTTTAACGTGCCATCTCAAACCAAATTTCTCGATTGCTCACGCAAAGTACAACTGGGATGTTATGTTAACACTTTATCGACCAGGGTGTTTTGCTATGAACATGTGGCCTGTAACCGGTGTCATTTTTATAAAATGGGAAAAAACATTGATCTTTTCTTCAAATTCTTGTGTATTTTGAAGTAATTTAGATATTGAAATGAAAATTTAAGAATATATTAAGGAGGTTTTGATTATAATTTATGCATTATTTATTCAATATTATTAGAATCACATATGATTAAAAATTATTATATTCAAATTCTAAGTAAAATTATACCATAAGAAATCATATCACACACAAAATAATAACTTAAATTTACAAAAAAAAATCCACATCAATTTATTATAATAAAAATAAAAGATAACAAAAATAATATGTTCTGAACCATTCAAAATATATCACTAATAAAACATGAAGGAATCAAAAATTCACGCGACGTTTTATCAACAACTGAACTAAATAGCTTCAATTTTCACAAAATACGAAATTATGTGAAGATAACGGTTATTAAATACGACGCTGCATATTTCCTAGAACATCGCATTTGCAGTTTTTAGCGAGAGTCAAAGTGCTTTACATGATTACATATCGCAATATGATTATTTCATATATGACGCCAATTGGCGTTCCCGGTCGATAACGTTAGTTTTGGTTAGGACGCCAATTGGCGTGCCCGGTCGTTTAAGTGTTAATTTTTTTTTTTCGATTATTTTAACTCGGTTTCAATCCTATTTGAACCCTGCATATTTTTAACTCTGCAGTATATTCACCAAGAGTTGGTTAAACTCGACTCTGTATATAGTGAGAGTTAAACTAGGATTAAACTCGACTCGACCGCAGCATATACAAGGTAATTAAGGTGTTAAAAATATTATTAAGTTTCGTTTCATGTAAAATATTTAGCATGTTCGGAAAAAGACCAAAGTAAATGTAGTAAAATTCGAAGATAAAATTTGTCAATCTTTTTCCGAACATGGGTAATAAATTTATAGTAAATGTTTATGTTGTTGTTTTTATTATTTTTGCATTTTTAATCTTAATGACCGGATTTATGTGACGAAAAATTAACTTTATATCGAATTAAATACAAAAAAATATGTTTTAAATGGCAAGCATATCCATGAAAATGCGTGTTCGAATTTTTTCGATATTGGATTTTATATATTTAAACTTTATGTATGGGCAAGGTAATTTTAGTAAATTTTTTACCAACATAACAAAAATAAATTTTACTATAAATTTACTATGGTCTCTTTTCGAATGTGCTAATTCTGAGAAAATGAGTTTGAGGTAAAACCTTGAGATATTTTTTTTTTTTCATTTTGGCCAGACCGAACAAGTCGTTTGTTGGTTAATATTTTGTTCTTTATGGAAATGAAATTAGTACATATTACCGTCTAGTACTAGATCACACATTTTTAACTTTTTTAACTGTGTTTTGTTGCACATGTGTCACTCACCTATTTTTAAGACAGACTTCACTCACAACTGTTCACGCTTGAAATAGAAGATCACGGGTGCGATTATCAGAGCATTCACAATGCAAAAATTTTTTACCTTTTACTGACAGGTTTGTATGAATTTTCAACTTGACGAACAAAAATGTTTGCTCGTTATGTTGGAAATTCATACAAACCTGTGGCTCTATTCTGGTCATTCCCTGGGAATTGAACTGTTTTGACAGTATTCTAGCAGTTGGGAATTATTTTTTCCAAAAGTGTATTCTGGCGTTTGGGAATAGGGAAAAATAATTCCATTTTATGAAAGTTTTGACGTTTATTTTCACCTAATTTCTTTTTTTTTTGGAAATTAGAAGAAACTGGGGCGTTGTTTTAAATTACGTATACTGTATACATCGAGAAAACCAGGTAAGGAGTATATATTTTGAAAATGTTTGAATGTAGGATTGTGTATCTATAGTTTTTAGGAGGGAGAAGCCAATTTTCTCCGGAAATTACCTCATTTTCCGGGGAAATGTTCACTTTTTTATTTTTTTATTTTTCAAAATTAGGTAAAATGTAAATTTTTTGATAATTTTTGACGTTGGAATTGTGGATTAATTAATAATAATTGCTTCGTAAACTTTGCAGACACAGATCAAAGAGTTTTTATCGCTCTTATCGATAGTACCACAAATTAGGGTTTTCTTTTATTAAGTTTTTATTTTAATTTATTAAAACGATTTATTTGTTTTTTAACTTATTTTTATTTTGTATATACCCCTACGTTTCGACGGTATATTCCGTCATCTTCAGGGGGAATTTCCCCCTGAAGATGACGGAATATACCGTCGAAACGTAGGGGTATATACAAAATAAAAATAAGTTAAAAAACAAATAAATCGTTTTAAGTACCACGTAGGGGTATATACAAAATAAAAATAAGTTAAAAAACAAATAAATCGTTTTAAGTACCACAAATGTTAAAATATTTTAAAAAAACTTTTTCCAAATATTTCTTATACTAGCAAAGATTAATATTTTTATTAATAATTGCTTCGTCAACCTTGCAGACACATATCAAAGAGTTGTTTTCGCCCTTATCGCTTCAGGGCCCTGATTCTCTAAAAAATAAGATAATGGGTAAACGTGTAAACTTGCAAAAAGCGAAGCTTACTTTAATGAGTTCGCAATTTTTCGATTTGGCTGCTACTTCAAATAAAATCAAAAATTTCAAACCAATAAAAGAAAGCTTTGCTTTTTACAGGTTTACACGTTTACCCATTATTTTATTTTTTAGAGAATCAGGGTGGTGGCGGTTTTGTGTTTTTTCATTATTTTATTTACAACGTAGAGTATCGGTAGATTTTATTTTATATGTATAAAATAAAATTTTTAAATAATTGTGGCTGCAAAATTTAAGTGTTTTTCCCTTTGGAAATTATTCCCAATTATGCCAGAATACACTATTGGAAATTGGGAAATAAAAAATGGGAATTATTGAAGTTTGGAAATATAGCAATATTTTTCCCAATTCTCAGGGAATAGCCAGAATAGGGCCACTGCAAGTCAAAAATAAAAAGTTTTTTCATTGAGAATGCTCTGTATGTATCTCTCGTATTACAAGTTTCGAAAACTCGAAATATGTTACCACATTTTCTTTAAAAAGAATCGTTTTATTCATTACGAGTTGTCTGTTGTACTTAAAAAGTTGAACAAGTAAAACCATAAGTCGCAATTACGAGAACTCGTAATATCTTACATATACATATACGTTTCGTCGCAATTTCTCGTAACTCGAAACTTGTAATGCTATTGCCCAGGTATCACTACTTCAAATAAATGATTCATTTTTTTTGGAACTGAGTACAAGTTTGAGTTCCACTATATTATAAGATTTCCTATAAAAAGTGAAACCAAAATACTAAACCGATGAAACTTGATATATCCCCAAGTACTGGGCCGGCTTTACCCACTAAGCAGATTATGCCTCGCATAGGGGCGCCGACCAATTAGGGGCGCTATCAATCCTTCTCATGCTTCCTAACAAATTCTTCTACTAAAAAAAATTTTTTCATTAGAAATTTTGAATTTCAACTCAACTCGATTACACTAGTTTCATCGAGTTTAAAACAGCTCAACGAAAACCTAACTCAACTCTGTTTCTATGAACTCCAACTCGTTTTCAAACTACATCGAAACATGATAATAGTTTCAACACTCGTCGTGCGAGAACAGTAAACACACAAAAAATACAAAAAAGCTCACCTCTCAAAACGTCGAGATTGGTGGTTATAAATAATACTAATAATTTTTCAAAATCCCAACCGAAATATAAATAAGGCAATCAAGGACTTAAATAAGTTAATACCGTACATTAAACAAATGCGAACTTATGAACGTTTCAATCGTGTTCAAGAAACAGCAAAAGAATTAGCAACTGATTTAGAAATTAAGCCTCAGTTTAAAGATAATGCTCTTAATAAAAAGCTTTTTGATTACGAATGCTACGACGAAATTCCCACTGCCCCACAATATAAATTTAAAATTTCGTTTTGTTTCCTATACATAATGGATACTGTACTTAATTCATTAGATGAAAGATTTGAGGTCATAAATACTCATATCAATAATTTTCAGTTTTTAACCGATGTTGAAGAAGTTTGTAAATCGAATGATGAGGAACTAAAAGCACATTGTGACTCGTTAGATAGTATGTTAACCCATAGCGATGACAAAGATATTTTTGCGGTAGAACTATTTAACGAATTAAATATTTTAAAGGACACAATGAAAAATTGTACTAATACTAATACTAAGATCCAATGTGTTTTATATTACAATACATTAACTCGAATGCACTAGAGCAGTACTACTCAAACTTTTTAATACTGCGGTCCCCGAAATCGAAAAAATAAAATCCAGGACAACCAAAAAATTTTATTCAATAATAATTTACAGTTAAGCATTTTGGGCATTCTTGTTCAAGGACCTCAGATGTCTCATATTCGTGTCCCGCCAATTTAGAAAAATAAAACAATGTTCTACCAACCCAAAATATTCTTTCAGCTTCATCCGATTTACAGGTAAAAATATTTATCTACACAAAAATTGTAGAATTCCAGAAAATTAAGCTTGATTTTAAAAAAACATAAGAGGATTTTACATAAGGAACTATTAAAAATTAGATGCAGCTGTCAAAACTCAGGAACTAAATATTTTAGCTGGACATATGAGTGGAGCAGAACAGTTTCTGAAATGACTAAACCAAAGTTAAAGCCAAACATTTTTGAGCTTACGACTATTTTAAATTTGTCAAAATTCATTTTTGCAAGTTTTTCTAATTTGACCGCAACCCTACCCGAATTTGGTTCGTTTTTAATTTTTGTGTCAAATTATTTTTACTTATGTAGGTATTTAAAACCAAATTGGATTTAATATATTCTTCTGAAAATTCGGAGTTATCCAAAATTTTTTTAAGTTGTTTCAACTACCAATTTTCAACGTAATCGACCAATTTGAAAGCTTCGGCCCTCTTAGCAATTTTATATCCAAAATTTGAAATTTTATTTATGACGAGTTCTTCAAAAAAAAAAAACGGAACGCGCCATAGTATAGAAAAAGATAGCTCAGTAGATGAGAGTAGATCGGTTTTTTGGTTCCAAATATCTAGGGAATAGAAAATTACCGAACTTTTGAATTGTGTGGGGAGGGGAAGGGGGGGGGGGGGGGTGATAATAAGGTTCCTCGTAATTTTTTAATTGTAAATTGTAAAATCCGTAATTTGCCGACAAATTGACTTTCCTAGAAAAAAATTAAAGAATATTCCTACTTCACTTATAAATTCTAAGTGAGCATATAATTTGTCAGAATTGAAAGCTCAATTTTTTCATTAGTAATTTGACACACAAACTTTAGTTTTTAATTTTTAGAAAACTGATTGACCCCATTATTTTATTGAGGTCTGCATCCGCTTGAAATAAAAATACGTTTAATATATATACTTATATAAATGGCTGATTATTTTATAATTTAATTAAATTATGTTATGAAACATGTATTCAGCCAAAAAATGTTTATTTATTACATATTCCTTATAGATTATGTTAAATAATACTTTTAATAAAATCAATATTTCGAGCTAACTGCTCATCATCAGGAAATTCTGTACAAAAATTTACAAAATGGAAACAAAAATATAAAAATTAAATAAAAAGTTAAGTAAGGTCATTTACACAATGAATTAACAAATTAAAAATAACTTACATTAATAAATTACAAATTTTTTAATCATAATATTGACACCACATTATGCTAACTTATAATAAACATATAAAATTATAAAATTAAGTACGTTTATAGGCACATTTAGATATTATTTTGTGTTCACTGAGTGGTTGTCACTATTAAAATAATTCTTCAGTTAAGACGTACTATTTTTGAATATAGCGCATATTAATAATATTGTCCGATATTACATTAGTCGAAACAAGAACATATAAATAAATATACATACATATAAATAACATAAATATGTACGTAGCTATACATGCGTATTATAATCAAATACTACGTCATAACGCAAAAAAGCAAACGATCGACAAAATTAACTTATACGTAAATACTATTGGAAATGATAGAAAAAATAACATCATATTTAAATAATTGTATGTGTACGTTTTCGAAGTACGTCCTCTTACCATTATCTATGAAGCAGTAATTATGAGTCACAACAAACAGAAATTTCAATTCATGACCTATATTAATATTAATATTAAGGTTGTTATCAATTATAATATTAGCAGGAAAACAAACTGATTGTGTCTATAATATTCATGATCCAAATACAAATAAAAAATCAGAAAATATGGAAAATATAATTAGGAAATTCAAATAGGGTTAATTTCTATTTATTATTTGTGTGTTGCTGTTATTTTTTGCGTTTTCTATTATAAATTTTAATTGTTGTCTTGAAATCCTCACACAATTTATTAGTATCTGTTTTGAAATTTATATTATTGTCAATATTTGATGTGATATGCGCCGATTCTAAGATGAGTCTATTGTTTTTACGTTTTTCTTTGTGAACAATTTTGGCTTCATTAAATTTGAATGTGTGATCATTGTCTAAGGAGTGAATTGCCAGAGCTGTTGTTCGGCTCTTGCATCTTACATTGCTCTGATGTTGCTGTAATCTGGTACGTAATTTGTTACTGGTTTCACCAACATATAACTTACCACATTCGCATGGAACTTCGTATACAATACTACTATGTTGGTCAGTTGGTATTTTATCTTTTAATTGGGTATATGATTGTTGGATTTTATTCGGGATTCTATACCCGATTTTGAAATTGGGGGTATTAAGTGGTTTAGTGATTTTTGCGATTTGTTGGGATAAATTACTAACGTACGTCAAACTATGGAATTTGTTAGTTGTTAAGTTATCAGTAGCATTATTGATGGCAGTAGTGTTACTATTGTTGAGAATACATTTTGCTTTCGCAATTGCTCTATTAATTATTTTATTCGGATAGTTGTTTTTATGTAACGTTTCAGAGATGGTTAAGATATTTTTGTTATGGAATTCACTGTTCGACAATGATAGAACTCTCCGGGCAAATGACACAGCTAAGTTAAATTTCATATTGGGAGGGTGGGAAGAGATAAAATTAAGGACACGATCTGAACTTGTACTTTTCTTAAACCAGCAGGTTTTAATTTTACATTCGTTTCTTATTAACATGAGATCTAAAAAAGGAATAGTTTGGTTATGTTCTTCTTCAACTGTAAATTTAATGTGTGGATCAAAGCTATGGAATTTATTAAGTGTATCTGTGATAAACTGTTTGGGGATTGCCAGGATAATATCATCAACATACTTTTTGATTATGGTTGGTTGGTGGTTTAGTAATGGTAAACATTCGTTAAAAAGCCTTTCCATAACCAAATCAGCCAGTATCGGTGACAACGGGTTACCCATAGCAAGACCAAACTTTTGTTTATAAATTGTATTGTCGAATTTGAAATAATTATTGTTGTCTATTACATAGTTAAGTAGATTCAAGAAAGTATCCAAATCAAGATCCGTCACAAAATTCATCTCCACCCATCTTCTCCTAACTTCTTCAACAGCTATTGTAGTTGGAATATTTGTGAATAATGATGTAACGTCAAAAGAAACTAAAATGTCATTGGGTTGGAGCGTTATCGTATCAAGAATACCTTTTAGCACAAACGAGTTTTGGACATTGTATAAGCTATCTATTGTTAAATTTTTGAGTATTTGGCATAAATATTTAGCTAAAGCGTAACACGGTGAATTAATAGTGGATACAATAGGTCTCAATGGTTGTCCTTGTTTGTGGATTTTCGGTAGTCCATAAATTCTCGGTGCTGTTGTATTTTTGACAATCATCTTTTTAACTAAATTGCTCCCAATATTAAGTTTATTCAACAGTTTAGTTAAATTATTAGTTACTCTGGTAGTGGGATCTTTGTTCAACGTTTCATATGTGTTCACATCATTTAGTAGATTTCTGAGTTTGGTCTCATATTCGGATTTCAACATTATTATCGTTTTTTTACTCTTGTCACTTTCTACTACAATAATTTCTTTGTTCTGTTTCAAAAAACGGTTCAAATTGATGTTAGCTCGAACTATAAATTTGCTATATGGATCATTGTATTTGTGGTTACTACTCATATATTTATTCATAGTTAAAGCCACCAATTCACGTTTGAGATTTTGTTGAGCAAAGTTATCTGTACTAATGAGGTTTTCTACATCGGCTAATAAAGAAAAACATGGAAAATTGTAGTTGTTGGTGGGTATAGCAAACTTGGGACCGAAGGAGAGTAATATTTTAATATCATGGGGGATTTCAAAATTTGTAAGATTAATTAAATAATCTTCATTAAATATTATTTGACACTGTTCCGAGCTGCCAACATCATTATTGAATTTGTTAGTTAACCTGAGTTCAACTCAGGTTAACTAACAAATTCAATAATGATGTTGGCAGCTCGGAACAGTGTCAAATAATATTTAATGAAGATTATTTAATTAATCTTACAAATTTTGAAATCCCCCATGATATTAAAATATTACTCTCCTTCGGTCCCAAGTTTGCTATACCCACCAACAACTACAATTTTCCATGTTTTTCTTTATTAGCCGATGTAGAAAACCTCATTAGTACAGATAACTTTGCTCAACAAAATCTCAAACGTGAATTGGTGGCTTTAACTATGAATAAATATATGAGTAGTAACCACAAATACAATGATCCATATAGCAAATTTATAGTTCGAGCTAACATCAATTTGAACCGTTTTTTGAAACAGAACAAAGAAATTATTGTAGTAGAAAGTGACAAGAGTAAAAAAAACGATAATAATGTTGAAATCCGAATATGAGACCAAACTCAGAAATCTACTAAATGATGTGAACACATATGAAACGTTGAACAAAGATCCCACTACCAGAGTAACTAATAATTTAACTAAACTGTTGAATAAACTTAATATTGGGAGCAATTTAGTTAAAAAGATGATTGTCAAAAATACAACAGCACCGAGAATTTATGGACTACCGAAAATCCACAAACAAGGACAACCATTGAGACCTATTGTATCCACTATTAATTCACCGTGTTACGCTTTAGCTAAATATTTATGCCAAATACTCAAAAATTTAACAATAGATAGCTTATACAATGTCCAAAACTCGTTTGTGCTAAAAGGTATTCTTGATACGATAACGCTCCAACCCAATGACATTTTAGTTTCTTTTGACGTTACATCATTATTCACAAATATTCCAACTACAATAGCTGTTGAAGAAGTTAGGAGAAGATGGGTGGAGATGAATTTTGTGACGGATCTTGATTTGGATACTTTCTTGAATCTACTTAACTATGTAATAGACAACAATAATTATTTCAAATTCGACAATACAATTTATAAACAAAAGTTTGGTCTTGCTATGGGTAACCCGTTGTCACCGATACTGGCTGATTTGGTTATGGAAAGGCTTTTTAACGAATGTTTACCATTACTAAACCACCAACCAACCATAATCAAAAAGTATGTTGATGATATTATCCTGGCAATCCCCAAACAGTTTATCACAGATACACTTAATAAATTCCATAGCTTTGATCCACACATTAAATTTACAGTTGAAGAAGAACATAACCAAACTATTCCTTTTTTAGATCTCATGTTAATAAGAAACGAATGTAAAATTAAAACCTGCTGGTTTAAGAAAAGTACAAGTTCAGATCGTGTCCTTAATTTTATCTCTTCCCACCCTCCCAATATGAAATTTAACTTAGCTGTGTCATTTGCCCGGAGAGTTCTATCATTGTCGAACAGTGAATTCCATAACAAAAATATCTTAACCATCTCTGAAACGTTACATAAAAACAACTATCCGAATAAAATAATTAATAGAGCAATTGCGAAAGCAAAATGTATTCTCAACAATAGTAACACTACTGCCATCAATAATGCTACTGATAACTTAACAACTAACAAATTCCATAGTTTGACGTACGTTAGTAATTTATCCCAACAAATCGCAAAAATCACTAAACCACTTAATACCCCCAATTTCAAAATCGGGTATAGAATCCCGAATAAAATCCAACAATCATATACCCAATTAAAAGATAAAATACCAACTGACCAACATAGTGGTATTGTATACGAAGTTCCATGCGAATGTGGTAAGTTATATGTTGGTGAAACCAGTAACAAATTACGTACCAGATTACAGCAACATCAGAGCAATGTAAGATGCAAGAGCCGAACAACAGCTCTGGCAATTCACTCCTTAGACAATGATCACACATTCAAATTTAATGAAGCCAAAATTGTTCACAAAGAAAAACGTAAAAACAATAGACTCATCTTAGAATCGGCGCATATCACATCAAATATTGACAATAATATAAATTTCAAAACAGATACTAATAAATTGTGTGAGGATTTCAAGACAACAATTAAAATTTATAATAGAAAACGCAAAAAATAACAGCAACACACAAATAATAAATAGAAATTAACCCTATTTGAATTTCCTAATTATATTTTCCATATTTTCTGATTTTTTATTTGTATTTGGATCATGAATATTATAGACACAATCAGTTTGTTTTCCTGCTAATATTATAATTGATAACAACCTTAATATTAATATTAATATAGGTCATGAATTGAAATTTCTGTTTGTTGTGACTCATAATTACTGCTTCATAGATAATGGTAAGAGGACGTACTTCGAAAACGTACACATACAATTATTTAAATATGATGTTATTTTTTCTATCATTTCCAATAGTATTTACGTATAAGTTAATTTTGTCGATCGTTTGCTTTTTTGCGTTATGACGTAGTATTTGATTATAATACGCATGTATAGCTACGTACATATTTATGTTATTTATATGTATGTATATTTATTTATATGTTCTTGTTTCGACTAATGTAATATCGGACAATATTATTAATATGCGCTATATTCAAAAATAGTACGTCTTAACTGAAGAATTATTTTAATAGTGACAACCACTCAGTGAACACAAAATAATATCTAAATGTGCCTATAAACGTACTTAATTTTATAATTTTATATGTTTATTATAAGTTAGCATAATGTGGTGTCAATCATAATTTCAATTTACACAATTATGATTAAAAAATTTGTAATTTATTAATGTAAGTTATTTTTAATTTGTTAATTCATTGTGTAAATGACCTTACTTAACTTTTTATTTAATTTTTATATTTTTGTTTCCATTTTGTAAATTTTTGTACAGAATTTCCTGATGATGAGCAGTTAGCTCGAAATATTGATTTTATTAAAAGTATTATTTAACATAATCTATAAGGAATATGTAATAAATAAACATTTTTTGGCTGAATACATGTTTCATAACATAATTTAATTAAATTAAAAATACGTTTAATTTAAATTTTAAACATAATTATGGTCGTTTTGAGTTTTAAACGAAGCTTATCAATAGTTATGATTACATACTATTCTAAGGAAAAAATTTGCATTTTGCACAAAACTGCCCTACAGCCCAAAAGGCACTTTCGATTCCACGGAAGTTAGTTTTATAGTTAACCCTAATCCAACCAACATATTTTTGTTACATTAGTAAATTCAAATTCGAATCAAATAATTTTAGCAAATTTTTGCAAAGAATACCAAGTATGTTTTAATGTAAGGAAATGCTTCAAAATAAAATACATGCAAAACATAAATAAGTTAATGTTATTTTGAAAATCGTACCGTTTTAAAAATGAAATGTGCCAAAAAGACACACCTTGGTTGGAATAGGGTTAAATATGTTAGTCATGTGTGCTAGTCAACTATTACTACGTTTCCATGACAGAGTTATCCCGAATTAAGAGTTTCGTTGAGTTAATAACATGGCGGCGCTAATCCATATCGTTTCCATGCAATTGTAAATTCTAGTGCAATTTACCATTTCACAACAATTAAAAGTCACTTCTCAAAATTTTATTTGTTTGGTGGAAATTTTTAAATTTAATATTTATTTTGATTTTTATAATTTATAAAGTATTACGGAGAGAAAATTCATTCAACAATTTTATTTTGAATTGATATAATTGTTTTTGACAGATAGAATCTCTTCTAACCCTACCTTTTTCGTTGAGTTAAGTTGGATTAAGAAACTTAACGAAAATCTTAAACTCGACATGTTTCCATGATAAGATAATCCACGTTTATCCCGGTTAACTCCATCATGGAAACGTAGTATATGTTGCGTTGAATAGTAAAGGGTTTTATTCCCCATACCTGGTGCCTACTTTTTGTCAACTTTCATGATAAATTGATCGGATTAATTGAATTCTCTTTAGATTTGGTAGGTTTCAAAATTATAATGACACCAATGACGAATATGACATTTTTATGTGTAAAACCAAAGTAAAGGTTTCAACAAATTTATCAAATTTATTAATAATTTGTGTTTAGGCATTTTATCTGAAGATAGTTACAGAAGTTTTCGCTAAGTATTCTAAAAATTTACCAACACTTCGGTAATCAACCGTTTTACCGAAAATCGGTATTGGATTCCCTACAAAAAGCTCAGCATTAGAACCCTGGAATTTTTGATTTGGAGTTCTCAACAGATATACAATTTAACCAAATTGAAATTGTTGAATCCAAATTTGACAAATTGACATTTGAAATTTCAAATTAAATTAAAGTACGAGTAACTTATTAAAATTATATACTAAATACGTACATTTTCAATATCCAATTTCTCAAATTTTCATAGATCTAAGTTTCTATAGTTTTTAGTTTAAATTTAGCTCCAAAATTTCCGAGAATTTACATCGGATATTGACCTCTGATTTAAAAATATTGTTACTTCATAAAAGGACTCAATTTTAACCATGATTTTTTTCCCGCAGATCAAGATTTGCGATCTAAAATGTCTGTTGATGTTCATTGTAGAATAAGAACTTACCTATCAAAATCCACGTGAATGTAGAATTGATATACACATCACATATCTTACAAAAACCATTAACAGCTCAGCAAACAGTAGCGTTATTGATAATAGGCAGATTCAGAAACGTGTGTGCGAGGAAATTGTGTGGTTTATTATAGATATTAAGGTAATGTTTTAAAGCTCCCTAGCAACAGCTCCTCGGCTCCCTAGGGGGCTGCGGCCCACAGTTTAAGAAGCATTGCACTAGATAATATATTTGTGAACGTAACGATTGCTTTACGGATACTTTAAAGTCTTCGAGTTTCCGTAGCAAATGGTGAATTATTATATTCAAAACTGAAAATAATCAAAAACTACTTGAGATCAAGTATACCTCAGGAAAGGTTGGTTGGATTATCGAGTATAGCAATTGAAAAAGAAATTGGTGACAAAATCGAGTTAAGTCAAATGATTGATAAATTTGCTACTGTAAAGGCAAGAAAGGCTAAATTTTTGTACCTGAATTTTAAAAAGGAGCCTAAGAAGAACTTGCATCATAGGGCGCAAACTGTTCTAGAGCCGGCACTGCAAGTATCACTACTTCAAATAAATGATTCATTTTTATGGGACTGAGTACTTTTCCATTATATTATAAGATTTCCTATGAAAAGTGAAAGAAAAATACTAAACCTATAGAACTTGATATATGTGGGTTACCTAACTTCCATCGAATTTTGATAAATGGAAAAAAACTTGAAACTTATGAATGAGTTCATAATTTGTTATATGTACTTGGGATGTGGGTTAACTAAGTTCCAATGATAATTTTGATAAATGGAAAAAAACTTATGGAATGAGTTAAATTTCCGTGCGGTCAAGAATTCAGGCCCTGCGCAGTTTATACCCTAGACAGAATTGGGGTTAGCTAAGCGCGATTAGTGGTTTTTACGAGATTAGCTGTAGTGTGTCAAGTTGAAGATTAGCTAATCTCGTTTTGTGGTGGATTAGCTAATCTCGTTTCACTAATCGTGCTTAGCTAATCCCTAGTCTGTCAGGACTGTGTTCATAAACTATACATTGTAACAATATTGTTAACAATGACAGTTCTAAAGCGTTCATAAACCTCAGTTGTAACCACAACAACGTGCTTTGTATTGTTCATAAACCTAAACCAAAATTTCCCGTTATTGTTACAAACGTCATTTACAACTCTACTCAATACTGCCTTTCCAGCTGTCATTAAAAGAAACAATTATGGATTCTGATCGTATTGATCAATTTACGGATGAAAATAATTTATTCGATACAAATGAATACGTGAAATGAATATTGGTTCTTGTTAATTAAATAATTATTTTTTTTATTATATGTATTTATGATAACGAAGAAAAAAAATTTTGCTAAACAAAGTTTGTTTTGGTAGCAAATTTGACGTTTGTAACAATATCGTTGTTAACTGCTATGTCATTTGTACAATGACAGTTGTAACAATTTGTTACAATGTAGACTTCGTGAACGCACTCCAGTGGTAATAAGCGGCACAAAAAATTTAAAAGCAGGCGGAATGCAAAAAATATTGGCTGCATTTTTATACGGCCCGCAGCCTGACTGCAAGTTTGTAAGACTTTTGTCAGTTAGCTACTTTTATAATTCCTCGTGATTACGAATAATTGAGAGAAATCGCGTTTTTTTATTTTATTTCACCAACAATAATGCATAAAATTGAAGTTTTTTAAAAAAATTGACATTTTCAGATTTTGCATCAGCTTCAATGTGACTGCGTAAACTGCGCAGCCTAACTTTATTTGCTGTATTTTAATCCGACGGAATGCGTAGGTATGGCTGCAAATCTTAATTTTGTACAGACTTGCTGCATAAATTGCGCAGTGGCTGAATACCTGACCGCACGGTTTTTATTATACTTGGGTGCTTACATAATCGCACGTGCACCCCATATAAGGAAATAAAAATTGTTTCTAGTCTAATATATTCGATATCTTTGCTTTGACCCCAACGCAATCACGGTTGTAATTTTTTGAACAGGAAGCAATACTTTTGTTGTTACCCATGGGTTGGGGTCGTTATCCAAAATAAAAAAATCCCAAAAAAAAACAAAAATCCCAAAAAAGCAAGTTTTTTAAAAATAAAAATTTGAAATATTATTTTAATTCGTTTTATACCTTGGATAATGGGGGCTGCCGCCCCCTAAACCCCCGCCCTGACGATTTTTTGAAATTCTAATATTCATAGTGATTGAACCATTTCTGAAAAATTTATATTTTTTAAAAATAATTCACATACTAAAATAGAGAACTCCACAAAGCCGCTTAGCATTGGACCCTTTGCGCAAGGATGACAGGAAAACGTCAGAAAAATTTCAAAAATATTAACATTTGTAAAAATATTTACGTTTGTATTTCACATACTAAAATAAAAAACTCCTCAAAACCGCTTAGTATTGGTCCCGTGCAAGGATGACATGAAATTATGTAGATTCCTTGTTTTCATATTTTAGTTATCAAAAATTTGTTGGGGTCTTCCCTTTCGATGGGACAGTTTATTTTGGTATTTTTTTTGAGGATTTTTGTTGTTGAGATTTCGAGGTGCTCCCATTACCCATAGGCCGCCCACAATTTTCATGCGACCGCATAATCCATAATATAGAGGAAAAAATATCCTTAGCAATCTATCAGTTCAACTTTTAACTTACTTCAATTTGCTGCTGATTAAAACTATCTGAATCCTCGCCCATCATGTTCGCTAAATGTCTTTTTCCAATGTTATAATCAGTTATTTGTGATTTCATAAATTCATCGTGTTGTTGTGCCCTTTCTAAATATGCTTTCATCGCTTTGCTGACAGGTTTCTGCTTCTCATGCGGAGGCGAAGCAAATGAAGTAAATTCGGCAGAGTACAAAACTTTCTAACAAAATAAAATTGCAGGTTAAGTAATTGTCTAGATTTTTATAATTTGAATTACCTTTTCATAAGTTAATAATTTCAGATTTTGTAAACATTTATATTTGCTCAACTCATTTGCCGGTGTCATTATTAACCGTGCCAAACTAAACATTTTAGAGTTTCGATTAAAATTACGTTTTGCTGTGTTTCGATAGAATCTTTTTATTGTACACTTGCTTCAATATTTGCAACAAATGTACCCTTTCGACGTGGCGTTACAGAAGCGGACAGTTTACGAAAAACATGCAAACAAACCCAGCAAACATAAATAAATCTGTGGAATTAATACCGTTTTCCAGTTACACAAAACAAAACCGGGCGAAACCGGGGCAAAACCGGGTTAGTGTTTTGACGTTTCAACTGGAACAGCAAAAAATGCGGTTTCCGTAATTTTTTGTTTTTTGCATGTGTTTACGTATTAATTGTCAAATTATTTTAACAATTCTACGTTAATTTTGCAATGAAAGATTTTTTTCGTGTTAATTTATTTAATTATATTTAGTTTTTATTTAAATGACGTTCGAAATTTAATTGTGTTAGTAATCGCCCCGAAAAATTTTACCGGGCGACGAATGACAGCTGCTGTCGCCCCGTTTTCGCCCGGGTTTTTTTTATCTGTCAAATTTGTTGCAGCTGGAAAATCCATAAGAAACAACCGGTTAACTGCAAAACCCGCCCGATTGTATGAACGCGGATAGAAGATTAATCGGCGGATTAATCGTCGCTTGGATTGTATGAACCACAGTACACATAATAAGGTAATATACTCCGATGTTTCATTTTCGTTCTTTCTTGCGCATCTATGTAAAAAAAAATTTAATATGGCGGACAAAGTGACCAAACAAATCATGTTTTTTAGTTTTGCGTAATAATTTTGAGTGTTGAGTGAATATAATTAAAATTTTGTGAAAAATTCTACTGACTTTAATTCAAAATAATTAACAATGTATCATTGTTTAAATATTTCATAAACTTTCAGTCACGATCTTCACCATTGTTGTTGTTGTAATTTTTTGACATCCTGCGCAATATATTACCTTATATATGTGTACTGTGGTATGAACGACGATAAATACGAAAATTAATCCAAGGATTCTTTTCTATCCACTGTTTTTATCTTCTCTTTTTGTTGTCTAAAACAGTGGATAGAGAATGTTGTTTATTTTTTTTTGACATAATTTTAATTTTATTTGTTTGGTTCGGCGCGGCGGAACATTTTGATTGTTGTTGCGTTTATTGAAAAAAAAAAATCGGAATGGAATCGAAAAAACGTAAAATTTCAAATGCCCAACTCGAATTTTATTTCTATTGTAGAAAAGCATAAAAAAATACTTTCGTGTACAATAAGTACACACATAAGAATGTAAATAAACAATAAATTAAATTTGAAACGTCAAAAAAGTGTTGACACTCCAAAATAAACTGCAATGAAAACTGCAATAAACAGAGGATGGAATTTTTTTTTATTCGTGTTTATACAATCGACGAAAAAAAAATCGTCGGTTGAAGATTAATCTGTATCGCCGGATTTGTTTTAATCTATCCGTGTTCATACAATCGGGCCTAATACCCTTGACAGACTAGGGATTAGCTAAGCGCGATTAGTGATTTTTTCGAGATTAGCTGTAGTGTGTCAAGTTGAAGATTAGCTAATCTCGTTTTATTTGAGGATTAGTCACTAATCGAGATTAGTGCACTAATCCTTGAAAATTTTCGAGCTTATCTCGTTGTATTGGGTTTAGTGATGGTACAAGTGGCACTACAATGTGAAATAATTATTTAAACATTGCTGAAAATACAAGTCGCGTGAATTTACGATAGAAGTTATAAAATCAATGACATCTTAAAAAATTTGTGCTGAATAAATTTTGAGGTAATAGAAAATCTAGTGTGTTTTATGTATAAATCTTAGAAATATTGAATTAAAAAATGAGTCCAGCGGATTTACCAGCTATATTTCAGCGAATCACCATAATAATATTTTATTTTTCTGCAAGAAACTAATCCCTAGTGTGTCAACTCATATGGATTTGTGGTGGATTAGCTAATCTCGTTTCACTAATCGCGCTTAGCTAATCCCTAGTCTGTCAGTGGTATAAGGCCCGATTGTATGAACGAGGATAGAAAAAATAAAATCCGAGAGTACAGATATATCTTTATCCGAGAATTTTATTTTTTTCCTATTGTATGATCAATTTAAAATATTTTTCTATCCTCTGTTTTATTGCAGTTTTAGAGCAGTTTTTATTTGAATGGTAACACTTTTTTCTTTGACGTTTATGTAATTGAAAATAAATTTTCATATTTTTCCTTTTTCATACGTTTAATCGGTGGATTATTATTTGACTCCATCTTATCTCTTAAGTATAATTATTAATTAATCAATGTTATCGTCACTATAACACGTTAACAAACTGTGAACATTTTAAAATGTCAAAAAAAAACAATATCAACATTTTGTCTGTTCTATCCACCGAAAAGAGAAGATAGAAACCGAGGATATAACTCTATCCATGAATTTATTTTCTTGTTCATACAATGCAAACGACGATAAATCCGAGGTTATATCGTCTATCCGCGTTCATACAATCGGGCCTATTGTTTTACTGACTCCTGTTAGTCCTGTATAGGAATTAAGGCGGTATTCCACTAGAAAAAATGTACTGCCAGTAAAATTAAAGAAAGAAAAAAATATATATTTGGTAGATGGGGGAATGAAACAAAAAACCTTCTGAGTACAAAAATATTTGTGTCTGTAGTAGTGTACACTCCTATAAAAAGTATCAAATCGAGAACTTTTTATAGGAGTGTCACTAGCACACGTACATAAAATTTGTATATGATGAAAAATAATTCTCGCACACACTAATAATTTTAATAGGATGACGATTTTATGGTAAAGATTTTTTTAATTTTTTATTCTGTGACGGAAATTGTTCGAAAAAATCAAATTCTGATATGAGTATTAATAATGTTTAATTTATTAGATAATTTTGAGACGAAAAATAAATCGAATAAATACTAAATTACCAAATACGAAAATTTTCTAGCAATTATAGGTTATGAAGTTATTTAATGTCAAATTTCCCCTTAAAATGTTTGCTATAAAACAACAAAAATAAAAAACACATGACGTTTTTTTGGTAGAGATTTTTTTAATTTTCACGAAAAATATACTAAAAACTATAATTCTGATATGAGTATTAATGATATTTAATTTTTAGATAATTTTGTGCTGTAAAACTAACCGAATTAATATTAATATTAATTTTTTTTAAATATTTATGGGTTATGTTTTTGTGTGCTGTCAATATTTCTCCTTAAAATTTTGCTATAAAAAAAAATAAACAAAAAAACGTGGTCTTTGTCTATTACATAGAGTTTCGGACTTTTTGCTCTTTTCCTCTTTTTTTTACTGTGAGTAAAATTTTAGGAATTTTTCTAGTGGAATAGTACCATTAAGCGCAAATTTTAGTGGAAAATTAAAATCGACAAAATTTCTTGTAAATTGCTATAAAAACGTACGTCCATCATTGAACTAATTGTTTCTTTGCAGCAGACGTATGTCGCTGCTTATTATATTTTGTATTTATATTTGACATTTCGAGTTTTTAACAGTGTCGTGTTGTTTGACAAACAAAATTTAAAATTTGTGTACAATAATGTTTGAAATTAAGAGGTTTTGATTTTTAATAAAGTGAAATAAATTTAATAATATGACTAATTTCTTATTTTCGTTAATTTAAGGATTTTGATGTTCCGATTTTTATTTGTTCCTTCTTGAAGCCGAATTGATTTTTGGGTGGTTTCTATTTTTGGTGTCATTGTTTATTGCAGGAGTAGAGAAAATGTTAAAGAACTAAATCCATTACATTTAAAAAAAAATAATTCCATATTTTATTAAACGCATTTTAAGTCATATGTAGTTACAAAAAAGAATTCATATTCATAACTTATGTTATATTTTATTATTATACTTTAAGTTTTGTTATTTATTGACACAATAATAATAAATTATATTTTCCTAATAATTTATTTGTTTCATTTGATGTTTTAATTAATTTTTGGTTCATCTAATAATTCCAGCTTGCATATATTAATTATACTCCAGTCGCACTCCGTTATTTCGGTAGCATCGCTTTTAAATTATACATACTTTAAGCCATTGTTCAGCAGTCTTTGAAATCGGTCCAACCACGTTGACTGAATCTGCTATTATAAGCCAAGCGGTTTTTTCATCGTTGGCCCCTCGAGCTGTTGCATGTTTTCCTATAATATAAAAAAAAAAAAAAAAATTGAATTTATAAAATAACTTGCTGGGAAAATGGCAGACATTTTTTATTAAATTTGCTTTGAATAAATTCAGAATGCTCCTCTACCAAATCAATGAGTGAATTTTTCTGGCGATTTCCTAACCGGTTCGCATTTGACTGAAATTTTATTTAATACACTTTAATAATAATACACTTTAATAATAATACACTTTAATAACAAAATAAAATAAATACTTATGTTTAATGTAATAACTTTCCATACAAGTATTTTGTTCTTAACAAAACGAAACAATAGACAAGGAGCTAGGACCGTTAATAAGTCCGCTCTGCACCCAATTAAACAATTTATAAAAAAAAAATATATCACAAAACAAAACTTACCATATTTTGTACTTATATCTTCACCAATATAATTATGTATTAATTGTAATTATTGTAAATAATTTGTTTCATTTTACTTTTAATGGGTAAAAACTTCCAAATAAAATTATTTTTATGTTACACATAGTTTTAAATTTTCAAAAAAATATCCACTAAAATACTCAACGGCTACGTATTTCTCTTTAGAGATACCTTCGTATGTTACACTAAAAAAAAATTTCGTATGACGAATTTTTTTTCGCGCGAGAAATGTTTCTAGCAGTTTTGGCTGCGTACAATTTTTCTCTTAAAAATTTTTTTCTTATGACGACTTTTTTTTCCACTAAAATTTGCGCTTAATTCCTATGCTGTATAGGAATTAAGCGCAAATTTTAGTGGAAAAATAAAATCGACAAAATTTCTTGTAAATTGCTATAAAAACGTACGTCCATCATTGAACTAATTGTTTTTTGCAGCAGACGTATGTCGCTGCTTATATATTTTGTATTTATATTTGACATTTCGAGTTTTTAACAGTGTCGTGTTGTTTGACAAACAAAATTTAAAATTTGTGTACAATAATGTTTGAAATTAAGAGGTTTTGATTTTTAATAAAGTGAAATAAATTTAATAATATGACTAATTTCTTATTTTCGTTAATTTAAGGATTTTGATGTTCCGATTTTTATTTGTTCCTTCTTGAAGCCGAATTGATTTTTGGGTGGTTTCTATTTTTGGTGTCATTGTTTATTGCAGGAGTAGAGAAAATGTTAAAGAACTAAATCCATTACATTTAAAAAAAATAATTTCATATTTTATTAAACTTATTTTAAGTTATAGTTACAAAAAAGAATTCATATTCATAACGTATGTTATATTTTATTATTATACTTTACGTTTTATTATTTATTGACAATAATAATAAATTATATTTTCTTAATAATTTATTTGTTTCATTTGATGTTTTAATTAATTCTTGGTTCATCTAATAATTCCAGCTTGCATATATTAATGATACTCCATTCGCACTCCGTTATTTCGGTAGTATCGCTTTTAAATTATACATACTTTAAGCCATTGTTCAGCAGTCTTTGAAATCGGTCTAACCACGTTGACTGAATCTACTATTATAAGCCAAGCGGCTGCATGTTTTCCTATAATAAAAAATAAAAAAAATTGAATTTATAAAATAACTTGCTGGAAATATGGCAGACATTTGTTGTTAAATTTACTTTGAATAAATTCAGAATGCTTCTCTACCAAATCAATGAGTGGATTTTTCTGGCGATTTCCTAACCGGTTCGCATTTTACTGAAATTTTATTTAATACACTTTAATAAAACGAAATAAAATAAATACTTATGTTTAATGTAATAACTTTCTATACAAGTATTTTATTCTTAACAAAACGAAACAATATACAAGGAGCTAGGACCGTTAATAAGTCCGCTCTGCACCCAATTAAACAATTTATAAAAATAAAAAAAAATATATCACAAAACAAAACTTACCATATTTTGTACTTATTTCTTCACCAATATAATTATGTATTAAATATAATTATTGTAAATATTGTATATTGTAAATTGTTTCATTTTACTTGTAATGGGTAAAAACTTCCAAATAAAATAATTTTTATGTTACATATAGTTTTAAATTTTCAAACAAATATCCACTAAAATACTCAACGGCTACGTATTTCTCTTTAGAGATACCTTCGTATGTTACACTAAAAAAAAATTTCGTATGACGAATTTTTTTTCGCGCGAAAATGTTTCTAGCAGTTTTGGCTGCGTACAATTTTTCTCTTAAAATTTTTTTCTTATGACGACTTTTTTTTTCCACTAAAATTTGCGCTTAATTCCTATACTGCATAGGAACCAAGCGCAAATTTTAGAGAAAAAAAAATTCGATATAAAATTTTATTTAAAAAAAAAAAATTGAACGCAACCAAAACTGCTGTAAAATAATTTTGTGTATGAAACCAAATTAAAAAACTCGATATTTTAGCGAAAATCTTATTAGTACGTATGAGGGTACTTATAAAAAATTAAAAGGTCGTTTATTATTTGTAAACCAAAATAAATTATCCTTTTATGCATTTTGACAAATACATATAAGTTATGCGAGCAAAATTTGCATTTCTATTTTTATGTCAGCTACCAAAGAAGACATTCATATTTAATTTAAGTATACGACTGGATTATTTGTGATTACTTATTTCAAACTCAAAATGGTACGCGCTTACTAAATTAATTGACGAGCATTTTCTGTTTTTTCAAGGTAAACAAATGTCCCAATTTTCTTTGTAATTTCATAGTAATAATTCTTAGTTATAGGGAAATAGACAACGACAAAAAGAAAATTAGAATTCCGTACCTTACTGAAGAAAATTAGAAATCCGTTCAGCCCTTTACACTTTCGTGGAAAAAAAATTATTGGTGGATCCACTGGGACAAACGCTAATCTTTCATATAGAGTTTGAGAATTTGAAACTTCAAAAGAGTTAAAATTAAAATGAAACGTTTTACCGGGACTGGGTCTTTAACATACAATTTAAGTTGCATTTCATTAAATAATTGGGCTGCATATCATAAATTAACTTTATTTAAATGATGTATAGAAGCATATGTTTGTTTGACGGCATATGCCGTTTTATCCCCAAAAGTGTTTACAAATATTGGTGAACAATTGGCCAAACGATTTTTAAACGCTCATATTAATTATAATTTTTAAATATAAATAAATTAAAATCGCGCCAACTAAAAGTATCCGTGGCTAATCACTCTATGTCACAACAATTTTGTCAAAACGTCAAAATGTTTTGTAAACATAGCAAAATGAATAAAACTTGCACAGGCGTCTGCTGTAAAAAAAAAAAATTTAAAATTGAACGTACGTTTTTCTAGCCAACTACAAGAAAATTATATCGAGGTTTTTTTTCGCTAAAATTTGCGCTTGGTTCCTATGCTGCCGTGCTAAACATGTTTTACTGATCTACATTTTTGGCCAAATTGAGTTATTGATGCCAATTGAAAGGTATTAATGTCCTTTATATTTTACATAAATAAATATAATTAAATCGACTTTAATAAATGCGTTATTAACCAAAATAAATTTCGTTCTAATCGAAAAAAACAGCAAATTTGAAGTAACACCGACTTAACTACTTGATATTAAACATGAACGCCTTATCTGTGCCTCAAATAAGGTACTTTTCTTTCAAATATGTAAGTTAAGTTACTTTTGCTTATTTCCATAATTGAAATTGCATTTATGGCAATTTAAGAATTTTCATTTCCAATAGCAAAATTGACTTATTTGAAAATTTCTATTCGCGAATTGAAACAATAACAACTTATATACAAGGACTTTTAACTTATCTTAATGTAATGTTATTTAGTACTACAAATGAACCACTTACCTATAAATAATGAGGTAGTTTACACCACGAAATATTTAGTGGACTAACCTAAATGGCCACCTATTCTAGTCCACTTACCGACAGTTTACATCACAAGAAATATAGGTCGCATTTGGGCCATATGTTTAAAATTAAAATATTCCAATAAACGTGTTTGTATTTAATATTATATCATTTTGGCATTTATTGATTTTAATTCTAATATTTTTATTTTTATTCATTATTTGTGCTATAAAAATTATAATTAACAAATTGCATCTATTGAAAAATTCGAAAATCCTTAGGTCAAACCGTTTACACCATATTTCTAGTTGACCTATTTTAGGTCAGGTCACACATTTTACTTGCCTAACCAAATTTGGGTAATACCACCTATGCAAATTGGTCATTTAAGGTTGTATTCTATAGTTTATTTGAAAATAAATTTAACGATAAACTAAACATAAATACCTTAAATCGCAGATAAGGTATATATTCTTCTTATTAACACAGGAGTTCAGCTTCTATTATGTGATATAAATGACTTAATGGCATTTAAGTTATTTTTGTTTAGTACCAATCGATTATTTATAAAGCGTATTTAAAGTATAATACTAATTCTGCAAATAATTCATAAATTATGTGTAATTTATTTTTATTTTCTCAAGAAACATATTATTTATGATCTAATACATAATTTGAAGTCTTTGAAAGTAAATTAAATCCGCATTTAAGTAAATTATTCCCCAAATATTTCGAAAAACTTTAACATCAATTTTCTCCAAATGCCATTTTTGCAGATCAGTAAAACATGTTTAGCACGGCAGTATGCAGATCTTCACTAAGCAGTAAGCACTAATCACACGACACAAAATATCAACAAGACACAGAAATGAATTGATAAACTACATACAAAAAAAATTGTATATACATATGTATAAAATGTATACATAAACAGTCCAATAATATATACATATTATATTTCTAATATAGGTAATATGTATTCGAGTTCTGTTAAGTTTCGGATATTTTGTGAAAATCCAAAAGGAAAATACAGTAGCTCAATTTTGGGTTCTGTGTTGTTATACTTATGGTATTATGACATTGGCTAGAAAAAAGTGCAATAAAAGAAGTAATGCGTAACTAGGACAGAAACAGACGAAAAGTAAAAGACAACACCATTTTATAAACGTCAAATATTTACGCTGGGAAATATTATGGATTTTGTTTCTGCGTTGAAAAATTAATTTAAAATGCATAATTGGAATGCTCTAAACATAAAATTTCTAATAGGAAAAATTAAAACATCAGAGTTTATATGGAACCTCAGCCATTCCAGTTATACAAATAAGGGGGAAAAACAATGATTTTGTTTGGTAATATCAGAATGAATCATTTCTAAAATTTCTCCAAATTGTACTGGTGTCATTCTCAAAATTTGCCGGTACAACTTGATATCTTCACGTTGGATATCTTTTAATAATTTTTGGCCAAATCCTTCAGATTCCCTCTGAAGCAGCCACTTTGCAGAATATTTTTTTTGTTATTTATTTTTATATTTAAAAGACATTATGTCGTTTCGTGTGACTTATTCCACTTGTTAATAAAATTAATTAAAACAATAAAAAATAATTTATTATTAAAATATAATATACATTAATACAAGTATAAACACTTTCTTATAGTGGAATTTTTAAAAAAACAATTTTACATACAAGTATCGATTTCGATAATTACCATTATCATCATCAGCTTGTTTCTACTTAAATGAGTTAAAAGTGATAATTTGTCATTTATATATCGAATTATACAACCTTCGTTAATTTAAAATTAGATCGTAAATTTTATTGGTTGTTGTATTTACTTTATTATTTAATAGATATGCATTATTTCTGTTTTTATAAATTTCAAATTCCTCAAAACGGTTCATGATGTCCCCCTTATTTATTTTGTATAGTACAGTCAGATTGGTATCAAAATTGATATATGTATGTTTTTTGTCATTTATGTGTAAAGCAAACCGTGAGTCCGTCTTAGATTTTCCAACATCTTTCACATGTTCAGAGAATCTTTGTTTAAACGAACGCCCAGTTTGCCCTATATAAAATGACGGGCAGTCAGAACAAGTTATCTTATAATGACTTACAATGACACAGGTATTTATAAGATAACTTGTTCTGACTGCCCGTCATTTTATATAGGGCAAACTGGGCGTTCGTTTAAACAAAGATTCTCTGAACATGTGAAAGATGTTGGAAAATCTAAGACGGACTCACGGTTTGCTTTACACATAAATGACAAAAAACATACATATATCAATTTTGATACCAATCTGACTGTACTATACAAAATAAATAAGGGGGACATCATGAACCGTTTTGAGGAATTTGAAATTTATAAAAACAGAAATAATGCATATCTATTA
Source organism: Tipula helvola (assembly GCA_963556165.1). Classification (NCBI taxonomy): domain Eukaryota; kingdom Metazoa; phylum Arthropoda; class Insecta; order Diptera; family Tipulidae; genus Tipula; species Tipula helvola. The sequence continues at coordinate 217,494,390 of OY744481.1, read as the reverse complement.
AATAATAAAGTAAATACAACAACCAATAAAATTTACGATCTAATTTTAAATTAACGAAGGTTGTATAATTCGATATATAAATGACAAATTATCACTTTTAACTCATTTAAGTAGAAACAAGCTGATGATGATAATGGTAATTATCGAAATCGATACTTGTATGTAAAATTGTTTTTTTAAAAATTCCACTATAAGAAAGTGTTTATACTTGTATTAATGTATATTATATTTTAATAATAAATTATTTTTTATTGTTTTAATTAATTTTATTTATTTTTATTTAATATTTTATTGCACAAATATGCCGAAACATTCAATAAACTAATATTTGCTGCGACAATCACTTCTAATGAAGGCATTACGACAAATAAAACACCGTCGATGCTTAAAAAAAAGTAGAAACGTCAAAAAAAATAAGAACAATTCATTATTTTCTGCTAGAATTGCTCACTTCACTGCTAGAAAAAATAATTTAGCTCAATTTTTGACATATACATTTCTATTATACTGTATACACTCACTCTAATGAATATTTTGTATACATATTATTTCTCTCACTTCATTTGCATTTTTCAGCAGCTGAAAAAGTTGGAAAAAAAGCCAGTGTCATAATACCATTAGGATCTGTTTTACCCCGTGGTCATCAGCGAACACTACCTAGTGTGATTTTCCAGCTGATACTAACACAATTAAATTTCAAACGTCATTTAAATAAAAACTAAATATAATTAAATAAATTAACACGAAAAAAATCTTTCATTGCAAAATTAACGTAGAATTGTTAAAATAATTTGACAATTAATACGTTAACACATACAAAAAATTACGGAAACCGCATTTTTTGCTGTTCCAGTTGAAACGTCAAAACACTAACCCGGTTTTGCCCCGGTTTCGCCCCGGTTTTTTTTTTTTGTGTAAGTCTGTGTGCGAAACGAAAAAAATACCGCATAAAAAGTTAAAAAGTTAAATTTTTGACATTATATTCACCACAAAAATTTTAACTGGTCACAGACCAGTTAAAATTTTTATCTTGTAACATTTTTGATGAACCTCATATCTTTAAGTATTTAAGTACCTCAATTTTTAGAGACTTGTTTTGCGCTCCCAAATAATATTCTTAAATAATCATTAAAGATTTCTAATAATCATAATTATTCGATACTTTCTTCTTGGTATTGTAGAATTTTGAAATTAAATTTTACAATTTTGTTTAGTTCAATAATTTATTAAATGAATTATTATAAATAAGCAAATATTTAAACAACAATTAGTATTCATTTTCGATATTCTAAAAGTTATTTATTACTTATTAAATTTTATTTCCAAAAGTAAAAACAAGCGGATGTCAAAATTTTAACTTTTTAACTGGTTGCAATTCGCACAGCAAATCGGTTAAAATATGTGGTAAATTTTATTATTTTTACCACAGTTAAAATATTTAACTTTTTAACCGTTTCGCACACGGCCTAACTGGAAAACGGTATAGGAAAAGACGTGTAAAATAAGCGTGTTCCATTGGCGTTATACCCTTGACAGACTAGGGATTAGCTAAGCGCGATTAGTGATTTTTTCGAGATTAGCTGTAGTGTGTCAAGTTGAAGATTAGCTAATCTCGTTTTATTTGAGGATTATATCACTGACAGACTAGGGATTAGCTAAGCGCGATTAGTGAAGCGAGATTAGCTAATCCACCACAAATCCATATGCGTTGACAGACTAGGGATTAGTTTCTTGCAGAGAAATAAAATATTATTATGGTGATTCGCTAAATCATAGCTAGTAAATCAGCTGGACCCATTTTTTAATTCAATATTTGTAAGATTTATACATTAAAACACACTAGATTTTCTTTTTTCTCGAAATTTATTCAGCACAAATTTTTTAAGATGTCATTGATTTTATAACTTCTATCGTAAATTCACGTCACTTGCATTTTCAGCAATGTTTAAATAATTATTTCACATTGTAGTGCTACTTGTACCATCACTAAACCCAATACAACGAGATAAGCTCGAAAATTTTCAAGAATTAGTGCACTAATCTCGATTAGTGACTAATCCTCAAATAAAACGAGATTAGCTAATCTTCAACTTGACACACTACAGCTAATCTCGAAAAAATCACTAATCGCGCTTAGCTAATCCCTAGTCTGTCAAGGGTATTAGTCACTAATCGAGATTAGTGCACTAATTCTTGAAAATTTTCGAGCTTATCTCGTTGTATTGGGTTTAGTGATGGTACAAGTGGCACTACAATGTGAAATAATTATTTAAACATTACTGAAAATGCAAGTGGCGTGAATTTACGATAGAAGTTATAAAATCAATGACATCTTCAAAAATTTGTGCTGAATAAATTTTGAGAAAATAGAAAATCTAGTGTGTTTTAATGTATAAATCTTATACCCTTGACAGACTAGGGATTAGCTAAGCGCGATTAGTGATTTTTTCGAGATTAGCTGTAGTGTGTCAAGTTGAAGATTAGCTAATCTCGTTTTGGGTTTAGTGATGGTACAAGTGGCACTAGAATGTGAAATAATTATTTAAACATTGCTGAAAATGCAAGTGGCGTGAATTTACGATAGAAGTTAAAAAATCAATGACATCTTAAAAAATTTGTGCTGAATAAATTTCGAGGAAAAAGAAAATCTTGTGTGTTTTAATGTATAAATCTTACAAATATTGAATTAAAAAATGAGTGCAGCTGATTTACTAGCTATATTTTAGCGAATCACCATAATAATATTTTATTTCTCTGCAAGAAACTAATCCCTAGTCTGTCAACGCATATGGATTTGTGGTGGATTAGCTAATCTCGTTTCACTAATCGCGCTTAGCTAATCCCTAGTCTGTCAGTGGTATTAGAAATATTGAATTAAAAAATGAGTCCAGCGGATTTACCAGCTATATTTCAGCGAATCACCATAATAATATTTTATTTCTCTGCAAGAAACTAATCCCTAGTGTGTCAACTCATATGGATTTGTGGTGGATTAGCTAATCTCGTTTCACTAATCGCGCTTAGCTAATCCCTAGTCTGTCAGTGGTATTAGTAAACTACTCATAAGTAAGCCTCAATTCCATTGTGAAACAAAGTTTGTCAGTCAAAATAACTTGGAGATAAAAATATAAAATCGGTGGTTGTATGAACGAGATGCCCAACGGAGTCAGTCAAAATGTTACTTACAAAAAAGGTGTGTCTGTGTTAGTGGACTGATATCAAAATTTAAAAAAAAGTTCAAATCGAGAATATTTTATGGCAGTCCAACTAATACAAGCACATAAATATTGTGTACCGATGAAAAATATTTCTCGTACACATTATTAATTTTAATAGTATGGCACTTTTATGGGAAAGATTTTTTTTAATTTTGTGTTTTAAGACGAAAATACTCGAAAAAAATAATTCTGATATGAGTAATAATAATAATTAATTTTTTAGATAATTTTGAGACTAGAAATAATTGAATTAACACATACTACTTAATTTGTTAATTAATTCTAGGTTATGTTGTTGTTTGCTGTCAAAACATATAAAATAATAGTGTGGCATTGTTATGGGAAAGATTTTATTAATTTTGTATTTTATGATGGATAATGTTCGAAAAAAATAATTCTGATATGAGTAATAATAATAATTAATTTTTTAGATAATTTTGAAACTTGAAATAATTGAATTAACACATAATACTTAATTTGTTAATTAATTGTAGGTTATGTGTTTGTTTGCTGTCAAAATACTAATAAACAATAGAGTGGCATTGTTACGGGAAAGATTTTTTAATTTTGTATTTTATGACGGATAATCTTCGAAAAAAATAATTCTGATGTGGGTAATAATGATAATTAATTTTTTAGATTATTTTGAAACGTGAAAATAATAGAATTTACACTAATACCTAATTTTGTTTAATAATTTTTGGTTATGTTTTTGTTTGCTGTAAAAATGTGTCAATCAAATTTGGCTATAAAAAAAACAATAACAACATACTTTGTCTTTGTCACTCTGCTGGATTATTTTTTTTGTCTTTTTCCAACTGAAGTCAGCGCAGTCAATTTTTCACAATGGAATTGAGGCAGTACTCGCAACTACTCATGCTCAAATGATGGTGTAGTTGAGAAGTAGTTACGCATAAAATTATCGGTAGAGCGATTTTAGTTCAAAAATTCCAATAGATGGCTCTATACCAGTTTTGTTTGTGTGGAATGTAACTTTTTAACCCTAAAGGCTGAAACACACCAAGAGCAGCGCGACATGTCCCACATATTCCACTTGTGATAGATTTTCTTTTAATCGAAATTTATCTATTAAAATTATCAAATATTTGAATGTTTTTATAAAAATTGTTTATCATTTTGCTTAACATGCGACTAACCATGAATACATTAGCAAATCAAGGTATATTTAAATCTGCTGCTCGCTGCCGCTGCTCGGTGTGTTTCATCCTTAAGGTTGAAACACACCAAGAGCAGCGCGACATGTCCCAAACAATCCACACTATTGGCTGCTTGTATCCGTTCACACCGAGCAGCGCAGCAGATTTTTCTTTTTTCTTTTATCAAAAATTGTTTTTTGTATTATACGAGAATTAAATGTTATATTTTGTGAAGACCGTTTATTTTTCAAAATATTTTATTTCAAAACAAATAGGTTCACACGAAAATAATAGAAAATAAACAACACGTTAGATTTATTGAGGTTATGTTTAGCAGCACAGAGCATTTTTTTTTTTCTGCTAGGTGTGGAACCTGTTGACGCGACAGCAGAATCAACTTCATTTAATACATTTTTTTAAATTGGAAATTTTCTATTAAAAATTTAAAATAATTGAATGTTTTCAGCAAAAATGCTTATATTTATGCTCAAACTACGATTTGAATTTGTTAAATAGGTAAATTAGCTAATATTTAAATCTGCTGCTCGCTGCCGCTGCTCGGTGTGTTTCATGCTTTAATCCAATCAACGTGTGCCTTTTTGGCTCATTTGGTAAAGCAACGATTTTGAAAATAATGTTAATTTAGTTATAAATTTGTGTGTATTTTATTTTAGAACATTTCCATGCATTCCATACAACGTACTTGGCATTCTTTGAAAAAATTTAGTAAATTATGTATTTGATTAGAATTTGAATTTACTGACATAACAAAAATATGTTGGTTGTATTAGGGTTAAATAAAATTGTTTATGTTTGCGATGCGACACGGCAATTTTTAAATCGCAAAAATATTTTAATTATTTTGTTGTTTAATGTATTATTACTTACTATTATTAATTATTATTAATGGAACAACGTATTTATTATCAAAAACTAAGTAGTAGTTTTATTTAAATTGAGGTTATGTTTTACTACTGTAACGAAAATTTGCGTTCCATTGAACATCTACTCATAAGTACTTAGCAGTAGCAAATTGTTTCCAATGGAACACAGTGTATAATAACGCGATTTTAGAAAAGTTACACAGCATTCACAATGCAAAAACTTTTTACTTTTGACTTACAGGTTTGTATGAATTTCCAACATAACGAGCAAAAATTTTTATTCGTCAAGTTGGAAGTTCATACAAACCTGGAAGGCAAAAGTAAAAAGTTTTTCATTGTGAATGCTGTGTTATTTTTAATTTATATTTGCAACAAAAATAATTTTTTAAACTTTAATTGTTTTATTTTAAGCAACCAACTATGCAATTCGACGACTATCGTTTTGTATAAGAAGATGCAGAAAAAAAAAAGAAAACAATAGTTATTGTGTTCCTTTATCTTCTTGTCTAATACAAAACGATAGTTGTCGAATTGTATAGTAAAGTACTTTTCATACCAGGCGCCTCGGCTTTGAGCTTCGAAAATAAAAATTCTTTATTTCATTTTTCAATTAGGCAAATTAGTTTTATTTGATTGATATCGTTTAATTTTATAGAAATAAATTCAATTTGTTGAGAAATAATTTATTTTTAAGTGATAATTTAAAAAAAATCAAAATATATTGAAATGAAGTTATCTACAAAGCCAAGGCAATGCGTTCCACACTCGACTGCGACATTTTAAAGTAGTACAAAGCGAAGCGCTTTGTCAACATAACCTACAAATCACATTTTTGGTACAACTGTTTTATATTTACCAAAAAATCTAGCACATATCGTCACGTGAATACTATAGTGTCCTATACGCCATTTGTAAAATTCTCGGGAAATCGTATTCTTAACTTTCAGAGAAAATTTGTTTATATTCCAAATAAAATGTTCACGTTTTGTTACTTTTGGTTAAAAGTTCTAACATTTTTACATATTTTCCAAAAAAGAAAAATTAAATTTACTTTTAAATAAAACCGGAAAATGACTTTTTCCCAAAAATGTCAAAATTGGATATAGGACACTGCCCATATATATTGTTAACGCGCCATTTTCTTTTTTACAATAATGTTAAAATCCATTGGATATAGGCCAAGCAACTTGAAAAATAAAAAAACCAAAGATTTTTTATATTAAAAAAAAATAAATAATTTCATATTTTATTTTTGTTAAGTTTACATTTCACTTATTTACATTATATGTAAGTAATAAATAATTCATTTTTTATAAAAAATAAAAAAAATTAAAATTCATTTTAACCCTGCGTGTGTACACTATATTTTTTGAGACACGGTGTGTACACTGGGTCTTTTAAGGGAACAGTTGGGTTTTCTAAGTTTTCTAAGCTTTCAAAAATTCTGGGTTATTTCTTGAAGTGTCTGCTATATGGCCCAGAAGTTGCCAACATCTAAAGTTTAAAACCTGGTAATAAAAATTGAAGAATAGTCAAAAAAACGAAAAAAATCGAATTTTGTTACAAAATTCGTAACTACACTAAACAAATATTTAAAAAAAGCGGTTATAGGCGTTTGTAGCTTAGAATATGAGCTTTCAAAAAAATATAGTGTCTTTGGCGTGGGCTCCAAAAAGTTGAGTTATTTAAGCACCTGAAAGTGGGGAATAGTTTACGGATTCAGGCATGTCATAATAAACGGAGCGGAAATTATTTGGCACAAAATGAGTCTTTATTGTTGCAAAAACAAAAACTATAAAATACTAATAATAATTAGCGACAAAAATGGAATTTACAGTGCGCAATTGTGATAAAAGTGCGTTTGATGATTATCGCAAACCGGCGTTTCGAACGATGCACAAGAAAACATTTTTTATTTTCCTTCCAACTGTAAACAAAATTAGTTTTTGTAAATAATTTATTATTTTGAACAATTTTATATTTTATTATTTAACACCATCAAAACGCGAAACTAAAAATATGGCCGAAAGGCAACACTATGGACCAACGTGCTGTCGTTTATAAATTTGAGACGAGACTGAATAAATTTTATTTTGTTTTAATTTTTGTTGTTTGTGTGTTTTTATTGGTTCCGGCAGAAAACGCACAATAAAAACGTGTACCGGATGACACCGGAGGCACGCAATGCGCGGCGAGCTCATGTTGGTGCCGGAGGAATATTATGAATGAATATTGTAGTGGTTCATTGGGTGAACCGCCACAAGTCCGTAAAAAATTGCCAAAACAGCATCAAATTACGTAAAACATTTATTTTAGCCATGAAAAAACTGAAAAACTACGAGAAACGCAAAAAAACTGTTTTCATTTACCTTCGAAAATACTGACGTCGTGTGTACACTGACCCTTTTAGGGAACTGACATTACTTGCACTGGCTGGCGTTTGCAAGTAAACTGCCAGAACCCGGCGTCATTTCGGCCTTTACTGCCCACTATTACCCAGATTTTTTAGAGGAGGTAACCGAGGCCCGCCGTCTATTCATGTGAGGGAAATTTGAGCTTTAAATTTCGACTGTTCCTTAAAAGGCCCAGTGTACACACGGAGGGTTATATAATAATTCAGTCTTTCAATCATTTTAGTGAGGTAGTTTCAAAATAATTTTATAAAATTGTTGGTCTTCCAAAGGCATGTAATCGAACATTGCAACTAAATCTTTGAATTTTTTTTTGAAACTATTCCCGGAGAATTTAACAACGGTACTTTTGGAAGAGCGGATATTTTTTCAATTTTTTTATTCTTGAGTCGCCGATTTCCTTTAACTATGAGAGGTATGATAAATTCATTTTCTAATTCTCCATAGTTTACAATTATAAATATATCCTGCTTACTATATTTAATTTCAGTGGCCAATGTAAATTTAAGATCTGAAAAATTTAAATTTTTTCCCGAAAACATTGTTCTTTTATACTTTTTGTTAAACTAATGAATTTTCCTATTGGATATAGGTCACAGCACTTTCAGTAAAATAAAATTGAAATTTGTTGGTTGTGTCCTATATCCATATTTATTGGATATGGGACATTATAGAAATACTGTTTACCTATTCTATATTATCATATATAAATGTCCTACTTCAAAGAAAGTTGGCCAGTAGGACAAATAAGAATTAAAATGATTATAGAAAAACCTAATATTGTGGTCTATAGGACCAAACCAGAAATAATTATTACAGGAACTATAAAGGCCTAACCATACTTGGAATAAAAAAATTTAAAAAAATAAGAAACTGATCGAAACCTAATTTTTTTTATTTCATTTTGACAGTTCGACCATAGTTTGCTTAAGTTCTTAAGTTTACAGCGATTTTATTTTTGTGATTTTTTGTTTATTTTGTGAAAAATTAATTAGATTAATTAAAAGTTTAGATTTTATTAATAACGATAGATAAGATACTTAGGCTGCGTACCAATAGTCGGGTAAATCATTTCGTACAGTAAATTCCAATTTTAGTACATATTTACCTCAATTGGCGTACCAATTCTCTAGAAGTAAAAATGGTTTGATGGACACAAATTATGGTTCGGAGGGTTAAAATCACTGGCTGCTAGGTGCAAAAGAAAACGTCAAATATTTTTTAATATTTTTATTTCGTAAAATAAAAATAAAATTTATTTTATTACCTTTGAGTACGTATATTATTTATATTGAAAAACACGGAAATTTTAACAAAAATCACTGAAACGTCAAAAAGTTAACAACAACGTCATTTATTTTTTTCTCCTATTTTACCCAACTTTTTAGTACAATATTTCAATTTACCCTGTACACTGTTAAAAAGTAGGTAAAAGGGCAATTTACCCGACTATTGGTACGCAGCCTTAGTAAAAATATATGTATATAAGTTTTTCAAATTCAGTTATTTTTAGTTAAAGTTTAATTCTTATATTCAATTTTTTATAGGTATTTTTGATTTATTTTTATTTAAAACTTATTAAATTAAGAAAAAAAAATTATTACAAGCAGACAAACTTCTGTTCACGTCAAAAATTATTTTTTTGTTTGTTGTTGCTTTTTGTCTTTTTTTTATTTTTATTAAGTTTACACGAAAAATTTCGCTCGTTTTAAGTTTTTTAAGTGACGGCTAAAATTTAACGAACCCATCGAAACAATTTTTAAGTTTTTTATTTCAAGTATGGTCGAATGTACACAAATCCCCTTTCTCGCTCTCTTAAGTTATTTTTTTTATTTTTCTTATTCTAACTATGGTTCTCGCTTTAAGAGATAGGACAAAATAGATTAAAAAATCTGAAAGAGCATAGTCGAAAATATAAGAATCCATTAATAGGTCAATTTTGGAAAAAATGGTCTTTAGGACACTATAGTATTCACATGACGATATGTAGCTTACAAGTTCATAATATCTCATTTCTTGCTATTTCACGTGTAAAATGGACCTATATAAAATATTTGATAGCAACAAAATGTACAAAGCCGGCGCCACCGGTATGAAAGGGTCTCAGCTTCACATTTGTGGTAACTAAAAATTTCGAGGCGAGGCGCCTGGTATGAAAAGTACTTAAGGCCCTAGGAGTAAAATTTTAAATATGGCCCTATTATATTTTATCGCTATCCCTTTTTCTCACCGCTTTGCTTACACTTGACGTTTGTTTATTTCTCCTCTATACCTGTTAACTCTATGGTCAAAATAACCGTATGTCAAAAATTTTAAGCAAATACTTGAATAAATAATAAAAAAATTGTATTTCCAGATTCTGGGACTCGTTTCATTTTACGAAGATTAATTTGCAATTGTAGAAATGAGTAGAAAGGATCATATTGTTGATATAACAAAAATATCGAGAGTGGAACTAGAAGAAATGATTGGTCGAGAACAAAAACTTTTAGCAAATAAGTAAGTTTCATTGAATTTACATCGCTGCAATGTTTGGAGAGCTTTAAATTTAATTATTTTAGATCTTTTGTAACCCAGCTACCAGATAATGGAAGTAAAATTCGGAAATTTTTTGACAAATTATGCTCTGAACTTGAAAAACGGTGCAACATTGAAGAGACAGCGCATCAACTATCGAACATGAAAATTACAACTTGTGAAGGGCTAAACTCCCTGGAATGGGATAAAAAATCTGTTTGTGATAAGAAGGAACAAATCAATCCGATATCAGAAAATCTTGACAGAAGTGAACTTCAATTAATAGTCAACAGTAAAGCGATTAATTTAGAAGAACATATTCAAATAATAAATCCATATTTAAGTGCAATTACAGAACAAGACTTGAAGGAGTTCCAGAACCAAACTGTTGATAATGGCTTAGAAGTTTACAGTAAAAATATTATTACATCTGAATCAAATAAAACAATTAGGGATGCAAACCAGTTTAAGCCGTTTTACACAACAAAAACGGACGTACATAATCCAATAAAAGAAAAAGGCCGGAAAAGGTTTACCGAAGAAATAACTTCGGCCACACCGCCTGCTTTGCAACATGAAAAAACAGTGAAATTATCATTGTTCGATTCAATTCAATTACAAATAAAACAAAAAGAAAATATTCAGAAAATCCAGCAGCATAACGCTGTCGAACGAATGACGAGACTAAATACCATTCTAAAAAATCATGGATTTAATTCAAATCTCCCCGTTCAAGATGACTCTTGTTCGAAATTTTTCACAAAATACCGTGGCAGTAATTCTTCGGATAGTGAAGATTCCTGTACAGACGGGTTTAATAGCGATTTGGAAGTGCACGATGAAGATGATAATCAGAAAGGTGGGGTTAATGTTGTTGTCTACAGTTGAGTTACATAGTAATTCTACATCTAATCCAAAGCCTTATTAAACTGGTTTGTTAAGATTGACAAAATAAAATTTTTTAATTGAAAATTTATTTTTATTTTCGGCCGATTAAGATCGCGGATAGATTCTGGATAGTCATTTTGTGGTTCTAGTGGCTTTCCAATAGAAAGTGCCGCAAGTAGAAGTGTGGGGTGCGTGGTGATTGTTGCGGTGTCCCCACAAATATATTGCTGTAGGGGCGAATGGGTATTTTGGCCTTCAGCAATATAACTAAATGATTTAAACACTGCAAATTTTTATAATTTAAATTAACAATGGTTTTTATTTTTAATATGTTTTATTTTTTTGTTGCGTATGAATTATTTCTTTTTTATTTAACGTTTAAATAGTTTTGCTTCGTCTCAACGATATAACTAAGTAGTTTTTTTTGCTTCGTCTCAAGGATATGAAAATTCTCAAGCGACTGTTTAAATATTTCTACTGTTTTCTTTATTTTTGCTCGTATGTATTGTTTTTTTGCGGTTGCCGCGATATCTACATTTGGAATTAGTCATTCCTCAAACCACAGGAACAGTGTCTGCTGATTGCGGGTTTGACCGAATAGATGGCCTTGCGACTATGGTGGAGTCAATTACTGGCGACGCCTGCTCAATGTTGTGTTGATTTGCTGTTATAAGCAAATATCACAACATCGAGATAGCCGCGAATTAATTGCTTTCCACGACGGGACAAAACATGAACAGGTACAATATGAACTACAGTGATTTCAGCGTGTTTAATTTTTATTGGTAAATTAGATTGTTAGATTCTGCGCGGCTGGGCTCACCACAGAAGTACTTATTTGGCGGACGTGGCTCGTAGTTTCGTGTCCACCAAATAAATATGTTTGTGTATATAGATAATGTTCAATGTACAAAATGATTATTTATTTTTATATATACACTCCCGAGCAACTGAATGGACTAGACTATCAAAACGCATATTTTTTTAAAATGGCTGGATCGATTTTCGAAAAACAACCTTCTTTTGACAGCCTAATATTTTATCTTTTCAAGGATACCTTTATCATTAAAATCCATACAGTACTTTTCAAATTAAAGCAGTCTTAGCAAAATGCGATGTTTCGGTGAAAACAATTGGCGTGATGCAATCTCCTGTATAATGCCACGTTGACCGATATTTGTCGTCACTTATGAGTCAGACGTTGACCTGAACAAATCTCTACCAGTTTAATTCATTGTTTCCTTAAAACTATGGATACCACTCCAGAAAAATCCGCACAAGTTGTTGCTTTATTGCAAGAAGGACGCAATCAACAAGAAGTCGCTCGTCAGCTTAACATGAGCCAATCTGCTGTCTCAAGAGTATTCAGAAGGTTTCAGGAAACTGGTACCTTCAATCGAAGACCACAAACCAGCCGGTTTTGGTGTACATCAGAGAGGGACGATTGATTTATCGTCCTAACTTCACTGCGAAATCGCCATCTCACGGGCGTCGATGTGCAGCAGGAGCTAAAACAAGTTCGAGATGTAGCTGTTAGTCAATGGACAGTAAGAAGACGCTTAAAGGAAGCCAACCTCACTCCAAGACGGCCCGCTAGAGGCCCAAAATTGACAACACGCCACCGCAAACAGCGACTCGAATTTGCTCGCGAACACATCGATTGGAACATCGAGCAATGGACGTCCGTTCTATTTACTGACGAGTGCAGAATATGTCTCCATGGTAGTGATATGAGAGACCGGGTCTACCGGCGTCCAGGAGAGCGATTTTCGCAGTGCTGTTTTGCTGAAACAGTCTCATACGGCGGCGGTTCGTGTTTGGTGTGGGCTGGCATATCGTTTGAGGGAAAAACAGATCTTGTTTTCGTACCTGGTGGAGGCCGTGAAGGAGGTCTGATCGCTGAACGATATATCGAGGGCATTCTCTTGGTTCAAGTAGTGCCCTATGCAGGATATATAGGGGAAGATTTCATATTGATGCATGACAATGCCCGGTGTCACACAGCTCGAACCACTCGACAGTTCTTGGATGAGGTCGGACTCGAGACGATGAGGTGGCCAGCACTCAGTCCAGACATGAATCCAATTGAGCATTTATGGGACGAACTAAAACGGAGGGTCCGAGCTAGAAATCTGGTACCATCTAACATCAGTGACCTGAAGATTGCGTTAGAGGAGGAGTGGGGTGCGATCCCCCAAGTATTTATCAAAACCTTAGTAAGGTCAATGGGGAACCGCATGCGAACCGTTGTAGACGCAAGGGGGGCCATACTTATTGTTATAATAGCACATATAAATAGGCATAATATAAAAATATCTTAGATAAGAAATATTGTTTAATATAAATATAAAATTGTTCCCAGGAAGATTTAATAAAATAACTTGATCCATCTGTAAACATAAAAATAGTTAAAATATATTATCTATTTAAAAATAATATTTTACAAAACAATAACGTCAATAATTTCAATAACAAAATAAATGATGATCATATATATATCTTAAAAAGAAAATAAAGAAATAATAGATAACGCGAGTAACGCAATTATAGTATATAAGAATAAAGGGAAAGAAAGAAAATAAGTAGATATAGCGCGAGTAAAATTATAAGATAGTATATAAGAGAAATAAAAATGTAATTCGTGTTAGATTAAAACATGAACTTAACTTTGTAACACCAAAATTTCAAAAATAATAAAACGGTGAATTTATAAATAAAAATTAATAAAATTGTGAACAATTATTTTAAAAACCACAGCATAACATTAAAAATGGTGGCAGCGGAGGGATACGAAAAATAAATCGTACATAATATAATATAAAAAAAAAAATCAGTGGTTAAAGTGTTAAATATTAACAAAATTAAAGTGTTAAATATTAACAAAATAAAAGTGTTAAATATTAACAAAATTAAAGTGTTAAATATTAACAAAATAAAAGTGTTAAATATTAACAAAATTAAAGTGTTAAATATTAACAAAATAAAAGTATTAAATATTAACAAATAAAGTGTTAAATATTAATAAAAAAAAAAAAATAAGAAATATTAACAAGATAAATGTTAAATATTCTTAATAATAAAAAAAAAAAGTTTAAAGTTTCACAATTAAATAAAGTGTTAAATATTAGCAAAAAGTGCTAAATATTAACAAACAAAAAATAAAACAACAAATATTTTCATCAAAGAAGCCGATTAAGTGAGAACAGCAGTTTCGACGGGTTCCCCATACTTCAACGGAAATGGAATCAACAATCATCATCGTCATCAACATCATATTATTTTTGTAAGTTATTTTTATTGTTTTTTTTCTCACAATTTATATATATAAAATAAAAATCCCTATTTTTAAAGTAACATTCATAATATACCTATTTTCGAAAAGTTTTGACTGTTGAGTGTAAAAGTAAAGTAAATAAAAAAAAAAAAGGAGTATATAATAATTTCGTTTATAAAAATAAAAAGAGAGAAACAGAAAAAAAAAAAATGGAAAAAATAGATATAAAAACATTATTTCAATTCATCTCGAATTTCAAAAGTGAGGCTGAAGAAGCCTTCACATTTATTCAAAACTGCCAAAATGCAGTTGATCTTGCCACAAAGGAGCAAAAACCGATCCTATTGGCATATATAAAATCTAAAATTAGTGGAAATGCTTCCATAATTTTAATGAATAAAAAAATCGATTCATGGGAAAATTTAAAAGAAGAATTAAATATAATTTTTAGGGAAAAATATTCAAATTTACAACTCCATAGGGAGTTAATTTCGCTGAAACAAAGGCAAAGCGAAAGTGTAATTCAGTTTACACAAAGGTGCGAAACTTTGCAACGTAGAATGCTACAAAATGCAAAGGGCGAGACAAAAGAAGAGGATTGGAATGGGAAAAGTTCATATATTAAAACAAATATTTTAAGTTCATTTATCAATGGGTTAAATGAAAAAATAGGCACGTATTGTAATACGCTAAGACCTAAAAATCTCAGTGAAGCGACCAGCTTTGCTGTAGAAGAAGAAAGCCGATTATCAATAAACAATTTTGATAATTTTAGGAATCCTAGGAGAGATTACTCCAATAGGAATACCGTGAGGATTAATATGACTCAGGTAAAATGTTACACTTGTGGTAAAATGGGACACAAGTCAAACGTGTGTTATTTTAATAAAAATAAGAATCGAAGTTACAATTATCGAAATAATAGTAACCAAAACAGTGTAAACAAAAGTGAAAATAGTGGAAAAAGTGAAGAAAAAAAGGTAGAAGATATCCAAAAATCGATGGATAAAATAAATTTTCGCAGAAAGGATTAGAATTTTTTAGGGTGTCTGATCCTGCTAATCTAGAAATTCCCTACGTATTAGTAAATTATAAAAATAAAATATTTAAAATGTTAGTGGATACAGGTGCTTCTGTATGTTTAATAAAAAGTAATTGTATATTTGAAGAAGATTTTAAAGAAACCGGGATTATAAATTTTCAGGGAATAGGTCGTAGCACAAGTAGTAGCCTTGGCAGTTGTGCTATTCGTATTCATTTCTTGAATAATATTAAGGGTAATAGTAAAATTTACCATAGAATAAATTTTCACGTTATTAATGAAAATAGTATGGATTTCTACGATGGAATAATAGGAAGTGATTTCTTGCGAGAAAATCATTTTAATATCAATTATCAGTGCGATTCTCTAGAGAACGTAACTGAAGAAATTGAGTTGCAGTTTAAAAAGAAAATAGATTTTGTAAGACCTAGAACGGAAGTGTTTAGGCTAATTAAGGTAGAATCCGATAGTGAAAATAAAGATGTAATAATAGAAAAATGCAATAAGCATGGTATTCTTATCCCAGGGTGTATTGTTGAAAGAAACAATGAAAATTTTGCATGGATTAGAATGTGCAATATAGAAGATTTTGAAAATAAAATAGATTTTAAATTAGTTGGAATGCCTTTAGAGGATTTCAACATTATCAATCCAGAATCAAGTGATAGTAAAAATGAAATGGTAGAAGAAAAAAATAAATACGTAGAGGAAAACAAAAAATTAAGTAATAGTGAAAAAGTAAATAGAAGTGAAAATAATGAGGATAAAATAAATGTTTTTAAATGCGAAAAATATAGCAAATTTAATGAAATAATAAAGATGGTTAGGATAGAACATCTAAATGAAGAAGAGAAGAAAGAATTAATAAAAATAATTAGGAATTATGAAGAAATATTCAGTGTAGAAGGAGAAAGTTTATCAACAACAAATGTGATCGAACATAAAATTAGAACTAGTGATAGCTCACCAATATTTACAAAATCGTATAGGTATCCTAAAATTCATGAAGAAGAGGTAAATAAACAAGTACAAAAACTAAAAAAAGATGGAATTATTAGAGATAGTCAATCCCCGTGGAACTCACCTTTATGGGTGGTACCCAAAAAGAAAGATGCATCTGGCAAAATCAAGTGGAGAATGGTAATAGATTACAGAAAATTAAATGAAATTACTATATCAGATAGCTATCCAATACCAAATATTTCAGAAATTTTAGATCAATTAGGAAAATCGAAATATTTCACGACGTTAGATTTAACATCAGGATTTCATCAAATTCCGGTAGCTGAGGAAGATATTGAAAAAACAGCATTTAGTACCCCATATGGTCATTTTGAATTTACAAGAATGCCATTCGGACTGAAAAATGCCCCAGCTTGTTTCCAACGGATGATGAATACGGTATTATCAGGTTTGCAAGGAATAAAATGTTTCGTCTATTTAGACGATATTGTCGTGTATGGTAAAAATTTAGAAGAACATAATGAAAAATTAGTTAAGGTATTAGATCAATTAAAGAGAGCTAACCTTAAAATACAGCTAGATAAATCTGAATTTTTAAGAAAAGAAGTTAGTTATTTAGGTCATGTTATAACTAATGAAGGTATAGAACCAGATAAGAATAAAATTGAAGCAATTAATAAATTTAAACCACCCACTTGTGTTAAAGAAATTAAATCATTCTTAGGAATGATAGGCTATTATAGGAAATTTATTAAAAATTTTAGCATAACAGCAAGTCCAATAAATAAATTATTGAAAAAGAATACAGTTTTTAAATGGGATACAGAACAACAGGATGCGTTCGAAAAATTAAAAGAGGAATTAATTAATTTCACTATATTACAGTATCCAAATTATGAAAAAGATTTTATAATCACAACTGACGCTAGTAATAATGGTTTAGGCGCAGTTTTAAGTCAAAATATTGAAGGTAAAGATCTTCCAATACAGTTCGTTAGTAGAACATTAAATGGCGCAGAAAAAAATTATTCCACCACAGAAAAAGAATGTTTAGGGATAGTATGGGCAGTTAAACAATTTCGTCCGTATGTTTATGGTAGAAATTTTATTATACGAACGGATCATAGACCTTTACAATGGTTATTTAATGTTAAAGATCCAGGTTCGAGACTTGTTCGATGGAGACTGAAATTAGAGGAGTATAATTATAAAATTGAATATAAAAAAGGAAAAGATAATAAAGTAGCTGATGAGTTAAGTAGGAATATTTTTATTAGTGAACTAGAACACAGAGCAATAGAGAAAAACTTAAGAGAAATCTTTGCTGAAGATGAAATAGATGAGAATTCTAAAGAAAGTGAAAATATAGAAAATGTTGATGAAGTTTTAAATAATAAAGAAAATGAGGAAAATTTTAATGAAAATCAAGTAGAAGAAATAGATGATTTGAATTTAAGAATGAAAATAATTGAAGAAAACCATAATGGGTTAATAGGAGGACATTCAGGTCAAAAAGGTACTATAAGTAGAATAAGACAAAAATATAATTGGAAAAGTTTAAATAGAGATGTTATAGATTTTATTAATAAATGTGAAGCATGTCAAACAGAAAAAATAGATAGACATCCGCATAGGAATCCAATGAAAATAGTAAGTAATGCGAATCATTGCTTAGAAAAAATTGCAATAGATGTAGTAGGTCCGTATAAGGAGACAAAAAATAAAAATTTGTACGGTTTAACAATACAAGATGATTTATCAAAAAATCGATATGATAGGAATTTAGGAAAACAACATAATTATTTAATAGGAGATTATGTACTTGTAAGAAATGAATTTAAAGGAAAATTAGATAGT
This sequence comes from Tipula helvola, assembly GCA_963556165.1. Classification (NCBI taxonomy): domain Eukaryota; kingdom Metazoa; phylum Arthropoda; class Insecta; order Diptera; family Tipulidae; genus Tipula; species Tipula helvola. The sequence continues at coordinate 217,476,179 of OY744481.1, read as the reverse complement.
GTTTATAGAGGTCCATATAAAGTAGTATTTGTAGATAAATATAATGTTTTAGTTTTAAAAAATAATAAACGAGTTAAATATAATAAATCACATATAAAACCATTTATAGGTCGAGAACAGAATGTTCCATCTACATCGAAAATATAGAAAATCATAATGGATTGTATTATAAATATTTGGGACTAACGAAAATTTTGGATGGACACATTTCAATAATAAATAAAATAAATATCGATGAAATTGAAACATCAATAAATGTGATAGAACATCAATTAAATAATGTCAATAGGGCATGTTTAGACTATGTAAAGGAGTGCAACGATTTTGTGGACGAAGCAGTTGTAAATTATAGGAAGTTAATAAGTAAGATAGATGTAATACATTCTTTATTAGGTACACGAAAATATAGGATCAAAAGAGGTTTAATAAATATAGTTGGTACAGGTCTTAAAGGATTGTTTGGTACAATGGATAATGAAGACGCAGAATATTATGATAATGTCATGAGAACAGTTAAAGAAAATCAGGAGTTTATTCAAAACGGTTTAAAAGAAGAAGTAAAAATAATGAAAAGTTTAAATGAACAAAATCAGATTTTAACAAATCAGTATCACATTTTAGAAAATAAAAATAATGAAATTGTAACAAAGTTTAACGAAATATTACTTATCGTTAATGAATCTAATAGAAAACAAGCTATTATAAATTATTTAAGAAGTTTACAGTATACAATATTAAGTAGATTATTCCAATTTGAATTGGAACTAGAAAAAGTAGTAGATGCAATATTATTCCTTCAAGCAGGAACTATTCATCCAATTATTATAACCCCAGAAAAATTTATTGAAATTCTAAAAAATAGTACAAATCAAGAAAAGTTACTATATACTCCAAGTTTAGAAAGTTATCATATTTTAATTAAAGAAGTTAAAGTCAAAGCTTTTGAAAAGGATGGTGTAATAAATATTGTATTATCCGTACCTATAATTAAAGAAATAAATATAGAAACATATGAAATTTTAGCATTACCATTTAAGGTAAATGACCAATGGTCAATAATAGAATATTCTGAAGAAAATAAAATGTTATTAATAAGTAAAAGTAAAGATAATTTTGCCTTAAAGAATAATTTAAATGAATGTAATAAATTAGTTAATGAAAATAATGTATATTTTATTTGTCCTGAATTAATTTTGGAAAGTACCCTTAAACATGAAATTTGTGAAGTAAATGTTTTTATGAAAAGAACTAATAAATTTTGTAATTTAAAATTAATACCAAATCAAATTGAAGTTTTTCATAAATTAAGTTATTTAAAATATATATTTGTGACATCAGAAAAAATGAAATATAAATGTAATTGTAATAATATTGAAGAAGAAGGATTTTTAAATAATATAGGTATAATTTACTTAGAAAATAATTGTAAATTTAGTACAGTAGATATTGAAATTGAAACAAATAAAAATATTAATGAAACTAAAAATAATAATGATGTATACCATTTTGGATTAGAAAATTGTTGTTTAAATATTAAAATTGAAGAAGTAATACCTATTCCAAAAGTTGATAAAATTAAGAAAAATGAATTAAATAAATTAAATGACTTATCTATAGAATTAAATAATCAAGAAAGCTATATTTCGAGACAATTAAAAAAGGTTCCTTCTCCTGTTAAAAATAGTATTTTTGGAATAACAGGAATAGTTTTAGTTATAATTATTGTTTTTATAACATGTAAATGTGTAAAAGGTGGAAATACCTTTAATTTATTTAATAAGTGTTTCAATAAAAAACAGAAAAAACCAATTTGTCAACAAGTAACATATTATAAAGATAATAGTGATAAAGAAGAAAATGAAGATGATATTGAAATTGAATTGGATAGAGTTTCGATTAGGCAAAGGCCGTCAATTAAATCAGGTAGTGTAAATGAAGGATTTTTACCTTGAAATAAATAATGATTCCCTTAAATTATGTAAAAGAAATCATCATTTATCTTAATAAGATGGGAGGTGTTATAATAGCACATATAAATAGGCATAATATAAAAATATCTTAGATAAGAAATATTGTTTAATATAAATATAAAATTGTTCCCAGGAAGATTTAATAAAATAACTTGATCCATCTGTAAACATAAAAATAGTTAAAATATATTATCTATTTAAAAATAATATTTTACAAAACAATAACGTCAATAATTTCAATAACAAAATAAATGATGATCATATATATATCTTAAAAAGAAAATAAAGAAATAATAGATAACGCGAGTAACGCAATTATAGTATATAAGAATAAAGGGAAAGAAAGAAAATAAGTAGATATAGCGCGAGTAAAATTATAAGATAGTATATAAGAGAAATAAAAATGTAACTCGTGTTAGATTAAAACATGAACTTAACTTTGTAACACCAAAATTTCAAAAATAATAAAACGGTGAATTTATAAATAAAAATTAATAAAATTGTGAACAATTATTTTAAAAACCACAGCATAACATTATTATTAACCAATAAAATTATTTTTGATGTGAAAACATCTTTAGCGGCAGGAGTAAGTAAAAAATTGTATAGAACTCGGGTTACGGAAATTAAAGTGCCGAACAAAAAATATTGCAGGTATGTGTGAATATCGACAAGAACAAAAAATAAATAAAACGCAAAATCAATGCAAAATCTACGCACACACATGCAATATACAATATCATCCGGCATTTCAAAAACATCGTGAGCCGAATAAAAAGAAAAATCGCCTACTATAATAAATTTTGTTTTGAATATACATATCTGCTATATATGGCCGCAGCAGCAAGTGTTTTTGAAAATGAAAATTACATACGAGCAAAAGGACCACAAATTATGCTTGTGTAGTGTAAAAAAATTAAATGGAAATAGCTAGCTGTGAAAATTGTACATTTACATTGATATATACATAATAAAATAATAATTTTAAAATTGTTTAATCGGTTCGGTATGTTTCTTATTAGTAAAGCTCAATAGCTCATGCTGTTCGCGAGTTTGGTTATGGGGGGCTTCGCGCTACTGTCTTTCCAATTGCGATGATTTTACGACCAACAGTGCGCCCAAATAGAATCGCTGTATTTAATTTATTTTAAACTGATCAGTGATAAAGCGATGCGATTTTTCTTTGTTCAGCGAGTTTGCCGTGACCATTTATTACTATGGCATCTTGAACAAGATTGCTGTGTATGAGTAATGGTATATTCGAAAGCATACATGGCAGGTTTAGGTGATTGACTTAACTCATCAACTTTGCTCATGTTCAATTAACGCCAGCAAAGTTCGTCCTCCAAATCCAAAATATAGAATAACTTATTGACTTTTGAACCAAAAATGTAACTTAGTTTAAATACTGAGCGAACAACATCCGTCTTTATGGAGGGGTTTCTTATCCTTATCGAAATGGCTTGAAATGATTTAATAGATATTCATACAAAAAAGTTTTCACATAAATATTTTGAGAGTTGAGGGTGAACTCGCTCGTTGTTTTTTGTTTTGCTTGAGTTTTTTGTTGTAATTTAATTTTAAACACCCCCAATATTTTTTGCTTAATCATCAATTTTGGTTGCGTTTTCATTCAAAATTCATTACAAAAAAAATACTAAACCAATTTTCATAAAAATAGTATCATTTTAAAGCAAAAATATCAGGGGCCTTACCAACCACCGACTCCACCAGCGTTCGTTGTTATTCACTTTTATTTTTTCGCTTCGCTTATTGACACCCAACCACAAACAACGCAACGCTACAAGCGAACATTCGTTTACTCAAATTACAATTATTTGTCAAAAATAAATTTTAACAACGCTAATTACATTTTTGTAGTAAACAGTTTCCTTCGCTTTGTTGTTCGCCATAAAATACAACGCGTAGATACATCCGCTTATCATCGAATGGTAGCGCGTTCGATTCTTGTGGTATCGAAATTATGTTTTATTAACGCCTAAAAGCGATCATATTTTCGCTTCGCGTTTTATGTAGTACAAAAATTGCAAAAGCGAATCAGCAACGAACGCTGGCGGAGTCGGTGGTAAGGCCCCAGGCTTTCAAAAAAATAATGTCTTATGAAAATCGGTTTGGCCGTTCTAACAAAAACCGCCCTTATGTGAGCGCTTAAGGTTTTAGTCGATTCAGTTGCTCGGGAGTGTAGTTTTATTTTGTATATAATTAACTGATATACATTTTTATCAGTTTTTTATATACGTTGAATATGGTTTCGATGGTAAATTTCTCATATGAGTAAAAAAAAGGCATAAAAACTCAGGAAATGCGATTCCGGTTTGATGACAAAAAATAAAACTCCCCCCAAGTCCTTACCACAAAATAATTTTTTTATGTGGATGCTACATTATTGGTACTATTCAAAAATGCAATAATTCAAAAATGCCCAACTACATAGTACTTATAGTCTTCTTGTATGGATAGTGCGATATACATATAAACAGAACAATATCTTCTTTTGCCCTTCTAAAGGACTAATAGTCCTAAGCTGGTGAACAAATATTTTCGTTATTGTTTTTTTCGACTGATTTTGATTTAGAAAAGATATAGAAAAATCATTTTATATTCAATCAATGAAACAAAAAAAAGTACAAAAATATTTGTACCCACCTCTTTCTTTTGATAAATAACAATCAGTACAATTTTAAAACGAAGAGAAATCTTTTCACTTTATAATGTGCTTAAAAGGGATAAACGTTCGTGAATAATTTTTGATTTTGGTCGTGTTAGCTTTGCGAAACTTTAAAATCATATCAAACAAAAAGAAAACTTGCAACTCGGATAAGGTTATGTATGTGTTTGTGTTGCATTTCTAATTTATTTTTATAATTTTGTATCCCGTATTGGTCCTTTGTTTATTTTTTGATTTGATTTTAAAGTTTCGCAAAGCTAACAAGACGAAAATCAAAAATTATTCACGAACGTCTACCTCTTTTAAGCACATTATAAAGTGTAAAGATTTCTCTTTCCTTTTAGAATTGTACTGTTTTTTATTTATCAAAACAAAGAGGGTACAAACATTTTTGTACTTTTTTTTTGTTTCATTGATTGCATATAAAATGATTTTTCTATCTTTTCTAAATCAAAATCAGTCGAAAAAAACAATAACGAAAATATTTGTTCACCGCAGCTCAGGACTAAAGCGCAATAGAAGATATTGTTCTGTTTATATTCTCTGATATAACAATGGACTGCTAGCGATAACTTCACGGTTGTATCACGAGTTACGGTAGCGGTCAAGTCTACCAACGCGGCCAATTGAGGTACTAAATTATACCTTTTAACTATAAATGATCTAAAAATACCATTAGCTTATTTTTAAGGTAATTTAAAAATGAACTTGTATGTATGTACACATAAATTTAATCAAAAATTTCTTAATTTCTTAATAAAATATCGTCCAAAGAAAATTAATAATCGTTTCTAACAAAAAATAAATATTATTTAACGAACACAAAACCAAATCACAAACAGGAAATTGAAATGTCATAATTGAAAAAACAAAAATGGCTGACGATCCTAAAATAGTTGATCGTCTTAAATGGTCTAAAGTTGGTTGTTTTTTATTTGTCGATAATTTAATTCATCAAAATTAGTTATGTGTTTCCTCAATTGGCCGCACGACTCCACTTGACCGGTAGTATCACTCGCGATACGCATTACAACGACAAAATGTATGAAATTATCAAACGATTATCAGTCCATGAGTGTTTTCGTTTATTCATTCCAATGAAAGAACAGAAGAAATAGAATATTAATCACGTGACCTCGGAATATTCCCAACGTAATGTAATAAAAGAACGGATTAGAATAAATGGAATACATTTTTCATAGCACGAATCTTTCTATTTTTAAAATTAGGAAACAAATTCAATTTATTTAATAAATAATTTCGTTATAATCAATTAAAGTTGCAAATAATTTGTACCTACGTGAAAACACACAATGTAATATTAATTTTAATTGCTATATTTCTTAAAAAACATAACCTGGATTTATTGTATCCACCAAGCTCTATTTAAAATTATTATCGTTTAATGAAAATGAAAATATTTTCAAAAAATTTTAATATTTTACGCTTTAAACAATTAATTTAATTATAGCATAATTAATAATTCTATTTTTCATAATTTGTACGGTTTAATTCAATTTAATCATTTAAATTCTAAGCATCGCACATAATTACAAAATGTCAAACGATAAACGAAATATTCTTTTTATTCTACCTTTCGATGTACATAGTACAAAAAGAATGCATTCTGAATATTCCGAATAAATAAAAGAATGGTGGGAATAAAAGAACGTGGAGTCATAGATCCACCATAGAGCATGTTTTTACTATTTCCGCTTATCACCAAAAGTATATAAATATGAGTTCAATATGTTTTGGTTTTAATGGTCGGTGTTTAAATATCAAATTTTAATAAACCAAAGGGTTTTCTAGTTATGTTACGTTAAAAATACAGTCAACCCTGTTTTTGTGCGGTCTTTTTTTATGCGATTTTTTGTGCGGTTTTTTTTGTATGCGATTTTTTTTGTGCGATTTTTTTTTATGCGGTATATGAATATCGAGATTCTGTTCAGACATTTTCATACCTATTGCATCAGCCAAGTTCATTAATCATTAGACATGCTCAATATTCTTATATATTCCATATTCCAGCAAATTTCAATATGTAATTAAATTACCTATTATCTTGCACACAAAGAATATAATTTAGTTACTTAAAAGAAATGTTTATTTCACAACTACCCAAGTATAACAAAGCTGAAAACATGAATTTTTTTTCAGCATATTGGTACAAAAAATCGGAAAATGATGAAATTGGGTTGGGTTTCCAAATTCCAACTTTTAACACAACAAAGATGCTGGCGTTGGTGTGTACTTTTTTATTTTGTGTTTACAAATTTTACAACTTTAGTTTTGTGTGAGACGCCATTATGAATGGTTGTGTTTTGTTTTTACTTTAACTTAAATTTTATTTTTTGTTTTGTGATATTATTTTTGGGTTTGTAGAATTTTTATTTTTGTGTGTACGAATTAATAATAATAATAAAATAGATTTTTATTTATAGATGAACGCGAATTGGATTATTTTGTTCGTTTCGTTTTTTTTACTATGATTTAATTTAAAAAATTGTAAATAAAAATAAAAAAAATATTGTGTTAATAAAATTTTAAAATAAAAAAAAAAAATTGTTTTTATTTAAGTAGCCATGTTTGATTGTTTGTATGTATGTATGTATGTATGTAAAAGCGAAATTTCCCCGCCAAATTTTATATTGTAAGCCCCGCCCATTTTTGTGCGACATAACCTCACTTTTTTTGTCATCATTTTCCGATTTTTGTGGTCAACTTTCATAGTAAATCTTAGAATAAGTCGGACATTATTTCGGAAAAAAGTCGGTGATGAAATCAGCAAAGTGTCAGAAAAATCCAAAAATTGTCGGATATAAAAATACTTGGGTAACGAAATGCGTAGTAATAGCCACACTGAATGTTAACCTTGAACATAAACTAAAAAAATATACATATTGATGTAAGAAAAAAGGAAATTTACCGTTTTATTTTAAAATGAGAAACAACATTTGTTTAAATGTTTCCATGTGTAATTTAATTTCGTAAAATTTTGACATATTTTGTAAGGGAGACTTTTTTTATGCGGTCCCTATCCACCGCATAAAAATTTTTTTTTTTTAATTTTTGTCCAAAATTATTTATTATAGCGATTTATGAAGTTTATGAATATTTTTTTTTTGTGCGATTTTTTTTGTACGGTCCCTATCTACCGCACAAAAACAGGTTTGACTGTATATTAATTAGTCTTTTGTAATCAACAATTTTGCTTTGCACTTCGTATCATGGTAATTTTCATTCATTTTTTAAAACTTTAATTTAGTATTTAGTTGTTATTGATCAAACTCCATATAGTTTGATAAAAAACAACAAAATAAAGTTTTAAAAAAATGAATGAAAATTACCATGATATGACATGCAAAACAAAATTATTGATTAAAAAAAGAATAATTATTATTTTTTTAACAAACCATCACTAGAAAAGCTTTAAATTTAAAAGAATTTAATGGCTAAACACAGACCATTATTTGCATTTTGTGAAGTTATGTTGATTGTTTATGTTCACTTTTTTGTTCAGAATTTCTTTTTTTTTTTCATTTCTATTAGGAGCTCACTGTGGATCATTGGTTTTGTGAAATTTGTTATTTCATGCAATTAGAATGGCTCTTTTAACATATAATTTATTACATAAAACTTAAATAATTGTTGATGTTATATTTCGTTTGTCTTGTAATTTTAACAATAACTCATTTATTTTATTTCAAAAATATATAAACTATTATTTTGTTAATAAATAACATTTATTCATACTTCGCGTCATTGTAAATTTCATTCATTTTTTGTAATTTTTATTAAAGGTGTTTTTAACCAACATCCATATAAAAAATATGTAAGCAAAATATACCATTTTTGGCATTTGTTAAAGTAAGATGGTAGATATTGTGGTCTTTTTCATTCAAATCAATATCCGACAAGGCGTTGTTCATCTATGATGACACCACAGTAAGCTACGACAAATGTCAGTTTAACACAGTTTTTATCACCAAATGTGATATAGCACCACAAAATGACCACCCAGGTGCTCTAAAAAATTTAGACTCTCTTTTTCGAAATGACTTTTTTCTTGGTTTATTGTTAAACCCGCGTTGCACATTCTTTCGAATACTAGCTCTAGATGTTTTGTGTATTCCGTTCGTGATTTTGATGCTATTAACACGTCATCCAAGTACACGAAACAGAAATTTAATCCTTGTAGTAGTATATTGTGCATGAAGCGTTGGAAAGTGCTTCCGGCATTCCTTAAGCCGAACGTCATTTTTGTGAATTCGTATAAACCGAACGGTGTTGTTATCGCACGGAAAAAAATAAACTGGTCCTCAGCTAAGAAAACGGACTTTTAATTCGAGAAAATGTACTTTTTCTTGATTTAAAAGCTAATTTTCTTATTTCTTTCGGGTTTTTCTTCATTTCAAGAAACACAATTCTTACATGAAGAAAAACTAGAAAGAAATAAGAAAGTTAGCTTTTAAATCAAGAAAAAGTACATTTTCTTGAATTAAAAGTCCGTTTTCTTAGCTGAGGACCAGTTTATTTTTTCCGTGCACCGTCTTTGGTATATCCTCTTCTTCTATTGGTATCCGGTGGGATGCACGCACCAGGTCTATCGTCGAGAAGATTGTTGTACCCTCTAAAATGTTGCGCGAAATCCTGAATATATGGGATCGGGTAACGATCTGGTACTGTCGCCAGTCTCCGTTTTTTCGTCACTAAATGTAGCGGGCTAGCCCATGGACTATCGGAACGCCGACAGATCCCTTGATCTACTATCTATCTTGAATTCCTTCGTCACTATGTCTAGCTTTTCTGTATTTAGTCTTCGAGGCCTGGCGAATAACGGTGGTTTGCCCGCTTGCGTGTCACATGTTATCTCCTTGTACTTATTGAGTAACTCGACGATCTGAGTGTCTCGGTTACTGTCTACTACTCGAACGGTTGGTGCTGCTTCAGTGGTTGTGGTTCCGACTGAATAAAGCTATGTGAGTGGATCAATTAATCGTCCATGATGTATATCGACGAGTAGCCCTGTCTGTTTCAAGAAATCCGCGACGATGATAGGCATCGTGACTTCTGCGATGATGAATGTCCAACTGAACTGCCTTCTCACTCCGAGATTTAGCTGCATTCTTCTTTTTCCAAATGTTTTGAGTTTGCTCGCGTTTGCTGCGAATAGGTAAAAATATATGTCGTGTTTCTGGCTGACTGTTTGCTCCCGCACCTTCGCATGTCGCTGTCTGCGTTGGTTAATTTAGTTTTTTAATCTGAATTTTGCCCAACGTGGGCACGTCGGCTTACAATTCCGTGCTAAATCCTTATATCTAAAATGAGCACAGCATAATCGTAGAGCGTTGCTGTTGTCTGGAGCATTGCTATCTGCGGCTGGGGCGTCTTGTTTTGACCGGCTGTTTGAACTGGCTGCGCGATCTATTGACTTCTGCTCTTTCTCGTTCGTTGTTCCGCCTTTCTATGTAGTCTATCCGTTTGACCAGTTCGTGGACTTGGTACTCCAGGTTGGTCTCTGGTCTTGACTGCTGTGGGCGCCAAAATTTTCTGAGCTCGCTGTGGTAACCGCTTGATCGAAATTGTTTTGATTAGCTCATCATTTACGTCTGCGCCTCCGCTGGCTTTCAGTTGCCTTAGGAGTTGCGAGGGTTTCATGTCCCCTAGTTCGATTCCCTGCAGTAATCGATTAATTCGCGACTGAAGGGATTCGCCGATACGGTTCAATATAGCCTGTTTCAGTGAGGAATATGGCGTGGTGGAGATTGGACCTGTTATGATATCGCTGACTTCGCATGAAATTTTCTCGTTCAGTCGCATAATAAATGATGGTATTTGGTGCTCTCGTTTGTAATTCGCGCTAGTACGAATTGCGATTCAATCATGTGGAACCATAGCTGGGATCCTGTACCTTCAGTGACACGATTCGTGCCGCGATCGCTGCTATCGCTCCGGTTGTTTCGTTTGGTGGTACTCCGCTTCCTCCCTCTGGTGCGCTGGCATTTGCTGGTGGTCCACTCATTATTAGCTGCTGTTCGGCTAGTGCTCTGATCACCGCCAACCGCATTACTACTTCCATATAGACTGGTTTGATATAGACTGGTTTGATGTGGCCGCGTTTGTGTCGGCTGCTGATGTCGAGGCCATCGATATTGATCCACTGCCTCGGGAGTATGGGTACCTATATCACTTTCACTGGAGACCGAAATATAATTCTCGCACTATTTTGATGAATACTGATTTTAAAATTAAGTTCAATCTTGTGGACTGGCGAATTTGAATTCGTCCCAAATGGTGCGAGGGACGAAAACTTTATTATGGGGATTTTACAATAAGAGCGGACACTTTTGTACGATACCGAAACTGGGCAACGTATGCGAATACTTAATGCGGATCGACAAAAACAATGCGTCGTCTTTAAAACCCAATATAATATACATTTATTTATTTATTTATTTATTTAAACCTACAGTAAAGTACAATCGGTAATAAGAAATCATAATGCAATACAAAAATATTAATAATACGTTAATGGTACAAAAAATATTAATTATCAATAGCAAAAAATTTAAATAACTCATTTCTAAACGAATTTCTTGACATATTAAAATCAAAAATTTCAAAAACATAGTTAAAAATTTGCGACATTCTCAAGACTGGTTCAGAAAGTGCGTAGGTTCAGAAAGTGCGTAGTCGCCGCAAACAACGCGTAGGAGCGTAAAAATTGAAACGCGTAAGTATTTCATCACAATCAATTCGTGAGGTCAAAACATCGCGCACAAAGATAGCTGATGCTATGTCTCTTCGGTGATTTAATCGTTGTAATTTTAATAAATTACAGCGATCTTTATAAGGCAGAAGAACATAGTTATTCACTCTATCAGAAGGTAGACCACGAAGAGCATACAGTACAAATTGCTTTTGAACACTTTCAATTCTATCTGAATGACACTTATAAAATGGTGACCAGATCTGAGAAGCGAATTCAAGAATAGACCGAACAAAGGACACATATAAAGATTTTAGTGTAAGCGGGTCACAAAAGTCTTTACAATTACGCTTAATGAAGCCTAACATAATGTAAGCCTTAGCAATAATAGAATCAATAAGTTTTGTAAAGGAAAGATCAGAAGAGAAAATTATACCCAAGTCAGACATGAACTCAACTCTGTCAACCACCATATTATAAAGAGAATACAGCTGAAGAATAGGTGATCGCTTTCTGAAAAAAGAGATAACCTTACATTTGGCCACATTCAACAACAATTTATTGTTAAACGACCAACTGCAAAATGTGTTCAAATCACTTTGTAACTTTAAACAATCAGAAATTGAAGAAATCGGAGCGAATATTTTCATATCATCTGCGTAAAGAAGGCAATGTGCAAATTCAAAACACTCCACAACATCATTAATAAATAATGAGAACAGAAGTGGACCAATGTGACTACCTTGCGGTACTCCAGAAGTTACACGAAATAAATGAGAAGCAGAATCATTAATCTTAACGTATTGTGACCGGCCAAACAGATAAGATTCCAACCATTTGATAGGGATGAACTCACAATTTAGTTTCTCTAGCTTATAAATAAGAATTGAATGATCAATTTTATCAAAAGCTTTTGAAAAGTCAGTGTAAACAACATCTACTTGTTGCCGGCCCTCGATTCTGCAGTATAAATGTCCACAGAATGCAGTCAAATTGGTAATTGTAGATCTTCCCGGATAAAACCCATGTTGTGCAGGCAAAATAAGAGATTTCACATGAAAAAACAAAAATTTCTGCACCATGGCTTCGAAAAGTTTGGGAATAGCAGAAAGAATAGCAATTCCTCGATAGTTGCTAATTTCACATCTTTTGCCAGATTTAAAAAACGGACGAATGAAGGATATTTTCCAGGGATCAGGAAAAATCCCAGTCCGAAGGCTTTCATTAAAGATGTGAGTAAGCGGAAGAGCTAAACTTTCTGCACAATTTTTTATGAGGATGGGTGGAATGCCATCATGGCCAGCCCCCTTATTTACATCAAGAAGAGACAAGCAATCATAAACCTCCGTTTCAGTGAATTTTAATAAATTGTAATCAGTACGATTACAAGCTAATGGAGACGTGTTATGTGATGAAAATGATATCGCGGATGGTTCGTACACGGACTCAAAATATTTGGCGAATAGATTGCAGATATCAGGGAGTTGACTCGCCAATGAATTCTGATAAATCATCGGTGAAGGAAACCCAACTGCTTTCCTTTTACCATTGAGGAAATTCCAGAATTTTCTCGGATTGGACGTTAAGTCCACTTCAATCTGCAAAATATAGTTATAGGAACCAATTTAAAATTTTAAATTCTTTTCGAGCTGCATCGAATCTAGAATAAAACTCAGCACCATGTAGCCTATATAATGAATGAAATTTGTTACGCCGTTTTTCCAGGCGCAGTAGTTTCCTATTGTACCATGGTTCACGAAACCGAGGTTCATTTTTAATTAAAGGGACATACCTTTCAACACCAGTCTTGAGTAGTTCATTGAACAAAGAAACGGCTTCGTTCAAGTTATTCCCACGCTTAAGGAACTCCCAATCAGAGTTGACAAGAAATTCGTTTAAAGAAATGTAGTCAGCATGCCTAAAATCAAAATGAAAAGAATTATCAAGGGAAAAATTAGTATTGCATTTTTCATGAAAAATATTTATCATTATTGGAGTATGGTAGACACTCCCACATCCAGTAAAATCCTCACATGAAGAAATATCCGAATACATAACATCAGATGAAAATACTAAATCCAATAGTTTTCCTCGACTGTTGCATATCTGGTTCAATTGCTTGGTTGCTATACTCGCAAAATAATCGGTGATGGCCAATGCTTTTTGATCGTTAGAAGAGGGCGTGAGAACACCATCAACGTCAAACCAAACAATGTCTGGCAGATTGAAATCACCAATGATCATGAGTTGTTCATCAATATGCACGGCAGATATAACTGAATTGAAAAAATCAATAAATTCCAGATAAACTTCTAAAGTTGATCCATAGGGCACATATACAGCGACCACGAAGATAAAAGAAATATCGGCTTTAATACGTACAGCCATAATATCGTATACCGGATGACACGCTATAACTTCACTCGAAAGTAAATTTTTCACGGCGATCAACACACCTCCTCCTTTAAGGCTGGTATCAAAATCATGCCTGTCTTTTCTATAGACCACGTAATCTGATGGAAAGTATTCTTCTGAATTGAAATTTTTCGTAAGCCATGTTTCACAAATAACTATAACATCATAATCGTTGTCGAGGACACCCAAAAGAAACAATTTAGATTTCCTTCGAATACTGGATGCATTATGGTAATAAATAGAGGATACTGTAGTTAGTTTTGAACATATGGGCCGAATCATCCTCTTATTTAAACAACATCCCTTAAACTCTGGGGGTCTCGACTTCTACAGTTGGGTTGCGAAATTTGACGTTTGAGGCAACTGCTTTCCGAAAATTTTGATTCTTAAATGGTCTAATATATACGCCAGTTGGCCAGGTTTCCGAACTTAAAGCTTTGTCCTTGAGATCTTCGTTTATTCCCAACTTAAAACATAAGTATTCCAGATCCTGAATTTTTTTAGTTTTGGGAATCAATTTACCAACATGGTAGAAACTTGTACCCAAACACTTATTAGCCATAGCTAAAACATCATCCTCGGTTGTTAGAGGATCCAGTCTGGATAGGTGAAGCCAACATTTATGTGGTACCGTTTTGATAATAATATCTGGCAAGATATTAGAACCTCGTACTGCTTTTTGATTGTTTAGCTTCGACTGGGTATTAACTTCGGATATTTCCCCATATAAAGAAAAATAATAGAAAAAAAAATTACAATGAGTAGCTTACTGTTTGTTTTGGGCAATACCTCGGTGGCATAAGTTGGTTACCGGGTTGACCTCGGTTGGATCTTGACTTGCCTAATTGTCCTACAATTATGCCTTATTGTTCGTTTGCTTCTTATTTTTGTGACTTGACCAATCAACAGCTTACCCCGAGCTTGCCTCGGGTTGGGCTATTACCGGGATAATATTGTTTGTTAAAATTTTGGTAAAGTCACGTCGGGGTCACCAGTTATTGCTGGGGGATGCTTATACGCTCCTAGCAATATGATTTGCATGTCTATGTAAACCTAGTCTACGAGGCTCGGCCATTCCTTACAATAAATTGACGCTGTACACAATTATTTTTATATTTATATTATTGTGTTCCAACAAAGGGCATAATAGCATTTCTCATTCGTCACATGTAAAAGACGAACATAAAGAAAATGCTTAATTGCATTTCCCACACTTGGGAAATGTAATTAAAGAGAACATCATAAAATACGGGAAACCTGAGCCAACGGATAAGCATAAGACGCACGCGTAGCATTTTTAATAATTTTAGATTAGAATTTAGAAAATATAATTCATAATTAAGTCAGTTGTATTTTTAACTCCGTAAAAGTGAGATGTAAAGTAAATAAATGTAAAAATTTGAATAAATAAATATTTTTTTATTAAGACTTACATGTCACATACGTAATTGGCGCAGCCGCGGTTCAGTGAAAAATCAGTGAAATTATTAACAGTGCAAAGAATTTGAACTTAAACACAAATTCAGAAGTGAATCCGTGACAGTTTAATTTCGTGAAAAAATTATTAGTGTTACATCGCCAACTGAAGGTTAATAAACCGTTGGTTGATTTGAGGTTCCGCCGGATTTCATTGAAGACATCACAGTAACCCACTCTCTCAGAAAGATTGCAAAAAGGTAAGATTTTTTTATTTTTTATTAATCTTTTACGATAAAAAAAAAAAAGGCAATTAGCATCAGTAGATAGCAATTGCTGTGATTTTTAAAGTAGAGTGATAAAATATTATTAAAATTGTTACCTCGGTTCGACCGCGCACTACCAGATAGACGCAATGGGACCATACTGTTCACAATTAGCATCAGTGGATCGCATAATGACAGTAAACAAAAATAATAATAATATTAAGTCCATTAGTGTCTAATATATGAGGAAAAGGTTAAAAATCTTTGATCAAAATAGAAATATTGACAAAGAAATCAACTCAATATTAGAAATGGAGGAATTAGCTACACAATTAAGCGTGATCGTAGAACAATTAAAAAAATTGAACGATGCACAAGTGGAGCAAGATGGAAAATTAAATTTTCTTTTCGAAAAAATTGATAAACAGGATCAATTCGAGGCCCCTGTTAAAGTTAAAGAACAAATGTCAACAGTTGACTTGTTCAGGATCCCGGATCCTATCAAATCGATTCCACATTACGATGGGAATCGTAAACAATTATCAGCTTGGCTGAAAACAGCAGAAAGTACACTGCTAATATTTCAACCTCTAGTTTCAGAACAATAGTTCGCACTATACATTCAATCGGTATTGAATAAAATAGAAGGAAACGCAAGAGATATAATATGTCTTGCCGGAAATCCTCAATCATTTTTAGAAATAAAAAATATTTTAATGGAAGCCTTAGGCGATCGCCAGGAACTTTCTTTCTATAAATCTCAATTATGGTCCACAAAGATGACCGAAAACATGACAGTGCACAGTTATTTTACGAAAATAAAACAAAATGTGCAAAATATTAAATCACTGTCTAAACAAAATACAATATATAGCGAATCATGGCCTGCAATCAGTGCTTTTATTGCAGAAGACGCGCTAGCAGCTTTCATTTCAGGGTTACGAAAACCTTATTTTGGCTACGCCCAAGCGGCAAAACCAAAATGTATAGAGGAAACCCAACAATCCCAATAATTTTCAAAAACCAAAAGCAATTGATTATTACCAACCAAAAAATAAAGATTCGTTACCACCAAATTTTAATAATAAAAAACAAACCTACTCAGTTCGAGGATCAGTGTCTCCCATGAACGTCGATCAATCCATGAGAACTCGGAACTCATTTAAGAAAATGATTCAAAATCATGAAACTAAAAATGAAATTACAGACGACCTAGCGTCAGATTCGAATGAAGAAAATCACGATGAGATCCAAGATGGGGACTCAGGAAATTTTCAAGGGACCATCGAGTCAGATACGGAAGATTAAATTATCTTCCGTACCTCAAGTGTTATAATGAGTACTTAAAAGGCCACATAACACTTTTAATAGATGCGGGCGCAAATAAAAATGTCATTACGCCAGAAATCAATTATTTATTAAATCTCAAAAATTTCGTTAATACACATAGAACCACAATTAAAAACATTTTAGGCAACCATAAAGTTGAAAAAAAAGTGAAATTAAATTTATTAGGAGATAATCAACCAGAACAAACATACTATCAACTAGCTTTCCATAAATTCTTTGATGGAATTTTAGGATCCGAAACAATGGCAAAAATGAATGCCAAGATAGATTTTAAATCTAACAATATTACACTGAACAACCGTGTATATAAATTCAACAGATATTATCCACAGAACAATTTTTATAACCATACAGTCACGCTTAATACATCGGAAAACGGCGAATGGTTAGTTACGGGCTTCGAAAAGTTAAACGAAGACATAACAGTACAACCAGGACTGTATAAAGCTGAAAACTTCAAGACAACAGTCAAAATTCTTACGGGAAACCCCGAACCTCCTAAACGGATTCCTAAATTAAAACTCAAAGTGAATAACTTTGTTTAATTCACTTTTTAAGCTTTTTTTGTTATAATAAAATAATTTTCTTTGGTTTTTAACTTAATGTTTTATTTATTTTTATTAATTATTTAATAAAAACCCGACGTTTCGACGGTATATTCCGTCATTCTCAGGGGCATAATTTTTACTACACAATTTGAAAGAAAATTTTATTTTTTAATAACGAATGTTTTCCTAATGTAACTAGAGTTCAAATTAAAATTTACGAGTTACTCAGTTTAACCGAAAAAATTTAAAGTTATACAATTTGAGTGACAAAAATTTTTTTAAGAAAATCTACAAAATGTTGTCGTAATAATTTAACAAATATTTTGAAACTTCCTGGACATTTAATAAATTTTGAGATAAATTTTGTTCTTTTTTGATGTAAATGCTTTCCAAAATTAACCTTTTATTGAGATTCTGCTCCCTATCAAGTATCTTAGCGTCATCTATAGATAACGAGTGGTTACTTCCACGCAGATGATTCGATAACGCACTGTGTGACGGTTTAAACTCATACGTAGAATCATAAATATGTTGACGAATTCGTTTTTTAAAATTTTGTTTAGTTTGACCGATATACTCTTTTCCACACGAACATTTTAATTTATATATTAGATTTGATTGTAACTCTATGGGAATTTTGTCTTTTAATTTAGTGAATAAAGCCATGTCCAAACTGTGAAATGCTCTACCAACAAGTTGTATATCATAATTTTGTAAAAGAAATTTTATTTTTTCGAAAAGAATTTTAACATATGGGATCGAAATGTAAAGTTTGCGATTATTTTCAACGATTAAATTTGGATTTACGCGCGTATTTTCAAAATATTTCCCGAATTACTATGTTTGTCGATAGCCTTTCTAATTCCTCTAGTAACTACCCCTCTTGGATAGCCATTTTGAGTTAGAACATTACTTAAAATTTTGAAATTTTCGGCATGAAAACCCTCATCCGATAATCTCAAAATTTTTTCAGCCAACAGAAACACTGTATTATTTTTGTAAGATGATGGAAGCCACGAGTTATAATTTAGATACCGACCCGACCAGGTTTTTTTATGATATAAATCTGTAGTTTAACTTCCGTCCTCATTACGTATTACCATAGTATCCAGAAAGGCTAAACGATCTTGATTTTCAATTTCACATGTAAATTTAATTCGCGGGGTAAAACTATTAAATTAATCCAAAAAATTATCAATTTCCGAACATGGAATAGCCGCAATAATATCATCCACGTACCGGTAAAAGAAGATAGGTTTGACGGAAGATGTTTTTAACACTTCGGTTTCAACGTGTTCCATTACTAGGTTAGCCACTGTTGGACTAACTGGCGAACCCATCGGTGAACCAAACACTTGCCTAAAACATTTTCCCCCGAAACTAAATTCAGTATGATCTAACACAAATTTCAACCCTTCTACAAATTGTTCCGACTCCAAACTTGTGTTACTATATGCTTTTATGCTATTCCACCATTTTTTAACCAAAATTTTACCAAAGATGAGTCAACGTTTGTAAACAACGAGACCACATCTAACGACACTAATATATAACCTGTTGGTAGAGACACATTTTTAATTTTATTTCTAAAATCTTCCGCGTTTTTTACAGCCGAAAAGTTATTTCCCACTTTGAAACACTTTGAATAACTTTGAAACACTAAATCCAATACCACTTTCTGAGAACAAAACTATAGATAAAAAATGTATCCAGAAATTGATTAGAATGAACTATTTGAGCGAAAAAGAAAAAGACGTCTTAACAGAAACCATTTTCAATAATCAATCAATTCTGTTAAAACAAAATGAAAAGCTATCAGCGACTACGATCACAAAACACAAGATTATAACAACTGACGATAGTCCTATCTACACAAAAACCTACAGATATCCTCATCATTACAAAAATGATGTAGAGGAACAAGTCAGAGAGCTACTAGATAGTGGTATCATAAAGAATTCGATCAGCCCATACACATCACCTATCTGGGTTGTCCCAAAAAAGAAAGATGCATCAGGCATAAAAAAAGTAAGAGTAGTGATAGACTACCGGAAACTAAATGAAAAAACCAAAGATGACAAGTTTCCAATGCCACAAATTGAGGAAATTCTCGATAATTTGGGGAAATCTGTTTATTTTTCAACATTGGACCTAAAATCTGGATTTCACCAGATTCCTATGGAGGAAAAATCTCAAGAGAAAACAGCTTTCTCGACAGATAAGGGCCACTTTGAGTTCACTCGAATGCCCTTTGGCCTTAAGAACGGTCCCGCCACATTCCAACGGGCGATGAACAACGTTCTCAATGGTCTGATAGGAAAAATTTGTCACGTTTACCTCGACGACATTATCATCGTTGGTAAAAATTTAGAACACCACATAAATAATCTAGACCCCATTTCATTTCTTCCCATTTTAATTTAAAAATTCAGCTCGACAAGTGCGAGTTTTTGAAACGGGAAACCGAATTCCTGGGGCATATAATCACTCAGGATGGGGTAAAACCAAACCCCGAGAAAATAGAAAAAATTCTAAACTGGCCAATACCTAAAACGGCTAAAGAAATAAAACAGTTCTTAGGACTGTCAGGGTATTACAGGAGGTTTATCAGAGATTATTCGAAGATAACCAAACACATGACGAAATATCTGAAAAAAGATACTTCGATTAATATTGCGGACCCAGATTACAAAGAATCCTTTGAAAGCCTTAAAAAGATCATTTCAACGGATCAAATCTTAGCATACCCTGATTTTTCACGAAATTTCATACTGACTACGGATGCATCAGATTTTGCTCTTGGTGCAGTCCTATCGCAGGTGCAAGATGGAGTCGAAAGACCCATTGCGTTCGCATCGAGAACTCTTAACGAGACCGAATCTAAATACGCCACAAATGAGAAAGAGGCACTGGCTATAATATGGGCCATTAAAAAATACCAGTGTTACCTTTACGGAAACAAATTCACCTTGGTCACAGACCATAAGCCTCTCACATTTATTAAAACTTCAGAAAAAAATTCTAAAATATTAAGATGGCGATTCGAGCTCGAAAATTACGACTACGACGTCGTATATAGAGAAGGGAAAACCAACGTGGTAGCAGACGCTTTAAGTCGGATACCTACTAATGAAATAAATCTCAATGAAAGAAGTCATAACTCCACGTGAACTCGAAGTTAGGGAGGTAAATACATCAGAAACTGATAGTGAAATAGAGACTGTTCACTCAGCAAACACCTCGGACCATTATTTTATTCACTTCTCGGAGCGACCTATAAACTATTATAGGAACCAAATTATATTTAAGGTTGCCAAGATAGAGACAATAATTTCGGAACAAATTTTTCAAAATTTTAAAAGAATAATTATCGCTCAAAAAGTATTTGAGAAAAACGATATAGTAAATTACATGAAAAACTTCCACAACGGTAAACAGTCGGCAATTCTAGCGCCAGAGATACTGTACCAAAGCATTCAAGAAGCTTTCAGGGAGAATTTTTCAAGAGACGGCCATTTCGTCTTCGTTACGAAAATGGTTGAAGACGTGACGAACGAGGATCGTCAAAATGCCATTATTTCAAAAGAGCATGAACGAGCGCACAGAGGTATTCGGGAAGTAGAAAACCAAATCAGACGCTCATATTTTTTTCCAAATATGGCGAAAAAAATCAAAAGTCACATTAATGTTTGCAATACATGCCAAACTCACAAGTACGATAGGAAACCGTACAATATTAAAATATCACCTAGGCCTATCACTCACAAGCCACTAGAGAGGCTTCATATTGACATATTTAGTATAAATAAGTCAAGTTTCCTATCCATAATTGACGCATTTTCGAAACATCTACAGATGATTCCCATAAAAACCAAAAATTTGTTAGACACAACTAGTGCTTTAACTAGATACTTCACTCAATTCGGAATTCCTCATACAATCGTATCAGATCACGAAACAACATTTCATTCCATACAATTTAAGGAATATCTTAAAAAACTTAACGTTCAGCTAGAATACGCATCTTCGTCCGAATCGAATGGACAAATTGAAAAAGCTCATTCAACAATAATTGAGATTTTCAATACAAATAAAACCAAGTTTCCTAATTCCAGTGTTCCAGTCGCAATCGAATTATCTGTAGCCTTATACAATGGCTCAGTGCATTCCTCCACAGGCTTCACGCCAAATGAGATTGTTTTCAATCAAATTAATCAAATAAACCCTTGTGATATTCAACGACAAGCCAACGACATATTTAAGCAGGTGAGTTTAAATATAGAAGGGGCAATAAAAAAAGTGGAAAACAAAATATCCATAGAGAAAATCCACCAAACCTGCTTGAAAATCAATCGGTATTTCTCAAACCGAATATTAGAACAAAAATACAAGCAAGAGGGATTAAAGCTCAAGCAAAAAATATAAATTTTAAAACATTCAATATCAATAGAAATATTAAGCGAAACAAGAATAAAATTAAGAGATTAAAACAGTGTAACTAAACTAATATTTTTTTTTATCATTTCAGAACTTTTATGTTAAATTCTGTAAAAATTATAGGTAGCTAATTATAAATTTGAAAAAAAAAGAAAAAAAAAGAAAAATTATTATACTATTGAAAACAAAATTATAAAATTAAATTGAAAACTATCAAAATTGAAAATTATATCATAATGTACCCACAAATTTGTATCTTTTTAATTGTATTCATTAAACCATTGATTGCTCAAAAATTAGAAATTAAAAGTTTATACGATGACCCGATATTGTTAATAAAAACAGGGCATTGCAAAATTCAAGTAGGAAATATTAAGGTAATACATCCAATTAACCTCACTAATATAGAAGTAACGGTAGGAGCAATTAACAAACTAATCAACAATAAAATGTACGATAAATTAGAATTACATAATATAATAAAACAAAAAATTAAAAAGCTACACGACAACCTACGTCAAATAAAACCACTTCAAAGCACCAGATATAAACGATGGGATGCTTTGGGTTCAGGATGGAAATGGCTTGCGGGGACTCCCGACGCTGAAGACCTGCGTATAATCAACAATACTATGAACCAATTAATAGACGCCAATAATCAACAATTTTATATAAATCAACAAATAGATGGAAGAATCCAAATGATAACTGCAACAGTGAACAGGGCAATAATGAACAGCACTATCAATAATAAAGTAATACTAACGGAAATAGACATGTTGGCAACTATAGTAACCATTTACACTATAAATACAATATTGGAAGAAATTCAAGAAGCAATAGTTAGGACAAAAGTAAATTTACCGAGCAGTAAAATTCTGACATTAACCGAAATCATCAAGATTAAAGATTTACTGGTCAACCAGGGTATCAAAATCGCATTGCCCGACGAGGCATTACAGTTTGTAACACCGAAAATTGCTATAAACGGTGAAACATTATTATACATCCTCCAGGTACCAAAATTGGAAAAGGAAACCTCAAGCACATTGATGATCGTACCATTGGTCATTAACAATACAGTCATACGGGACCGTCCACTGTACCTCTTCAGAAACAACCAGAAATTATATACAACATTAGATCACAAGCAATTTGTACAAAGTCATTCAGAGATACAAGATTTTGACGATAATTGTATCAAACCGTTAATAATGGGCACATCAAGCCACTGCAACGTGACATCCCAGACGGAAACAGAAATGCAGTTTATTTCTGAAAACAAATTAATTATAAATAACGCAAACAACGAAACATTACACTCGGATTGCGGACCTAGCGATAGAAAGCTAACCGGAAACTTCTTACTAACATTCTGGAACTGCAGCATAACAATTAGAAACAGAAAATTCCAATCATACGAGTTAACTAGTGATCTACAGGAAATACAAGGTGCGCTGTATAACATAAACGCAACCAGACAACTAATAAAAGCGTTAGACATAAACACAATAAAGGAGGAGAATACCCAAAACAGAAAAGAAATTAAAAACGTGTATCTGGAACAGATCAAACATCAAAACTGGATATGGACGTTATCAGGAACAGTAACGATATCATCAATCGGTATAATGGCCCTTATTGTTTATATTATCCTCCGTGGTATACAACCCGCTACGGTAAAAATAAGCAGCTCAACTCCAAAACCATCAGAGAGGGAAAAAGTCAACCAGTTGTCAAACATATTGAAAGAAGCGACCAACAAACTAAAGGACGGGGACGCCCTTTTTTCATCCCCCGGAGGAATTACGTTCCAACAAAGGGCATATAATAGCATTTCTCATTCGTCACATGTAAAAGACGAACATAAAGAAAATGCTTAATTGCATTTCCCACACTTGCGAAATGTAATTAAAGAGAACATCATAAAATACGGAAAACCTGAGCCAACGGATTTAATAATTTAAGATTAGAATTAAGAAAATATAATTCATAATTAAGTCAGTTGTATTTTTAACTCCGTAAAAGTGAGATGTTAAGTAAATAAATGTAAAAATTTGAATAAATAAATATTTTTTTTATTAACACTTACATGTCACATACGTAATTATATATATACATATATATATTTATTAAAATGCTATAAAGGCCGTAATGCGATTATTATAATGTTTCTTCAAGTTGTGTCTGTTGTCCTCGAATTCTATGTAACGACTTTTTTTTCCTTTCAACTATTTTTTCCTTATATTCGCCTTTAAAGGGCCGCAAGAGGGGCTATGATCGCCACTAGTTAAAGGTGAACAGCAATTCAGCGTTTATTTTTATGTGTGTTATTTTTTAATTATTTTGTCGCTGAATAAATAAATATAACTTTTATGTGCAATAAAAGTTATTATCCGCTCGCAGAACCGCTGAACTTCTGTGAGGAAATGAATAGTCTCTCTGCGGTCGCCAGACTAAATAGAGCGTTGGCTAAAAATGACACCTGTAGGCTTGATGCTCTTCGTCTATCGAATGGCAAGTTTACTTCTTCGAAGAAAGAAGCAAACGAGTTGCTTCTTTCTGTTCATTTTCCGGAGTGTGCCATCGTTAATTCTGATTTTGATTACTCTCTAACCAATAGGAATTGCAATGAAGTATTGTTCCTCAGGTTTGGTGCAAGAGTAACGTTGTTTTTTTTACCGAAGGCTGGCAAATCAGATTACACTGATCCCAAAGCATTTCGGCCTATCAGTCTGTCCTCAACATTTCTTAAAACATTAGAGAGGATTGTCGACAGATTTATTAGAGATAAATATTTATCTAATTCCCCACTCAGTAACATGCAACATGCTTATAGGGTAGGTAAGTCCTGTGAAACGGCTCTACATGAACTTGTCATTAGGATCGAAAGATTCCTCAATAATAAAGAGTTTATTGTAGGTACTTTCTTGGACATTGCGCGAGCCTTTGACAGTACATCGTTCTCGTCGATTATTAACGCCTGTACCAATTTCGGTATTGATCCCATCATTGTAAAATGGATTGATTGTATGCTCAAATCTCGCATCATTGAGGTTGGCGTGGATAATGCTTCAATCTCGGTCAAAGTTGCCAAAGATTGTCCTCAGGGAGGTGTGCTCTCACCCCTGTTATGGCTTTTGGTGATTGACGATCTACTTGTGAAACTTCAGCAGTCAGGCTTTGTTGCTACGCTGACGATCTTGTTATTACAGTTGCTGGAAAGCACCTGAATGTGTTATCCGACTTAACGCAGAATGCCTTATGTATTGTGGAGTCGTGGTGTGGTGGAAAGGATCTACACGTTAATCCTTCTAAAACTGATATGGTTATATTTACCAGGAATCGTAATATTGGTGGACTAACTGTGCCTTTACTTTTCGGGAGGCCTATTAACAGATCCGACCATGTTAAGTATTTAGGTGTCTTCTTGGACAGTAAACTTTCCTGGAAATTTCACCTGGAGTATAAACTACAAAAATCGACTGCCATTTTTTGGCAGTGTAGACGAGCTTGTGGGAAAACCTGGGGTTTAACTCCCAAAATGCTGTCTTTCATCTATAAATCTTTGGTTCGACCAATGTTATCTTATACCTCCATGATATGGTGGCCAGTACTTAAATTAAAGGCTTCAATCATTAAACTTAATGGTCTACAAATTATTGCTTGTAGGGCCATTACAAGAGCCATGGCCTCGACCCCCCTTCTTGCCATGGAAACAATTCTATTCTTTCCACAGCTACATTCTTTCATTCTTAGCACAGCATGTTCTGCTGCTTTTCGGCTAAAGAGCATAGGAATGTGGAACTCTCTTGGTTCAGTCGTGGGCCATAGAACAATCTTAAATGATTTCGTATCATTAGTACCAGGAATTGATATGGTTAATGATAGACTGATGTCTGAATTCAATTTCTCTAAATTATATTCAGTGTTGCGACCTTCGAGAGACCAGTGGAGATCACTGGATTTTCTTGAGAACTTGTATGAGTCGATAGTCTTCTTTTCTGATGGCTCTAGCTCTGAAAATATTTCGGGTTATGGAGCGTATTGCCCTACGTTTGATTTACATTTTTCAGGCTGCCTGGGCCGGTACTGCACAGTTTTTCAAGCGGAACTAATTGCTTTAACGCTCTGCGTAATTGAGGCATTGAATCTCGCTGTTACAAATAAAAATTTTGTTTTTTGTACAGAATTCTTTGGATAATCCCTTGACTGCGTCAAAATTTGTTAAGGACTGTAAACACTCTTTACATATTCTATGTTCTAGCAATAGAGTGACGATTATGTGGGTTCCTGCCCATTGTGGTATTGAGGGCAATGATGTCGCTGATTCTCTAGCGAAAGTTGGGGCTGAGTTTAAATTCATCGGTCCCGAACCAGTTGCTTCCTTACCATTTAGTTATGTTAAGAAGGCGATAAAAAACTGCGCTGTAAGTAAATTAAAACAGCAATAGCTTGCTACTTGTAGCTGTCGCATTGCCAAACTTTTTGTTAGTGGACCTAATTTGAGGGCCACTAAGTTTGCTTTATCTCTCAGTAAGAAACAGCTGTGAGTCTTGATCGCGACTCTTACTGGGCACGGTCATTTTAAGGTACACCTTCAGCGCATGGGGCTATCTCTTGACGCTGTATGCGAGGCTTGACTTGAAGACGATGATGATTGCACTCACTTCGTGTGCAGTTGTCCTGCTTTCAACAGAGTTAGGTTGCAATTATTTGACTCCAGATCCATTGCTGATAATCAGCTGAATTCCTTGCTTTGGCCTAAACTACTTCAGTTTATTAAGGCTGCAGCACGCGTTCGCGAGTTAGGATAGAATCACTGGTATGCACCATGGGCCCATCGTGGCATTGAGTGCGGAACCTCTGATGGTTCCAACCAATTTTTAATAATAATAATAATAATAATAATGTGTAATAAATGATTGTTTTGAACCGAAATCAATAACAAAATTGTCCAATTATGTATTTTTTTTGCTGTTCACCTTTAAGTCTAGTTTCAATATCGTCCACCAGATGTCAGCTACTTTGCGTTTCTTGGACACTAAGATTGCTCTATCGTCCGCATCAAAATTCACCACGCCTACCAGTTCCGATATCGTACAACAGATGCCGCTCAAGTCTCTGTGAGGCAAATTAGGAAATGTTTTGACAAACGTCGAAACGTCAAATACTTTGACAAGAGTGTTTGTGTGCGTAATTAGGTGGACCGGGCTACTAGGTGGACAATGTTGGAGTTTAATAATTGAAACGATAGAGTAATTTTGACAGTGGTTTTATTTTCTCTAATTTTATAGTTTGTATATTATACACAAATGTATAATCAGTGTATTATTATTTGACTCCATCTTATCTGAAGTATAATTATTAAGATTCTATCGCACCAAGCGCGGCGCGGCATGTTCCACATAACCCGCAATATATACCACATACATATATCCTATCGCACCAAGCGCCGCGCAATTATTTTTATTGATGATTATACTGTGTGCTCTATCGGCAAAAAAAAGCTTCGTAACCAGATTTGAAGAAAATTATCGCAGTAAGCTTTGACCATTCACCCAAATATTATATGAAATTGATTAATGTTTGACATTTTCATTGTTTTGAAAATATTGTGCTACAAACAAACAAAATGTTGTGCGATGCGAAATAACTCGATTGGTTTCTTTTTACACTTTCTGCCGTAGGCACTTGGCGAAACACACTAAGAGACTACTCACACCAAACGCGAACTGCGAGTTGCGAATAAATTCCAAACACGAATTCGCATTAAACGCGAGCGAATTTATATGTCACAACCAATACCATCCATGATCGAATATTTGTAATAATACGATAATTTCTTCCACAACCTGTTTTTTTTATATTATTCGTTTTAACAAAGTTTATAACACATAATTCGATATAAATAATATTATTTTAATCTTTAAAAATCATTTTGATCGTATTTGAAATGATTTATAAAATAATACTCGTACGAATATCACTTCTCGTACGAATAAAAATTATGTAGAACACGAGTGGAACGTAATTTAATTTTTTAGCGAATGCATGAATATTTCATCTTTGTACGAATTTAGTAATTTTTCTTATTTTAAAGAAGTTTTAGGGCTCAATTTAGTTTATTTTGAATAAAGTAATTGTAATTATATTATAAATCGAAAAATCCATTGTGTTTAAGAGACTACTCACACCAAACGCGAGTAGCGAATTGCGAGTAACCATTTTTCAGAAAATTTTGATATAAAATACACATAAACACAATGGATTTTTCGATTTATAATATAATTACGATTACTTTATTTAAAATAAACTAAATTGAGCCCTAAAAATTCTTTAAAATAAGAAAAACTACTAAATTCGTACAAAGATGAAGTATTCGCGTATTCGCTAAAAAATAAAATTACGTTCCACTCGTGTTCTACATAATTTTTATTCGTACGAGTATTGACATTCGTACGAGTATTTTTTTATAAATTATTTCAAATACAATCAAAATGATTTTTAAAGATTAAAATAATATTATTTTTATCGAATTATGTATTTTAAGCTTTGTCAAAACGAACAATATAAAAAAACAGGTTTAAAAAAAAAATTACCGTATTATTATAAATATTTGATCATGGATGGTACTGATTTTGACATATAAATTCACTCGCGTTTAGTGTGAATCAAATTTGCGAATTCGTGTTTGGAATTTATTCGCAACTCGCAGTTCGCGTTTGGTGTGAGTAGTCTCTAAGTGTATTTTATATCAAAATTTTCTGAAAAATGGTTACTCGCAATTCGCCACTCGCGCTTGGTGTGAACAATCCCTTAAGGATGGTGCACATTAACAACGACCGACGAGAACGATATTTTTCTTTTTCATTAAATAATGAAAGAAAATAGTAAGAATAATAAAAACCTTTAGTTTTTAATTGACGATAGTTTATAAATTTTGCATTTACTAAAAACAAAATATAGAATTTAAATCATTTTAATATAAAATTCTAATATATCGTCGCCAATTTTGAATTATCGCCGCTAGTTGATAATTCAAAATAAGTTCCATTCGTTTTCCACAAATCTTTCTTTAGTACGAAAATTATATTTCGTCGTATTTTTTGCGTTTGACCTAAAAACATAACCTAGAATTTATTAGTCAGTAGAGGAAGAAGAACTAGGACGCTAAAACCTAGACACGCAAATTATTATAATAAAAAAAAACAAAAAAAATGGAGGATGGAAATTTCGTGGAGCGGTTAATCCTAGAAGTGGAGGCAAATCAATGTATCTACAACAAACGGCACATTGATTATAAAAATCGCGTTGTTAAAAATATCGCATGGGTACCCAGCAAACCAGAAATCGTATAATGAGCCTTTAAATCGAGTATATATCCTCTTCTATGGTTTCATTTTATGACATAGTCATAAATAAAAATCATAAAAACATCATCATTTGCCAATTTTTGATGTTTGTATGATCGAAAATGACCGATTTTTACGACTTTAATTCATTCATATATAATTCTGTATGATTTTCTTTTATGACCAGTGGCACTATTCTGGTTTTCCCGGGGAATTGGGAATTGGGAAATGATATATTGTGACTTGTTTTAGTGTATTTTGGTATCATTTTTTTCCAAAGCATACTGTGGTGATTGGCATATAATTCCAATTTTGGGAAAAAATGATTTCATTTCAAAGCAATTTTGTTGTTTATTTTCCCTAAAATTTTTTGTTGGGAATTACACAGTAGGCAGTGGTCTGAAAATGAAATTATTTTTTCCCAAAATTTGAACAAAATACCAATCGCAACAGTATGCTTTGAAAAAAATGATACCAAAATACATTAAAACAAGTCACAATAAATCATTTTCCAATTCCCAATTCCCCGGGAAAACCAGAATAGTGCCACAGGTCATAAATGTAAATCGTAGAAACAACTGTATGATCAAATGGATTCAATAATACGACCAAAAATGGATCGTTAAATGACTTATAATGACCGATAAAAGATCGATCACACAATAACACTCTTTGGTGATTAAATGATTAGGTCATAATGCATCACTTAATGACTAATATAAAACCGATTTATGATTTTGGAAAATAGTCATAAAAATAACACCAGATTTATTTCCATTTTTCCTCACTTTCATTTTTTTTTTTAATCTATACTACGATATTACTATTTTTCATCTAATACTTTTAATTATTTTTTAATTATTATTTTGACATTGGAATTATTATTGATTATATTATTAGTTTTCACTTACCTATTTTTTATTGACTCCGGCTAGAATTCGAACCCTTATACCATACATGCAATAACCTCATCAGAACGTGTTCCGCCTTAACCATCAAAGCTACCGGTGGTTGCTACGATTCTATTCTACTTTCTGGTATACATTTTTAAACTTATTTAAATATTTTTGATTTTTTGGTCAAATCTATGTTGTCTCCATTTTAGTAAATTAATTTTATTTAGTATTAGCATAGACAATCATAATAGATCTCTCATTTGACTAAAAACAGAAAATAAAAACAAAAATTTTCCATTCAAATATTATCGGTGTATTGCATATACGTATTATATTTGCACCGCATTCTAAAATCATTGCCTTATAAAATACACAACACAACGATACATTGGAATTATCAGAAGTTTTTGTTTTTTTCCTTTAGTTACTATTAAATGAGAAATCTAGTATGAATGTCTATGGTATTAGTTAGAATTTTTTTGGAAATAAAAGGCTGAATTTAAGTTTTACTTTTAAGATACATTTATTTTATTCATGAATACATTTACAAATATTTCAACTATGTGTATTATTTGATTATTTTGACTTCATTTATTTTTTAGTTCAGAGTGTGCTGCAGCGGTATAAATGCAACACGACTATTTCCATTATTTATTGGTACTAACTTGCACAATATTTCCTCTATTGAATATGACTCACTAGCACCAAATTCGGTAGAGTTTGAGGTATAAATACATTAATATTAAACGGTTCTATAGGGTCTAAGAAAAAACCATCCCGATATTTTATCTTACGTCCATAAATAAAAGGATTTTCGTTTATTTCAACGCCATATTCCATCGCAATAATATCTTTGTTCAAATTTAGAAACCACTTTTATTTCTTATAATGAAGTTATCCTTTAATTTTATACTCAAAAATTTTTTAGTATTTGTGTTATCAATTTTTAAAGGATATTTTAAAACTGGGTAATTTTCTGTCGAAATTCGATTACTCACTCGTTTAGTTATTTCGGATAGCCTATGGCCAATTGAGTAAATGGCAAACTGCCATACTTTATTGTGTTTTTAATATGATACAAAGTGTTTAATATGATACAAAGTGTAGATATTGTTGGCATTGGCCCAAAACGCTCAACCTCATCTGCTACATGACAGAAGTTGTGTGGATTTGATGTTACGTGATCGGGATACAATGTAGTATAGTTGTCAACAAAATGCTCTGATAAAGACCTGGCCAATGGCCAATACTTTTTATAATGGTTAGAGGAGAAAATAGTTGTTGCACAGAATAACACACAGGTAAGTGATCTTTTAGGATGACTATGACTATATAATTAATAAAAGAGGCAAATTCGCTCCCCTTCCAAAAAGCAATAACATCTATACCTCTAACTCCGCGATGTATTTCTTGAGGTAATTTAATTTTTAATAACTTCTCATTAACAAGATGTGTTGTTTTCGAGTCCCACTTTGAACCGTATCCTAAACTGCCGTCTTTAAATCCCACTAAATATCGTTTTACAATCCCCAGATGTAAAACGTGTAAAGGATCTCCAACGATTATATCTTTAATCATATCTAACGACTTTATTCGTAATAATGGTGATGTGATTGGTTCCATTTTTGTGCGAAAAATCGGACCTTCAAGTACTTTATAGTTGTTGTGGTGTAAGCCATACATTCTTGCTCGGAATCCTTCATTTGTTCTAGAAGGAGCATTTTGATTATGGAAGACTGTCGTATTTGAGGTAAGTGAATATTCTCCTACAGTTGTACATTTTATAAATCCATGCTTAGCGTTAAAATAAGCTGTGCCTTTTATAAAAGACCGCGCCCGTTTATATCGCATATAAAACATCGGATTTTCACAGTTAGTAGATTGTAGTTTATATCTATTTATTTATTTTATTTATTTATTTATTTATTTATTTAGCTTTTGAAGCTATTTAGTTTTCAATATTTGCTTTACATAATTATAATAAATTTAACAATTAATATTTAACTAAGAAAATTTAATCTACATTTTCTTTTATAAATTTGACTAACAACCTCTTAAATACATTTATATTAGGGCAAACTTTAACATCACTTGGAATTTTATTAAATAAGTCAATTCCCTTATAAAACAAAGAATTTTGATTTTCAGTTCTCTTAAAAAATGGTAACAAAAATTGATCTCTATTTCTTAAATTATAATCAGTTTTATCTTTCACATAAGAAATAAAATTTGTTAAATAACTAGGAACCAAATTATTTTTAACCCTATAAATAATTATTAATACATTGTATACTATTCTTTGATTTACACTCATAAAACATAATGTTTCCAACATATTTCGAATACTTGTTGTTTTTGGGACGTTTAGCAGGACTCGCATCGCTTTATTCTGAAGTTTTTGGAGGTACTCCTTATCTTCTCTACTGCATGTAAATAGCACTGATGGACAATACTCAAAATGAGGAGCAATTATTGCCTTATATATACTATTTTTGCTTAAATAGCTCAAATTTCTATGGCATCTCTTCAGTACACCAATCTTCTGATTTATTTTGCTTCCTATATAAGACACATGATCACTGAATTTCAACCTCTTATCAATTATTACCCCTAAATATTTGATAGTGTCTACCTGCTCAATGTTACTCTGATTAATTCTGATGTCACAATTATGATCTGCTTTACCAATAACCATACACTTTGTCTTGTTAACATTTAACTTTAATTTGTTTCCATTTAGCCATTTTTGTACTCGTTCCAAATCACCGTTAATATTATCAACAACTTCTTCAATGTTATTTCCACTATAATAAATCAAGGTGTCATCCGCAAATAAATTTATGTGACAATTTTTAAGACTTTTTACTATATCATTGATATAAACTATAAATAGTATGGCACCCAAAACGGATCCTTGAGGAACACCAAGCTCATTAGAATATCTATCAGATGTTTCATGCACTACTTTCGTTCTTTGACTCCTATGACTCAAATAACTTTTAAACCATTTCCATTCGTTATTTGTAATTCCTATCTCTGTTAACTTTTTCAACAATATTGTTCGATCAATTGTTTCGAATGCCCTTTGGAAATCCAAAAATACTATAATTGTATATTCACCCCTGTCTCTCGATTCCTTCCATTTACTCAATACTAAGTTTAATGCAAATTCACATGAATATCCCTTACGATATCCCGATTGTTGCTCTATTAATATCCCTTCCACGTTTAAAAATTCGATTAGTTGTATCTTTACGACAGTTTCTAAGATTTTCTCACAGCAGTCCAGCATATTAATTGGTCTAAAATCCTCTGGATATTTTGCGTTTTTTATTTTTGGAATAGGAATAATATTCGCTTCTTTCATACATTTAGGGAATTGACCCGCCATTAAAGAAGTATTGAACATTGATAACAATTTTTCGCCAATAACATCCATAGCTTTCAAAATCATACTTGGCTTCAATCCGTGTACGTCTCGCTTATCACACATTTTTGTGATTATATCCTTTAATTCTACTAATGTAATCTGGTTCAAAGCGAATTTCCTTTTCGCTGATGCCCTTATCTCGATTAAATCATCTTGTACGCTTGGAATTTGTCCATTTAAGATCTTGATACTATCGACATAAAATTTGTTTAGAACATTTGCAATTTCCTTGTGGTTACAGTATTCATGGTTATCAACTATGATGCGATCTATGCTACTATCTCGTTTTCCTTTCATTATTTCCTTTAAAACGCTCCATACTCGTTGCGAATTATACGAAGCAGTTTCTATTTTTCTAATGAAATAGTTTCTCTTACTTTTTCTTATTGATGAAAGATACCGATTTCGTATTGCTCTATATTCATTCCAATGTTCCTCATTTCCAGTTTGCTTTGCTAATTTATTCGCTGCAATCTTTTTTGATTTTAAAAGGCGCAGACTATAATTTTTGTGAAACCATTCATTTGACTTTGGTTTTATCTCTGCTTTCTTGTAAAATACATTTAGGGCCTTATAAATATTTTCATACATATTTTCGCATACTTCATCAATATCACCAGTCGTATCCCACTTTGAATCTTGTAACAGCTTATTGAATATATCTTGATTAAAATTAAATATCCCCTCAATATATTTTTTTGGTGTTCGGCTGCTTTTACTAATTTCCATCAAATTTACTTTCCGTTGTCGAGAATTGGAATCATTTCATCTACAAACGGTTTCAAAAATTCTTCTATTTTTTTTGGCTTACTCTTAATAGGCTTAAATTCTGGTATTTCAAATACTTATGTTAAATAATATTGGTCAAAATTCTGATTTAGAACTTCTAAAAATAGGTAAACCGTCAATATTAATATTTAATGAAATCGACATTGATTCCTTTAAATCTGAGATATATGTTCTTAAACATACTTCAAGCCCCTGATGCCAATATTGACCACCTTCTATTTGTAAGAAACTGTGCCCTGTTTGACGGGGAGTTTGCATTAATGATCTGGGATCATTTTGTAAATTGGCGTTAAAATTTTCATTTAGTTCTTTGATTAGTGGTTTTAAAGCAGGTTCTGGTATATTATACTGGTGTGTCCAGGATTTCAAAAATTCTTTGAATGGCAATCGTTCTCCGTTAGTGCCAGAGCATGTAGAGGATTCATTCACATTATCAATAGTATCATCATAATTTTCTTTTTTGTAATAGTTTTCTTCTGGACTAAAATAATCAATATCGTCGTTGTCATTAAAAGCATCACTAGTTGCGCTACCATGCATACTATCGTCATGAGCATAAGAGCAATGCACAACATTAGTTTGATTTTCCGTGAATTCTATGTGGCTAATAAGTTGTGAACTCGTAGATGGCTGAATTGATAAATTATTCAATTGGGGATGGATGTGCAAACGATGAGTTTTCATTTTCCAAATTATCTTCATGTTTACTGAATTTAACACTAAATCTGTTGTTTACCTCATTGTTAAATGTTGAAAATCTTGACAAATCTATTTTTCGAAAACGTCTTTGGAGTTTACAATTATTTTTTAATTTTTTCCAACTTGATGGTTTTTCAGTTTGTCATCCATGTTTGGTGAAAATTAAATTGTGTTAGATTTGTATCGTATTTTGACAGCATCTTGTACCATTGGGAATATTAGTCACACTCATTCTAAATTATAGACACTTTAATGACTCTAAAGTGAATTATCCTATTGAGTTTTATTTTGATCATATTGAATCCCATAACTTAATACATGTGATCGAAATAAAGCACAAGCTGGTTACAAATCACAAAAAAAAGTCATTAAGTGTCTTATCTAGCACCAGTATACTCGATAAATGACCAGTCGAAATTATGATTGAAAAATGACTTCTTATTATTTCTAAGTCATAGAAATGGTCAACGTATGACTTTTTATAACTTCATGTCATACGGAAAACCAATATATGATTTCTTATGCTTTAGTGGTCAACAGACCGACCAATATATGATACTCTATGGCTAAGTAACCAGCATAATGATCACAATAAGACCCAC
The DNA here is from genome assembly GCA_963556165.1 of Tipula helvola. NCBI lineage: Eukaryota > Metazoa > Arthropoda > Insecta > Diptera > Tipulidae > Tipula > Tipula helvola. Next base: position 217,440,605 of record OY744481.1, on the reverse strand, counting down.
TAACGAGTAGTGATCAACACAATGACCAATATTTGATGTGCATGTCACTAAATGACTAATATAGGACCGATATGAGACGAAACCAAAAAATTAATATGACTTCAGGTTTGCTGGGTAGGGATTTCCGAAATATTGAATGTTTCTAGTAAGAATAAATGTATTTACATAGGTACAGTCAGAAACATTCAGATGTATACGGCTCATATTTAGAAGGAAATTTAAAGATAAAGTTAAAAACCAAACAGAAGATATCATATTTAAAATTTTATTTTTTATCAATAATGTTATCACATAGCTATACATATTTACTTCATATTTATGTATTTTTAAAATAAAAAAAGTAAAAAAAAAAAAAAAGTGTTTCGTTGATTTTAATTTGCCGTATACATCTGAATGTTTCTGACTGTACATAATTTGTAATTTATATGTATATGTATCGAAAGTAATATGAAAAATAAACTAATTACATACATATTTTAGTCGAGGATTGTAAAGCGAAATGGAAAAATTTGCGGGATACATTTTTCCAAATGATGCGACAAGCAAAAAATATCCCCAGTGGATTAAAGAAACCAAAATGGGCATATTACGATTCGCTAAATTTTTTAGTTGCCTTCTTTGATACTCTCAGGTGAGATTGAATATAATCATATTAAGATAATCAGGTGGATTATAGAATTCGCGGGATCGAATCAATCGCGGATGGAAAACTGATGATTTACAGCAATTGTTTCCTATTTCTTTTATATGCAGTTTTCGATCCGCGATTGATTCGCTCCCGCAAACTCTATAATCGACATGAATATGTTTATTAAAACGATGATTGGATGAATTATGTACTTACTAATAAAAAATGTTCTTCCTAGGACTGTAACAAATAAAATTCCAGATCTGGCAGCCAACGCAAGTGTTGATTTGACAGCCCCAATATGAAATTCAAAAGAAACACGAGGTCATAAGGAACCACAACAGTCGACTAATTTATTAGAAGCCACCGCCCCGGTGACACAGTGGTTAGCATACTTGCTTTACGCTCCGGAGGTCCCGGGTTTGATTCCCGGCGGGTGATGAAAAAATCACGGCTGGTTAAGGGTAGGATCAATGAATTAATCACTCATTATCCATTAACAAAAATGATTACGAAACTTCAAAATGAAGCGGCCAAATCCCTCTATGGGATGTAGCGCCAGCGAAAAAAAAAAATAAATAAAAAATGTTCTTCCTAGGACTGTAACAAATAAAATTCCAGATCTGGCAGACAACGCAAGTGTTGATTTGACAGCCCCAATATGAAATTCAAAAGAAACACGAGGTCATAAGGAACCAAAACAGTCGACTAATTTATTAGAAGATAAAATGTTAGAGGTTTTAGAAAAGGACTTAGAGGGAGGAAATTCACGGCCATCTGACGCAAAATTGTTTTTGGACAGCCTAGTGAAGCTCTTAGAGAATTTTAGCGAACAAAAGCGTTCGTTTATCGAAATGAAAGTTTTGGAATTATTCCACTACGTGGAGTACGATATGGTGAACGACAATAATGTCGAATATTCTTTAATTTAAATAAAAAAAAACTGATCTATTCTAGATAATTTTTAATATATAATTATTTACTAAATCAACTGAAATTAAATGTGATAATTTGTGTGATTTAACTTGAATAAATGAAATATTTAATATAAATGTTTTAAAATTATCCCTGAAGCATGATATGATTATGCTGCCATGGAACATCACCTTCAGCAATATACCAATTAGCAAATGCTTTCCGAGTATCAAATGCCTTCAAGTTTGTTATGTCAATGGTGCCATTGGCGTCCTCCTTATTGTCATTGATAACAATTGACTGATTCGTTTTAGCGATACGTAAATACACCCCCGTTCAAAAGTTTAAGACCACATTGCACAATGCACATTGCATTTGCTGACAACAAATGTAAAATCAATACTATTTTTTGTAATAGCTTGATAAATTAAAAATTCATGTTTTTGTCAACAATATAAAACCCAATTTTAGAATAAGATTGTTGAAATGTCATTAAACGGTGTATTTTGCAGTGGTCTTAAACTTTTGAACGGGGGTGTAGTTATGTAAAACACAACAACATACCACTATAAGTTTCGTGAGATCTTCACTACATTGTATTCTCTTCAACAGAATTCTCCATGTTTGTGAGGATATGCCAAACGCGTTTTCCACGATTTGTCTAGCCCGACTGAGCCTAAATACATAATAAAAATTTTTAGTTTTGTATATTAAAAAATTACAACCATAATGATGTTACCTGTAATTGAAAATAATTTTTTTATTATCTAAGTTTTTGCCGGGATAGGGCCGCAATATGGTTGGTTTAAGTCCGAATGCCTCATCACCTACAATCACATAGGGCATTGGCGATGTAGTACTTGGTAGTGGCCGAGGGCTTGGCGAATTTAATTTATTTTGTAGCCATTTCTGCCCAAAATCGCTGTTGGCAAATACAGTTGCATCAGACATCGACCCATAAGCACCCACATCGATATATACAAATTTATACTCGGCATCTACTAGGGCAAGTAAAATAATCGAAAAATGTTTCTTATAATTAAAATGTATGCTCCCACTTTTGGGAAACGAAAAAATTTGAATATGTTTGCCATCGATGGCTCCTAAACAATTAGGAAAGTTCCAGCGGTTTAGGAATCCGTTGAAAATTTCTAACCAATCTTCTTCTTGAAGTGTCGACGGCATTACAATTGGCATTATAATTTCATGAATCATTTCATTTCATAATTATACAGATAGTAGAGTGTCCCCAAAAAAATGAAACGCTAAATCCCGAAATGACCATCCAGTGGCTAAAAATCTGAATTTGCAAAATTAGGGTTATTATCAAATACATATTATGGTAATTACGAGCTTTTCTCTTGACGATATACAAAATCTCGAAAATTCGATGGCCCCGGGTCAAGGTTCGCTTTTATTAAATTAAATAATTTATCAAACATTATCTGTCTCATTCGGAAATATTTAAAATAAAGCTCTGGATATTTCTCCAACTCTTTGACGACTTTATTATATAAACCCAAAGTTGGTCGGTTTTTAAGATACGGATGAATCCAATATCTCCGGCGATTTAGTTTAGTTCTTCGATGTTTCCTCAATAAATAAACGGCAACAATCAGTTTATTTCTTTTTGAAATCATTTTGAACTATATATTTATATAAATTTAATTAAAATATTATTTTATGTGAAATTAAAATATGTTTTACGTTTTAGATTAAAAATTTTAAATACCCTCTAAGGAAAAATGTGAATTCGCTTTTTGCTAACTGAAATCGAACCGTTTATGCGCATCAATTTCACAAGAGGCGATATGAAAGCGAAGCCAAAACGAACTGAATTTTTCACAACCTTTCGATTTGTTTTTTGCGAATCGATTACATTTCATGCTTTGCGAACCGCTTTAATTCTATTGTTTACTGATCGCTTTTGTTTCGTTTTTTACAAAGTCATTGTTTTTCAACGAGAAAACATCATTATTTATTCATTTTCAAAAATAAATATGTAAGTATAATTTTACAATTAAATACGTAAGCACAATATTTAAGTAAATAGTATAAGAATAAATTAATATTAAGAAAATATATGTATATATACAGTTATTTGTGAGGAAGTATTAATACCATTAATTTTATAAATTTTTCATTTGACTTTTGTAAGTTTTATTTTTAAGTATTTATTCAGATCAGCGCAGATTTAGCTATTTGTAGTGTACCTTATTTATATACTTGTGAAAATGGATAGTAAAACTTATTACCAAGTTAGAAAAGAAATTGAGAATATCTGGGAAAATAGTTCGCGACAAATTAAATGTAGCAATTTTGGAGAGAGATCCGTACAGGAAATGTGTTGGGATGAGGACAAAAGTCTTAGCAAAAATTCATTTTATAATGAGAATGAAGTTACAGGCGAGTATGAAGAAGAAAGCACTAAAAACACAAGCAAAAATAGCATCGAAAATAATGAAAATTATAGTTTTTCGGAAATATCAGACAGCAATAATAACCCAAACAAGACCAATGCCTCATCTAATGGCGGAATTTTTGCCATTGATTTAGCAGAATGGAGTATTGAGTTTAAAATTTCGGATGCAGCCGGAAATGCTCTTCTTAAAATTTTAAAAAATTATAATCTAAATGTTCCAAAAAATATGAGAACATTAAAAAAAAACCCAAAACCTTCAATACCAACTGAACTTCATCAAATGGGTGAAGGGTCTGCTCATATTGGAATTCGAAAATATTTAGAAAAATTTATCAGAAATAATTTGCTTGATAATAATTATATTCAACTCGATATTGGAATTGATGGCATTCCATTAACGAAAAGCTCCTGCAGCCAATTATGGCCTATTCTCGGCAATATTATACCTTTTAAAGAGGTTTTTTTAATTGGTGTTTATCATGGCTACAAAAATCCGGATTGTGCCAATAAATTTTTAGAACCATTTGTCAATGAGTTCATAGATTTGGAAAAAAATCCCATAATATTTGAAAAAATGCAAATCAAAGTACAGATCAGATCAATAATATGCGATGCTCCAGCACGGTCCTATGTTTTAGGTATGTAACCATGTTAAAATTTAAAAATCAAATACATTCTAATAACTAGCTTATATTATTAATAGGTGTGAAGTCACATTCTGGGTACTACAGCTGTACTAAGTGCCAAATAAGAGGAACGTATTTTCAGCACAAAGTTTGCTTCCCAGGAATTGAGAATTGTATTCGTACTGATGAACACTTTCGATAGAAAATTCAAAAAGATCATCATATTCGAATTAATAATTCAATAGAACTATTACAAATCGGCTGCGTTAGTCAATTTCCGATTGACTATACATGCACTGCGTGCTGTTAGAGGTCATGCGGCAAATGCTCTTATGCTTAATTAGACCATAGACAATCATACTAGATTTCTCATTTCATTATAACTAAAGGAAAAAAACAAAACTTCTGATAATTCCAATGTATAGTTGTGTTGTGTATTTTATAAGGCAAAGATTTTAGAATGCGTTGCAAATATAATACGTATATGCAATACACCGATAAAATTTGAATGGAAAATTTTTATTTTTATTTTGTGTTTTTAGTCAAATGAGAAATCTATTATAATTGTCTATGATTAGACAAAGGAAAAAAAGTTTCTCACTGAAAAAAAATGCTATTAAAGCAATTAATGATAATTTAAAACAAATTCGGAAATGCATGCCATCCGAATTTTTACGAAAACAGAGAACATTGGTAGAAATAGACAACTGGAAAGCAACAGAATTCCGAATGTTTCTGTGTTACACGGGCATAGCGGCTTTTAAAAATATTTTAGAAGAAAAATATTTTTTGCATTTTTTGATGTTAGTATGTGCCGTTCGCATTTTATCTCATCCAGAAGATTGCATCAGAAATAATCATTGTGCTTCGGAACTTCTAATAGAATTTGTTCAGCAATTTGAAATATTGTATGGAACTGAAAGTATGTCCTACAATGTACATAGTTTGCTACATTTATCGAATGACGTAAAATCTTTTGGACATCTGGATATATAGTGCCTTTAAATTCGAAAACTATATGCAATCTTTGAAAAAAATGGTCAGAAAAGCCGCACGGCCCATCCAACAAATCGTAAACAGATTAAAAGAAAAAGAGCATTTCTTGTAAACTAAGCCAGAGTTAATATTTAATCAAATATTTGCATTCTCCAATGCGCATCCGAACAATTATTGCATAGTACACAAAGATATCCTTAAAATAGAGGAAATAAACGAAACGAACAGCGGTTATATAAAAGCACATGCTTTATTAAATTTAGAAATTTTTTTTGAGTATCCTGTGCCATCATCAATTTTGTCAATTTATTGTAGCAACTCTCAGTCAGAAGAACTTAGCACTGAATTGAAACTGTATAAAATAGTTGATATAAAAGCCAAAATTGTTAAACTTATAACGAATTAAAAATTTATTTATCTGCCATTACAACATTCATAATTATTTTATTTTATATTTTCTTATGTTAAAAAACAATAATGCAAAATGCTCAAATGGAGTTATATGGTAAATAATCTTGTTTTCCAAAAAGTATATTTTTTTCTTCTATGTGATTTGGGTTGGGTCTAACATATTTAAACAAAGAATTTCAAAAACAAAATGCTTAAAAACCTTATCCTCAAACACAAAATCCTCAAACACAAAATCCTCAAACACAAAATCCTAATTGAAAGGATTCAGGCGCCGATTCACAATTTCATAAATCAACTGAATCCTTTCAATTAGGATCTCGTGTAGATTTCAAGCCAAAAAAAATATGTTTCTTATTAAATAAGGTAAAACTATAAGCGGATTAATTTTAATTAATTTATTTTAAAATTGGTAAAATTGGTATTGTAGTGTAACAGTAATTTTTAAATATATAATGAACAAAATAAAACAATATTTTCATAAAATATAGAATAATAATTAACATAAAGTAATATGATATGCAATTGATTTTAAATATTCTATCAATCCTATTTCTTCGCGCTTCTTCATCAACCTTTTTATTTTCTTATATTTTTGAATATGTGATTTCTTAGGCGATATAATTTCTCCAGAGCTTATTTTCTCAAGAGTTGTTTTAACCAAAATCATCTCTTTCCCCATTTCTTTAATTATAGCATAAAGGCCGCTATGTTTCTTTCCGACTACTACTTTCAAGCGACGATGCCAAGCTTCAACTGAATTTTGAGTTCGTGGATAATTTTCTTTTACCAATTCCACAACCGACCAAAACGCAGGGTCATATTTTGGCTTCATCTATTTTGATTCACCTGATATGTAGGTTTTTTTAAACCATAATCCCAGTTTTTGTAACGATTCATTTTGAAAGGTGCTGCTTAACTCCGAATAATACTTTGGAATTTCGGCGTGTGGTATAAATGATAAACTTTTCAGCATTCTGATTTGTAAGTTTATATTTTCGTTATTGCCATATTCTACGGCTAGGCCTTCTTTTTGGGTACGTCTCCATATAATTTGCCCAAAATGGAATAGGCAACCTTTAAACGTAGCAGAAGGAAAGTATGATCTAGCAGCAGACGAAATTGATTTTTCAAAATCAGTAATAATAATTTTTGTTGCTAATGAAATGTTTCTCTCAACTGCTAAAATATGCAATTCATAAAAAAATTCTGAATATGAATTTTTAGATTTTGAACTCATTAAGCAAAACACAAGAGGAATAATCTGATCACCAACTTTGCCATGAATGCTAAACAATTGCCGCATGATTGATGGAACAATGTAAAATGTTCCATCCATCAGCCAACATTCAGCCTTCCCTAAAGCAGTTAATGACGTAGTTGTTCCCAATATAATTAACATTTCATCATTAAATCGTTTCTCTGATAGCACAAATAACTCATCTTCCAAAAATAATATTTCTTCAGGAATTTTTATAGTATCTAAACTATTTGGTTCGTTGTAAGATTCATGCGCCCGACGTATTCTTCCAATTTTCTCTTTCTGCGCTCTTTTACTTGGTAAATACACTCTACAGTTCGGTTGGCAACTAATTACAGCTTCTCGAATTATCTGACAAGGTTGCAATGAAGAAGAAGATGATATTTCTTTTAAAACATTGTTAGCTTGTGTAACGTGTTTTTTAAATGCACTAGGATCATGACTATGTATTGATGGTGAAACGAAAATCCCTTTCAATTGATATGGTTGAGTTTTGTGCGTGTCGCGAAGAGGCAACGCATTAATTTTCCCATTAAGTACCGCAAATGAGATGAAGAGGAATATTTTGGTGACGTTAAACTTGTGTTTTTGTGTTGCGTTATTTTTCGTGTATATTCTACCAAATTCCAATCATTAATCATTTATACTTTGTTTGGTAATGAGTATGCTCTTAATAAAATTCGTTAAATTTAATTCGTGGTTGTGAATTTATTTGGGATGGTTTTCCAATAAATTTCTTAATATAAACGTAGTGTTAATTATACCCTTGTTTACTGTAAGTACACGCAAAACATATATCCTCATACGGGGGTACTTAGGATAATTAATTTAAATCCTTGCAGGATTTTGTGTGTGCAACAACTTAAATTAAATAAAATCTAAGGTCAAAAGATCGACTCTATCGGATTAACAGTGCACCGTTTGTATGGTTACCAACCTCGCCTTGGAGTTTCTGTGTGTTTCTGGTAGGTCTAGTTACTGGTTTTCGTGAAAATCAAGTTTTGTTAATGACTTGATAAATGGCTTCTGCCTCAATTAACGCACGAACTAATTTTGGTTTAATAAACCTTTGCAGATTCCAAGGAAGTATTACCCTGTTGGTGTTGGGTGTGGCTGCCATTACCGTTTTGTGCCGTACCTAGTATTTATTAATTGGGAGTATTTGCTCGGATATATCAGTGATTATTTCAGTGAACAAAAATTCTAAATCGGTCCAAGTACCATCAAGTGTCATTCGAGTGAAAATTTCTGTTTGGCTCACTAAAATTTGATTAAGTTTTATGGCCACAAATTAACTAAATTAATTTTTTTTTGTATTATAACTATTTTTTTTTATTACCTTAACTTATACAGTAATATGATGTTTATTTAAATTCGTATTTTTTTGTTAATCTGTTTATTCATACTTATGTAATAATAACTCAATTGTGACAAGTTCAAGTGCAAGTGTTCGGGACAATTTTTTTTAGGTACATACGAATATCTCAATTACAGCCATCTGTAAAGCGCTTTGCTGGTGTGACTGGTAAGTTTTCAAGATTTATATATTACATAAATGTTCCGATTTAAATTGCCGATTTTATTATTACATGAGTATAATATATGAAGAGGTATAAATACCATATTATCTTATATTGCAATTTTTTTTTTCTTTTACTTATTTAAATGAATAAATTATGTTTATAATGTGTTAATCACGCGTCTTTTAAGGGGATAAGGGAGGGTCTCATCATGGTTAAAACTGTACTAGATTCAGAGTGTAAAGATTTGTTGTTCTAATGTAAAGCAGCTGGATATATATTCGTTAAGTTCCCGTTACTCACGCCCATGCAGACTCCAGCTAGCAGGTTAATGGCTGCTACGGGAATACCTAGCTTAACGGATTTTCTGTTAACGTAGTTCGACTTGTGCGGTTACGTTACAGTGGTGCCCAAGCTCAGAGGCTCTTGAACACATATTTTATTACCGATTGTACTTTACTGTAGGTTTAAATAAAATAAATAAATAAATAAATAAAGACATTTGGAATTTATTAACATCGTTTGTACAGTAATCAATGCTGTGTTAACCGTTTTTTTTTTCTCTCTAGCTTTGCTTTGATTCTTTTACTTAAATATCCATAATTAAATGTTGAATTTGGTTTGAATGGAAGTTTCAAAGTAAAACTTATTTCATATATTGGTTTCTAAATGTCTTAATAAAATGTTTTTTCTTTATTTAATTTAATTCTGTTTGTATTTTGAATCCCCGTTGGATTGGATTTTGAACCAGTAAAAGCTTCTCTACCGATCAAATGTGTACTTTTAATCTAGTTTTCGACTGTTGATGAATAGTAATTTTGGTTGTTAGTTTAGTAAATGCAAAGTTGGGTGATGCCGATCGAACGAAACCCTGTGTAAGGTTGATCGTACTTGTCGCGCTCCAAAATATCCGTATGTTTTAATACCGTTTAAAATACATTTTTCCTTTTATTATTAAAAGTTCGAACAAAAGTTTCAAGAAAGTGTATCTGTAATTTATTTTCAATATGTTATTTTAAAGCCAATCCAATAGGTTGTCACTAATGCAATATTATTTTTTTCTCTTTAAGTTTAAAATTCAATTCAAGGTATGACTTTACTTTTGTACCCATGTTTGATTGGTTGAACAGAAGCGGCACGTCATATTTCTGAATCATATAAGTTTACCTTACTTTAGTTTCCGGCACAGTACAGCAAACTTTTCATGTTGAGACCTTCCACCCCCTCGCTCGTATATCTACATATTTAAACAAGTATATTTAAATATTTATTCGTATTGTACTTTATTTATAATTTGTTTAGATTCTAAAATATCTATTCATAGTTTTCGTATATATTATTATTATTTTTGTTCCTGTTATTTTTGAAATCATTAAATTTACAATATTATCAAAAATTTTAAGTTAATAGGCAAGTTTCGTTTAACTTGAAATCTCATATAAGAATATCCATATTTATAGAGATCATATTTCTAGATTTTGAAATATCCCTGATTAATAATGAATGTCGATCATCTCGAACACGACGAATTTCAAGTTGAATGTGAAATTCGCAACTTGAACGGTACAGCCCTACAGCCAGAACGTTACCAACTTCTTAAAGCACAAATCGCAATAGAACCAGAAACACCCGTTTTTATCCCAGTTATAGCTCATCGAACTGCCAAGAAAAATCCATTGCGTGAGGTAGATTTTTGTAATCGGAAGTTACTTAACTTTCAGTTACAACTAAACGAAAATAAAACTGATAAGGTACTATTTGCTAAAATTGAGTCTAGAATTAGGCATGTACAGGGCAGATTGCAAAGAATTTCTAAATCGAAAACGGCTAACTGTTTAGCTTTGGAAACTTTAAGGTCTTGTGACAAATTATTAAGTGTAGTTCAAGAAGCAATCGAGAAAAATACCGTGTTAAATGAAGATTCATTGCACGACGTAACATTTACTGAAACTACGTATGATGATATGTTTTTTGACGAGGATATTCCGTACAATTCATCACAAGATCTTAACGAACACAACAACGTAGTGGGAAAGGCAAAGGATGTAAGTAATCTTTCACTATCTGAACACCTAACCAAAACATCTTCTTCGTCTGCAATACCAGCAGAAGATCAACAAGTGAATCATAGTTTCCATCAAGATATAAATTCCATAACAGATCAATTAATTCAACTTGAAATACCAACGAATACTCGTGAACTCCGCAAAGTTCATTTTCAGGAGTTAAACCAAAATGAGGGTAGTAGTAGTTCCAATTATATTCCAGTATCGACAGATCTGAGAGACGCTATAGATGGTATGAAAAAAATTTCCAATTCTGATAATTTGGCTATGGAAATAAATAAACTAACAAAGTCGACTGAATTAGTGAAACATAACTTAAACGAATATTTCGCTAGACAATCGAGACTTGTCCAACCGACCCCAACTCAAAATATTAACCGAAATCAGTCAGGTGTCATGACAAACCAACCAATTTCACATCAAATCCATGGTTCTCAGAATAATTTTCGAACAACTACTGATTTACCAGTGACCGTTGATCAGAACACTAATTTCAATGATTTACCACGTCAGTTAAATGTAATGTCTGATTATGGAAATGAACCTATATATTCAGGGAATCGCCAGACCAATTTATCAGATGAACCTAAAACATTAAAATCGTGGAATATAAAATATGGTGGTGACCGTAATGATCGTGCGGTTGAAAAGTTTATATTTCAACTGGAATATTTGGCAAATACTTTTAGAGTATCCCAACGAAGACTGGTACAGGAATTGGGATTTCTATTGTTTGGTGAAGCCGCGGAATGGTATTGGGCTTTTGTTCGGAAAAATTTGTTTTCCGATATAACTTGGGTTCATTTAAAGCGCGAAATGCTGAAATACTTTCATGATTCTAAAACCGATGACACAATAAAATCTGATTTGGACAACCGAAAACAGCAATACAAAAACGGTGAATCTTTCATTTCTTTCTACAGAGTGATGTACATGATGTCAAGTGGATTACATACGCCACTTCCAGATCAAGAATTTATTCGTATTTTAACTAAAAATATGCGTCCAGGTCTAAAAATCGCTACGAAGGGTGAGACTTATATTACGGTGGATCGACTAATTAATCGATGCAAAGAACTCGAAGATATGTGGGTCGAAGAACGTTACAATCCAGAAGTTGGTTGTCAGAAACCAAATTTAAGAGTTCAATTCGACGTAGATGAAATAACACAGTATCGTGATACTCATACACAAACGGGTGGATTGAAAACTAATCAATATATTCAATCATCTAAACATTTGGAGAATTTACCACCATCACTTGTTAATGATGTAACTATAAATTCGGAGAGGTCCATGTCGGAACCATCATCCTTTCAAATTACCACTAGTCCAGATAATTATGAGGTTGACGCATTCTATCAAAATAATGTGTCCCGGTTTAATAATGCAAAAGATGTAAAACCTACCAATTACGTGGCAAAATCCGTCGTCTATTGTTTTAATTGTGCTGGGCGAGACCATCCCTATTTTAAATGTCCATATGAAGAATTACATAAATTCTGCAAAAGATGTGGATTACCAAATGTAGAGACGGAAGGATGTACTAGATGTAAACCCCGTTCGGGAAACTTGACACCCGGAGGGAAATTACTGGGGAACGTTTACCCTCCGGAAATTACTCCAAATTGTCCCAGGACTATACCAAAAGAGGAAGCGGCTTCCAACACCTGGCCCGACCTCCGGTATCCACGATAACTAGTATACCAACACAAATCCAACAAGTACTTACCAACACATCTTGTCGAAATCCTTTGGGGGTTTCGTCATTAACAACAGAAGGTACTATCACTCCCTCCCGACACCGATTGCGAACCATAAAATATTGGAAGTCACGAAAAAGGTATACCAAAGTAGTTTCATCATCTATTATTCTCGATTCCGTCGATGGAAGGCCTCGAGCTTACGTTACCATTAATAATGAAACTTACTGTGGGCTTCTTGATAGTGGTGCTAACATAAGCGTTTTAGGAAAAGGTTGTGAAAAATATCTCGCTAATCCGAACGTAAAGTTTAGCAGTTTACCGTCGTTTCTTAAAACTGCGAGCGGTCAAAAACAACGAATTTTGGGTTATATCACTGTAAAAGCTTGTTTCAATGAGCAAACAAAATTAACAAGATTTTACTTAGCGCCAGACCTAACAGAAGTTTTATATCTCGGAATCGATTTCTGGAATATCTTCAATATCATTCCTTCGGTTGTTTCAGAAATTTTGGATTCTAGCTCTCCAATTAACGAACCACAGGATGCTGACTATCATCTACTCTCTGTGGAAAACAAAATTAAGCTGGACGAAGTAATTGCATCATTCCCAAATTCAGAAAAGTTAGGATTGGGGAAAACTACCCTAACCACTCATATTATTGATGTAGGTTCCGCAACGGCAGTTAAACAGCGCTACTATCCACTTTCACCTGTGAAGCAAGCTGACTTATACGCAGAAATTGACAGGATGATAAGTCTTGGTGTTATCGAGGAGTTCACCCGTCACCTTGGTCCGTAAACCAAATGGAAAGATGCGATTATGCTTAGATGCCCGGAAGGTAAACGAGGTTACTGTGAAGGATGCTTATCCCTTGCCCATCATTGAAGGTTTGCTAGGCCGTCTAGATAAGACACGGTTTATATCTACGATCGATTTAAAAGACGCGTTTTGGCAGATTCCCTTAGATGAGCGGTCAAGGGATAAGACGGCTTTCACAGTGCCCGGTCGTCCATTGTATCAATTTACGGTGATGCCTTTCGGGTTATGTAATGCCCCGCAACGGATGTGTCGACTAATGGACGCTGTGATACCCTATCACCTTCATGACAGGGTCTTCGTGTACCTAGACGACCTTCTTATAACATCCGCAACAATACAAGAGCACTTATCACTTCTCACTGAAGTAAGCCGTCGATTACGTGAAGCGGGTCTAACAATTAACACGGACAAGAGTCGCTTTGGATTGCGAAGAGTTAAATATCTAGGATACATTGTGGAAGATGGTGCTTTACGAGTAAACCCAGAAAAAGTAGAAGCAGTAAGTGAGTATCCGCCACCAACATCTATAAAGCAAGTCCGAAGATTTTTGGGAATGACAGGATATTACCGCCGATTTATAAAGGATTATTCTTCTGTAGCCGCTCCTTTAACCGAGCTCTTAAAGAAGTCGAAGAAATGGGTATGGACACCAGAAGCGAATGCAGCCATTGAAAATTTGAAATATGCCTTGACCACTGCACCTGTGTTACAAAACGCTGACTATGAGCGTCAATTTTATGTACAATGTGATGCTAGCACCACGGGAATCGGCAGTGTCCTTTTTCAGAGGGATGATGATGGAGCAGAGCACCCTATTGCTTATGTTTCGAAAAAACTGAACCCGGCACAGAGGAATTATAGCATTACTGAGCTTGAATGCTACGCGGTTATTCATGGGGTTAAATCTTTTCGATCTTATGTGGAGGGTTATCGGTTCACGATCATTACCGATCATGCCAGCCTCAAATGGTTGATGAGCCAAAGGGATTTGACGGGAAGGTTAGCGAGGTGGAGCTTGAAACTCCAGGCCTACAACTTTGATATTGAACATCGCACGGGATCGCAAAACGTTGTACCAGATGCTTTGTCGAGGGTAAACATTGATGAAATTTTAGTCAACCCAAATAATAGCGCTGATGGCGAAGTTCCACTTCATGTGAATTTGTCCTCACCTCATTTTCGTGATGACGATTATGTCAATAAAATTAAATGCTTAAAGGATAAACCAAATCTGGAGACAAATATAATCGAAAAAGATGGTAAGCTTTTCATTTGTCTGAACCATGGAATGACATATTTGGAGGATGATGAACCCCAATGGAAGTTGATAATTCCAAACTCTTTAATTAAAGACTTGATAGTCATGGCTCACGAACCACCAACTTCTGGACATTTGGGCATAGAAAAAACTTTAAACAGACTTCAGAGGCAGTTCTACTGGTCTGGAATGGCTAGAGATGTCATAAATTATGTCAATAGCTGCCTTACGTGTAAAACAGTCAAACCTGTTAACTATTTAACAAAACCTCCAATGGGGAGTATGATGGAAGTATTTCGTTCATTTCAGTTTCTTTATTTAGATTTTTTGGGCCCGTATCCTAGATCAAAGAATGGTAATTGCTATCTGTTAATGATTTTAGATAAATTTTCCAGATTTGTTTGTGTCCAACCAGTTCGGCAAGCAACCGCTTTCGCTACAATCAGTTTTCTTGAAAAATTCTTTCTTAGGTTCTCTGTTCCTGAAAAAATTTTGACTGACAATGGCCCTCAATTTGCATCGCTTGCATTCAAAGGGTTACTCAATAAATATGGTGTACATCATATTTTAACACCTAAGTATTCGCCTCAAAGCAATGCTTCGGAGAGGGTTAACCGAACCATCCTAGCATCAATTCGGGCTTATATTAAGCATGATCAAAGAACATGGGATGCCCATATTCATGAATTCGAATCGGCCTTGAACAATTCAAAGCATAGTGCCACTGGGTTTTCTCCGCATTTTGTCGTATTTGGTATGCATCAAATATTACACGGCTCGGATTATGCATTGCACAAAACCTTAGGTCTTTCAGGAAATAGTTACGTATCCATAGAGGGTAAATGTAACCGATTGAATACAGTGCGACAAAAGGTAGTTCAAAATTTAAAAGAATCACATGAGCGAAGCGCGAAATACTATCACTTGCGAAGTAGACCACGAAATATTAATCCAGGAGATGCGGTTCTAGTGAAAAATTTTGCACAGAGTGATGCAATAAAGAAGTTCTCAGCTAAATTAGCACGTCAAGCTATTAAAGGTATAGTTGGTAAACCTATAGGCAATGTAGCTTTTGAAATAATTGATGAAGCGGGTAAAAAGTTAGGTGTATATCACGCCAAAGATTTACGACATGTGTAGTTTCCGTAAGCCAAATTTTGTTATGTGCCTGGACTAGAGACATCTCAGGGGTTGGGTTTCCCCACGAATGAAACGAAAATCCCTTTCAATTGATATGGTTGAGTTTTGTGCGTGTCGCGCAGAGGCAATGCATTAATTTTCCCATTAAGTACCGCAAATGAGATGAAGAGGAATATTTTGGTAACGTTAAACTTGTGTTTTTGTGTTGCGTTATTTTTCGTGTATATTCTACCAAATTCCAATCATTAATCATTTATACTTTGTTTGGTAATGAGTATGCTCTTAATAAAATTCGTTAAATTTAATTCGTGGTTGTGAATTTATTTGGGATGGTTTTCCAATAAATTTCTTAATATAAACGTAGTGTTAATTATACCCTTGTTTACTGTAAGTACACGCAAAACATATATCCTCATACGGGGGTACTTAGGATAATTAATTTAAATCCTTGCAGGATTTTGTGTGTGCAACAACTTAAATTAAATAAAATCTAAGGTCAAAAGATCGACTCTATCGGATTAACAGTGCACCGTTTGTATGGTTACCAACCTCGCCTTGGAGTTTCTGTGTGTTTCTGGTAGGTCTAGTTACTGGTTTTCGTGAAAATCAAGTTTTGTTAATGACTTGATAAATGGCTTCTGCCTCAATTAACGCACGAACTAATTTTGGTTTAATAAACCTTTGCAGATTCCAAGGAAGTATTACCCTGTTGGTGTTGGGTGTGGCTGCCATTACCGTTTTGTGCCGTACCTAGTATTTATTAATTGGGAGTATTTGCTCGGATATATCAGTGATTATTTCAGTGAACAAAAATTCTAAATCGGTCCAAGTACCATCAAGTGTCATTCGAGTGAAAATTTCTGTTTGGCTCACTAAAATTTGATTAAGTTTTATGGCCACAAATTAACTAAATTAATTTTTTTTTTGTATTATAACTATTTTTTTTTATTACCTTAACTTATACAGTAATATGATGTTTATTTAAATTCGTATTTTTTTGTTAATCTGTTTATTCATACTTATGTAATAATAACTCAATTGTGACAAGTTCAAGTGCAAGTGTTCGGGACAATTTTTTTTAGGTACATACGAATATCTCAATTACAGCCATCTGTAAAGCGCTTTGCTGGTGTGACTGGTAAGTTTTCAAGATTTATATATTACATAAATGTTCCGATTTAAATTGCCGATTTTATTATTACATGAGTATAATATATGAAGAGGTATAAATACCATATTATCTTATATTGCAATTTTTTTTTTCTTTTACTTATTTAAATGAATAAATTATGTTTATAATGTGTTAATCACGCGTCTTTTAAGGGGATAAGGGAGGGTCTCATCATGGTTAAAACTGTACTAGATTCAGAGTGTAAAGATTTGTTGTTCTAATGTAAAGCAGCTGGATATATATTCGTTAAGTTCCCGTTACTCACGCCCATGCAGACTCCAGCTAGCAGGTTAATGGCTGCTACGGGAATACTTAGCTTAACGGATTTTCTGTTAACGTAGTTCGACTTGTGCGGTTACGTTACAATGGTCCATTTTTGGGAGCATGCAACCCATTGATAAAATCTGTGGTTACTGTAGCCTTATACAACAACTCCTTTCTTTTAGCACAACACCATCTATATAAATTTTTCTTACTTTTGGATTGTAAATGATAATCGAATCCATCAATTATCAATTTATTGTGTCCTTTGTTTGACTTTAGTACCGTAATGTCCATATTATGTGTTACTATTGTGTATTCACTTTAATTGATTAAAAATGCAAATCAAAGACAAACTTTTTCTAAATACGTATATTTATGTAATTTCAAGATCAGAGGACAACTAAAACTGATTAATGTGTTCGAAAATAATGCAATTTGTTTGTTTCCATTAAAAAACAAAGGAAATTTCTCAGCGATATCTATGTTGTGTGGAGATTTTAAATTTATTGATATTGTGTATGGGGATTTTCAGTTTATTTTTATAAAGTGGATTAAATGGTTTGAGGATTTTGTGTTTTAGATTTTTGTGGGTTTCCCATTTCGTATATCTTTCTATTTAGATGAGCAATTTTCTCAGGCTTACGAAGACGAGGGATCAGATAATTTATTTAATACCGAAGATGATCAGAATTACCTGAATTTTTTTAAAATCGATAAAACTATAAAGCCGGCAACAAGCACACAAAAACCGATCCACAAAAAATTTACGTATTTAAATACAAGTATTTCTGGAAGGCCTAATGTATTCTATGGCTTGAAACAAAACATTAAACCTTCTTCACAAGCTACTCCAGAACTTCCGAAAAATCTAAAAGTAATTGAAAAAGGAAGCCAAACGGATCATATTTCTGAAAATAACGATGTTTGCCAGCAAAACCAAATTTTGCTCAAAGCATTGATGAAGGACGTAAAATTTTTACGACATGAGCTGCAGAAATCACAAGCAACCAATAGTCAATTTTTAGAAAGATCTAAAACCACAATACATCTCGACATTCCACGGAGAACCGTCACAGATTTTAGAGATCTCGACGAGAAACTTAAATCTCTTGAATATGAGCAAGCTTTTTTAAATAGATTTATTTTATTGATTATACTATAATAATTAAAAACGATCTTTGGTGTAGAAGCCTATCAATTTATTTTGTAAATACTTCACAACCTGACGTTTCGGATACTTTCCGTATCCATTCTCAAAGATTTCTAAAAAATTTTTTAGAAAAACGTCGAAAATAATTATAAAAATACATCAATATAATACCAACAAAATGTTCTAACCTTATACAATTTCAAAAAATACACTTACAGAGAAAAAAAAAATTAAATTTTTCGTATGTAAAATTAATCAACAATAAACTTTCTTGTGAAAACATAACAAGAAAAATGATTGCTACGTCAACGGTAACTACCAAATCGAAAAAATTGTAGAGAAAAACCTTGTAAAACACTATAAGATTCACTCCAACCTGGAATAGAAAAAATCATGAACCAGAAATGATGATGAATGAAAGGGACAATGAAATAACAATAATAAAATACGATAATATGAATAATACCACTATCTTATCTAGAAACTAAAGAAAACTCAATTTCGTTCAACCCGATAGGTTTAAGATCACAGAAAATATTACTAATATTTTACGGTTGGGATTAGTTCGAGAAACACACCAATGCATGACAAAATGAAACTTGAAGAAAAAACTTCACTTAACGAAATAACAAATTGTGAATTTTCTTTCAATGGGAGAAAGTACAAGCAACTTTTCGGTTCACCAATGGGCTCACCAGTAAGTCCTGCTGTTGCTAATATGGTCATGGAATATTTAGAGACTAATGTTCTTAAGTCTCTTGATTTCAAACCTTTGTTTTTTTATCGGTACGTGGATGACATTATTACTGTCATACCAGAAACTAAAATTCAATATTTTTTAGATAAATTTAATTCATTTAACAGCAATTTAAAATTTACCATAGAACTTGAGATGGATGGATGTTTACCCTTTTTAGATCTTTTAATCATTAGAAATAATGATGACACTGTCGTTACTGATTGGTATCATAAAGCTACTTGGTCAGGGAGGTATTTGAACTATCATTCTCATTTGCCGAACTCTTATAAATGCAACACAGTACAATTGTTAACCCAAAAAATTTTAAATTTATCAGATTCCATTTTCCATAAGAAAAACTTAAAACTACTAACCCAAACCTTATTGAATAATAATTATCCTATTAATATGATCAAATCCATAATCAACACAACCATTCACAATCCATCTAATAATCGCCGTGTTAATACCACGCCCACTTCTGACACCACAAATTACATTTCGATTCCTTTTGTAAAGCATCTTTTTCATAAAATCAAATTTTGTCTCAGGAAATTTAATTTTCAAGTAGTAGGTCGTTCAAATACTAACCTTAATCAAAGCGTTTTCTCTCGTCTTAAAGATCCGGTAGATAAAGAGCTTAGAAGTAACGTTGTGTACAAAGTACAGTGTCAGTGCGGGTGTGTATATATCGGGCAGACAAAACAGTATCTAAAGAATCGTATTTACCAGCACAACTATGATGCAACGAGATTTTCAAATAATGGTGGAATGGTTGTAGAAAATATTAGTGCTTTGTCTGCACATTTATCTCGTATGTCTCACAAGATTGGTATAGACAGTACAACTATTTTAGAGCATGAATCTAACTTAAATAGAAGACGCATCCTAGAGATGTTACACATAAAAATGAATACTAACACTATCAACAGACAGAACGATTGTGAATATATTCATGACTCATATAACTTTTTATTCCGTTAAGTGAAGTTTTTTCTTCAAGTTTTTTTGTCATGCATTGGTGTGTTTCTCGAACTAATCCCAACCGTAAAATATTAGTAATATTTTCTGTGATCTTAAACCTATCGGGTTGAACGAAATTGAGTTTTCTTTAGTTTCTAGATAAGATAGTGGTATTATTCATATTATCGTATTTTATTATTGTTATTTCATTGTCCCTTTCATTCATCATCATTTCTGGTTCATGATTTTTTCTATTCCAGGTTGGAGTGAATCTTATAGTGTTTTACAAGGTTTTCTCTACAATTTTTTCGATTTGGTAGTTACCGTTGACGTAGCAATCATTTTTCTTGTTATGTTTTCACAAGAAAGTTTATTGTTGATTAATTTTACATACGAAAAATTTAATTTTTTTTTCTCTGTACCCAAGTATAACAAAAATTGAACTCATTCATAAGTTCCAAGTTTTTTTCCATCTATCAAAATTATCGATGGAACTTACGTAACCCACATATATCAAGTTCCATCGGTTTAGTATTTTTGTTTCACTTTTCATAGAAAATCTTATAATATAATGGAACTCAAACTTATACTCAGTTGCATAAAAATGAATCATTTATTTGAAGTAGTGATACTTGGGTAATTGTATGTTTTGAAATTGTATAAGGTTAGAACATTTTGTTGGTATTATATTGATGTATTTTTATAATTATTTTCTACGTTTTTCTAAAAAATTTTTTAGAAATCTTTGAGAATGGATACGGAAAGTATCCGAAACGTCAGGTTGTGAAGTATTTACAAAATAAATTGATAGGCTTCTACACCAAAGATCGTTTTTAATTATTGAAGAATAAAGCCTAAGATCATCATAATCATGATTATACTATATAGATTTATATCCCGTATATTTTTAATTCACAGAGAGACGCTTTTAAACTGTTGAATGATAATGCGATGGACAAATTTATTCGAGCCTGTTTGAGATCCGTAATTACCGATAATGCAGCCTGTAACTTTTCATGGTTTGGACATCATGAAAATATAGCTGTAAAATCATATAGCATTATGAATGTTATTAAAGGTATTTTATTATTTGTTTTTGTTTTTAAATAATATTTTTTTAATTCTACGGATTTATTATAATTTCAGAAAGTACGATGCAGAAATTCCCAACGGCTAGGGTTGGAGACGTAATATATGTAATTAAACGCTGGTTTCAATATGCGAAGGATCGCCACAGAAAAGCTAGCCTCATTAATTCACGTAATGCTACGGAATAATTATAGTAAACTATTTTTGTGAGGTAGAATTTAAATCCTCAACTTTTACCATTTATTTTGCAATAATTTAAATTATAATGAAAATACAACTCTCGAAACATTTAATCATATCATAAAGAATACAAATTTATAATTTTATTTTGGAATTTAGGTACTACCTTATATTTATTTTAAATACAATAACTAAATGTGATAAATAAATAACAATAAATAAGAATTCAAAAACAAGAGATTTTTTAATATAATAACGTTTCTCTTTAGAATTACAAGAACATGTATTTTTGGTGTTGCAGAAATACTTCGCGTTCACGTCACAAAAACAATTCCTTTTGGCGTTTTAAAATCAAACCACTTTAACGTTATAAAAATAATTCACTTTGACGTTATAAAAACAGTTCACTTAGGAGTTACGAATACATAATAGTTAGGTGTTACTCTTTTCATTTTAATATTCTTATTCTTATGTCTATAAAAACGGTCCGTTTTTATCATACTAAAGTGTTACGCTAGCGAAGTCTTATATATAAGACTTACTACTTTTTTGGTACGCTTGCGTTACGCCTTCCTTAGAGGATAATGAAAATCTGAAAACAATAGAATGAATCAAAATGTGACATAAAATATCGCTCGTCTTGTATGTGTACACAATTCGCTCTCGCGCTTGTAGAACTGACTCGTTCCTCGCTACTCGCTCTCAATGTGCACCATCCTTAAAAATTTTAAATAATGAAAATCTGAAAACAATTGAATGAATCAAAATGTGACATAAAATATCGCTCGTCTTGTATGTGTACACAATTCGCTCTCGCGCTTGTAGAACTGACTCGTTCCTCGCTACTCGCTCTCAATGTGCACCTAATACACACATTTTTAAATTTTTTGTAAAACACTTGTTATTTCGCAAAATTAGTTTTGCGAAATATTTAACAAGTGTTTTAAAAAAAAAAATTAAAAATGTGTGTATCGATTGGTTTCATTTAAATTTAAAATTATCGCGATTAAGAGCGATTTTTTTTGCCGCTGGGAGTAGAACATAATTTCGCGGCGGCAAATAAAACTTCATTCGATACATTTCTTAAAATTGTAATTTTTCTAATAAACATATAAAGTTTGTAAATTGTTTTATGAATAATAATTTCAAGTAAAGATTTCATATCACTACATAAGCAAAAAAACGTGTATTCAAATTTGCCGCCGACGCGCCGCGCTTGGTATAATAGAACCTTTAATTAACCAATTTTATCGTCACTATAACACGATAACAATCTGTGAAAATTTTAAAATGTTGTTTGACAACAACATTTTGTATCCTCTGTTCTATCCACCGAAAACAGAAGATAGAAGCAGAGGATATAACAAAATCCATTAATTTATTTGCTTATTCATAAATCATAAGCAACCATTACACGATCAATATTAATGTCATTACCAGTAATGTCAATCCTGCATCAATACTATGTACTTCAATATTTTTTAACCTTACACAATCATTATTAATGACAGTAATTCCATCATTACTAAGCATTCATTACTGCTAGTAGAAGCATTTTTTTCTTAAATTTTACATGGATCCTAAAGAAAAAGCGTGTATTGTATCTGTATCCTCTAATCCATAAAACATATCATCCATGTTGATGAATTTTTACTGTTTATTTACAATTTAATAATTATTACTTTTTTTATATATTTATTAAAAAAAATATAATTAAGTAGATAACCTCAAATTTATGTAATATTCAATAGTAGTGACACACAGTAATAACGCGAACCCTACACTATCATTAATAATGACAGTATCCCCACCACACATCAATAATGATGTCTCGAAATCAAAAAATCCGGATTTTCATCATTACCGACCATCATTCGCCATTACTTCAAGTTACACGATCAATATTAATGTCATTATCAGAAAGTAATGACATTATTATTGACCGTGTAATGGTTGCTATACAATGCAACCGACGATAAATCCGAAGTTAAACATTATCGTCTATCCGCGTTCATACAATCGGTCCTTAGTGGTATCTATGTAGAAATGAAAACTACAAAGCTTACTTTTGGTTTTTACCAAATTTAAACAATTTTATTTACGAATAGTAACTAACACTCATGATAAACCAATTTAATATGTATGATCAAGCGCATGTATTGCTATCTCTTTCACTAAAAAATTCTGTCATTCGGTGCTTTTTTCTTGATATACTTTTTTTTATAAACACTAGTTCATAGCAAACAAAAACAAATCGAATTGGTTTGCGGTGATAGTTTTTGTGAAAATTTTGTGAAAACAACGAAGCCTTGTGATTTTATCGCACCGAATGACGATATGCGCAAGAAAAGACGAATTTGAAACAGCTGTCAATCATACCTATTCAATTGGTTTATCATGACTAACACTTAGAACATTTTATTGGTTTTACCATAGACATTCATACTAGATTTCTCATTTCATAATAGCTAAAGGAAAAAAACAAAAACTTCTGATAATTCCAATGTATCGTTGTGTTGTGTATTTTATAAGGCAATGATTTTAGAATGCGTTGCAAATATAATACGTATATGCAATACACCGATAATATTTGAATGGAAAATTTTTGTTTTTATTTTCTGTTTTTAGTCAAATGAGAGATCTATTATGATTGTCTATGGTTTTACTGTGTATTCATTTTTATCAAATTGAATAAAATTGAGTGGCCGTGGACGATTGAAGTTCAATTTGTCCCATTTTAAACTGCAACCTTTGAAGCCATTTGAGCAATATATCCGACGCTGCGGTATCGTCTTCAGAATGTGAAGGAGCTAAATCACGGCAATTTTGTAATCGGACATGTAACGTACCCGAAAGTTGTGAATTCGAAGAAAGCACTGGACACCACAATGGAAGTAATTTTGCAAGAATAGTTGACCGTGTTTCGTGTAGAGCTTCCAAAAGTGATAAGAAATGCAAATTAACCATTTCAGAAAGCTGGAAAATTAAATTAATTATGATAGCTCAGTTCCATAACCATTGAATATATACTCACTTTTGCATGTGACACTAACTGAAGGATGCATGGAGTTACTTTTGCCCAAAATTCAAACAATATTCCCATTGTAATATTATGAGTCTCTGATGATGGGGGCGACAAGTTAGCCTGCTGTTCTAAATACACTGTCCATAATTGGCATAATGTAAAAGCATGGAATAAGGAAGACATGTGGACTACAGAAGTCTTAGATTGTTCGGCAAAACCCGCAAATATGACTTGAATATGATCAGCAATATGACAACTAGCTTCTTGCGGAACTGGTTGTGTGGTTGATTGACCAGGATGTTGTAAATGGTAATGAACGGCCGCTCCATGTAACCCAATTTTACCACCACGATTTTTTAAAAGTGCAGTATGAGTTAGGGATCCCATTAAAAGCCATGACAATAATCTCATATGACCCACACAGTCTGTGAATTCTTTTGGGCCTTGCTGTAGAGATGAAGGTGCATTAAACAGCCATGGTAAATAACGTGAAACGGCTTTATTATCTCGAGAATTTCCTCGGGCCATTTCTAGAGATAGAAATTGGGCAACTGATCCTTTTAATACTCCGCCCAGCGTATCTTCAGCTAAACCTGTTGTTATCTGTGAATTTTTAAAATTCTAGGAAAAAAATATTTATTGAAAACTAATTAAATAATTTATAGATCATCTTACTTTAATTTTGCTGAGTGTATGAAAATCAGCTAGAAAATCTAAAATATCATTGAGGTATTGCTTCATGCATTCAGCCGCATTATTCGTATATACGTGTTCATTAAAATTTTCAATTAATCCTTCTGGAAGTTGTCCGCCAGCATCTTGTAAAACAAATCCGACCAAAATCAAAATATTACCATCAGGAATAGTTGTTTTAAATTTTAAAGCTTGAATTAATTCGAACACAATTTGGCGACATAGTTGCATTCGGTCTCGTTCTTTCGCAAATGCTCGATTATTGAAAAAGCATAAATCATGTAAGGTTTTATGTTTTATCGGTAAATTTTGAATGGTAAAACTTAAAACTTTTGAAAATGGATCCAAAATGCCCTTCGAAACGGCTGGTATTTTAAGCACTGCAACCATGATATCGAGAAGATATTCTGCGTTTTTTAAATTCGGTAGCACTAAAATCAATCGTCGGAAAAATGTTTCAATGCCTTGCATGACCACTGACCAAACGCTAGTTCCAATTCCATCCATTGGTACTATTCGGAAATATTCCGATAAATTTTTCAAAATTATTGGCAACGATTCAAGCGGTAAAGTTTTTTTAGAATTTAAATTTTCAACGAGCAGCTGAATGGGATGTGTTGGGTTTAGTTCACCAAAGTCTACTAATGCTTGAGCAATACTTCTAAAAAACTTTTTGCGGTTTTTCTCGCTTGTTTGTGTCATAAATATTTGATAAAATACACCATTTGGCGCTAACTGATGGAGAACACATCTTATAAATTGATGACCTACTGATTGTGAACCTCCTGGCAGGTGGGTTGAGCTTTCGCATTGCCACTGGAATGTTGAATGTAAAGCAATTCTGAAAATAAATATTTATTTTATTTATGACGGCCGGCAGATTTTGATAAGTATTTATTGTACTTTGAGACAATATTCAAGATCTCAGGCAGGAACGGTGCAGCTAGAGCCGGTTCTCGATGTATGAAAGTTCCAAGGCTTATAATTAATAAACCAATTTCTTCATCGCTATATTCTTCTTGCATTACACCACATTCAGAACAACGATCGCAAATGAAATCATCACCAACCCTAGAAAAGCTCTATATAAAAACACATTATTATTATAAAAAGTAGTGTGTACATTTCTGGTCACAAATCAAAGGAGCACAAGTAAAAAATAGGGCCCAGATCATATACAGATTGTTACTCGGCAAATTTTTAAGCAAACCGGAAATTTTCTTATTAAAAATGATGGTGGTAGGACAAGTTGTCTAGGAGGCAGTTAAGTTGATGAAACGGCGATCAACAGCCCGGTGGTGGTTATCTAAATACATATATCTGTACCAAAATGTGAAATAACCAATCTGATTTTAGGCGATTTTTCCTTTTGTGTTTTATTGCCTGTTTCTGTATTTTTTTTTTTTTATAAATTGATCCTTATTTTACAATAGATTATATTTTCGTAAAAATCGACTAAATCGTGTATTTACCACGTTATTAAAAATATAAAATTCACTTAACCGATTTGAATGAATATTAACATTTGAAAGAATCAAGCTTGTGAAGTTATCCCAGTTTTTCATCCAAGAAAAAATAAAAATGTTCATCAGGTAACATTATCCCATCCCATCTCAGTTTGTATCTGTGCATATTAGAAATGTAAATAAAAAATAAAATAATGATTACATTTTTTCATCCCCATTAGTTTTCGTATTTCCAATATATACAAAACATTCAATATGAAATGATTATAATTTTAAATTCTTTATTGGCTATCACATAAGAACTTAGTGGGCCGAAAATGATTATGTTTTGAGTTGGTAATAGTATGGACTAACTTTGATGAACTTCTAAGATCAGTGGGTGGGTGCAAATTCCACAATCGGCCAACTTCAAAATGAGTTTATATAAAATTATCATATTTTTAAATTCTTTATTGGCTATCTCCTAAGAACTTAGTGGGTTGGAAATAATTCCTTATGTTTTGAATTGGTAATAGTATGAACTAACTTTGATGAAGATCTAAGATCAGCCGGGTAAGTGCAATTTCCACAATTGGCCAACTTCCATTGTGTTCATAAACAATTATTATAATTTTAAATTTTTTATTGGCTATCTCCTAAGAACTTAGCCTGGTGGGTGCAATTCCCACAACCGGCTAACTTCCAAATGAGTACATAAAAAATCATAATCATAATTATAAATTCTTTATTGGCTATCTCCTAAGAACTTAGTGGGCCGCAAATTATTCTTTATTTTTGAGTTGGTAATAGTATGGACTAACTTTGATGAACATCTGAAATCAGCCGGGTGGGTGCAATTTCCACAATCGTCAAACTTCCAAATGGGTTCATATACAATTATCATAATTATAATTTCTTTATTGGCTATCTCCTAAGAACTTGGTGGTCTGGTCGTAACTTGCTCGGGAGGATTCAAGTTTTCACTTGTTGTCAGGTCGGTAACTTGCAGTTTCCACAAGTGCTCGTGTTACCTCTGCGTGGTGCCCGCTGGTAACTAGATTGCTGATTTATTAACTTCTAGGCTAAACCACTGCGCTAAAGTAGTCAACCTTAAACAAATCGCTGGGCTTGGTTAAGGTGTTACGCGTACCGTGCCGATAATCGACCAGACTGGGGGTCCAGATAAAAAAAACTAGCTCAGTCGCGAACGGTGGGCCCGGATACCTGGCGCCCTCCGCATTAATTAGCCTTATCTGTACATTGTGGATCTCTGCACAGATGGACACTCTCTTCTCCCTACTCGTGGGAGCTAACATGGAAGATTTAACAAAACAACAACAACAAAAGAGTCCGGCTCTCTAACAAATCCGGGAAATGTAGACAAGGATCGGGTCTGTAGGCCTGCATCTAAGTCTACAACAAAAGCACGGGACACAAGCTCAGGCAAGGCTGGTCCCTCCACTCGGGTCACCAATCCTGTGGTAACAAAGCGGAACCAAAGGACGAAGGAAGCTGGTTCCTCAAGACCAACGTAGAACACTAGGAGAAAGGCCTGGAGAGCCCTAATAAAAATAAATAACATTTCGCCGGAAGACAGGTCGGAAAAGACAAAGCCACACTTGCGTGAGCAGCAAATTCACCGAACAAAAGTCGGAAGGCCTTCATCTAAAAAGTGTAAGATTGCAGGATGAAAGTCCAAAGATAGTCAAGCGGACGAAGCTCCAAGATAAGGGTATGAGGCCTTTTAGTGAGGTACTCAAGGATCAGCTGGTTGTAGCAGTCATTGACCAATCCCAAGAGGATGACAGTATCACGCCCGCCAGTTGGAGAAAGTTGGAAGTGGCCTTAGCCACCGCCTACCTAAAAGTCATGTCGGAAAATTCAGGACCTGCTCCGACTTGCCGAGATGGGGGCTGGCACAGGAATCAGGTGAAACTGACTGACAGATCAGAGATCCATGCTGCTTTACAAGAAGGCAGTGGAGGGACTTGGCGAGGTATAGCCCGGAGCCAGGCTTCCTGTTATTGATAGGGAGGAGATCCCCTGTAAACCAAGGGCTGGGGTGTACATCCCTTTGGAGCCTAGTGATCCGAAGGTGATACTCAATTTGTTGCAGGTTGGCAACCCGGATTTGCCAACGCACAACTGGAAAGTTGCCAAGCTCGAAGAGGCAAAGGCTGGCTATAGGTTAGCTGTTATTATTTGGAAAAGACCAGCGATTTAATTAACTATGGTTTCAGAGTAGTCATACTCAAGGTGTACAAGAAGGACGCAAATAAGCCGGAGGCTCCGAAGTCACCTTCAGACACTAGATGAGATGTCAACGTCCATGGAGTTTTTAAAGAGGCTGTCAGAGGACTTCTCATCAGGGGAGGACTCTGATATTACTGTGGTGGGGAAGTGGCTGTAGAGATGACATTGATATTTCCGCAAGTAAACCTTCACCACTCTAAGGCAGTATCAGCTGCTCTCATTTTCTCATTTTAAAAATTGGGAAAGAAAGGACAGATGTCGTCTTGATCCAGGAACCTTGGGTTACTGAAGACCGAGTACTTGGGCTCAAGACTCCCTATTATAGATTAATGCAAGCGGAAAAATAAGGTAGGGTTCGGTTGTGTATTCTCATTAAAAATAATATTAGTTGTTTTCTGCTATCAAATTTCAGCAATGGAGATGTATCAGCGGTCATCATTGAGGTCAATAAACGGAACCTCTGGCTAATATCAGCTTACCTAGCTTATGATGAAGTGAATATTCCACCAGTCATTCTAGGTAAGCTAATTGTGGAGTCCTGGGGAGTGATGCAAACTCTCATCACACAATTTGGGAAAGTACGGACACTAATGAACGAGGTGAGTTACTCCTTGATTACAATTTATGTACTAACCTTCATATATGTAACATAGGCTATTGAACTGAAAAGTGTCCGAAAGCCGCTCCTTTTCTGATCGCTGTTATCTTCAATACGAAATGGACTTGGCTTAACCTTAAAAACCAACTGGGATACCTTTAGAACTATTCTGGGCAATTCATTACCAGTGCCGGTGCCAAAACTTCCAAAAACTACGGAAGAACTCGATGGCTTAGTGGACGAGCTGTCCAGCGCTTTTACTGAAGCGGTACTGGGCCTCAGTCCTCTTAGTAGGCCTAGGGGTAAATCTCGGCCACCCTGATGGTTCGAGGAGACTCAACAAACACGTCAAAGATGCAAAAGACTCTTTAAAACAGCAAAGAAAACAAGAGCTCCTGTAGACTGAGACTCCTATAAGCAAGTCCTCAACCTTTGCAAATATCAATTAAGAAGTGCCAAGAACAGATCTTGGAGACTACACTGTATGTGAATCGTTAGATTCCATACTATTTTTTCTACTGGAGACTCACTTTCTTGTTCCAAATCTGCACCTACTACATCAGTAGGTAATAGGGCAAATAGGCTCGTAGGCTAAAGGAAAGATCCTGTGGGCCATAAACAGTTTTAAACCATATAAGTCGCCTGAACCTGATGGTATTATCCCTGCGGATATTCAACAAACTACGGGTCTAACCATTTCCTGGTTAGAGGAAATTTTTAAAGCCAGCCTAGAACTATGTTACATTCCTAGTAAATGGAAGTAAAGATTGTATATATTTATACCTAAGGCGGGAAAAAGCTCTCACTGCAATCCCAAAGACCTTAGACCGATTTGCTTGTCTTCTTTCCTTTTTAAAACACTGGAAAGACAAATAGAAGCTCATATTAGAGACCCGATTGTGCCGCGAAAAGCTGTCTAAATTTCAACATGCTGATTGCAATGCAATGGGACATCTCCAGAGACTGCCTTTCATTATCTTATATATTTTATTGAAAAATCTTTCAACTATAGAAACTACGCAATGGTAACCTTTATAGAGAGGGAGTCTTTAACAACGTGCTTCCAGGGGCTATAAATCGGGAACTTTCGAATCTAGGAGCGGATGAATCACTCAAGGACTGGATAGATCAAAAGCTATTTATTTATGAATTTTTGCAAGAGAAAAGTCTACAAATTTGACTTCAATTAATAACAATATAATGTGAACAGGTTTGAATAAAAATTAAATTAAAATTAAAAAAGAATTAAAATTGACATAAAAATATTTTCTGGTTGAACCATAATGTTGCTTCAACCTACGTTTAAAGCTGTCTTTGCTTAAGTAAAAGTCGGACAGATGGTCGGTTTTATTAAAACCCTTCGACATCATGTTTACTGGCTTATTGTCACCATAGTTTGTTCTGTGTTTATCCAGATGAAGGAGCTCATGATCTCTTAAATTCCTACTCGGTGCCTCTATTTTAAGAGGCAGGATTATAAATGCCAGTCTGGGTGAACCCTCCGCCAGAAAATTTGCAAGCAGAGGTACGCCGCAGGATGACGTATTGCCCCCGCCCCATGCTTTGGAACTTGGTCATAAATCACCTGTTGCTGAGACTGGAGGATAGTGGCTTCAAGGTGGGTGACTATGCGGATGATGTTGCTATTGGTGTCCGTGGCAAATATCCCGGTACCCTTAGTGAGCTTATGCAAAATGCCTTGCGAATTCTTTCATTAAGGGCTCATGGTTGTGGGTTGAATATGAATGAACCCGTACAAAACCGAATTGGTTCTCTTCTCCAGGAAACATAAAGTTCCTCATATCGATCCTCCCACTTTAAATGGTTTCAGTCAGCTTGACTTTTATAGATGAAGCGAAGTTTCTGGGTGTTGTTTTGGACAGCAAATTAAATTGGAAACATAATATTCTGGAAAGAGTAAAGAAAGCTACGATAGTGCTATACTCTTGCAAAAATACCATTGGGAAACGATAGGGGCGGGAGCTCCACATGGTACATTGGCTTTATAGTGCAATAGTCAAACCCATTCTTTTGTATGGGAGAAAGTTAAGAGAACAATCTCTCTGTGGATCAGTCGTGCACTGAGGAGCACATCCACTCAAGCACTGGAGACTCTGCTATTTTTGACTCCTCTAGTTATCTTGGGAAAACAGTTGACAGCTTGTACTGCCATACGACTGAAATCCACCTTAATATGGACCTGCAACAATACAGGGCACTCATCTATACTGTGTAACAAAGAGTTTCCCAAGACCACCGATTACACTGTCTTGTCACTATCTTTTGACACAAAGTTCCGGATTAGGATCCCATCCAGAGAGGACTGGATTAATGAGGAAACAATTACCGTTATATGTAAACACGCATACGACAACATTACATTGAAAAAAAATACATATCGGTTATAAATTTGTCTACGCAACCATAGACAAATTTACAATACTATACGCAATCAAAAGTAGTCATGCCTACATCTTTTTCCATTGCAAATTTTGAATTTAAGCTCAGTATGCAGCTCGCGCTAAGAGAAATTTTCCATACAAATTTGTCGTAAAATTTAGCTAGCTAAATAACATAATTTTTTTTTAGCTGACAATTTCGCTGAGCGATATGCACCTTTGCATGAAAAATTTGAAAAAATATCAGTTGTTTCATTCAAATCTAGATTGCGCCACTATAAATTCTCCAAACGTTTTAGCCGCAATTTATCTCACAAGGACAATAATTTGAAGATAAATTTTGACGGTTTTGAATTTTGATTCATTTTATAATCGAAGTAGCCACGAAGTAAAATTAATTTATTTTTATATGAGAAAGACAGAAGTCAAAATGGCCGACCAACATTACGAAGTCGAGTATTTAGAGGATTATTTGGACAGAAACTTCATTCAAAAACAAACGAATAAAAGTCAAACAAAATCAACAAAATTTATCTCTTCACATATTTTTAGCTTGACGATTTATCTGTAATTAAATGGAGACTTGTGGAGAACGCGCTAAAATTTATCTTAGCTCGAGCTGCATACTGAGCTTAAATAAAAAAATTATTATTTGCTTGTAGTATGCTAGAAAAACGTACGTCCACATAAAAAAAAAGTAGCAAACGTATGTCTATTATACATAGGTTAGGTTAGGTTTGGGTGGCGGTCCACCAGGACCAGGCATAGACACAAAAAGGTCCGTAGCCATACCACAAATTAAAAATTTTTCCTCCAACTCATTGAAACCACTTTGAGCTTGCTATGAAGCGCTGGATACTCCTGACGTCCTTCTCGCTGAGCTCCGCCAGGTCGTTGAACAGGTGTGCCCCTAGAAAATTCAGTCTGTTTCGTGCCAGACGAGGACAGGTGCAAAGAAGATGAAGTACTGTCTCTTCCTCCTCTTCGTCTTCGCAACTACGACAGTAGTCATGTGAGAAGAAACCAAGTCTACTTGCATGTCTGCCTATGAGACAGTGCCCCGTAATCACTCCAACAACCACACTGATCTGACTCCGCTGAAGTGAGATCAGCTGTTTGGATCTCGCCAAGTTCAACTTTGGCCAGATTTGCCGAGTTATTACGCATGAGGTACTATTTGACCATCTGTCATTCGTCAACTTACTGGCTTCCTCCTGAAGCAGCAGTTTACATACCGCAAGAGGAATTTCAATATCCTTTTTGCTGTTTGAAATGTGGTCCGTTGTACCACGTCGAGCCAGTTCATCGGCTTTCATGTTCCCCGTACTAACGAAATGTCCTGGCACCCATATGATATGGATGTTGAACTGATCTGTCATCTCGTTAAGAGATGAGAGACAGCTCTGGACTACTTTCGACGTGAGAAGGTGTGATTGAAGCGCTTTAATGGCTGCCTGACTGTCCGTATATATGCGAATATCACTAGTCGATATTACATTATACCTCAACCAGTCCGCAACTTCCTTTATCGCAGTTACCTCAGCTTGAAAAATGCTGCAGTAGTCAGGGAGACGAAAGGAGAGGTTTAACATGAGTTCCTCGCAGAACACCCCAGCCCCTACTCCTCTATCCCGTTTTGAACCATCAGTGAAGAAGTTCAAAACTCCTGGTTCCAAAACTGTATCCATCATCCAGTCCTCTCTAGATGGTATAATAGTCCGGAACTTTCTATCAAAAGATAGTGACGGGACAGTATAGTCGGTGGTCTTGGGAAGCCCTTTGTTACAAAGTATAGATGAGTGCCCTGTGTTATTACAGGTCCACATTAAGGTGGATTTCAGTCGTATGGCAGTGCTAGCTGCCCACTGTTTTCCCATGATATCTAGAGGAGTTAGAAATAGCAGAGTCTCCAGTGCCTGAGTGGATGTGCTCCTCATTGCACCACTGATCCACAAAGAGATTGTTCTCTGAACTTTTGTCAACAACTTTAGGTTGACAGTTTTGTCCAGAGCAGGCCACCAAACTGTTACCCCATACAGAAGAATGGGTCTAACTACTGCTGTGTATAGCCAAAGGACCATGTGGGGATCCAGCCCCCAACCTTTCCCAATTGCATTTTTGCAGGAGTATAGCGCTACCGTAGCTTTCTTTACCCTTTCCGTAATATTCGGTTTCCAGTTTAATTTACTGTCTAAGACGAGACCCAAGAACTTTGCTTCACCTGTAAAAGCCAAGTTGAAACCATTTAAAGTAGGAGGATCGACATGAGGAATTTTATATTTCCTAGAGAAGAGAACCAATTCGGTTTTCTGTGGGTTCACACTTAGCCCACAACCATTGGTCCATAATGAAAGAATGCCCAGAGCATTTTGAATAAGCTCGCTAAGTGTCCCGGGATATTTTCCCCGAACGCCAATAGCGACATCATCCGCATAGGCAACCACCTTGAAGCCAGTATCCTCCAGCCTCAGCAACAGATCATTTATGACCAAGTTCCAGAGAAGGGGGGACAGTACGCCACCCTGCGGCGTGCCTCTGCTTGCAAATCTTCTGGCGGAGGATTTCCCATTATAAGTATGTCTATTATACATACTTATAATGGTTTTTGTTTATAAAATAATGATACTTTGACAGTCTTCTGTAATTTGTTTATAAAACTTATTGTGTATTTACATTAATACAATAATTACCAAACAATAGCGATATATTTTTCCTTATGAGTATCTCTATACATTATCACTAAAATATGTTTTGCCTTAGTGATATTTTTTGTTTTGTATATGGATAAAATATAGAAATTATAGCAGTTTTGGCTGCATACAGTTTTTTAATAAAAAAATATTTTTCCAACGTAATTTTTTTATCGCTAAAATTTGTGCTTGGTTAGGCTCCAGACTATCATTATTAGCACACCTAAAGTCAAAAAATATAATTGAATTATGTACAATAATTGTTGATATTGGAATTCGACAACAAACATATAATTAGTCGAGAAGGAACTAAGCCTGATTCAAAATTAATTGAAGCAATAGACTATCCATAACCAAAAGATGTTAAGGGAGTTATTCGTTTTTTATGGTTATCTGAATATTACAGGAAATTTATTATAAATTATGTATTGTATATGCAATTACAGAAGAAGCTTTTGTTAAATTAAAGAAATGTCTAGCAAGCAGTGTTTAAATTCAAATTTCGTTCCTTGCTTTACTCTCTTTTTGCGAAAGGAGAGAAAACATATTTTGTTTTGTTTCTTTCCTTTGGAACGAAATGCAACAAAATAAAATATCTCTTTTCTCCTGTCCTTTGTGTTTTATACGAGTCGAGGAGAGATATTTTACGTTTTTCGATTTCGTTTTCGGGGAAAGAAACAACAAAAATATTTTTTGTTTCTTTTCACAAAGAGAGAAATAAACGATAAAACAACGGATCGAAAAAATGAATTTAAACACTGCTAGCAAGTCATCCAATACTCCAATATCCAAATTTTGAGAAACAATTTATTATAACAACTAATGCAAGTGACTTAGCACTAGGTGCAATACTCTCACAAATAAAAGATACAGATGATCTGTTTTAGCATATGCTACATAGTAGAATTCTGAATCAAACCGAGAGATCGTATAATACTACAAAAAAGAACTTTTAGCAATAATGTGGGCTGTTCTCGTAAGTTTCGCCCGTATATTTACGGTACTAAATTTATTTTAAAATATGACAACAAACCATTAACCTATTTGTATTCCGAGTCACATGAATCTTCTATTCTTTACCTTGGCGTTTAGAACTGGAGGAATATGATTTCGCAATTCATTATAAACCGGGTGTGATAAATGTCGGAGCAGATGCGTTGTCCAGGATATAACTTGTTCAGTCCGACGATGAATATTGCCATCCTACATACATATGTCATTACACGTTCAATGAATAGACACTCTAATTCCACTCCAAGCAGTTTGAGCCAAATTTATGATTTAAACACTGAGAAGTACTTTAAACTTACTTTAGTATTGCTCAATGATTTAAATTCAAATAATTCAAATGTGCCATACAATCCAAACTCATCTAATCAAAAAATTAAAGACATTACAAACAGGAAATCGAACAATTATTGCGATAATTTCATATTACACAGTTTGGAGCTCATCAAGGTGTGTGTCTCGCGCACTTAATTATAAAATGTTACTATAGTTTCCCTCAGATGATATTAAAAGTTAAAAAATTTATTAAAACGTGCGAACTTTGCCAAAAAAATAAGATGGAAAGTCAATTAAAATTCCATTGTAGATTACAGATACAGCTTCCAAACCATTTGAGCGTATATTTTTAGATATATGTATTCGGTCCAATAAATCCACCATCACATTCGTAAAATAGATTTATTCTAACATTTCAAGATAATTTATCAAAATTTTCTCAAGCTTATGCAATTCAAAATCAAGAAGCTTCTACAATTTTTAAAGTTATTGCGGAAAATTTTGTTTGTTCATACGGTCTACCTGATATTATCGTTACTGATCAAAGGCCATAGGTTAAGTTTTTAATAGTGTAACAAAATTGTTTAAAGTGAAACATAATAATTGTACAGCTTATCATCCTCAATCGAATGGATTGTTAGAAAGATCACATCGAACCGTTTCGGAATATTTGCGTTCGTTTACTTGCAGTGATAGAGCGAATTGGGACAGTTGGTTGAGTTATATCATGTTTCCACACATATCTACACTGAAAAAAAAAATCTTCATTTTATTTATAAACGCCGTTTATAAATTTGTATAACCACTTTTTCGTAATATATATAAATTTTTTTATATATAATACGAATTTTTTATAAACTTAGTTATTGGTTGATAACCGCCGTTTATAACCCGAAAATCGAGAATTTTTTGCCCAAATATAAATTTAATGAACATTTTTATCAGCCTATGAAACGTTTATAACGTCTATGAATCGTTTATAAATCGTTTTTTAACAA
Organism: Tipula helvola; assembly: GCA_963556165.1. NCBI lineage: Eukaryota > Metazoa > Arthropoda > Insecta > Diptera > Tipulidae > Tipula > Tipula helvola. The sequence continues at coordinate 217,403,899 of OY744481.1, read as the reverse complement.
AATTCATAAACAAATTTGTTAATTTTAAAACTTTATTTATTAGCTGTTGAACAAATTCATTCAATTATTGAAATATATTAAAATTAGGTTAAATTTATGAATAATTTCATAAAATCCAAATCAAATTAATAAATAAAATTAATAAAGTTAATTTATAACTTATATTTAGTTATTTTTTCAAAACTTTATTTCTTAGCTAATGAACAAATTCATAAAATTAATAATAAAAAATAAAATGCAGTAAAATGTATGAACAATTTCATAAAATTGGTTCAATTGATTGATTTAATTAAATTACAGGATAAAGTTATAAAAGTTTTTTTTTTTAACTTTATTTATTAGCTAGTGAACAAATTCATAAAACTAATCAAATTAATAATGCAGTAAAATATATGAACAGTTATATGGAGATGATGAATCTCGTCATAATCGGTTAGGAATTAGCCAAGCTCGGACCTGTCCACTTCGCCCAATTACACAAATCTAATTAACAATTAATTTCGTATTCCATTTCCATAGTAGATAGATATCAAATTTCATAGTAATCGGTTAAGAAATAGCCAAGTTCGGAATTATACATTTGTCCCAATTCGATAAATTTAATTAAAAATTAATTTCGGATTATAATTCCATCGCCGGTGTCGAATTTCATAGTAATCGGTTAAGAAATAGTCGCTCGAACCTATACATTTATCCCAATTCATAAATCAAACCTAAAATAGCCTAATTCGAACCTAAAACTAGCCCTGTTCGTCCCAAATGTAGAATTTTATATTGATCGGTTAAGAAATAGCCAAGCTCGGAATTATACATCTGTCTCAATTACATAAATTCAATTAAAAATTAATTTCGGATTATAATTCCATCGCCGGTGTCGAATTTCATAGTAATCGGTTAAGAAATAGTCGCTCGAACCTATACATTTATCCCAATTCATAAATCAAACCTAAAATAGCATAATTCGAACCTAAAACTAGCCCTGTTCGTCCCAAATGTCGAATTTTATATTGATCGGTTAAGAAATAGCCAAGCTCGGAATTATACATCTGTCTCAATTAAATAAATTCAATTAAACATTAATTTCGGATTATAATTCCATCGCCGGTGTCGAATTTCATAGTAATCGGTTAAGAAATAGTCGCTCGAACCTATACATTTATCCCAATTCATAAATCAAACCTAAAATAGCATAATTCGAACCTAAAACTAGCCCTGTTCGTCCCAAATGTAGAATTTTATATTGATCGGTTAAGAAATAGCCAAGCTCGGAATTATACATCTGTCTCAATTACATAAATTCAATTAAAAATTAATTTCGGATTATAATTCCATCGCCGATGTCGAATTTCATAGTAATCGGTTAAGAAATAGTCGCTCGAACCTATACATTTATCCCAATTCATAAATCAAACCTAAAATAGCATAATTCGAACCTAAAACTAGCCCTGTTCGTCGCAAATGTCGAATTTTATATTGATCGGTTAAGAAATAGCCAAGCTCGGAATTATACATCTGTCTCAATTACATAAATTCAATTAAAAATTAATTTCGGATTATAATTCCATCGCCGGTGTCGAATTTCATAGTAATCGGTTAAGAAATAGTCGCTCGAACCTATACATTTATCCCAATTCATAAATCAAACCTAAAATAGCATAATTCGAACCTAAAACTAGCCCTGTTCGTCCCAAATGTCGAATTTTATATTGATCGGTTAAGAAATAGCCAAGCTCGGAATTATACATCTGTCTCAATTAAATAAATTCAATTAAACATTAATTTCGGATTATAATTCCATCGCCGGTGTCGAATTTCATAGTAATCGGTTAAGAAATAGTCGCTCGAACCTATACATTTATCCCAATTCATAAATCAAACCTAAAATAGCATAATTCGAACCTAAAACTAGCCCTGTTCGTCCCAAATGTAGAATTTTATATTGATCGGTTAAGAAATAGCCAAGCTCGGAATTATACATCTGTCTCAATTACATAAATTCAATTAAAAATTAATTTCGGATTATAATTCCATCGCCGGTGTCGAATTTCATAGTAATCGGTTAAGAAATAGTCGCTCGAACCTATACATTTATCCCAATTCATAAATCAAACCTAAAATAGCCTAATTCGAACCTAAAACTAGCCCTGTTCGTCCCAAATGTCGAATTTTATATTGATCGGTTAAGAAATAGCCAAGCTCGGAATTATACATCTGTCTCAATTACATAAATTCAATTAAAAATTAATTTCGGATTATAATTCCATCGCCGGTGTCGAATTTCATAGTAATCGGTTAAGAAATAGTCGCTCGAACCTATACATTTATCCCAATTCATAAATCAAACCTAAAATAGCATAATTCGAACCTAAAACTAGCCCTGTTCGTCCCAAATGTCGAATTTTATATTGATCGGTTAAGAAATAGCCAAGCTCGGAATTATACATCTGTCTCAATTAAATAAATTCAATTAAACATTAATTTCGGATTATAATTCCATCGCCGGTGTCGAATTTCATAGTAATCGGTTAAGAAATAGTCGCTCGAACCTATACATTTATCCCAATTCATAAATCAAACCTAAAATAGCATAATTCGAACCTAAAACTAGCCCTGTTCGTCCCAAATGTAGAATTTTATATTGATCGGTTAAGAAATAGCCAAGCTCGGAATTATACATCTGTCTCAATTACATAAATTCAATTAAAAATTAATTTCGGATTATAATTCCATCGCCGATGTCGAATTTCATAGTAATCGGTTAAGAAATAGTCGCTCGAACCTATACATTTATCCCAATTCATAAATCAAACATAAAATAGCATAATTCGGACCTAAAACTAGCCCGGTTCGTCGCAAATGTCGAATTTTATATTGATCGGTTAAGAAATAGCCAAGCTCGGAATTATACATCTGTCTCAATTAAATAAATTCAATTAAACATTAATTTCGGATTATAATTCCATCGCCGGTGTCGAATTTCATAGTAATCGGTTAAGAAATAGTCGCTCGAACCTATACATTTATCCCAATTCATAAATCAAACCTAAAATAGCATAATTCGAACCTAAAACTAGCCCTGTTCGTCCCAAATGTAGAATTTTATATTGATCGGTTAAGAAATAGCCAAGCTCGGAATTATACATCTGTCTCAATTACATAAATTCAATTAAAAATTAATTTCGGATTATAATTCCATCGCCGATGTCGAATTTCATAGTAATCGGTTAAGAAATAGTCGCTCGAACCTATACATTTATCCCAATTCATAAATCAAACATAAAATAGCATAATTCGGACCTAAAACTAGCCCGGTTCGTCGCAAATGTCGAATTTTATATTGATCGGTTAAGAAATAGTCAAGTGCACGCATATAACCTTTGTGTTATCCCGTTTTCTTTACTCATATAAACCATCCTTACTTTGGGTGGACGTATAACAAACCAATTCTCTGTATAATATCGTGTGGTAAGAGGGAGAGAAAAAAAGTGAGAGTATGACCATTATCGTATAATATGTACCTGACGTAGATAACATTTAACATTATAGTAAATGGAAATTTACAAAACTAACGTGTAAAATATTGAGAGAGATTACCGGGTGAACCTAAATATTTTTCCAATGGGATTAATAAAAATTATCTTTATGTCTTTTATTATAATTTAAATAAAAATAATTATAATAGTAATATGTTAAGAATGCCATTAATAAATAATATTTTTTTTTAAATAATACTACAAATTATGTATAATAATTTATTTGATATTATCTAACTCTGTTTTTGCATCCTGAATAATAATTTTATGTTTGGAAAATTTTGAACACGGCTGTGCACACGACTTAAAATAAAAAATAAAGAGCGTTGTGCGAAAGGCAAAAACGAAAAAACTAAAATATATTTTCGGCTCGCTTCGCTATTAACAAAAAAAAATATTTTAGTAGTTCGTTGTTCGTTGTCTATGTTCTTTGTGTCAAGTGTTAGTGGGTGGTTACTGGTTACTGTTTTAAAAAAAGTGTTTTTTTAAAGTTTAATTTATTATTTAATACATAATTATAAAAGTGAATTAAATTAATTGGTAAGTGATTTTGTTTTTTGTGAATTTTTATATTTGTTATTTGATTTCATATCATCGAATTTGTGTGAAACATTTTTTTTAGTTAAAATCAAAATTAAATATGGTGAATACAATATGGCGGTAGCATTTTTTTATAATGTTTCATTATTTATAATATTCAGTGCATATTTACATATTATTTTGATTACAAAAACCTAACTTAATAAAAAAAGTACTTGCTCGAGTTATATTTAAAAATTTGACCACAAACGTTTCAATGCGATGCGTAGAAGGCCATATTGTTTTTTTGTGAAGTTTAAATTTTTTTATTTGATTTCATCAGCGTTTGTGTGGTAACAATTTTTTTTTAGTGAAAATCAACATAATATGGTGAATCCAATATGGCGGTAGCACTTTTAATAAATTTTTATTTAATATTTTTAATTATCTAGGTACTTATATAATTAAAAATATTAAATAAACATTTATTTAAAAATGCTACCACCATATTGGATTCACTACTTATTTTGATTTTCACTAAAAAAATGTGTTATATCACAAACGAAGATGAAATCAAATACAACAATTTAAACTTCACAAAAAACAATATGGCCTAAACCGCGTCGATCGGAACAGCTCTTCGCCCAAAATTTTACGCATTGCATTGAAATGTTTGTGATAAAATTTTAAAATAAAACTCGAGCAACTACTTTTTTATTAAGTTAGGTTTCTTAAATCAAAATATGTAACTATTGTATTAAAATATCTTCCACTGAATATTAAAAATAAAACATTATAAATGAAATTGACACGATTTTATTCAAAAAAATTATGCGTTATAAAAAAATGCTACCGCCATATTGGATACACCACATTTCATTTTGATTTTGACTAATAAAAATGTATATATATATTAGGGTGGAGTGAAAAATTTTTTTTTTTAATATTTTGGTACGGGGGCCTTTCAGAAAGTTACTTTATAGGGTCGTTAATGACTGGTAAAAATATTTTTAAAATTCATTAAAATTTAGCGGTGGTATTTTCCAATTGAAATTTTTCTTTTTAGCCGAATTAAACTAGACTTTTATTATACAAAAAATCCTGAAGTACATGATTCTTTAGAAACCGATAGAATACCGTTTAATAATTGAAATTACTAACGTCTCGAATGCCACTCCTGTGATAAACGCCCACTATCCACTGTTAGGGAGAAGAAACAACATTTTGGCCAATCACTTTTTACTTTCTTTTGCGTAAGTAAAATAAAGTATAGAAATCATGAAAATGTTGAACCTTGACATTATTGATAATTTATCGATTTTGTGGTCCTGCGAGTCCGAAAAATTAGATTTCGAAGTGGTTTTTGTCGGTCTTTAAGTTAAAATCTGCAATAAGTTGAAAAAACATACTTTAAATGGAAAATACCATCGGTAAATATTAATGAATTTTAAAAATATTTTAACCAGGCAGTTTTGGCAGTAAAAGGTAACTTTTAGGGGGCCCCCCTAATTTTTGTTTTTTTTCACTCCACCCTAATATATATATATATATATATATATATATATATATATATATATATATATATATATATATATATTCCCTTATATTATATATAAGGGAAAACGGTAAAAAATTCGCATTTTTTAGGAAAACGTTTTTAAATACGTTAATTTTGTTCAAAATTTTTTTTATACAAATACATAATATTTTGAGAAATCATGTTTATTCATGATTTCGATGATTCTGGAATTGTTTGCAATATCCGATATATAACATGACTCCTCCTGAAGTGGTTGATAAAAGAATCTTCAAAATTGAAAATTTTGATATTAATCGAACTACAATGTAATATCTAATTTTGCAATTTGGTTTGATTTTATCTTGTAATAAATATGATGTAATGCGCTAACTTATTATCAAATTTATGGAAATTTGGACATAATTTTATGCCACTTTTAATAATAAAATTGAGCTTAATCACTCAAATACAGAAAACCCATACTTTACATATGTATGGGCAGCATTTTATATTGAATTCTTTGTAATTTTAATTAATAAAAATTATTTGGCTAATATTTCTATATAACTATTACTGCAAAAATTTGTCGGTTAGAATCATATTTAAATTTGAAATTGCTTGGTTAATTTCTATTAAATCAATATTATCCAAATTTCCTGTTCCGAAGTTAATTCTCTTTTCTGTCGTCTATTATGTGTTAAATATAGGCGCGTCTCGAAATCTTGGTTGACAAAATCTTCACGTAGTCAAAATCCTGGTTTTTCAAAAAAATTTGTTTTTTGAAAAGTTAAAATTAAATTTTGCTTTTTTTTATTTTAAAATTAAATTCTCCTTCACCAGAATTTATAATTTTCAGTTATTTTTTTAAAATAGAAAATCTCCATTTTCCAGAATTTATAAAAAGCAAGCTTTTGTCAATCAAGATTTCATAACTAACCCGTTAAATATAATTGATCTTATTTTGATAGTTTCTTTTTAATAATTATTATATCTTGTATGTATGCAAAAATCAAATTCGCGCACTTCTTTAGCGTTTAAAGCTGATTTTAAAATGTGGTCGTATTGTTCTCGTAATTTGTTTAAATTATCAAAGTCTATATTTTGTTAGATGTAGAAAATCGGTTTTGCCTTTTTTTATACTGACATTTTCATTATTGAATATAACAATACCTTTACTATCATTTAGATTTATTATTTTTAGTTCAGTTTTTTCGGGTTTGGTGAGGTACCTGAAATAAAATTTTTGATATCCTCTATGAGTTAAGAATCTTATACCGTGATCCTCAATAACTTTTACCTCTCTAAATTTAGGGGTGTTTTTATTATTGGTTTTAATTTGAATAAATACTTTGTTATTAGGTTCTAATTTGTCTGGAGGTTTTGTCTGGAGGTTCATTATCGGAGATCAATTCGGTTTGCCTTCCATGAATGGAGAAGTATTCCAATAATGCTTCTTTTTTTTCGTTGCTTGTAGTAGTAATTTTGTATGAAGCAGCGTACCGGGAAAATGTATCAATTATTGTTAGATATTTGCTACCACTGATAGCGAAGAAATCGATGTGCATTATTTCCATCGGTTATTTAGGAGATACGGAAACTTCGAGAGTAACATTTGGAGGATTTCTATTATATTTAATTGTATTCCAAGTTTCACAAGTTATAATACCGAAATCTTGTATTGAATGCAATTTCCCTAGAAATCGGTTAAATCCATTTTTAAATTTAACTAGAAAATTCATTTTTCTTGATTTTTAACTAGAAGTTCTCTGGATTTGCACTATAATTTGCAAAATCAGATAATCAAATAGTCCATTGTCGGGTTTTGTATTGAGCGTGTAGTTTGGTTTATCTTGTCCAATGATGTTTTGAGATAGTTCTTTTCCTAGAGCTACATTGCTAGCATCAGTAATGAGAATGTATTCTCTTCGTAGACTATGGATTGGGCCAAAACTAATGCTATCAATCAACTAACACACTAAACTTATTAATTATTTAATTTAAATAATTAATTATTACATTGCTTGTCTTAACATTTAATCAGAACTCTCTCTAAAGTGATTGATCAAATAGATCATTAATTATCATATTTTATATAATGTGTTTAATTAGTGTAATTTTAGAGACAAGGTTTTACTAAATAAGAATACAAAATATAGTTATTATTAGAGGTTTTATGAAATAAAAATATAGAAGGTTATGATTATGATATTTTATATACGATTATTATATTTTATATATTTTATATTTTATATATGTCAGCCATTGTTCTAAGCATAAAAATAGTTTTTTAAGTTAAGCCAATTTTTGGGCAGGAGGGGTGGCCCAGTTGGCGTGAAATGCCCCATATGTTATATATATATATATATATATATATATATATATATATATATATATATATATATATACATTACATGGCCCAAAATGCGTCAACCGGAACACCTCTTTGCCCAAAATTCTACGCATCGCATTGAAACGTTAAAATTGTTCATAGATTCTACTCTCTTGAATGCTTTATGGCACTTAAAAATCTAGAAGGTGGCTCTAATTTGATGGCTGCCATTTTCAAGTAGCTTCAATATTATTTTATAGTTGTAGATAATTAATCTATCAATGTGTTGCATAGAATTTTGGGCAGGGATTTTGTTCATAAAATATTATGCATTGCACCACAACTTATGTATCAAACACATCCCTATATACTATGTAATTTCGGTAATTGTCTTATCTTTTTAGTACAATGCTTTGCTTCTTATGAAATAAGTCTTACAGTGACTTGACTACGTTGATGTCACACTTTATGATAGAACATTCTTTAACTAATAAAAGTTCGTTTAGATGTATTCAACCTTCTTGCAATGGAAATTTCAACCTAAAATGTTTTAAGCGACATGTGAAAAACAAACATTTCAATTTGGAAGTTAAACAACCCACTATTCAACTATTGACAAACCCGATTCCTGATAGTGAAATCAATTGTGAAATCCTGTTAGATATTAATAACGAACAGTCAGATGCTTGTCCAACGCCACCAATAGATGAAACATCAGATAATTTTGATTTTTTAAAAGAAGAAACATCGAAATTGTTTAATATTCATGTTTGTTTGGAGAACATTTTAAATTCGGCAGCTAAATTTGCATTGAGTCTTCATAATAATAATAATTTTTCGAGAAAAGACGTATATGAAATAATAAAAGGAACGGAAAATTTAATTATTACACCATTGATCGAATCATTAAAATCATACGCCGATTGCAAGTTACGTGATCAATTTACAATTTATCATGATATTACAACTATAACAAACCAATATGGAAATATTTTCAAACATTGTTCAACAGACCACAAAATTCATAAATGGCTAAGGAAGGCTGGATTTATTCAAGACATTACACAATTTAAAATAAATGCTAAAATTGGTAATGTATTTCACAATGGGTATGTTACGCCGAATCCAATGCTACCGGCGTTCTTATGCCTCTTAAATTTCAAATTAAACAATTTTTTGAGACTAATTCGTTACTTACTATGACCATAGAGAATCAAAATCAATTATATAATAGTGCACGTTTCACAAATTTTGTTCAGGGTGATTTGTGGAAGAAGAAAAAAGCAATGTATCCAGATAAAATATTAATACCTTATTTTTTGTATATGGATGATTTGGAAATAAACAACCCATTAGGATCTCACGCCACAAAACATTCTGTATGTAATATTTATTACTCATTTCCATCCCTTCCAATGAAGGAGTCAATACTAGAAAATGGGTGTTATTAAAACTCAAGACATTAAAGAATTTCAGAACCATAATTGCTATGAAACCCTAGTAAATGAGCTAATTGAACTTGAAAAAACGGGATTGATATCAGAGATGAAAATAACATATATCATCGAGTGCATTTTATTCTAGGGCTTATCTTAGGTGATAACTTAGGGTTAAACTCAGTTTTGGACTTCAAAAAATCATTTTCTAGTAATTCTTATTGTCGATTTTGTAAATCAAACAAACAGAATTGTAACACGTATTATACAGAGGATCAAGTTGAAATGCGCAATATTAATAACTACAGTAATGATTTGGAACTTGATGACTCTAAACTAACTGGAATTGTACAGTATTGTATATTTAATAATATTCCTTCATTTCATGTTGTAAATAATTTTGCTGTCGATGTTATGCATGACTTATTCGAAGGAGTGTGTCATTACGATTTAAGTCAAATACTATTATATTTTATAGATAAAATGCATTATTTTAATTTCGAAACACTTAATTTAAGAAAACAAAATTTTGAGTACGGACCTATTGAAATTGGTAATATATCTGGAGAAATAAAAAAGTCACATCTTTTAAAGAATCATCTTAAAATGTCAGCTCGCGAAATGATGTGTTTTATCTTGCATTTTCCTATTATGATTTGTGATCTTGTACCATCCGACGATGAAGTATGGACATTTTTAATAAATTTAGTTGAAATTATCGATTTGCTATTATGCTTTGAAGTATCGGAAAATTACGTTATTCATATATCCAATAAAATAATATCCCATAATCGAGATTTTACTAATCTCTTTAAACAAACTTTGAAACCTAAATTCCACAATTTAATTCATTATCCAACAATCATACGGGAATCTGGTCCTTTACGAAAACTTTGGTGTTTTAAATTTGAAGCAAAACATAAAGGATTCAAATTGTATGCGCATGCGATTACATCACGTAAGAATATATGTTTAACGTTTGCGAGGAAATATGAACTTAAATTTGCAAATCAAATAATATGTGCAAAAACAAATACTTCTCAAAATAAGTTATCAGAATTTAGTAACATCGAATATTATACACAAAACGAAAAACCTACAGTTTATTGCGATATAATTGGAGAAATGTTGAAAACAGATTTAAATAAATTAAAATTTTTTGAAGAAATTACTTTGAATGGTGTACAATACAGAACTAATTATTATGTCGCTACTTTCGATAAAGATATAATATTTCATGAAATATTAAATATAGTCTTGAATGATTTTTTTTTTTTTTTTTTTTTGTTAAAATAAATTTTATTTATTTATTTAATGTTATTACAATCTAGTCTCCTGGACTAATGAGCAATTTGTTTCTGACTTAATTTACTAACTTAATATTAATCTATGGCTTCTTCCCATTGGCGTTCCATAGAGTCTGGTAAATTGAATTAAACCACATCTTTGTAGTGGGCTTTACACAGCACAATGCTGTTTAAGCTAACAATTACACCAACTCAAAAGGTTTGGTTCTTTTAAGTCTACGTATTAAATTCGTGTTGCTTAGAAGCTGAGTTGCCTCAATGTTTACATGATGCCGGAGCCTCTCTTCATGTCTCCGTGCTTTCTCCTGAATTTCATTTACGATGAGGTTCACTTTAAGGTCCCTATGGAGATCATTGTTCCTGACATACCAAGGTGCATCAACGATGTTCCTTAATACCATATTCTGAAATCTTTGGATGATATTTACGTTGCTCTGTTTGGTACAACCCCAAAGTTGAATACCATACGTCCAAACGGGTTTCAATATTTGCTTATAAAGTAGCAGCTTGTTGTATGTTGATAAAGAAGAGTTCCTTCCCATCAGCCAATACATCTTTCTGTATTTAATTCTTAGTTCTTCACTTTTCTTCTTGACATGTGCTTTCCATCGCAGTTTAGCATCCAGGGTCATGCCGAGATACTTAGCTGTGTTCGCATACGGTACTATTTCTTGATTTATGGTAATCGGGATATGTTCGAATCGCCTGTTTGTAAAGTTGATGTGAACTGATTTAGTTTCATTTAGTTTTATTCGCCAACTTTTTGTCCATTTATAAATTTTAGTTATTGCTGTTTGTAACTTTTGTGTTGACTCTTCGTTGCTTGTGCCAACAGCTAAGATCGCCGTGTCATCTGCAAAAGTCGCCACTGTATTGTTTTCTAATACAGGAAGATCATAAGTGTATATTAGGTATAAAACCGGCCCTAATACACTGCCCTGTGGAACTCCTGCGTTGATTTCTTTCAATTCAGAGAAAGTGTCATCTAACTTAATCCTGAAGAATCTATCTTTTAAGTAAGATTCCAGTATATTAGCAAATTGGATTGGTAGAAGATTTCTTAATTTATGGTTAAGTCCTTCATGCCACACTCTATCAAATGCTTGGGCAACGTCTAGAAATATTGCTGAACAGATTTTTTTCTCCTCTAGTGCTTTCTCAATTATACTGGTTATTCGGTGAACTTGATCAATTGTTGAGTGTTGGTTACGAAAATCGAACTGATGATTTGGGATTAAGTTTTTACTCTCGATTATCGGATTTAACCTTTTTACCAGAAGCTTCTCAAAGAGTTTGGACATGACTGGCAATAGCGAAATTGGCCTATAAGATGAGGTTATGTGTGGTGGTTTCCCAGGTTTTGGGATCATGATTACTTCTGCAATTTTCCACAAGCTTGGTACATATTTGATTCTAAATGCTGCATTTATAAGATTGGTGAGCTTTACCAGAGCTTTCCTTGGCAGTTCTTTTAAGATTTCTGCTGTAATAAGATCGTAGCCAGGAGCTTTTTTCATATTCATATTAGTTTTTATCTCACACGCGACTTCTTTTGGTGTTGTCGGTAGGATTTCTTTACTTTCTTGCACAGCTTGTTCAGATATTATCTCGGCTTCTAATGTTTCATCTTGATGTGGCTGGAATATTTTTTCAAGATGTTCAGCAAATTCTCGAGCTTTGTCTTCATTATTCCTAGCCCATTTATCACCTGCTACTCTTATTGGAGGGTTCTGTATTATTGGTCTTTTAATTCTTTTGGTTGCTTTCCAAAGAGAATAATCAGTACTGCTATCATTAGTTAATTTTCTTAAATAGTTGCTGACTGATTCATTTTTCAATTCTTTGATTTCTCTTCTTAATTGTTGAGTGAGATTGTTCAAATTAGTTTTATCTTGAGGGGCCCTTGTTTGTTGCCATACTCTTCTCGCTCTTCTTTTTTCTGCTAGGAGTTCCCTAATTTCCAAAGGGTAGTTGTTTCCCTTGATTTTCTTTTTAACCTCAGGGGTATTTTCCCAAGCTGATTGCTGTATATCGTCTACAAATTTGTGAACTTCTTTGTCTAATTGCTCCTCGGTCTTTAATGGAACCATTAAGTTAATTTTTTCTTCTAGCGATAGTCTAAAGCATTCCCAATTAGTGTGATTATTTACTAGAAAAGGGTTCCTTTCTTTCTGAATAATTTTTTCACTTAACGTTAAAAGTATCGGTGAATGATCAGAGTTTAGGTTGTGGCTTTCATCTACTTGTATATAATTTACAGATATCTTCTTTATTATAAAGAAATCAATCAGGTCTGGTACTTTATTTGGATCAGTAGGCCAGTAAGTTGGTTTTCCAGTTGAGAGAGCTTCACAACTGCATTTCCTAATGGCTTTTAGGAGTTCTTTACCCTTAGTTGTTGTTAATCTGGAGCCCCAGTGGACATTTTTGGCATTAAAGTCTCCTCCAAGTATAAACCGTTTTCCTAATTTACTGAGGAACTCGAGATAATCCTTTTCTTTCAACGAGTGCTTCGGTGGGCAGTACACACCAGCAATACAAATAGAACCATTTTTGGTTTTGACGTTAACAGCAGTTGCTTGTATTTCTTCTGTTTCATATTTTAACTCTTCATAGTGGTGGATACTATTTCTGATTATAACCGCACTACCTCCTTTAGCAGTGTTTTCCGGATGAATGGTATGATATATATGATAATTTTTAAATTTAATGATTGTTTGTCTAGTGAAATGTGTTTCCGTGATGAGACATACATCGATTTTTTCTGTGTCCAGGACCACTTGCAATTCTTGTTGATGTTGCATAAGTCCATTGGCATTCCAACATAAGATTCTAAGATCACCTGCCATTTTTCTGTTTAGGGATGGCTCCCTTAGTGCTGTATTCTAATTTCTGTAATCGCTCATCAAATGTATTGAGCCTGCTTAAAATTAATTTAAGTGTTTGACTTATTTCGTCATTTTGACCAGTTTTCCCTGGATTTCCGTTACTCATCGTTACTTGAGCATAAGTCATTTTACCCAATTGTCCATGAGTAGTTCCCAACTCTCTACGATTTACTTCGGGTTGGGTCATCTTAACTGCCTGCTGCCTGAATAATCTTGGATTTTTAGCAATCACATTCCTATTTTTGATGTTTTGCAGTTCAATGGCAACGCTGCATCCTCTATAGTTAGCCGGATGGTTTTCTCCACAGTGAACACATTTAGGCTGAACATTTCTATCTTTTACACAATCTTTGGTATGATGTTTACCTAAACATTTGACACACCTGGGTTCCCTGCTGCAATATTTTTGTGTATGTCCATAGGCTTGACATTGTTTACATTGTGGTATAAGTTTAGACCGTCTTAGAGGCTGAATAACTACTTTGCACCCTAAGATGTACTTAATTTGATAAATTTTTTCGATATCTTCATCATTATCGAAGGTCAACATAAACATGTTGAGAGGTACTTTGCCTCTCCGTTTTAGCTTAATTGATGCTTCAGTAGCCTTAAATCCTTTTGCTTTCAGATCATCAATTATTTTTTCTGGTTTACACGTAGAGTGTAGATTTTTAGCCATAACCCTTATTGGTCTGGTTTGTTTATCTTCAAACGTGTGCCAAGCACGGTTTTCTTCATTTAACATACTTGTCATTTTTCTGTAAGTTTCACCATCTTCCAAGTTTATTTTGATGGTGTTTCCATTCATCACCTTTGCATTAAACTTATCAGTTGTAGTAATTTTTTTTAATTTCTCATAGAGTAGATCGTAGTCTTTGACTTCATCTATTACTATTGGTGGTGGTGGAGGTATTTTTTTTGATGGTTTCTGGATAATATTAGGAACATCATCCTTTAATTGAGGTGGGGAGGGCGTATTATTCAATTTTCTTTTTTTTCTTCTAACTCCTTTAACTCTTATCCACTCAGTTTCTCGAGCTAGTTCGTCTTCATCCGTATGGTACTCTTGTTCAATTGTAGTCTGGCTAGGAGTAGGATAGATTGCCTCCTTTGGCTTAAGAGCTTTAACTTCGTTTTCAAGCATTTTCATACGCTCCTGCATCAATGCAATTGTATCATTCAATTGCTTGTTAATATTGTTGGCTTCAACTAGTGCATTATTAGCTCTACACAATTCATTGTGAAGCTTTTCTTCGTTTGTAGAACGAATGTTCTTGCTACTGGCCCCAATGGAAGGACTACGGCCTCTTATCGGAGAATACGATACTTTATTACTCCTATCGAAGGGATTTATAATATTATTTTCTGATTCGCTCAGTTGAGCTTGTTTATTCACCAACATATCTTGTGATTTGTTAAAATATTTGTAGTTTAGCAATGGCTGGTCTCCCCCAGAATCCACGAGACCGACCTCCGAAGAGGGTGGATTTACCTGATTAACAGGTGTACCACCTGGGGTATTATTTTCCATATTCGTTCCGCTCATTGCTCATTTATAGTGTACTGCACTCGCATCTAGTATTTAGCCGACGTATTCACATCGTTGCCCGGGTGTTACCACTTGGAGTTATACTAGACACATTTGGTGGTTTCTACATAGTTGCAGCGTTGGAATATAGACCACGAGATACATGGCTATAGACGGTCAACCCCTACCCTATTGAGACGCACCCAACACCCGTCTTGAATGATGAAAAAATTTACCTTTTTTGTCAAAAATTAAACCAAACCGAATATAAACAAAACATGTTATCATTTGAAATAGATAAAAATAATCTCGGGGAGTTTGCATGCTTGGAAATAACTAACATTATTGGGCCTCCCTCAACTTTAATTCGAACTGCGAAAGGCAAACAAATATTGAGACTTAAAGAATATTATATTTCGATAATATAAATACATAATTAAATTATTTTGCAGCTTTCTATGTAGGTAATATAAATCTTATCTTAATATTCGCGTGAGAGTAACATGTAATGCTTGCAATTTTATAAACCTTTTAGATTCAAAGTTCAAATTTAAATGGATCAACGTGACTATACGTTAAACTGCGACGAAACCATTTCTAAAAATGATATTGTTACCTCCGAAATATTCCCGTCATCAAATATAATGTTGCATGGAAAATTCGATAGTCTTAAATCAGCGAAGGAAGATTACTTATCAGAAACAATATTAGAAGATGAAATTTTACTTCAAGAATTGAGCGGTTTAACATCATTAGCTACCACAGAAGACGAATTCAAAAATGAAGAAGCTGATACCGTTGAATTGAAAGTTTTGTTGAACTCTTGGAATCTACATATTTTATATAATCATTTTAAAGGTTAGTAGCGTACATTAATTAATTATGGTTTTCACTATAATTTTTAAAATAATAAGAAAATAGTATTCTTAAAACAATATTTTATTGTTACAATTTTAAGTACATTATTACTAAATTAATGAATTAACAATTGCAAAAGTTATACTCATTGACAAGTATATTTATGTATATTTGATTAATTATTCAGCGCAAAACATAACTACAGAGGTTTTAAAATTAATAAACGATGAACACATAAACAAATTAATGATTGATTTTACTATTGGAACTCAAGTCATATTTTTGAATAAATTACAAAATTGGCGTAGGAACAACGAGCCTCTAGCAGATACATCAACAGCCTCCAATATAATTTCATCACCCGTACTAGTAACTTCAAATATTCAGAATCTACACATGAACAGAATTGAATCACCAAACAATTCTATATATTCACCAACACCAAGAACACCTGATGATACTTGTGGGATCACTTTATCGGAGATTTTTAGAGATTCAATAAAAGGAACGATGCTTCAGAATTTTTTTCAAAAAAATAATAGGTTCTACGACGAACAACGCAATATATTGATTAACCTAATATGTAAATATTTCAATGACAACAATTTACATATGTCCATAATAACTAGCCACGCATTGGAAAAGGAGATTATTCAACTATTTCCATCTGAAAAAATTGTACGTTTTTTCTTGATGACTACTAATGGATAATTTAATAAGATTAAAATAATTTTTACAGGAATTTTACAGAACAGGAACTAGAGGAAAGCTTTATAATCGTTGTTCTAATTTAAAATCACATTTTAAACCGATTAATCTAGAGGTCAGCGATTTAGTTGAAACCACTATGCCAAAGTTAGGTATTTTTTATTATAGGGTGTATTGTTCGAAGTGCACAATAGTATCTGTTATGCATGTTCTGTACTTAGAAAACTTGTGTATAGTGTCTAAGGTATCTAATTTACTTATATAGTTCCTGAAGAAGATGCAAAATTGTGTGAGCGTGCGCTAAAATTTGATAATCTTTCATCGGAGGAGTTTGACAGAATGTGGCAAGCGTGCACCAAACACCGTTTAAACGAAATTGAAAACTTGAGTTCAACATACGAAATTCTCCAAAAGTGGCCTTATTACAAGACAGCGTCTGGTTTTAGATTGGTATGGAAAATATTAAAATTAAATTACATCCAGAGATACAAATATTAATTCCTTTTACAGATTGACATGGATTTTTGTTACTTATCATATTTGCGCCAAAAAGCAGCATTCTAGACCGTTGGGATATTTATGCATTAAAAATTCTAAACTACCTTACTGTGGAAGGCAACGTCAAGGATAAAAGTATTCTAGCAAAATTAATGCAGTTGAAGATGCAGCCAAATATATCAGAAGGTAAGTGTGTAGAGTATACCAATATTTATTTTAAATTATTACAAATCCCTTTGTTTTGATTTCAGACGGTAAAAATGCGGTACTGCTCTGGGCACTACATGGCTATTTAGTGCCATCACAAAAAGTTGTAAAAAAGGAATCAGGGAAAAATATCTGCCAAAAATATACCATAAAGGATAGTCAAGGCGCATTCTTGTTTATTGGCAAATCGTTCCAAGAACTTGAAGATCATATCCAATTTATTTCCTCAAATGGTACAAATATTCAGCCATTCATATTGGCAGTTGGTGACAATATAACTCAGCTACAAGAAATTTTTGTTTACTTTGATTCTATAAAATTTTCGTTTAACAGTATTTTAAGAGCTGTTGATATCTGTTATAAAATTTTTCATTTGTTCAATCTTGAATATCCTACTGCTGCAATTAATTTTTATACTTTCTTGCAAGAATTGTTTTATCAAATGCCATCAAAAAAAACTGTTAAAAATTCAAAAATACATGTTTTGTTGAATGAAATGGATAGAAATGAACCTTTGTAAAATAAAAATATTAATGAAAAATTATTTAGAATTATAAGTTAAAATGTTATGTATTCGTTATGTTGCTGTTGGTATGTTATGTAGTTGGTATGTCGTTGTTATGAAAGTTATGTAGTTGTTATGTAATTTATTGTATTTTCGTTATATAAAGGCAGCACTCTTCTCTAGATGTCAATAAATATTCAATCGAATTTAATGCAGTTGGAGGATTCAAATATTCAGGTGATGCAGTTGAAGATGTATCCAAGTATATCAGAAGGTAAATGTGTAGGGTATAGCAATAATTATATTAAGTATTAAATATTACCTTATTTTCATTTCAGGCGGTAAAACTACACTACTACTCAGTGCACCACATGGCCACTTAATCGGAGGAAAATCTACAACTACATCATGGAGCTCAGCTAAGGCGCATTTATATTTATTGGTCAATCGTTTCAACAACTTGGTGGTCATGTACAATTTATTGTATTTTCAGTATATAAAGGCAGCACCCTTCTCTAAATGGCAACAAATATTCAATCGAATTTAATGCAGTTGGAGGATACAAATATTCAGGTGATGCAGTTGAAGATGTAGCCAAGTATATCAGAAGGTAATTGTGTAGAGTATAGCAATAATTATATTAAGTATTAAATATTACCTTATTTTCATTTCAGGCGGTAAAACTACACTACTACTCAGTGCACCACATGGCCACTTAATCGGAGGAAAATCTACAACTACATCATGGAGCTCAGCTAAGGCGCATTTATATTTATTGGTCAATCGTTTCAACAACTTGGTGGTCATGTACAATTTATTGTATTTTCAGTATATAAAAGCAGCACCCTTCTCTAGATGGCAACAAATATTCAATCGAATTTAATGCAGTTGAAGGATACAAGTATTCAGGTGATGCAGCTGAAGATGTATCCAAATATATCAGAAGGTAATTGTGTAGAGTATAGCAATAATTATATTAAGTATTAAATATTACCTTTTTTTTCATTTCAGAAAACTACATGGCTCATACTCGGTGCACCACATGGCTAGTTAATCGGAGGAAAATCTACAACTACACCATAGAGTGCAGCAAATGCGCATTTATATTTATTGGTCAATCGTTTCAACAGAATCGTTAAAAAACAGAATTTCTGGGCAAAACCAGAATTTTCGATCATTGGGATGTTTATGCAACCAACAATTTTGATTACCCTTCTCTAGATGGCAACAAATATCCAATCGAAGTTAATGCAGTTGAAGGAGCCAAATCAGGTGATGCAGTTGAATATGCATCCAAGTAAATTAGAAGGTAATTGTGTAGAGTTTACCAATAATTATATGAAATATTAAATATTACCATATTTTCATTTCAGACGGTAAAAATGCTACTACTAGTCGGGGCACCACATGGCTACTTAGTGCCATCACTAAAAATGTGTCAAAAAGGAATCGGATGAAAATCTACAACTACACCATAGAGGACAGCCAAGGCGTATTCATGTTTATTGGTCATTGGTTAATCATTTCAAGAAGATCATTATTGGCAGCAATATTGTTAGAAGCAGAATTTGTTAGTATACGCAAAATTTTCGACTGTTATATAATATATAATTAATAATTTTCATATAATGCTAATATTTTCAATTTTAAATAATTTTTTACAAAATTATAATTTAAATGTCATTTTTTTGTTGTCTCATTTTATATCATGCTTATCAGTTAATTGACATTTTATATAATATATCATTTATTTTTATATTTCGAAATTCGAAATTCTCATCTCTGATGCCAAATGGTTCATCGTGAGAAACTTTGTCTGAATTTTTGCACCAGCGTTTGTTCAAGTTAGAACGACGATATCTCCTAATAGTCAATTAATGTTGGTACGGGAATTCGGCTTCAGTTTCTCACGACGAACATTTTGATAAAAGAGCTGAGATTTTGAAAAAATGTTAAATAGGTTAATTCACAGTCAATTCACAAATTAATTTTCATATGATGCAAATATTTTTACTTTTAATTTGAAATAATTTTTAATTAAATTATAATTTAAATATTATTTGGTTGTCACATTTTATATATTGCGTATTAGTTAATTGACATTTTATATAATATATATGTATGGATATGTAAAAATTATAATATACAACAAATTAATTTTCAAATAAATGTTGATCACTTGTCTGTTTTTTAGATTTTGTATTCTTTAGCTTTTTATAGACAAGTTTAAGTGAAACTACGTTTATTTGTAGTTTTTTAATATAAAATTTTGCCTTTAATATTTCGACCTGTCGGTCATCTTCGAAAAGGACTCACAGTTTTCGTAACAAAGGAAAACTAATTCACTTCTTATCATTAATTTTGATTTTAAAATAAGTAAATTTAACATATAAATTACTTTTTTAAGAAAACAATACTTGGATCTCAGATCTTGTCAAACCGTAAAATATATAATCCTTATATATTTTACGGTTTGACAAGATCTGAGATCCAAGTATTGTTTTCTTAAAAAAGTAATTTATATGTTAAATTTACTTATTTTAAAATTAAAATTAATGATAATAAGTGAATTAGTTGTCCTTTGTTACGAAAACTGTAAGTCCTTTTCGAAGATGACCGACAGGTCGAAATATTAAAGGCAAAATTGTATATTAAAAAACTACAAATAAACGTAGTTTCACTTAAACTTGTCTATAAGAAGCTAAAGAATACAAAATCTAAATTAAACTTCATATAATGCTAATATTTATATTTTTAATTTGAAATAATTTGTCTACATATTTCAGTAGTCAACTAATAATAATAAAATTAATCTGTATATTTCTAGAATAATAATAAATGTAATATATTCATTTGAATGTATTGAAAGTAAATTTGGCATATTTTTATTGTTAAATTCCTGAAGGTTTTTTTTCCGATGGGCTAATAATTATATCAATAATAAAATTTATGACCTGAAATACATGAAAGCATGAATGATGTTTATAAATTGTTGTAAACCAGGTTATGAATATATATAGGTATATATGTATCTAATAAATATTCATAAAATTCATAATCTGATTTACAATATTTATGAACGTCATTCATGCTTTTATGTATAAGGTCATCAGTTTTATAATCCAAATCCGTAAATTTCATTACTGCGTTCATAAAATGTATAATCTGAATCATATGATTAATGAACATCGTTCATGATTTCATGTATAAGGTCATCAATTTTATAATCGAAATTCGTAAAATTCATTACCGCGTTTATATAATGTATAAACTGGTTCATAAGTTTAACGAACATCGTTCCTGCTTTTATGTATAAAATCATCAATTTTATAATCTAAATTCATAAATTTTATTACTGCCTTTATAAAATGTATAATCTGGTTCATAAGATTAATTAACATCGTTCATGCTTTCATGTATAAGGTTACAAATTGTATAATCAAAATTCGTAAATTTCATTACTACATTTATAAAATTCATTATCTGGTTCATAACTTTAATGAACGTTCTTCATGATTTCATGTATAAGGTCATGAATTTTATAATTAAATTCAAGCATTTCATTAATACATTCGTACATTTTTTACGTTTTTTTATGATTTAAATTCTTAATTGATAATTATATTCATGACTTTATGAATATATTATTAATTTAATATTTATTAATACTTTTATGTATTTTGACATTAACTGATGAATATTTTTATCATTTAATAATTTCGTTAATACATCTATGAAATATTATTTATATATTATATGAACTAATTTTATTAGGGCAATGTCATTAAAAAAATTTATATAATTAACGAATTATTTCGTTGATTTTACGTAGGTTTTTTTTTCAGTGTACAGGCTTCATGCCATTTGAGTTTTGGTTCGGTAGAAAACCATCAATTCCAAATTCCATCACAACATCACCGGATCCGCTGTATAATTATGACTTTTTTGTCAAGGAATGTGCGGTTGTTTACACGCGTGGAAAAATATGTATAACAATTGTAATGGGTATATAAAAATTAACATTTTCAATCGCTAATAACTCGAAAAATATTGATTTATCGAAAAACTTCATATAACATTTTTTTCTTTGAATTCATTCCTCTATCGTTTTCTGTGCTTATTTTGAGAATACTAATTTCCACCCCCAAGAAGGAGTGGCATCCGCCCCAGGGTAAATCCACACATCGGCACTATATAACTTTTGTTCCTTGATCCATTCCCTACTTATTGTTCAAATTTCACGTCAATCGGTCTTGTCCGTATGAATTCTGAGCGAAAAACCGTAATAAAACTCATACAAACAAATATTTTTTGTGTTCTTCATTAATGAAGATAAAAAAACTGACATTTCTAAAACCTTATTTATTTCCATGTCCACCGTCCTGCTGTCTTAAGCAAGCAAAAACTTTTTCTCTACCTTTTACCGTTAACGAGTTAGCGCAGAGGCAGAATGGAAAATTTCCAATTTTCAAAAATTCATTTCACCCAGAGTGTTTTTCCACAGAAAAAAAAATTGCGTAGTACATACCTACATATATGAGATGTACATGTTCCCAAAGTTTCATAATTTTTTGAATTTTCGGGTTCGGGATCATCTCTTGTTAGTCACAGATTATATTGGTTAATATGATAACCGGTTCTATGAATTTATTTTTTGGTTTTACTCGGCTAGCTGTATTTTTTCTTGTAACATGAAGACACGAATATTGCGTCGATATAACGTTGTAAAATATTGCGCTTAAATATCAGCAGATTACGAGACCGTAATATAGTACTGAGTCGTTACTTCCAACATTAGTTTTGCGTCAAGCTATGTAATAGGAACTAATAAAATATATTTTTCTTCCCAGTCGCAAATCGGTTGTAAACTATTATAATTGTTTTGTGTACGAATAATCATTTTTTTGTGCAAAAAAATAATTTTTTTAGGGTAAGGGTAAAGCAAAAACTATAGAAGATTTCATAAAGACGTCTCGTGAACATTTATTTTCAAAAAATAAAACAACAACACAAAATGAAAACTACAGTAGAACCGTAATAACTTTATTTTCTTATTCTCTTCGACTCTCACTACCAAAAATTTGTTTTTGATTTGTGTTTGACTTTGAATTGACTTTGCTTTAACACAAAAAACACAAACAACGGAATAGTCCGGGAAACAAAAACAGGGCTCCATATAAACTTGTAAATAATTCCAATAAACTTTTTTTTTTACTAATATAATGTTGTTCCCTAAACTTCGGCACAACTTTTCGGAAAAATCCCCACCTCTAGTAGTCTAGTGTTGAGCAAAAAAAATAACATTAGTTTTATTATTTCATTATTTTTTTGGAATTTTTGAGATTCTAATATGGCTAATAACTTTGGGTATAAAAGATTTAGAAACTAACTTTGTATGCGGAATTATCTGAGAAATGGTGGTTTAATAATAAAATATTAAATATTATATGTTATTACAACAAACTCCTTAAAAACCCGCTCGAAGTGAGATATTTCAGAAAAAGTCAATGTGCAGGTACCCTTGTTCCGGGTTTATCCTTTTTGTGCTTGAAAAAAAAATACCTTTCTAATCTTTTAAGGGTTACTTTCAGTAAAGAAAACCGGTTTCAGAATATTATCAGAGCCTTCTAGAGTATAGAGCCATAATCATTATGACGTATTTTTTTGAAGCTTTTTTAGTGGTATAACTTTTCACTGATTTCCATAGGAATTCATAGTAAAAATGGTGTTTTTTAGCTTCAAGTTTTGCAATGAAAAAAGCAAAAATGTTACAAAATTTTTATACAAAAGTGTTCTACATATCTTTAGCAGCAATGTACAAGAAGGGTATATTGGCATTAAGTAAATATTAATTGCAGAAATATAAAAATAAAATTATTTCTAAAATATATTTTTCGAAATTTCATTTTGAAAAATATATCAAAGTTGGCTCTGACAAATTAAAATAATACTTGCTAAATTTATCTTTAGCTTTACTAGTGTACGTTAGATGTCTATAATTGTTAGCAGAGAAATACGAAAAAAAATTATTTAATCACACAATTATGACACGTTCTTAATATTTTGAGAATTTGTTTTGCTTTTCCTACAATTTTTGAACTCAAATTTCCCCAGGCCGCAATTTTTGTTACGATTTTTCAAAATATTTGCTACCCACTGCCATCTATGTATATTGACTTAATGCACACGTTTTGTAGTAAGCTTTTCTATTTTAATTTGACCAGAAAGCTGTTGTTATGAACTTTTTTTTATATTTTGGTTTAAATAAATCAGTTATTACAAGAAAATGAAAACGATTTACTTAAACGAGATTTATATATGTTGAAATTCAAACATTTATGAAAATATTTCAGAAATCATAATTAAGAATTTGCAACGTTTTCATTTATAAATTTGTCTTAGGAAAAAAAGTGATTTCCCATATGTTTTATGTGTTTTACTATGGAAATTTTGGTTTTTTCCTCGTTTCTAATTCCCTTATAAAAGCTTCGTTTTTTAGATTATGGCTTGTATAATCAAGGTTGCTTTGATATTATACGACAATTTTTTGTTACCTGTGTGCTAGCAGATGTTTAAATCTGCGCTATGCATCATTTTAAGGGGTGATTCATGCGAATTACGTGTGATACCGCGCGGATTATAAACCGAACAATATTGTTGAATACTATAGGTGTGGACTGTGGATTCAGGGCAATATTATTCAGTGTAATTTTGAATATCAAAGAGTCAAGTTGTCGGAAAAAGAGTAAATTTTGTAATGCAGGAAAATAAAGATATTTGTATTATTTGTAATAAGTGTATGCAGAAAAAGGACTCTACAGTGATGAAAAAAGGAATTGGTATCTTAATCGAAGCTTCAAAATCAAGAAATGATGATTTGTGGAAAAAGTTAGAGAACGTCGAACAAATTTTATTGCATACAGAATGTCGGAAAAACTACACGAGGAAAAGTAATATTGTTGCTTGCAAAAGAGCGCGTGACCAAGGTAAGACTAATTAATTAATATGAATGAACAAAATCGAGCATCAAAACCATATTTAAAAGAGGTGACATTGGTAGGGGCAATTTTCCAACAAATTGCAAATATGTTGTAGATGGAGGCCATCTGCTTTACTCGGTAGTATGGCCAAAGCCAGCGACATATTGCACGATTTTAAAAATTTATGGTGATTATGTTTTAAAATATTATGGCAGAAACACAACGATTGTGTTTGATGGTTATCCGGACTACGCCACCATGAAAATGGCTCTTCTCCAATATTTCAGCAAACATCGGAGTAGAGAGCAATATGACGTGCACAATTTCTCAAAGCGAACACCTAAAATTGGTTATTCCAACCCTGATTGTAGGTTTGGCTCGACCTTTAGAGGTGGGGAATTTGTTAAAATACTGCCTTCAAATAGTACTACAACCCTGTAAGATATCGTTTCTATTGGAATTATTTACTACTTTTGCACAAAATTCCTGCACTAGAAAACAAACTTTCGTATTTCTCACTACTTTCCTTTTGTATTTATTTTTTAAGCGACTATAATGAAATTCGGCATATTCGATGAAAATGGGATTCTATAATGATTTTTAGGTGAAGTTCTGGAATATGGCCAGGCCAGTTAGAATGAATTTTTAGGTGAAGTTCTGGAATGTGACCAATTCGGAAGGAACTCGGTTATTTTTCAACCAATTCTAATGAAATTCGACATATACGAAGAAAATAGGATCCTAAAATTATTTTTAGATGAAGTTCTGAAATATGGCCAAGTAGGACGGAACTTGCCTATATATTTAGAAGAGTTTCTGGGATATAGCATATTAGGGAGGAACTCGGGTATTTCTCAACCGATTATGGTGAAATTCCACATGTACGCTGGAAATAGGATTCTAAAATCATATTTCGAAGAAGTTCTGGAGAAATAGGCAACTTTCATCCAACTTGGCTATATTTCACAATTTCATCTAAAAACCAATATAGGATCCCATTATCATGACTACACTGTACTTGGCCATATTTCTGAACTTTATCTAAAAATCCATCCTAATTGGCCATATTCCCGAATTTCACCTAAAAATCATTATAGAATTCCACTTCCCGTACATGTCGAATTTCATCATGATCGGTTAAGAATTAACCAGGTTGCCAATTTCTAGAATCTTATCTAAAAAATCTGTTTAGAATCCCACATTTAGTCATACTGACAAAACACACAATCCATTCAAATGTATCTATTCAATATATGTACATTCAAATGTATATTCCTGGATTTCCATAATACTTAACCCATAACGCAATGAAAACATAAATTCGCCTTATTTTCATATTAACATATAAAGCTACAATTGTACCTATCCGGTACGGATCCGCCGGATAAAGGTGGATTTATATTAAGGTGGATTTATATTATCCGTTCCTTTCAGTTCCTATACGTATCGTGTGTGTGAGACATAATCAATTTATACTATTCGTCAGACATCCATTTTTTGAACAATATTTGTCTGTGTCGGTTCGTGTAGGAACGGAAAGGAACGGATAATATAAATACTCATATAGAAAATACATGTAACAATATTTTTTTTTGTCTGACGCAATACGTGTAGGAACTGAAAGGAACGGATAATACAAATCCCCCTTAAAGGTTAACAAAATAATTATGTATGTATGTTTATTCCCTTTATGCATTCACCGGTAATGTTCAATAAATAGCTCTAAATATGCAAACAAATGACCATTTTTTTTGTGACGACACACAATTCTAATAACATATAAATTACAACAACAAGTAAAAAACGAAAAATATAGAAAAAAACAATAATTTGAAACAAAAATGTTTCATTTGCTTTTCCTCTCTTTACTTATAAACGTGAGGCGGAATTGTATGACGTCACGAACATGTGACAAAACACGAGCTAACCTTGTTTGAATCATGCTCACCGGTGGTCGATGGAGCGCATACTAATTAGTACTAACTACTTTAACTCACTCACATTTTTCTGAATAAATATTTTTTACCTCGCTCAAAGCAATCTCGCATTAGCTGAAGACTAAATTTACTCAAACAGAGAATTATGTTTTTGTGCTTTTCAGTATATTGCGTCACTGTATTGTTCGAAATATAATTTCCACACCCAAATGGGTATTTTCAACACCCAACAATTTTGAATTTTTGTTTGTTCGACATGCGCCGTCTCTATGAATTCTTATATAGTTTGGGATTAAATACTCGTCAAACCTTCTGTGCCTCTTTGATTGTAATCATACGAAATAGACGTTTATTCATTAGTATCAAAATTCACTTACGGGTGGATATTCAAAAGAAGTTTGGCTATAATCATCTTGTGCACCTTTTGAAACTGGGGGCGCCCATGATCCGGCATATTTTATTTTATGATCAGCTACTCCTTGAGAATCCATTGCAAATAATCCAACTTTCCTTAATTTTGTTCTTTGTGTATGTAAAGTTCCTTCTGACAAATGTACTTTTTCCAATTTTATATTGCTAGTTACACTTTTCATGTTTGTGATTCGCATATCATCAAAAGTTCCATAATTATTTGGTGGTGATTCTAATGCAATTTGTTTTGTTAATTTTCTTGGTGAGTTTCCACGGCTACTTGCAGTTATTTCTTCTTTGGTAGATTCCGATTTATCTGAACTATCATGTTTCAAATGACTTATATCGGGGACAGCCAAAACTTCTCTAACTTTATCAACGAGGAGTGATATACTTTCTTTATTATGTTGTCCAATAGGTAATAATCTTTCTGGAGTTGGTAACTCAAGTTGAGCAATATCTTTAGGTGACAGCAGACCGTCCGTGGTCTCTTGTTCGGGAGGGGACATTATATTCATTTTAGACATGGGGGAATCAGGAGAACCGTAATTAAACATTGTGATTTTCTCTGTTTGTTTAATGATGTTGCGCGAGTTACTAATTTTAGTTTTGATAGTATCATCGTTTGAAGAAGATCCTGATTGTTGTACAGGTGTCGAAGTGGGTGTTATACTGGGTTCAATAATTTTTTTGTGCCTTCCAATTATTTTATCACCCATTGAATAAATAATGCTGTCTGACAAAGTTACATTATGAGGTGCCAATTCAACTGTGATTGGTACAATACCATTCGTAGTTTGATTTTTTTTCACTTTTATATACTCTATTATTGGTTCATTTATCTTATCTACAGCTTCTGGAGAATAAATTAGAGATTTTAAATGACTTGTTGCAATATTTGTAACTATCTTACTGGTTGATAATTCGTTAACTGGCTGATAATTCGCGTTTTCTCGCATTGTGGGTACATTTTTCGTTACGGCAATGGTTTTTTGGGCCATAACAGCATGGCTTAGAATAGCCTTCTCGGAACTTTCAGGTTGTCGAGTAACAAGCATTGAAGGAGTTACCATCATTCGAACACCTTCTTGAAGTGAACATTTCGCTTGAGTAAGTATATTAGGTGTTGGTTTTTGTTCAGAGATATTTGTTGTTGGTTCTATATTTTTTTCAATTGATGGTTTAATCAATGATTTGTTTGTTTTCTTAGTCGAGTCGTATTTATTTAGTATATCCCCTGCAGCTAATGTTGACATTGCTACATGTGCTGTAGCCAAATTGGCAGTTGTCACACGAGCTTTAATCAAATCATTTCGGAATGGCGCACAAATTTCATCAAAATGAAGTGGATCATCAAAAGAGCCCTTATAATAACAAGCATGCATATAATTAGAAATAGTACAGTGAAATAAAAAACTAACTCACCCTTGCACTACTCTCTTGAATTGTGCTGTCAGATAGATCACTCTCCGGAATTGCCACTAATTCAGACTCCGTGTCATCGGCTTCTAAGCTAGAATCTTGATATTTTCTAAAATTTGGCCCCGTTTTTGATTTAGTTTTAGTTTGTAAGCTGATGAAATGACTTGCACCTTCCATACCACAGATTGGACTTGGGGGTGTACTATCAACTTGTTTTTCTTCATCAGTTGTTACATTTTGTGTGCCAGTGGTAGGTCGATTGCCTAAATTTATGTCCACTAAAATGGTTTCTGGAATTCGTCGACATTGGTGAAATTGGGCCTCCAAACAGTTTAATACAATTCGTATGATATTATTAATATGTCCAGTAAATGGAATTTGCGTATACTGATACTAAAATAGGGATAAATGACATAACATTAAGATTATTTTCAAAACAATGTACAACATACTAAACCTTGTAAAGTATAACCAATACTGCCATTAGCCAACTTCTACGAACAATTGGCTCTAAGTACCAAATGGAATATGAAAAATTAAATGTTTGAACAAATTCTGTATTTAGATTTGATGGATTTGGTGCATATAAGAGTACTTGCAAAGCGGATGGTAAAATAGTCCATCCAATCAAATGATTTTGATCTAAAACTTGTGGTAAATTAACAATAAAAACGTTAAAAACTGCGGTGGATCTTAGCCTATTTGGTGTAATGTGAAACATTTTCTCTGTTTGACTGTAACCAAGCAGCAAATACAAGTGGCGCAATACGATTGTTTGAACTCTAATAAGAGGTTTTTCATCAGTTGGATAAGCTTGATCCACTCTAGATAAAAATTGCATTAATAAAAATACAAGAAGATGGATTGTCTCTTTATCAGCTTCCTCTAAATCAATAATTTTTTGTAAACAGCCTGCTAGATTACCTTCATCTCCACCTCCGATAAATGAATGAATTTGGCCATCTATAGATAATTGAAAATATGTCTATTAATTAAAATGATTGTATATTTAAGGTAATGGTATTTAATGGCAATTATTTTAGTCAGTGCATCATTGTTAAAAGAGCGATAATTGACTTTAATAATTTCCAATAATACACTTCGCAAGTATTGCGTCATGTCTCATTAATCTTACATGGCATAATAAAATGTAATTTATTAATAGAATATTAAGTATTATATAAATATAATCTAATTTTTGTATAAACATTAAACAAAATCTAATAAAAGTGCATGCGTGTAGTAGTTTAACTAAATTATGTACAAATAAAAATCACATACCGAATTATATTTAGATAAATGTATGTAAGTTTATTTTGAAGGAACATAGAAAAAATAGTTTGTTTCAAAACACAGTCTAACTTGTTAACATAAACCAAATGAAAATAATATTAGGACTCAAAATATAGTTAAAACAACCTAAAACAAAATATGTAATATATTAAAATAATTTAATACATGATGATAATAAATATTGAATTTACAACAAAAATGATAGGGCAACACTGAAACTTTGTTTAATTTTGAACGGTTTCGATTCTAGTAGAATAAAGCATATGTGGACTCAAAGCAAGAAAACAATTCGTAGATTATATTGGAAAACTAATAAAATATGCAATGTCAAAGCATATAAAAATACAGTAAAAAAGTGGCGGTTATGCCAATTTAGAATCTATAGAAATTTCCAAACACAACAAATTTTGTAATTGAAGCGTAGCATTTGCAACGCAGCAGTATAGAAGCAAACAAAAACATGTAATTTTAGAGTTTCCGATAATTATAGCATTTTTCTGATATAAGCCTTTTTTATAACAATTCTTGACAGCGAAACAGTTACCCGTAATAAAATATCAATAAATTATTATTTTTATAAATAATTACGTTTGTGTAACGTACACTGATTAATAACTGTAATCACAAATTTACATTTTAAAGGAATATTTTATTTATAATTGACTAAAGGGTACGCGTTATTTCCCGTGAGACCAAGTTTTTTTTGGTTGTTTGATCGGGTTTGCTTACCAATATTTAAACCAACCACGAATCGCTAGACTGAGTTGCATCAGCTAAAACTTTAATTCCTCTTAAAACCTCATCTAATACATCTCACGTACGATGAAGGGCTTTAGCGGAAACTTGGGTAATGGATAGATAATTAAAAAAATTGCTTAAGGAACATTTTTATCACATGCTTATGTATGTTTTAACGATTGACGATAATTTGCCACGCCTCGTCGCAGTTTGCTACTGTTATAGCATTGTGACATATTAGGGGAACTGCTTCAAATTTCAAGAAACCCTTTAGATGCCGCAACTTGCGAGCTTTGGACATGATTCGTGTGGCTCAACGCTTCAGATAAATCATGAAATGAAGAAAATTGGGAATAAATACCAGTAAAATATGATCTGTTTACACGTGGCAAGGAACGTCACTGTCTCCGGTCACCTCATCTGAAAGGGATCGCTATTTAGCCACAATTTCTTG
The DNA here is from genome assembly GCA_963556165.1 of Tipula helvola. Taxonomy (NCBI): domain Eukaryota; kingdom Metazoa; phylum Arthropoda; class Insecta; order Diptera; family Tipulidae; genus Tipula; species Tipula helvola. The sequence continues at coordinate 217,372,829 of OY744481.1, read as the reverse complement.
TAAATTATTATCAAAAACAACCAGCTGCTTCCCGTTGTCAAATGTCAGTTCCGCTTCTTTCAATTTACTCTTGACGGTGTAATATTTTGTGTCTTTTATTGTTACACAATAACTGGATGTCTGTTTGTATTAATATTTACTAAGTAACTATAATGATAAAAAGTTTTATCATTTGTTTTAAAATTACATAATTGTTTACATTCACATAAAGATTTTGTGTTCGAACTCAAGCATCATTTTTTAGATGAAAAATCAACATTTTCAATCGCGAATAACCAGAAAAATATTAATTTATCGAAAAAACTTTGTACAATATTTTTGCTTAGAATTCATCTGTCTTTTGATTTATGCGGTTATTTTGATTATACAAATTTCCACCTCGAGGAGGAGTAGCGTTCACCCCAGGGTAAAAGCACACATCGGTACTATATAACTTTTGTTCCTTGAGCACTACTTCTTCATCTTCCGCTGGCGCTACATCCCATGAAGAGATTTGGCCGCCTCAGCGATGCCCCTCCAAATAATTCGATCCGCCGCAAGAGAACACCAGACACGGTGACCGAGTGTGTTTAGGTCCCTTTCAACGTCTTCCATCCATCGGGTAGGTGGTCCCCCACGAGGTCCTACTTTTGATGGTGCCGACTCCAAGGCCTGTTTGGTGGTCTGATTTTGTGAACAAAGTGCCTAATCCGATGATGTCGACTTTGTCGAAATCATTTCTAATCTCGTGATTCATTCGCATTCTGTAAGTGGCTCCGTTTTTACTGGGACCGAGAATTCTTATGATCTTATTTATTTATTTATTTATATATACAACAATTTTGTGTTAAATAGCACCCTCATGCTTCCACTCTCGGTTTTGAGCATATGCTCATTCACAACAGATTGTGGCGTATGAAGTGGTTTAACATTATTAAATGTTAAAATAAAACTGCAAGATCGGATCACATCACAGCTGTTCAAATGATTTTTTAAATCATTCGCTTAGGTTTTTGTATTTCTCGCATGCGCCACTTGAAATTCTGCAATTTTGCTTTCAGCGGCATCACCAAGGTATCCGTATGATGGTTTTTCTGGATGGTTATTCTGCGATTGTGCTTGATTTGCAAGTTCTATTTTTTTTTTTTGATTCGAACTTTGAATTAATTTAAGAAAAAAATATAAAAATAAAATCAACCGACTGACTCGAAAGTCAAAGCATTTCTTACGCTCAGTTACAGCGACTTTTTGGATGTTTTGTGCTGTCAGTGTCCAAGACTCGCAACCAAATGTGATAACTGGTCTTATCAGCGCCTTGTAAATGTTCAGTTTTATTTTGCGCGATGTATGAGGAGACTTGAATATTTTGATATTGGCGTAAAATGCTCGGTAGCCTGCTGCAATCCTCGATGAAATGTCCACAGAACGGAGTTTTGCTCAGTGATCAGTGATCCTACGAATTTCAACTCATTCACCTTTTCGTATTGTGTATCTCCTGAAATGAAGTCTCCACGAGTCTGCCTTCTCGCGGTAACCATGTATTTAGTCTTCGCTTCATTGATCTGAAGGCCTATTTGTTGGGCTGTTGGGACCGGTCAGGTTGCTGTGTATACAGAGGGATAAATACAAGGCTTGCTTCATGAGCCGTAACAGAATGCAACTTTTACAGGGGGTTAGCGCTGGGTTAACAGCATAACCTGTAAAACATGTTTGTTACGAAAGCTCACCATGAGCCGCGGATATTTTTGGATTTACAACAACCACCTCGGATACGATATAGGGGCAACGATTTTAAATTTGGAACATGAAACGTACTCACCCTAAACCGCCCGGGGAGCCTCCATCAATTCTCGGAATAAGCATCTAGGTATAAACTCGACCTCATAGCGCTGCAGGAAACAAGACTAATCGGCAATGACATCATCGAATATAGTCGCTTCTGACTAACTCTCGGTCACAGCAATAACTTTGATAATCATGAATTTGGCGTCGGTGTCTTGATTAGCAACCGATGATGTCAATTTGTGACTGTCATCATGTCTATAATAATCGGATTTGTACACTCAGGTTTCATGGCCGTCACTTTAACATCATATTTGTGAGCGTTCATGCCCCACCGTGTAGAAGCCTGATCAAATCAAAGACGCTTTCTACGACCAGCTCCAAACCCTCCTGAGCAAAATTCCGCAACGTGACATTACAATTATTTTGGGCAAATTCAATGCTCTAATTGGCAGTGCTGGTAGTACATATCATAGCACTATCGGCCCAAACTTCCTACATCAAACAATAACGGGACGCGCACTCAAAATTGGCCTTTCTGGCATAGTGCCACTTTTGTTTTCAGGGTGCGATATACAGGTACCGTACCACAAAACGATTTTTGGAAGAAACAATTTACCAACACAGAAGTAGATTCCCAGAAACATCTTTATCGCCATATACATAATATGCTCCATTATGTCAGTTATTATAATTCCGTAGACAAAAGGATGGTAATTCTCGAATTTTTTCGAGACGAGAATAAATTGAAAATGAAGGACTGCTGAATCAACATATTCTCATAAATTGGCTCAGGAAATGGTTTCCCCTAAAATGTTTATTGCCATTAATGCTCCATTGAGTCAGTTATTTTATAGGCACAAGGAAGGTACATATGTAGTACTAGAATTATTTCGAGATGTGAATAAATTGAAAGTAAAATACTGTTGAATGGCCATATTTACATAAATTGGCTCAGTGTACCCTATATTCTCCCGATCCCCGCAAAATATTTATTGTCATAAATGCTCCATTGTGTCATTTATTATAATTCAAAGAAATTAGGATGGTGTACTCGAGTTACTTCGAGACGAGAATAAATGTAAATTGCAATTGTGTTGAATGACAATAAAATTGAATAAATTATTTTTTTAGTTGTTGATTAATTTTATTATTGATTAGTATTTTTCTTTTAAAATAAATAGAATGTGAAAGTTAGTTTCTAGATACGCCAATAAATTTAACAGTGTAAAGGTATTTTAAAGTTTATGACATTAGGACATGTTTAAGAGAAACTTCACACGCGTAAATTGTTTACTACTTTGTAGTTACACACGTTTACTACAGATTTCAGATACTTGTATTTTTTTTTTAATTTTCCGAAATCGAAAGTTTTACTGTTTACATACATATAGTTTTCGAATTTCAATGTTTGGAGAGCGTTCTTTCGGATAAGAGAAAATTAAATTTTTTTCTGAGAAACCCGACAGAACTCGATATTATAAACGATATAAAATTGTTTCTTCTGTATATCTACTTTTAACCCAGAAAAAATCTAATTGACGTTTGTTTTATCTAAAAAATTGCAATCCAGAGAGACGTGTTTTTCATTTAATTTAAAGTAATAATGAAATATACCGCATAAAGCGAATTATTATTATCGTGTAAATAAGGGTAGGTATATAATAAAGGTAAAATGGTAAACATAAAATTTGAAAGGAAGTAATTAAATAAAGGGGAAACATTTAAAACATCAACTCGTTGCTCCGTCGAATATCCACAAAATCCAGTTAAAGCACCTGAAAACATATTTATAAAATATCTAAAGCATGCTGTGTAACCTACCTGGCGCCCCAATTCCTATACCACTACTATTAACGTTACCACCAACTGTATTAACAATCCCTCCAGAAACATTAAAACCAAATTGTTGTTGTTGTTGTTGAAAATGCAGATTTGAATGGGTGGCAATTAAATTAGGTGTATTAGGTGCCGAAGAAACAACTGCGGATTGTAAATGTGGCGTATGTTGTAAGTGCACTTGATACTGTTGTGAACATTGTGGGGCACAATTAATATGTAAGTGATGATGTATATGATGAAAATGATGATGTGAGTGAGGTGATGGAACTACTGAAGATGAAACACTATGATTATTTCCACCTAAAAACTGACCCAGTCCAAATCGTGAACTCTTTCTCTTTAAAATTGGTGCTGATATTTGACGATTGTAAATTTTCTCCTTCTCTGCTGCAAATGGTAAATGTATCATTATCATTTGATGAGACACTAAATTAAATTGATTTTAATACCTGACTTTGATTCCTGCCTCGTAATAATACTTGCTGGCGCTGACATTGTTCTTTTGTACGGCCATTTCGTCCCAAATGATGCACTCAATGTTTTTGCCATAGTTGGATTTGAATCCGATTGATTGAGAGCTTCCCTCGCCTTGCTGATTTTAGATGATAACATTTCGCTTCCATTTTCTGAATTACGTAGGTCGCGTAATAATGAAATATCTCCATTTTTCTCCAAATTTATTTGAGCTTCAACAAATAACGTGTCAAATCTATTTAAAAAGAACTCCCATGAAAGAACTCGACGATCCGAAAGCGAATTATGTAATTGATAGAGTGATTGTAGTATAACTGGCCGATCAATAATAAATAAATCAAATTGTGACTCTAGACAAAATAGTAGTGAACGAATTGCAGTATCATGAATTGTGCCCAAATAGAGTGTTGCTCTTTGTGCTACATGTACATTTATATCATCCATACTAGCTATTAAGTGACAGAATGCGGTTGCTAAAGCTGTTTGTAAACCAACTTCACTACGTAGAGGGGTTGAATCCATAAATCTGGTGATTACTGTAACTCTTTCGACTGCATTAAACCGAACCCGCCAGTCAGAATCATGGAAAGCCTCTTGAACCACACGCCAAAACATATCTGAGCCCAATGGTAGCGTGATACAGTGTAATAGTAAAGGGACACATTGCTGGCATATTTGTGAATGTTCAGCATTACATAAATTCCACAAACTGAAAAAACAAAAAATTATAAATTAACAATTCAGAATTTTTAGAAACAATTCAATTGAATCGGTCGATGCGAAAAGGTCACATCTACTTTTTTATAGAAATAACTCTATTCTTTATACTACACTCCTAATGAATAAACTGACATTTTTAGTACAAATGGGGAAACCTACACCTGTTGTGGATTTTCCCGTTTGCACTAGAAATGTCAGTTTATTCATTTAGAGTGTAGTAGAAAGAAAAGCGGTATTTCTGAAAAAAAGTAGATGTGACCTTTTCGCATAGACCGATTCAATTAGATTTAAATTATGATCCCTCAAGTGTATTTGTCTTTCGGTTGAAGGGTAAGAAACTCAACTTTTTGATTAAAAGATTTTCCTGGCACCAGATGAAAAATCCTCGCTGATCTCTGGCCGCTTTAGTAAATATATCACCATGTAATGCTAGAATATTTAGACATTGTAACATGTAATATAGGATATCCGGTTTTTCAATGTGTGGTAGTTCCTAAATATAAACAGAAGCATTAAAAGTAAAAACAATTTTTTAATTATAGTTTAATTATGCAGGCCTACTTTTAAAAGCTGGTAAATATATTGTAAAGGTTGAGGCAATGAATCTAATGAAAATTTAAATTTTCCAACTGATGTATGCCAAAAATCTTCACTACTGTTCAAATCATCACCACCGTCATTATCGATGGCATCTGAAATTTTAATGGACTCGTTTCCAACGCCAATTAATTGTGGTTTTGTTACATGTACGGTTGCAGTTGCTATAATTAAATTAAAAATAATATATTTTATATTTTAAAATTTAATGCACATTTTTAGTTCTTTAAAATATAATTATAAATTAATAATTTATTATAATATAAAATATCCTAACCAACATCAGCGTCTGATATGGTAACAGATGTTGCAACCGCTGTTACAACTTTTTCAGTTGAAATTACTGCTGCTAAATCTAATTGTTCTGATACAGTTTCCACTGTTGCTGTCATTATCTAAAAAAAATGTTGATGGGTTTGGAAAAAATCTATTTTTTGAATTTGTTCAAATATAAAATTATTTAGTATAAAAGAATAGAATACGTATATTACAAGTAGGATTTTTTAAATTAGTAAAAATAAACATTTATTACTATACAACACTTCCAATTGCCAATCCAAGACTAATTTTAAAAGTTTGCAATCTCAAGCTTCTCTTATTACTAAATAAATAATACGTATACCATTAAGCAGAATTATTAATATAATTAACATATTAATAATTAACATGCAATATAAGGTTTTTTATTGGATTAAAAAGTTCTGAAATTATTTATATTTAAAATTTAAATTATTATTTCTAAATTTACTCGTACGAAATTGATAAAAGCAGTTTATTATATTACAAATCAGCAGCTAGCTGTATTCTGAAAAAAACATAACTTGGCGATTTACAATTTTTGACAGTAAGAAACGCGAATCGTAAAATTAACGTTATTTTTCCTTTTGACTGAAGAAAAAGGTGCACGTTCCCGACGTTAAAAAAAATTCACATTTGTTTGGTTGAGTGTTTGAAACGGTTTTCGTTTATATGACAAGAAATAAGGAATTTAGCCAAACAATTACTTACATATTTTGTAATTAGAACCAGTATAATTTGGTTCCCGTTAAGTTTTAAAATTTAATAATTAAATTAATAATAATTTAGTCAAGATACAAGAAAAAAGCGGCACATAACAGAGCCAAGCAAACAGCGGAAAAGAGATGATTTGAAATAAGATGCTGCGATGATTTGAAATAAGTAAACAAATAATGAAACTGTCTTATTACCAAATAATTTATTTTATTTTTTCTGTTAGATTTAGTATAAAAAATGCACAGGAAATCTGAGCACGGTTTGGCCAATCCGGCAATGTTATTATTATTTATATATACCGGTACGACGCGACGTACTTAACGTTAACAGAAAAGTGTAGCTACACACATTAACAGAAAAGTGGCATTTACACAAAAAAGTGGAAAATCCAAAAGTTTTAATGTAAATATTTTAAATATTTTTACTCGCATAAAATAATTGACAGAAAAAAAATAAATTTAAAAAGATATTTGATAGTTTAAATTTAATTTATAAAAAAACAATACTTTAAGGGATTTCGAACAAAAATATTTACAGACCCGAATCGATTTGATGAAGCACTCTGCCAATTAACGCGAATCTCACAGATGTTCCCATATTGTGATTATATAGGATAAATAGAGGATAATTAAGGCTTTCTTAATATGTTCGTGTTATTTAAAAAAAACAGGTTTGGGCTCTGGAGACAAATTTTCAAAAATTATCAATCTCATATAAAACGATTAATGGAGGTTCTACTACACTAAGCCAATTAACACGCGATATTAGAGATGTTCTCATATTGTGACTATATAGGATCAAAAGAGGATAAATAAGGCTTTCTTAATATGAATGTTTTATTTATAAAAGCAGGGTTGGGCTCTGGTGACAAAATTTAAAAAATTATCAATTTCATAGAAAACGATTGATGGAGGTTCTACTACACTAAGCCAATTAACACACAATATTAAAAATGTTCCCATATTGTGTCTATGTAGGATCAAAACTGGATAAATAAGGCTTTCTTAATATGTATGTGTTATTTAAAAAAACTGGGTTGGGCTCTGGTGACAAATTTTTAAAAATTATCAATTTCATATAAAACGATTAATGAAGGTTCTACTACACTAAGCCGATTAGCACGCAATATTAAAGATGTTCCCATATTGTGACTATATAGGAGAAAAAAAATAAACAAGGCTGTCCTAATATGCTTGTGTTATTTAAAAAAAACTGGGTTGGGCTCTGGTGACAAATTTTCAAAAATTACTAATTTTATATAAAACGATTGATGGAGGTTCTACTACACTAAGCCAATAAACACGAATATTAGATAAGTATGTTCAAGCCTTGTTTATCCTCTTTTAATCCTATATAGTCACAGTATTGGAACATCTCTAATATTGCGTGTTAATTGGCTTAGTGTAGTAGAACCTCCATCAATCGTTTTATATGAAATTGATAATTTTTGAAAATTTGTCACCAAAGCCCAACCCAGTTTTTTTTAAATATCACAAACATATTAAGAAAGCCTTATTTATCCTCTATTTATCTTATATAGTCACAATATGGCAACATTTCTAATATTGCGTGTTAATTGGCATAGTGTAGCAGCGCTGCCATTAATCGTTTTCTATGAAATTGTTAATTTTCGAAAATTTGTCACCAGAGCCCAAACCAGTTTTTTTAAATATCACAAACATATTAAGGAAGCCCTAATTATCCTCTATTTATCCTCTATAGTCACAATATGGAACAATCTCTGAGATTTGTGTTAATTGGCTTAGTGTTTCATCATATCGATTCCGGTCTGTAAAGATTTTTGGTCGAACTGCCGTAAAGTAGTGTTTTTTTACAAATTAAATTTAAACAATAAAATATCTTTTTAAATTTACTTATTTTCTGTTATTTATTTTATACGAGTAGAAATATAATGATAATTACACTAAAACTTTTGGATTTACCACTTTTTTGTGTAAATACCACTTTTCTGTTAATTTGTGTAGCTACACTTTTCTGTTAACGTTAAGTATTTCACGCCGGTTTATATATTATTATTTTATGTTATTAATAGAACAAAAGCATCACTCTATTAACTGTATAATTAAAAATGAAAAATTATTTGATTCTGCGGCTTCCTCTATCGTCCTCGGTTCGCTAAAAGATACATTTTATTTCTTTAACCCTTTCAGTGCCAAGGAGTGCGATCGTGCTCCTCAATACACTGGCCGAAAATTCCAGGAGCTCGATCGCGCTCTTTTTCATACTTGTTGATTCTTGTGTATTGTTTCTGGAATTGGAATTAGAGGGTGGGGGTCTCCCACTCCCCACACTTTTTTTAGCTAATTCTTTAAAAATCATGTTGGTACTCAAAGGGTTAAATACCTAAACAGACTTGTTTGCAAATAAAATCGTTGTCAACAGGCATAATTTGACAGAACATTTTACTGTTTTTTAGTATTCTATGTTTTTTCAGTGTTCGTTCACGTTAAGGAACCTCACGTTACACGTCACGTTTTTTAAAATTTATTTTCAGAATACAGCTGCTGGCATTAGTAATTTCTTGGCATCCATAATTCGATTCTGCAGATACAATTTTAAACAAATGTTCAATTTTATAATATGTACCTATGTATATGGAATAATTTATAGAAATACATCGACATTTGAATATTGCCGAATTCTTTACAAAATTTTACTTTCTGTATCAGAATTGCTTTTTCTTAGTTTAATTTAATGATATATGAATCTTAATATGTACATCGAAGAATTTTTATTTTCTAATATTAAAATGTTATACAAAAATGAATTGTAAGTGCATGAATAATAAAATTTAAAAATTTAAGCTATGCATGTAGGATAAATATTTATTTTAATTTATTTATACATTCAATATTATGTTACATATTAAACAAAACACAGATGCTTTCATTAAATATTATTAATTTTAAAGATGATCCGCTAAGCTTTAACAACAAGTTCCATTAAAAAATTTGGTTAACATAAATTTACGTAACACTAAAATAGTTTCAATGTATAAACGAACTAAAAATAATTATTGATAAACATTTGTTTTATATTATATTAATTAACTAAGTATATTAAAATTATATATAAAATATTGGAAATTAATCTTAAACATTTCAAACGATTATTAGTTTTTATCGTCGTATCTTTCATGTATACGAGGGACCGACGGTAAATCTTACAATCAAATCAAATCGGTGGCCGTGACTAGAATTATGGTAGTTTGATTGCACCAAGTTTTATTCAAATTTAATAAAAGTTGTGACATGAATTTAATAGTTTGATTGTACCAACTTTACAAAAAAAATACAAAGCAAAATATGTACTAAAACTTTCTTTTTTCCCTATTGACGAATGCAAAAGTTTAAAAAGCGCCTTAAGCGGACAATAGTGAAATATGTGATAGGCTGTAACAAAAATTTGCTATATGAAGTTATATGGAAATATTGTCTATTTAGATTACATTTTTATTTATGAAAATTGTAATGATTGGAAAATTGAATTAATCCCATACGTAGCTTAAAGTATGATTTTTGTATATCTGTTTCATTTGTGATATTCTTATCAGTCTAAATATGAGAAACTTGTACTTAAAAATTGCAGAAATTTCAAAATTAGCTAGTGTTACTGAAATCATAAATGTTTTAAAAATATTAAATTATAGGTTGTATGAATAAGTCAAAGCGTAGCAACTGTGGTCTAACAAAGCTCCAAAAATGTTTAGTGACTCAAATATATATTTATAGTGAGTTTAACATTAAATTTCTGCAATGTTTAAGCACAACTTTCTTATATTTAAAATGATAAAAATGTTCAAAATGAATCAGATATACTAAAATCACACTTTAAACTACAAAGGGGATTAATTCAATTTTTCAATCATTACAATTTTCACAAATAAAAATGTAATCTAAATAGACAATATTTCCATATAACTTCATATAGCAAATTTTTGTTACAGCCTGTCACATATTTTACTATTGTCCGCTAGAGCACACCGTTGCAATCGTCAATAACGGCGGCAATATTACTAAACTATATACGGCGATTGTCATGTGAAGGGCCGTGTTTGTACAATACAAAAATCAAGGCAATCCTGATTTGTTTTAAATTTTTTTTCCTGTAAACAGAAAAATTTTATTGTTTGATTGCATAAGTAGCGAAAAATGGTGGTTTTCTTTTTTCATCCTACCTGAAAATGTAGAGAGATTTTCTTCTATTGTACGATTTTTCAATCATTAATTCTAAACATATTGAGAACGCAAATTATCGAAAATATATTCAATTCGAGTGAATTTGAGTTGATAAATATTTAAGTTAAAATGATCAAATTTACCTTAGTTCTTATGGGAACAACATAATACAAGTTCTCGAAGATGTCACTCCTACATCGCCTACTGCAGTAGCAAACGAAATTAAAACAATTTAAACTTAAAGAAAGCACCAGGGTTTGATCTGATTACCAGAGAAATAATAAAGCAGCTATCGAGAAAAGCTACGGTAAAGTTAACTAATATTATAAATGCTGCATTTAGGTTGAAATATGTCCCAAAACTTTGGAAAATGGCTGAAGTTATCATGATTCCCAAATCAGGAAAACCGCCACATCTAATAACATCATATATCAGCATGTATCGTTGCTGCCAATAATGTCTAAACTCTTTGAAAAGTTACTATTAAAATGACTCAAACTAATAATTGAAAAAAATAACCTAATGCCGAATCACCAATTTGGGTTTCGCAGTGAGCACTCAACTTTTGATCAAGTGCATAGAATAACTAATATTATTGAGAAGACTTTAAAAGAGAAAAAAGTTTGTTCCGCAGTATTCTTTGATGTAGCACAGGCCTTTTACAAGGTTTGGCACGAAGGTTTAATCTACAAACTCAAATTAATCCTACCTATACAGTACAGCATAATACTGGAATCATATATTAAGGAAAGATATTTCAGGCTTACGCAAGAAGAAGAATATTCTGAGTTTAAGGAAATAAGAGCAGGAGTTCCACAAGGAAATGAACTTGGGCCACTTCAGTATTTACTATACACCCGAGATGTTTCAACCCCACAAAACAACACGATAGCCACTTTCGCCGATGACACAGCTATCATGGCAGTAGGTGACAATAACTCAGATGCAACAGTGAAATTACAAACCGCCATAGAGCAAGTATACAACTGGACAAAAAAATGGCCCATAAAATTAAATGAGGCTAAATCTGTACTTGTCGACTTTACGAACAAGAGATTAGTACACAAACCAGTATATCTAAATAATCAAGAAATACCACATGTAAATACTGCCAAATATCTTGTTATAACATTAGACGCTAAGCTTCGCTGGAAAGCTCATGTTAAAAAGAAAAGAGACGAGTTGGGATTAAAATACAATAAAATGTATTGGTTACTGGGAAGAAACTCTCAACTATCAATCCCTAATAAGCTTCTGCTTTATAAGCAAATATTGAAGCCTGTTTGGACTTATGGTATACAACTGTGGGGATGTACCAAGCAGAGCAACATGGATATTATCCAACGATTCCAAAATAAAGTGCTAAGAATGATCGTCAACGCACCATGGTTTGTCAGAAATAGCAACATCCACAAAGACCTGGGCCTGGGACCCATCAAAACCGAAATTATGAAATTTGCTAGAAGTCATGAACAACGGTTATTTCACCATGTTAACATAGAGGCCATCCAGCTACTGGATAATACAGATTTAGTTAAAAGGCTCAAAAGAGTATAACGCCTTTTGAGTTAGTGTAAAATCAGTTAAAATAAATCTTTATCTAGAGGACAACAAAAGCGCGATCAAATAATAAAAATAAAAACTAAGAAGTACATCGATGGATGAACCCTTAAATTTCAGTAAAATATAGTAATTTAAGTTAGAATAAAATTGCTTATTAGTCTTAGACTAGAGTGTAATTAAAAAGAAAATAATTAAGAAAATTATTTAATGAAAAAAAAGTTATGGGAAATTACGAGAAAGAAGTAAATAAGATTCTTTCGGCTTTTTATAGACACAAACACAATAAATTAATAATAATGGCATTCGCAACATTTTCGACTTGTTAATCAGAAAAATGATGAGGCCAGTCATTTATGATATATCTACCAAAAAAGTAGAAATATCAAAATCCCCGCTGTACTTTAACCCGAGAGTTAATACAAAATATTAGTTTATGTTTATGTATATTGTGTTATGGGTTTTGCACCGTTTTTATTGCATAGATTTGTTTTTGGGTATTGTACTTTGTAGTTTTGACATCAGTTGATATTTTATCATAAATTTATTTGCTATTAACACAGGATTGAATTATTTATTGCATAATAACTGTATCTGAGCCTAATATTCCCTCAACAAATACACGGATATGGGAATCCTGATATAATCAAACTGTAATTCTTTATGATTTCTGTAATTTTATGGTCTAATATTACGCTTCATTGAGCTAGATTCATGTGAATTATTCTATCGTATATGCGTAATGAAACGAATTGATAGATTTTACACGTAAAAGTTTGCAATAAATAAATATTTATTCTGATTTAAATTATTTGATTAAAAGTTTATCTGTGATTTCATGATTTCCTAATTAAGTATACATCACTTTAAAATGTGAGTTGAGTGATGTAGGGCTATTACTTATTTGCGTGTGATTTCACAACAATGTACTGACTCTAAAATGAAAACCTTTCCTGAGAAACAAGTAATATTTACGCCCGTATTACGGGCTTTTTCTTCTAGTTTGTATATAAAGAGCTGGCGAGTCGTGTGAAGCGGGGTTTGTTCCATGTAATTCGATTCAGACGTTACCAAAGTATAAATACTTGTGTTGTGTCTATTTTTATACGTAAAAATACGTTGAATACGTATTAATATTGTTCTAAACAGTTTTGGTTAGCTACTGGTCACAACTGAAAATATAGTGATATTAGACTAAAGCCTTCCGTTCGCTGTGGACTACTCAATTTTGTCTACGGAAAACTAAGTGACATTAACTCATGACTTTTCAAAGCAGTTCAAACAACCTTGATGAATCGAATAAGCACTAGCAATAATAGGTATAGAGTTTCGTTGATGTATTTTCTTCCAAATGGGATTTGCTCAAAGTCGAATAAAAATCTGATTTTGCAACCAAAACAACAGTAAAAACTTGTAAGGAGCTCTGTAAAATTGCATTTTACAGAGATATAGGCAACAGCTCCAGATGGTTCGAAAGTTGAAGTAGAACATGGAGAAGAACAGGAATGGAGCAACATTTATAGTGTGGTGAATTCTTAGAACTCCAAAAGCTGTAGGGTGGATGATGGGGGCGAAAGTTTAACTAATAACTTAAGTTCGAAGTTATAATCGATGCAATGTGAGTGCGTTTTCTCAGTTCAGTATAATTTTAACATCAGAACACAAAAGAGGCCGTCTACGCTTGATGCCTTTTATTACTTGAATACAATATTATTTAAAACTGCGTATTTTTTGAAGTTTATTTTATTTTTCAGTCAACAAACACAAAAAATTGCCCTGAAAAATGAATATGTAGAAAAATCGTACTAGATTTGGTAATGCAGCCTATCAACTCGCAGCTAAATTAGAAATAGAGACAACTTGCGGAAAAACGCCTACTATGCGGAATACATGTATTTCATTTCATTTAAAGTAGTGTGTTCTAATTTAAATGCAAGCGTTTTTCCGCACGTCTGTTTCCACCATAAATGTTACGTTTTTGTAAAGCTTTCATTGAAAATAATCACTAAGACAACGATGTTGCAATGTTCGAAGAATATGGCGGTTGCGTTAAAATTTCCCAACTGAACTCTTGCAATTACAAGAGTTTTCAAAGCTCTGTCAGGCCTTGCATTATCTTGTCGAAAGTAGTCCTCTTCTGTTGATCAAATTCGGGCTCTTTTCGGGTGAGGCTTCCTTTAATTTGTCGAGTTGGTGATAATACCTGCAACATTTATCTTTTCGCCAGTGTTAAGATGTTGAAAGTAAAGAATACCTTTCCACTCCCACCAACAACATAAGATCACACTGTTTTGGTACAAATCACCTTAGGTAATAGTGAAAGACGTTTCTCCTTTAGATGATGAAAATATTTTTGAACCACCCGTTACGTGTCTGTCTAAAAATGGTTGACATTCTCGCGACTTAGTTATGAAGAAAAAGCACTATATCGGTCTAACAAGTTCGTTTTACTTAATTTGGGTGGTACCTTTGAGTATTTACATATATCGTCGATTTGCGAGAATAGTGATACATCTCAAAATATCATAAATTTTGAGGAAATGGATTTGAATTTTTTTTTGGTATAAAATAGTTGAATTCATTAAATTCAACGTCACATCTATTGAAAACTATGATAAAAGATTGTTGCATTTAAAGGATTTTTTTCCTATTATTTCAAAATTGGCCATTTTTGAGATGTGTCACTACTCTCGCAAACCGACGATATATGTATATAGTGATCACAAAAACAAAAAAAAGTTACAATATCACCTCGCTCCAAGAGTAGAGCGCGACAATCGGCATGTTTATACAGTAGACTGAAATGAAATGAAGAAATAACCTTGAATATACATCCCCAAACACATTTTTTTGTTTGTTTTTTAAAAAAAATTTTATTTTCATTACTACGAGATATTTTGTATGGCTACGTGAAATAAAAGAAAGACTAAATGAAAAAAACGGATATTGTTTGAAAAAGGAACTTTTTTATTTCAGAAAATTTGTTAAAAATGAATTAAAAAAGTTTTCTTTTCATACAATATTCGCTTTTTAATTTCATTTTTGATCATTTTTTTTTATGGAAAGGGAGTGACCATTTCTTATCAAATTATTAAAGTGCTAATATTTCAGAAATATTCGTTTATTTGACTTTCGTATATTTCATAAACCACTTGAAATGTCTAGGAATATTATTTAAACTAATGGTGCCTTTACACTATGCGATTTGCGTGCAATATTTGTTGTACAATATATTGCTGCGTGGAAATAGTGTAGTGTAAACGTCAGAAAATCAAATTGGATGTAAATTGCATTTTCATAAAATGTGTGTACAATATTTACGACAGCTTCCTTAAAATTGTGTCTTGTTGATGTTGTAGTTGTAATTTTACGCTTTTTCATAATATTTTCAAATACGATGGAGTCATTTTTGCAAAATGTTTAAACATTTTAGGACCATCTAATCTTAAATCTTTAAAAACGAGACCTTGAACCTCCTTTTCTTCAAAATCTCGTCTTTGTAGCCAGTTCCTTCTCTACATAGTCCTATTTTTAATTTTATGCCGCTTTAATTTTCTATTTTTAATAATTGCACATTACATTAAGTTTGTTTGGTTTTTCATTCTGAATAAGTAGAAAATTAAACCACTATTCTAATTTTTTTTATGCAGCTCATTCAATTTTTAGTTGTACGGTGTAGACAACGAAAAATTCATATTTCATCAAACTTGCGGAGAAAATTGTATACGATTTATTTCCCCTATTGTACAACAAATATTGTATGCAAATCGCATAGTGTAAAGGCACCATTACAATGTCGACAAATTTTATTTAAAAAGAATCTTTCTAATAATTTCGAGTTGTCTGTCGTTCATACTTAAAAAGTAGCACGAGTAAAACAACAACAACAAGTCGCAATTACGAGAACTCGTATACTGTTTTACATAATTTAATCGCATTTTGTCGCAATTTCGAAAAATTTCTCGCAACTCGAAACTCGTAATGCTTACATAATCACATCCCTGAAGGAGTCAAAAAAGGGACTCGTATTTCAAAAATATTTTATCGTTTTATTTAAAGATGAATTGGTTGGTTTAACTTTTGTTTGTTTGTTATTTTGTTTTACTTAGGTCGACTAGCACTTATATGTAGCTGTATATAACCTACTATTATTATTTAAATAACGGTTAATCCAGAATCTTCTCGAAAGAAGCCACGGAGATCCCGATTTTTTTTAAATTTCACTGAGTCGCAAATTTGTGGTACCTTCGCACAGCACGAATATTATGGGCGTTATACGATAATACGCAGTACCCGGAACCACTATTGCGAAACTCAAAAAAAGATGTTTACTGATTGAGATATATAATGCAACTGGTTTAACTTTTAATTGTTTTGTTTGCCGTAAACCTAAATAAAATATTTCATCTTTATGGGTTTCGCAATGGTAAAAGTATTATTTTTTTTTAAATTTCTTTTAAATCCGTTTCAAACTTATCGGAGGGAGCAGTCAAACTTCCGCAAGGTAGTCGTTATTCTATGGATTTTCAGTTGTACGTGCGTAAATTCATGAGGTTTGCTGATTTTTTATAGAAGTTTCGCGTTTCTTTAAAATAATCATTACAAATTACACATTTATTTTTCGAAATAAATTTGTGTGCCAACCATCCTACGTGGCTACGTAGCTACGTACATACGCAATTGCGCAATTTTAATGCAATACATTTTATTATTAAATTTTCATTAATGATTTGAATAATACACACAATTTTTAAAATTTTTTAAAAAACACTTGTTAAATATTTCTCAAAATTTGAGAATGGGTGTATTAAGTGAGTCGATTAGATGCAAAGTGCGATAACTACAATATAAATGATTTCTTGTAAAACTGAAAAAAGTTATGGTGACCAGACCTTACAACGAAGCTCAATTTTTATTTGTTGAACAGTTCGGGCAATGTCATACTACTCTTTTTAAAGCAACTTGATGATTGTACTCAACCTAGTTTGGGTTCTAGAACCCTTTAAAAATTGTATATAGCGAGTTTTGACACTTAATATCATAATAATTGGTGAATTGGTGACCGAATAGCAAAAAAAATTTGTAATTAATTTAATATGTTTTAGGGGTATAATTACCACTATTATGGTTCTCACCTCACCGAGAAATACTATGCAAATGTGACTTGATTTGTATGAAGTTTTTTGTGAGGTGAGAACCATAATAGGGGCATAAAGCGTTTTGCATTAATTCCTATTTTGCTAAAACATAAGGTAAATAACTAGTTTTGCAATTTTTTATTATTTAGTAATGTAGCCCTTGCAAATACGAATCAAACGACATATCGCATGCAAAAATTTTAAAAAATGTAGTTATCGCACTTTGCATCTAATCGACTCAAGTGTGCTTCGCCAAGTGCCCACGGCAGATAGTGTAAAAATGATTTGAATAATATATTTTATATCGTTTTATTCTTCCTCAAGCATCGCGGTTTCTATTGTTCTTAAATCAAGCTCATTATCAGGTATTTCACTGGCGTCCGCTTCTGAAAATAGTGTAGACGAATTGTCCAGTAGATTAACAGCGTTAGATCATTCATAGCTGCTGAGGCTTAATGATATTAAATTTTGAAAACAAATAAGTTTCAGATTTTTACACACACGAAAGGCAGAAGGATTTTTTTTCGTATGTACCTCTGTTTGTGCGAATCATAGAAATGTTGTTTTCTAAAGCATCTTGATTAAGATGGGATGTTATTAAAACTTTTTGTTCGGAATTCTTAGAAACATGATTCCACAGATATACTACAGCATTAATGGTTTATTGAAAGCCTGTGAAATAATAAGGTACAATCATTTTTCCTTCAGATTTCCAAAGGGCTATTTGGTGTGACGCATTCGATAGATTTTCGGGAATGTTTATATTTGTTCCTCATAAACAGCGTTCTTAACTGGACTTTTTAAAAATTTCATGATGCTATTTAAATTATCGGAAAGCTTATTGAGCCAACCAATAAGTGTAGCTGTTGAAGTGGCAGTACTTGCATTATTACGGTTACCCAAATTTGTATTAAACAAGAATCATTAATTCAATTCTTTATGTTATTAAAAGTGCACATATCACTTACAAAAAGACTAACATGAAGCTAGACATACGAATTATTTGGAATCAATATGTGATTATTCCGCGAAAAAACTCCATACCTAATGTATTTTATCAAATAAATAATTTGTTGATTTTCTAAATAAAATACTGAAAATAGAAACACAAAGTCTAAAACTGAAATATTCATCAATGTTAATGGTAAACGCTTGTTATGATAAACAGAAACATGATCAATTTATTTTAATTTAAATACATATGTATCTAATACAAGAATTATACAATAGCTGAATCGAATACCTACAAGTCTTAGATCATTTTTACTGAGCTTCAGCAGCACGCATAAAGTCCCCAAAGTTCACGCAACACACCATAAATATTTCCACTTATTCGAGTAACTTGGTCATCCACGTAAAATTTTGAATCATAATTAAACCCAAATTTCTTATTGTTTTAGAAAATGGTATAATGGTACCATTTAAATATTAATTGGGAAATATTTCAGTCGGAATCTTGTGTTTATAAATAACAGCTTGTGATTTAGACTCATTGAGGGCAAGACAGTTTTCATTAGAACAAGATGAGGTAACGAAAAGGTCACTATGTAATTTATTTATAATTTCATTTTTCTGGTAGACAGAACCACCATTGTATATTTGTAAGTTATCTGCAATCAAGTGATATGACGATGTGCTAAGTATTCGTGGTAGACTATTAATGTATAAAACTGTCTTATTCTTAGAATTACAATACATTCGAATTTCATTACAGATATGTGTTAGATCTGAGGAAGTACTATGATTTGAAATTCACAAATATAAGTAAGACTCTGCAACAAATTACTTCATAAGTTGATATTTCAAAACATGCTCGAAACATTTAGCCAAACATGAGGAAATATTTATATGTAGGTCTAAAATCGTTAATATACCTTTAGGTAAATTTACTTTTCGCACTGGCAAAACCTTGAAAATTTTCCAAGAATCTGGAAAAACAGATGAAGCCAGAATTGTATTGAACAGTACAACTATATTGAAATATTAAAGAAATAATATTAATTTCTAAAACCGAAGGTTTGTGCCATCAATATCAATATAATTAGATCTAATTTTACTTAAAGCCATTTCTAAACCGGAAAAGTCAATATTACATCAATAAAATATTTATTAAACATTTACTTGAAATAAAACCATTAAAACATTTAACTCATTAGGATTAGATGTCAATGCGGTTTGTTTATTTGTGCTACATATATTCCTAAATCTTTACAAATTTTCCAGATTTTCACGAATATTCTTAAAAATTAATGGCATTTCGACTATGCATATGCGTCTCATAAATGTTACGTTTTAGGCGTACACATTATGAACAATTTGGAGAGTTGTTTCATTTTATACCTGATAAACGGTTAAATATTCGATAATTTAGCTAACTAGACCGGCTGTATTTTATATCATTCTCGACTATAATGGCACTTTATCAACAAACAAAAAATTTTAACTCTAACAATAAACGCAACTCGATAATTAAATTCTTAATAGTACAGTTACCACAAAACGCCTTTCTCGACTATAATGGCACTTTATCAACAAACAAAAAATTTTAACTCTAAATATAAACGCAACTCGACAATTAAATTCTTAATGGTAGAGTTACCAAACAACGCCTTTATTGGTATAGCTTTCTCTTCAATAAAGTGCCTATTACAGTTGAGAATGACATAAATAAATTAAATTACGCTTAGTGCCAAAAAACATAAAAATGTACCTAATTGTTTTTTAATTGGTTCTAAAGCAATTCTCCAATTAGAGACACGGCTCCAAGGCAACTGATAGGAAAATTTAGTCAACACATTTTTTGATTAAATTATTAAATATTTTTAATAGAAATTACCGAACAATTATGTTGGACCACTTAAATTATAATGTTCGGTACTAACATTGATAACCAAATAAATATTTTCATTCAAAAATTCATTACACAATTATATGTTTCTATTTGCGATTTCATTGTCCAATCATACACGAAAGAATTATAATTTGAATATTTAAATTAAACATTTCGTTATTTAATAAATTAAACCACTAACATTGTAAAGTATGTATGTGGTTAACTGCAAATATTCGACAATTTCTATTAAAAATATTTATTAATTTAATCAAATCGAAAAATGTTGTGAATGTCGTTATTGTTAATATATTTTGTATATAAAAAGCCGAAAGAAGATAAAACTTTGTTAACTTTTTCCTTAAGGCAACCACCAGAGCAAAATTTTTTTTTCTCAAAATAAATTTCATACAACCCTGGAAGGTAAAAGTAAAAAATTTTTCATTGTGAATGCTCTGTTTTCCAGTGCTTAAAAAGTTGTAAAAAAAAGCCTATGACACCGGCGTATTATAGATGAGTGATTGACAAATTAGAAAAGGAAGTTTGTCTGTATTAAAATCAAATAAGATTCTATCGGCTTTTTATAGACAAAATATATTTACAATAATGGCATTCACAACATTTTTCGACTTGTGGAGTTAACATAGATTTATTTATGTTGAAAAAAAAAATGTTGCTTTAAAATTTTTTTTTCAACATAAATAATTCTATGTTAACTCCGCCGCATACATACATTATGTTGGCTTATACAAAACATGAAATATGGTCTAAACAACATGATTGCATATTTCGCTAAAGTTAGACATCTCTAATAAGGCTTGTCATTGACCATCGAATCGCCACTACACAGTTTTAAAGCAACATTTTTTTTCAACTTAAATAAATCTATGTTAACTCCACCGCATACATAATGTTGGCTTCAACAAAACATGAAATAGGGTCTAAACAACATGATTGCATATTTCGCTAAACTTAGACATCTCTAATAAGGCTTGTCATTGACCATCGAATCGCCACTACACAATTTTAAAACAACATTGTTTTTTCAATATAAATAAATCTATGTTCACTCCACCGCATAAATTCCTTGGCTATTTCTTATTTAATATAACGAACCATGTTTTTAACTTTGACTTGTGTAAGAACTGTTACGAATTGTTAAGTATATTTTAATTACTTTACACTTTTTTGGCTGTTGTAAGGATTTTTGTCAATTTTAATTTGTCAGAAACTTCACATTAGTATTTTTTTATCCTTTTTCATGTTGTTTTATTTGATAAATTATATTAACTACTGAACAAATTTTGTACAATAAGGGAAAAGATAAAGATTTCTTTTTTAAAATATAATAAATATGTATAGGGGTTGCGAAGAGGAATTATGTACAATTATATATTTCGATTTTTAGTAGGATTTCATTATTATTTGTATGTAAGACATTTTTCAGTGCGACTGACAAATCGTTTAAACTGTTAAAAAAATATGGCTGTAATGCTACAAAAGATCTTTTAGGTCGCAGTGTTAGGTGGCTTGAACGCCCACATGGCCCTCCAGTAATAATAAATAATAATGGCTGTAATGCTGGTCATTCTTTTAGTAATTTTTTCTATACAAGGCTGTAAAAATAATCAGCGAGCTACGTCTTTCGAAAATTCGCTAAAGGTGACCTTCATAAAAATGCAAAATTCATTAAAAGTTTCTCTTCGTTTCGATGAAAAACTAAATGAGAGTTGATCTCCAACACGATATTTTCGATATCGACGTCTGGAGGATTTACAGAAAAGATCTGAGACGATTGTACAAAATATGAGCCAAACAGTTTGATTTTACGATGTTTTTGCTCACAGTTTTAAGACTTGTAAACAGGGAATTTAGGCTCCCAACGCCTAAATTTTTTAAAAACTTAAATGTAGTTCCTTTATCGAATTACAAATGTTTTTAGACATTCCACCCGAATTTTCATAAAAATTAATAATTTTATGTTTCCAAAATTATATGTATTGAAAAAATTTAATTGTTAATGTTTTGTTGTTAACGCATATGCATTTCTGATCTACTGACATTTTTTGATTGTTAACGTTTTAACTACTGTAAGCTTAAAAGATCTTTTAGGTCGCAGTGCGAGGTGGCTAAACGCCCACATGGCCCTACAGCCCTAATAATAATACTATAAGCGTATCTTTTTGAGAACAATTATTTGAATTATTTTGGATTTTATTGTTTTCCAAGGAAACAGCCACGTTACATTTAATTTATTTTGCAAAATAGCCAACCATTCAAAATATATTTTATATGAAAAAACAACTTAGTGGTCGGTGTTATTACAAATAATTCGAATAAGGTTTATATAAATTAAATATTTTCTTTCATTTATTTAATCCCTGCACCCTGATTCTCTAAAAATAGGATAATGGGTAAACGTGTAAACTCGTAAAAAGCACAGCCTTCTTTTATTAGTTTGCAATTTTTCGATTTTATTTGAAGTAGTAATAATCAAATCAAAAAATTGGAATTCGTTAGAGTAGGCCTCGCCTTTTGCAAGTTTACACGTTTACCCAAAACCAACACAAATGTGTTATACAAGCCATATTATTGCCATACAAACACAAAATAAAACCTACTATTTCTGTAAGTATTAGCGTCATAATACAGTATAATCTTTACATACTTTGATTTTAAATTGTAGTTTGTATCAAAAACAGTATAAAATATCACTAACACTTACAGAAAATAGTAGGTTTTGGATTTAATAATATGCGTGCGTCACGGAAATAATATGGCTTGTATAAGACATTTGTGTTGGTTTTGCATTTACCCATTATCTTATTTTTTAGAGAATCAGGGTGCTGTGCGAGTTTATTCCATGCAATTGTTGTTGTAAATTGTCATGGGAATACGCTATATCTAAAATTAAAAACACTGATAAAATAACAATTTAAACAGTTGTATAACATTAATTGTGATCAGATCACAATCAATAATATACAGTTCTGAATCGATGAATGACGGTTATTTTATGCTCCTTTATGGCTATGTACAGTTGAATTTGCATCCAATATAGTGGGTGGCGTAGTGTAATTTGAATGACCCGATGGTGCATCGTATAAACTAGCGTAACTAAAATATATTTTGAAGTATGTATGTGTAATAATCAGTGGGAGAATTTACAAAATGATATTATTTAATCAACTAGTATATGGACAAAAAAACGTATAATATGTATTTTTGCAATTACGAGAAGCTTAATAATTTTTTTTTAATATTTATGATAAAATCTGTGACGTATCTAGTTCTTACCGTAATCCACATGAATTTAAAAAAAAAACTATCATTTGTTTTGTTGAATTCGAGTTTAGCGCAAGTTTGAGCATTTAGGCTGTAAAGTTTATTTGCAGTAAATTGTTATTTAAATTATACAATAAAATACAAGAGAAAAGTTTTTTATTAAAAACAAATAACAATGAATAATTTGTCAGCCGGAAGAAACTATTTGAGTGTTGAGGCTTGCGTGAGGGCCATTATATTGGTTGAAGAAGTCAGAACTCAGTTTTGCGTTGCCCAATTGTTAAGAAAGGACCAATCTACAATATCAAGAGTTATCAAACGATTTCAGGAGAATGAACAGTATACAACAAATATACAACACTCGCTGAAGATATACATAGGTATATTAAATTAATTTGCTTAAGAAAACCTTTCGTAACTGGAGCTAGCATCAAACCAGGCCTAATCGGATCGCGAGATGCACTCATCATTGACAGGCCAGTGGGTCGACGAATCATGGAATCCAATTTGGCTGCAACAAGGCCTGCTATGTGTCCAGTACTGTCGAACACAACAATGGAACAATATGCCAATGTTTAGTATTGCGACGAGTCTAGATTTTACTTTGGATCTCAGACCGTCGGATGAGAATTTATAGTCGGCCAGGTAAGCGTTTTGCACCGGCCTGTATCATTTATAAACATGCTTTCGACGGAGTCATTTCATTCATTAGTTTTTGTATTACGCTTAGTTTTGTACGACACTAAAAGTGCATTCGGCGATTTTTTACAATGTCTAATTATATTGAGCAAAGAAGCTGCATTAAATTTTGCTTGCGGAATGAAATTTCGGGTTAAGGATGTTGCAGAAAGCGTTCAGGGACCATTTCAAAGAAGGTCCAGTTCAAAGAAGGTCGTGAAAGTGTTGAAAGTCTTGTTGACAGTTTTCATCGATTATCGTGGTATTGTCCATTCAGAATTCCTTACACCCGGCCAAATCAACAAACAGTATTATTTGAGTGTTATGCATCGTTTGCGTGAAGCTTTTCCCAAGAAAAGACCAGAATTGTGGGTAGACAATTCTTGGTATTTGCACCACTAATGCACCTTCTCACACTGCACTCGTTCTTGTGAATTTTTCGCAAACAATTCAATCCATATCGTTCCACAACCATCGTATTCGTCTGATTTAGCATTAGCACTGTGTGACTGCCACCGTGTGGCTATTCCCGAAACTCAAAAGACCACTGCGGGGAAATCGTTTTGAGACGATTTTACTCGTACAACCTTTAAAGACAACTCGCAATGATTAAAATGATTCTTTTTAAAAAGAAAAAGTTTCTTTCTTTTTCGAAGCTAGTAATACGAGAGATACATAATCGCACCCTTGATTTAAATTTAATAAAAGGTTTAATATTTAAATTTGCGAGTAAATAATTATTCTAATTAGTCTTACTTAAATATTAAACACAATAAAATGTTATGTGTAATTTAAATCGGTTATTCTGTATTAAAATCACAGATGGCATTGTGTTGAACGAAACATTTAAATTATTTCTATCATAATAAAAGGACAGATAACTGCAAAAATTAAACTATCAAAATTGTATTTACAATAAAGACGTGTGAACCCACTATAAAGGTGGGTTTGTTATATCAGTTTAAATATTTATATTGTAATAAAATTTTGTTATACGTCCTCCTAACATGCTCTAGGGAAACTCAATAAATACATTATTAAATTTCATCATAATTAGTCAAGACACAGCGAAATTGCTCCCTAAGTGGCCTTATTCCAGAACTTCTTCAAAATATCATTTTAGAATCCCATTTCCATCGTACTTGTCGAATTGCATTATAATCGGTTAAGAAATAACCGAGTTCCCTCCTAATTGGCCATATTCCAGCACTTCTTCCAAATATCATTTTAGAACCACATATCAATCGTATTTGTCGAATTTCATCATAATCGGTTAAGAAATAACAGAGTTTGTTCCTATGTGGCCATAATCCAGAATTTCTTCCAAATATCATTTAGAATCCTATTTCCATCATACTTGTCGAATTTCATCTTAATCGTTTAAGAAATAACCGAGTTCCTTCTTAATTGGCCATATTTCAGAACTTCTTCCAAATATCATTTTAGAACCCCATTTCTACCGCCAATGTCAAATTCCATCATAATCAGAATTTTAAATTTCTCTATGGTTGAAATGTCAAAAAACTTAAAAAATTCTTAATTTTTTTAAGTTTATAATTTCTCACTGGTTTGGCCCTTAAGTCGAAAAATCATAGACTCATTTGCGGGAATTCTAGTTGTTTCTCGTTAAAGTTTCTAATTTAATACCTAATATGGCTAATTTTATATTTTGGTGTAATTATTGATCTGTTAGTTGGACGGAACCCTTGACCCGCAGGTTACACTCGCACTAGTCCGTTTTTTTGACGTAGGACTACGCGCGTCACGGATTTGACGTACTTACGAAATTTATTTGATTATTAGCCCTTAACGCACGAAAGGCCTCGCTGAGGGGACAAAACAATTATGCCATAGAAATCGAAAAGCCTCTATAAGAGGGCATGTGAAATAGGATATGGAGATAACTGGTTTCCGAACAAAACGGACATGCAATTTGACATTTTTGGGTGAATTTTTTGAATATGACCAATTAGGATGGAACCTAACCGTTGACGAAGAAATTTAACATGTGCTTTGGAAATGGAATTTTAAAATGATTTTTGTATAAAGTTCTGGAATATGGCGAAGTAGGATGGAACTTGGCTATGCCTTAACCGATTTGAGTGAAATGTGACATGTCGGTTGGAAAATGATATTCTAAAATATGGCCATTTATTATGGAACTTTGCTATTTCTTAATCCATTTTAGTGAAATTTGACGTGTGCGATGGAAATGGGATTCTAAAATGATTTTTAGATGAAGTTCTGGAATATGGTCAACTGGGATGGAACTTGGTTATTTCCCAACCGATTTTATTGAAATTAGGCATGCGAGATGGAAATGTAGTATGCGAGATGGTAATGTATATGAAGTTCTGGAATATGGCCAATTGGGATCCTGGGATTTAGGATTCGACATGCTTTTTATATTTCAGAACTTTATCCAAAAATCATTTTAAAATACCCAATTTCACTGAAATTGGTTGAGGAATAGCCAAGTTTCATCCTAGTTGGGAATATTCCTGAACCACAGATAAAAATCATTTTATAATCTCATTTCCATCTCGCATGCCCAATTTCACTGAACTCGGTTATGAAATAATCAAGTTCCATCCCAGTTGGCCATATTCCAGAACTTCATCTAAAAATCATTTTATAATCTCATTTCCAACTCGCATGCCCAATTTCACTAAAATCGATTGAGGAATGGGCAAGTTCCATCCTAGTTGGCCATATTCCAGAACTTCATCTAAAAACCATTTTAGAATCCCATTTCCATCGGGCATACCAAATTTCACTAAAATCGGTTGAGGAATAGCCAAGTGCCATCCTAGTTGGCCATTTTCCAGAACTACCTTCAAAAATCGTTTTAGAATCACATTTCCATCACGCAAGCCTAATTTCACTAAAATTGGTTAAGAAATAGCCAAGTTCCTTAATAATGGGCCATTCTAGAATTCCATTTCTAACGCGCATGCCAAATTTCACTAAAATCGGTTAAGGAATAGCCAAGTTCTATCCTAATTGGCCATATTCCAGAAATTCATCCAAAAATCATTTTAGAATCCCATTTCCATCGTGCATTTCAAATTTCCCTAAAATGGGTTAAGAAATAGTCAAGTTTCATAATAATGTTTTTTTTTTTTTAGTCAATTTATTTTATTACAACTGAGACCGTGCTCATCTAGCAATTTTTCTTTCAAATACAAATTTTTATATTTCTAGTAAAATTCACGTTTGTTGGGGTAAGCCACTAGTTAGTCCCATAATTAATTAAACCTATTAACTAATTTTAGTTTGGTAAGTTCACTAGGTCAAGTGGCCTCGTTCTTTGGAGTCTTCTTTCGACGACAGGGTTATCTATCATATGGCGAATATAGGGGTTTCCATGTTCCTGGAGCCTTATTTCGTGTTTTGCAGCATGCAATTTATTTCATCTTTGATGTATTCCATCTGTAGATCCCTGTGAAAGTCCTCATTTCTTGAGTACCACGGAGCATTGACGATGCTACGAAGAACCTTGTTTTGAAACGTCTGTATCATTTTGACGTTTGTTTGCTTGGTGGTACATCCCCAGAGTTGTATACCGTAGGTCCATATTGGCTTCAACATTTGCCGATATAGCAGTAGCTTATTGTGAATTGTAAGCTCAAAGCCTCTACCTATGAGCCAATACATTTTTCTGAACTTTATGTTAACTTTTTTCTTTTTGACATGCTCTCTCCACTTGAGCTTGGCATCGAGGGTCATGCCAAGGTATTTAGCTGATTTGCCAACGCCTTGTCCAGTTACAAACCGCATTGGTCGCCCTCTGGAGTTTGCTCGTTGCATCAGCTACATTACTTCCAACTGCCATAATTGCTGTGTCATCTGCAAAGGTGGCTATGGTTCCTTCATTTGTGGTTGGTATGTCCCTTGTACAGCTGCGGCAAAAATAATACTAGTGAATGAATCAAGATTATTCAATACAAACTGCCTTTCAGGCAGTTGTTTGTTTTCAACAAAGCATAGTTTTTAAAAACTGATGTTTTCCAAATTTACATTATTTATTACATAATAAGAAAATAATATGTAACATAATTTTGTTTAAAAGTATGAAAAATTCGAATATGTATGTTGCAATTATGATGTAGCACTACTATTATTTTTGCAGCTACTGTATATAGTAAATACAGGATCAGTCCTAAGACACTCTCCTGCGGGACACCGGCAGAAATTTTCTTTAGCTCAGAGTATTCATCCTCATACATATTTTACTCGATAGTATCTATTGGATAAATAAGATTTTAGTATTGCATAGAATTGTCTCGGTATATCTCTATGCAGCTTGTATTCCAGACCACTATGCCAAACTTTATCGAATGCTTGCGCGACGTCCAGGAACATGCTTGAGCATACCTTTTTACGTTCTAACTTTCTTTCAATTATGTTGGTGATTCTATGAACCTGTTCAATAGTAGAATGCTTTTCTCTGAATCCAAATTGATGTGGAGGAATTAGTTGTCGGTCCTCAATTATTGGTCTAAGTCTCTTTAGTAATAATTTTTCAAAGAGTTTTGACATAATTGGCAGCAAAGAAATTGGCCTGTATGATTTTTTATCGTTAGGTGGTTTATCAGGTTTTGGTAGCATGATTACTTCTGCTACTTTCCATTGATGCGGAATATATTTTAACCGAAAGGTCTCATTGATTATGTGTAGTAGCTTACGAAATCGTCTGTCTGGTGGAGCTTTGATAATTTGGCAAGTAATCAAGTCATACCCTGGGGCTTTTTTAACATTCATATTACTTTTTACTGGGATCCCCCCGTTATCCAGCTTTCCAAAATCCATTTTGCTAAAATCCGCCGTTTTTTACAAAAAATCCACTTTTGATCAAATCCATTGATGTTGAAATCCATGATCGTTAAAATCCATTTATGACACAACTCACTGTTGTCAAAATCCTTCAGTATAATGTCACTAAACTGATGACCGTACAAATAAAATAAATTTCGTATTTAAATAAACCAATAATTACATATTTAATTATATCAAAATATACGAATAGTCCGAATTCATTTAGTTGCTTATTTTATTTTAATGGATGGAAAACTTATTATTATTAGGAGCTGAATATATTGTAAAAATGCATCAAAGAATGGAAAAATTGTTTGTAAGTGGTACCAGCTCTTCACAGAAGGCCAATAAGATGTTAATGTAGATGCCCTCCCTGGACGTCCCAGCACGTCAACAACCGATGAAAACGTTAAACAGTGAAGAAAATTGTTATGGAGAATCGTTGAATCACTATTAGAGAAATTCCTGAGGATCCCGATATATCGGTTGGCTCATGCCGACCCGAATCAGAATTTTTTTCATTAGTTAGGCTAACTAGATATCTGTTGATTGATTCATTTTTAATTTCTTTAAGAAGGGATTTTAGACTGTTACATAAATTGTTAATAATTGTTTTGTTCTCCGGTGTACGATTAATTTGCCAGGTTTTACGAGCTCGTCTTTTTTCTCTTACCAAGTCCCTAACTTCCATTGGGTAGGATATGTTAAGCGTCTTCTTATTTTGTAAAACGAGGGTGCTTACCAATGCAGCATATTATTTCATTGAGTTGTTCCCATTCGTCTTCCAACTGTCGAGAATTTCTTATCGGTACCTGGAGATTGATTTTGTCCTCAATTAATCCACGAAAGAGATTCCAGTTTGTTTTTGAATTTGTTAATCTGGGTGCACTTTCCCTTTGAATTACCGCTTCACTGACTGTCATGATAACCGATGAGTGATCCGATACTAGAGTATTGCTGTTTTCAATGTGAATATAGTTCTGGGATATACCTCTTGCTACATAAAAGTCGATTAGGTCCGGTATCTTAGCTTCGTCACTCGGCCAGTATGTTGGGGAACCACCAGAGTAAAATTCACATTTTGATGTCTGCCCTGCTTGAAATAATTCTCTACCCTCTAGCGTCGTAAGTCTAGATCCCCAATAGGTGTTTTTCGCGTTAAAGTCATCTCCAATAATAAAATCACGTCCTAGCGATTTAAATAGTTTAATGTAGTCCTCCCTTTTCAAATTATGCCGGGGGAGGACAGTATATTGCGGAGACAGTAAGCAGTCTGTGTTTAATGTGAATCCTAACAGTAGTGACTTGCATTGTTTCTTCTTCGATTTCTGTTTCTATATGGTGTTTTATATTTTCTTTTATTAGTAATGCCGAACCACCTATTGCTCTTTCCGCTGGATGAATGCCATAATAATTGGCCATATACTAAAATTGGTTAAAGAATATGCAAGTTTCATCCTAGTTGGCTATTTTCAGAGCTTTATTAAAAAATTATTTTAGAATCCCATTTCCATCGTACATGTCGATTGACCGAATCACATCAGAACTAATTGAGGTCCTTCCTGACTGGCCATATTCCATAACTTTATCTAAACATCTTTTTAGAATCCCATTTCTCAACCGGTTAAGGGATAACCAACTTCCATGGTAGTTGGCCATATTTTAAATCTTCATCTAATCCAGTATTTCATCTAATTTTCTGTCGACCTATAGGCGAGTATTACAAAAAAAGCTCTCGTTCATTAAGGGTTGGATTTATTGATAAATATAAATGTAATGGTTTAAAAACTGTAAAAATCAAAAGTAAAAGTAAAATAAAAATTTGGGGATTGAAAAAAATCTAAAACAACAAATAATTAATATGTAGTAAATATTGATCTAAACTAAAGCTATAAAATAAAAATAAATAAGTTCAAAAATTGTTTATTTTCATTATGTAAAATATTGCGTACATGTCAGACCGAAAAATATATAGGTTTGCGAGTTATAGGACTTCAAAGTTTCCAAGTGACCGGAAACTAATTTGATTTATTACGTCATTTAAATCGTCAATATTTAAATAGTTGTTTATTTCATACTATACCTAAAATCAATGTTTACGTGATTGATATCTGTCCGGGAAATTAATTATTACGGTACAAGACAAAAACAGAAAAAAAAACTAGGGTAACTTTTTTCTGTACCGTAATGAGTCGTTTTCCGGAGTGAAATAAATCACGTAAACATTGATTTTCGATATAGAAATAATAGTTCTTTATTTCATACTATACCGAAAATCAATGTTTACGTGATTGATTTCAGTCCGGGAAATGAATCATTACGTCAGAGAACAAAAGTGTCCGGAAAACGAGCTATTACAGTAGAGTAGAGTGTAAAACCAAATAAATAAAAAAATAACTAGGGTAACTTGATAATTTGAAAATCATTTGGATTGATTTTCTCTAAATTTCAAACTCATGTTTTTACTTTAAAATTTAGTTTTAAATGAAAAAATCGAATTAATGTCCCATGTAGTATGAAATAAAACGTTGTACGTTACACGTACGTTAAATGATCGCTACAGTACTCGTTCAAAATTCTGGACTCGGCTCCTTCGTCGCCTCGTCCATAAACGTCGAACTCGTACTGTAACAACTCATTTACCGCCCTTGTAACGTAAATAACTATTACGTTTTATTTCATACTACATGGGACATTAATTCGATTTTTTCATTTAAAATTTAATTTTAAAGTAAAAAAATGAATTTGAAATTTTAAGAACATCAATAAAAATGATTTTCAAATTATCAACTTATCTTAGTTATTCTTTTTTTTTTTTGTTTGGTTTTATATTTTTCTGTACTGTAATAGCTCGTTTTCCGGACACTTTGGTTCTGTAGCGTCATAATTCATTTCCTGGACTGAAATCAATCACGTAATCATTGATTTTCGGTATAGTATGAAATAAAATAAATTATATCTAGTAAGCGTTTATTAATAGCAGGACGTTTCCATTTCTGTGACGTTTTATTGACTTTTTGTGACATTTTAATGATTGAAATTTCAACGATATATTGATCGATACATTATTTGTGAATTGCTTTATTAAAATCGCCTTTAAAGGTATAATTTCTGAGTAATAAATTCTCTTGGTGTAAGGTCGTATATAAACCTTAACAGCAAATTGTTATGCGACACCATTAGGGTGGAGCAAGTTTTGGAGAAAGGCGATGGGAGATATATAAAATGAAACAGTATGTGACGAGGAGGTGGGATTCGGTAACAAAAGATAATTAATGTGAATTCTGATTTTGTATTATTTGTGTTTTATTATTTTGTATTCGCGAATGGTCCACAGTGATGCCAAGCACTGAGTGAAGAATCATATCGGTCGGTCAATTCTGACGTTGCTCACATAATATTGTGAAACGGCACAAATTTTCAGAGAAGCAATTTTGAACATTGTGCGGATGCTCTCTAGACGAAGTAATTTAAATGGATCTAATTGTTAAAGATCGAAGATGAAAACACGTGTCAGTTCTAAGTAATCTAACAAGAGAACCTTTTGAACTGTCAAATTCAAAAAAGCATAGAAACTATTCAAAGTTGTAGTACTCTGTGAGACATTAACGAAACCTTTTTCTTATCGGCAATCTAGCCCTTTTAGGTGTTAAAACCAACCCTTAATTTAACCTCAAAAAACACTTTTGTCGATATATCTCGACTTGTACTCCACTTTTTTTTTGATAAAACAAATTAGTAATTATTCGTCATAAAAAGTACAATAATCCATAGTAAATTAGATTA
The DNA here is from genome assembly GCA_963556165.1 of Tipula helvola. Lineage (NCBI taxonomy): Eukaryota > Metazoa > Arthropoda > Insecta > Diptera > Tipulidae > Tipula > Tipula helvola. Next base: position 217,340,127 of record OY744481.1, on the reverse strand, counting down.
AAAGGGTGCTTATCTATTTTTTTAGGGCATGAAATTACTTTTTATTTGCAAATTAAGGGGTGTTTTTAACGCCGAAGAAGGGCTTGGTTGCCGATAAAAAAAAAATTGTTTCGCTATTGCATCACAGAGTACTACAACGTAGAATAGGTTTTATAATTTTTTGAATTTGACAGTACAAAAGGTTCCCTTGTAAGATTATTTGTAATTATGATATTGGGCAAGAGGTCTCCAAATTTGAGAAAATACCTGGCCCAGAACAACATAAAATGTTTATAAAATATAAATGTTTGGTTTTGTGATCTTTCACGGACGCTTTGTGGAAAAAGTGTTGTCGGAGGAGCTGGATAGACACAATTTTTTATTTTTATTATAAAACGGCATTTCATTATGGCATAACGAATTCAGAAATATGAAATTTAGTATTGTATAAACAATAAATATATAAAATTAGCATTAGACAATTAATGTTTTTTTATAATTTGTAATTTCTAAATGTTGGTTTCACTTAAACAAATAAAGTTTTTTAAATTGTACGTTATTAGTCCTACGTTAATAGGTCGTGTCTCGGATACCAGCTCGTCGGTTTTTTTATTTCTATTTGAAACGTATTTAGAGCATCTCTGATTCTTTGGTACGTTCGATAAAGGGCTAAAAGACGACAAAAATAGAAAAAGCAAAATGAGTTTTGTAAAAGTTGAAAATATAAGACGTTTCGGCGGCCATGTTGGAAAGGAATTAAAAATGGTATAATATTTTCTTAATCCCTATTCGTTTCCTTTAAAATAAGCTCTGTTCTATGAATTGTGAATATTTAACCTTCTAATATTTAACCTTCTATCTCGGTACTGTAGATTCAAAACACAAAAATTCTAAAATTAAGTGACTTCCAGTTCCATAAATTGAATTTGTGGTTTGAAAAATTGTTCACTGGGTGTTTACCTCAGAACACGGACAGAAAATGTTTTCTTTTTAAATCATTCATATCAGATTGTTTATCGAAGAACCACTTCTTTTAATAGCCCATTAGACCAATCATGATTATGCCTGTTTAAATAATACATAGTATTGTATGTAAAGAAGTAGTACAAAATATCTGTACAGGGATTTTGGTCGCAAAATGAGGATTGAGGATTGAGAATTTTGTATATGTACACGGTGTATAATATACATTTTGCTATTGTGTGCCGTCAAATATTTGTATTGTATTAGTGTATTTTCTCATGCGTTTTCTGATGGGGTAAGTATCAAAAACAAGCCAAGCGGGTGAATCGGTTCAAATTTTTGGTGCTTATGCTCGCCTTGAGTTATTTTTCCCTTTCTTCTTACTAGTGGAATTCATTCGTTAATAAAAAACCAAAACAAAATACATACATAAACGTAACCAAAATAATTTCTCGCAAATAAAAAAAAAACAAAAAGCAACATAAAATAAATGAATGATTTTTAATTTATGTATTCTTCGTCGCCTCTGTTCGTAATATTTTTAATTTTTAAATTTTGAACAAAGGAACCAAAACAGAAAGTAAGAAAATAAAATGATTTTGTTTATTTTTTTAGTATTTTGTTGCCTTGCAACTCGTGAGGGTTGTTCCTTTACGATGTTATGTCGAAGTGTGGGGACATTTTAGTCTAAAAAAAAAAAAAATTGTATATAAAAAAAGGTTACGCAAGTTAAAAAGGAAAGTAATAAAATAAACCATCTCGCTTTTTTATTTGCTGTGTATATGCTAGAATAAAATTTCTCCAACCTCGGACATAACATCGTATAGGAGCAACCGACCATCATGAGTTGCAACACAATACTAAACAAACAAAATAAACAAAATCGTTTTGTTTTCTAGCTTTTTTGTTTTTTTTGGTTAATATTTTTTATTTTGAGTCTCTCTCGCTTCGTAATTTTTTAATTTTTTTTTTCTTCGGAATTTGTTGTTCTGTCTCAGTCTCTCTTAATACATCCTCTCAATCGTTCTCTTCTGAGCTTATTCCTCTTATTTGTATCATGTTATCCCTATTACTCGCGTCACTTAATCTCTTTTATTTGCATCATATTCATATTAAACGAAAAACTGAAAGAAAAAATGCATATTCAACACCAATACAATTTACCAATACTATTGCCTTCCGGTAATCCTCAAATCAATCCTCATTTTGCGACCAAAATCGCTGTCCTGATTTATTTAATTTTAACTACTCTCCACTCACTAAATTTATGTGAAAGCATATAGGTGAGAATGCCTCTGCAATGACTCTGAGAAACCACGGCAGATAGCTAATATACAATCGTATGTAAGTAATTTTAACTCAATTCAAAAATTTGCTGGCAGCCCGCGTCGAGTGTAGACATTTTGGGTTGAAAAAGTTAGTAAGTTATTCTATTTGGGTTTGGAGTACGAACCATTTACATTAAATGGTTAGACGCGCTCAGTAGAACGAAGCTCTGTTTATAGAAGCAAAACGCAGTTTATACATTTCATAATTTGTTGGTGTTGAGAAATATATACGACTATACTTCTTTATTGAGCTATGTATCGAAGAGCAAGAGCCACTGCTCTGGTAACTTAATTGCTTAAAACTTCTAAATACGCATTAACAACATTTTATCGACAATCGAATTTTTCGATAGCCTGGATATTGTTTTTTTTTGACAAACCGAATATTTTCCTATAATTTCGAATTTGGCTTATCCAATGTTCGTTATTTGAAATCGTCACGTTAAATTTCCGTAGTATTTTTTAGAGGCATATTTTTACTTAGTGCTGCCAAAGATGTTTTCACATCAATTATGTATAAGTTAATTTATATAATATTTAAAACATTAAAATAGTATTTGTTTTTGTTATAATAAAGTTACTTAAAATAAAATTTATTACAATATTTAATTTAAAATGAGGAACAAAAATTGAAATCAATTTATGTAAATTGTTAACATTGTATTATGATATCAATAATTTATCGAAATTTAACACATACTTGAACAATAAAAAAATATTTAAACATGTATAACATATATTTTATGATGAACAAATTTAATTAATTAAATTAATACAAAAAGATAATTAAATAAATAGTTAAATGTCAAAAAGTACCTCATCTGTGGCATGTATAAATCGAGCAATGTCTGTATCACGTCCGCGTTCGGACATCTATAAAAATTTTTAAAAAAAATTTAGCATTTTATCAATTCGTCTCAACATAAAATATACAAGAAAACATAAATCATTTTGAAAAAATATATATGTATTGTATATATTTTACAGTATAAGATATACGAAGTATATTTTCAAAAGAGCATATTTTCGAAAGATTAATAGATTTAATTTTAATCAAATAATATGTTTGATAAAAATTTTGGCGAAATATTAGCCGCATTTCGTGACATTTGATCTGATTCAGATCGGATCACGTCTCATGAAACGACACAAATCCGTAGAACAAACAGACACCAAATTTCAATTTTCGCTTATTGTATTCGTAATATTCTTTATCGCTTCTTTCTTCTACCAATAAGAAAAGAATACAATACTGATCTGAATTGGCAAAATGAGTTCAGTCCCTAATTTTATTGTTCATTTCACTACTACCAACCACTTAATACAAAATTATTGTTCAACTAAATTTAAATAGCTCAACTAATTTTTAGATCACCATTTGTGATCCAAAATCAATGTTGGATCAAATGTTGTTGTTGCGTCACATATAAATTTTGATCTGATCCTGATCGCTATGCGTCAAGAAATGCAGCTATTGATTTAAAATATTTAAAATTTTCTGTTGGTTAAATTTAATCATGCAAAAGTCTTATTTTTAATATTAGCTGCATTTCATGAAGCCAAGCTATCCGGATCAAATCACATTTTACATGCAAACCATAGACACATTTTGATCCAAATTTGTCTTTGGATCAAAGTTTGCATGTAAAATGTGATTTGATCCGGATAGCTTGGTGCCATGAAATGCAGCTATTGTAGGCCTTCTGATTTATAAAATCACTACAACTCTCTGATTTTATATAATACGCGCGGTCTAATATTTTTTAATATAAAAGAGGTCAATTATTATGAATTTTTTAATATTCGTTTTGATACCATTAATTTAGAAATACACTCTGATATTGAATAAACCCATTAGGTATTAGAAACTAATTAACCTTGAACAAATAAAATAAAGCTCAATAATAAGCTCCATTCAATATCTCCGTTCACTCTTAAATTTTCCAAAATGTCTGGACTCTGATCAAGGTCATGAAACTTCAATTTTAAATATACCCACAGATGATATCTTTCATGATTTTATAAGGCTAAAGAATCTTTAGGATTCTCCATACAAAAATGTGGTTGGTTAATTCATAAAGAATTAAACTCTACACTTATATGAAGATTCCTTTACACTTTAACTATAAATTAAAATTCAAGCACTTTTTTATTGACACAACCTAAAATTATTTTAAAATGAAAAAAATGTTTGTGAAAAAGAAAATTCTTGTTTAAAAGTTACATCACCTTGTTGAAACCACAAAACACAATAATTAAAAATGTAACTTCTTCTGTGTGATCCTCGTCACATATGTCTTGCAACTACATAGTATCTAATGATGGCCACACAGAGTGATCGAAAACGTTTATATTTTTAAATAAAAAACAAAATATTTCGAAAAATTTGATTTATTCACTAAATTGTTTTTTTAATTATTGTGTTTTGTATTTTTAACAAGGTGCTGTAACTATTTAATAAGATTTTTTTTTTCACTTATAATGGAAACCACGGCAGTTCAAATATTTAATAAGCTTTAAAAATTGTTTCATGTGTTTCATTTTCATAATACGTTTCGGCACAAAAATCAAATATCATTCTCATACTAACCGGGAATCAAAGGTGCTACCATAAGACAGCAGCAAACATTTTTACTAAAAGCACGCCTCTTTCTGTGAAAAGCAATGCAAAGAAAACAATGTTTATGAGAAAAACCTCTGAGTGAAAACGCCAATTCAGAGAAGACGGTAATTCAGGCAAAAAAAAATCAGAGGAAATCCTTCAAAAAATACAATTCAGAGAAAAGAAAAATCGTTGAAATTATTAATTAAATTATTATTAGAATCATTTTTTCACGCGAATCAATAATTATATTGTAAATATGGAAAACGAAAAGAAAACGTGAATTTAGTTTTTTCAATAGAATTCCAAAAGTTTTGTTTTCGTTAAAATTTTCTTGTTCCTGACTAAATGTGCCATTCTATTTTCAATTTAAAAAATTAAAAAAAAATTTTTTAATTGGCTGAGAAAATGAGAATTTTATCTTTTCCGTCCGAAAATATGATTTAGAACCGAAAAAATTTAATTTTAATTTTCTCAGCCAATTACAAATTTTTTTGAATTTTTTAAATTGAAAATAGTATTGTCTGGTATATTCGGGCAAGAACCAGAAGATTTTAACTAAAACTAAGCAATAATTTTAGAATTATATCAAAAAACTAAATCCGATTTTTGACCTGATAACGTTTTACACCGCATGTTCAGAAAACTGACCCGAAATTTAGCCATTGGTCGGGGGCAATTACTCATCAACTATAAGCATTACCTTTAATTTAAAGATATGATTGCCTAGATTGGTCCATCGGCTTTATGTGTCACGCATAATATTATTGCAATGACGTCATCCGATTTAAATGCTTGAACCAGGGTAGCGAGAGAATGGCCCATCCGATCGAAGATAAGATGGTGTCAATTTTTGCGTAAAAAACCAGTGGTGGTTAATTTATTTTAAATTAAATTAATTAATCATCACATAAGTTTTAATTAAAAATTCAAAGTAGAAAATAGCGATTGTAGTTTAGCCCTTGGTCGGGGGCAATTACTCATCAACTATAAGCACTACCTTTAATTTAAAGATATGATTGCTTAGATTAGTCCTTCGGGTTTATGTGTCATGCATAATATTTTTGCAATGACGTCATCGGGCGGCACATGAACCCGCGCCGCGAACCTCTGATTTCGGCCAATTTAAATGCTTCAACCAGTGTAGCAGTGTAGCAAGAGAACGGCTCATCCGATCAGAGATCCGATGGTGTCAATTTTTGCGTAAAAAACCAGTGGTAGCTAATTAGTTTTAAATTAAATTAATTAATCTCCACATAAATTTTAATTAAAAATTCAAACTACAAAATAGGGATTTATAGAGATTGAGGGCACTATAACAAGAGAATGCCTCATTAGATCGGAGCAATTCGGTTATTAATTTGTGCTTAATAATACTATGGCAGATATTTTATTTTAAATTAAAATAATTAATCTCCACATTAATTTTAATTCAAATTACAAAGTACAAAACAGCGATTTACAACCAACCATGAGAATCACTTATCTGACCGGAGTAATTCTGGTGTCAATTTATGCGTAAAGAAACTGTGGCAGATAACTTATTGTTAATTAAAATAATTAATTTCCACATAAATTTTAATTAAAATTACAAACTACAAAATGGCAATTTACAATGCTTGAGATCACTGTAGCGAGACCCCTCATGCCTCATCTGATCGGAGCAATTCTAGTGCTAATTTGTGCGGAAAGAAACTGTGGCAGATAATTTATTATAAATTAAAATAATTAATTATCACATAAATTTTAATTAAAATTTATATCTACAAAGTGGCGATTTACAATGCTAGAGAGCACTATAAAGGGGGAATGCCTGATCTGATAGGTCATATGTCGGTGTGACCTCTGATATATATTTAACCTAGACTGCGTATCCACCACACTAGCCTCGGCGACTTTGGGAGGCACTTGTCTGCGGAACTCACATTCATCGCAGGCACATCTCCGCTGAGCAGAGATGAGCGATTACGCGTCGACTACTAATTTTTACGCGAATGCGTCAGCAACCGTCGACAACGTCGACAACGTCGACAACTCGTAGACAACGTCGACAACTCGTCGACAACGTCGACTATTCGTAGACAACGTCGACAACTTTTTTATGCCTGCAGTCGAAATATTTAGTAGCCGCTTCTACTATTTTTAGATAGATGTCACTAGCTGAATAGATATTTTAAATTTATTCCCAATATTTTTATTTTAAAAATTGAGTGTACAAATTTGAATTATATCAAATTGTTGATGTAATATATAAGTATTTTAGTAATTGTGCATAATTTACTCTATATTGCTGTATAGAATCGAATGAAAAATAACTATGATAGTCACTTAGTCAGTTCATGTACCAATGAGTAATTTATGTGATTTATTATCAAAATGTAACCTTTTTTTGATCCCTAGGTTAATTAGACAATGACTTATTTATTAACAGACAGCAATATGATCAGACCGGCTAAATAAATGAGGAAATTAATCATTTCGTAGGTTGTCGACGGTGTCTACGTTGTCGACGCCAAAAACGCAAAAAATCGCGAGGTAAACTACGTAATAGATTACGCGTCGACAACCGCGTAGATTACATCACGTAATCTACGTCGCCCATCTCTGCCGCTGAGACACTGCGCTTCATATCGTATTTCTCATACATCGCCCAGTACTTAATCGTTTGCAAACAATCACTGTACTCTCATTTCATGATGCTAATAATAAAGAAATTTATTTCAACAAACCCATACATCGTGCCATTTCTCGCACCTCTTATAAACGTTATCACGGAAAATACCTACGGCCGTGTAGAAGACACAGCCTACCCCGAATTTTTTCCTTTTCGTTTTTCAGTGGGTAAAGCGCTTTACTCCCAATTTGTTTTTATAGGCATTTTTAATTAACAATTAAATTATGAATTTAACAATTAAAAGCATAGGTTATACATAAATATTGATTACTTGTTTTCTGTTGTTTTAGGCAAAAAACTAAATTATTACATTTACACTGTAGAAATGGTTGGAAAATAATGTATGTATATTATTTAAAAAACAAAATATCTAATTGTTCGAATATCTTTATTTATTTTTTAATTTTTTTATTTCATTCCAGTTATTTTACATTATTTGGTATTATAATACAAAGGACAATACAAAAATAAACAAAAAAAGGAAATTAAAAAAAAAAGAAGGAAAACCCATTACAGGATGTAATCGCATTACCGACATCTCAACAATGCCGTCTATATGCTATTAGCAGAGCCTAATGTATAAATAAGAGCCTCCAGTATCGACTGTATTTTTGACTAAGCTTAAAATAAGGTATGTACTTACAATTTTTTCTTTACTATGAAACTATATGGGAAAACGGTTATTTTCATTTGCAGTTTTATTTTATTAGAAATGTGAGCGTTTGTTTTGTTTTATATGAAAATGTTCATGAAACATGTAATGTTATTTGATTGCAAAATCGAGTCTTGAAAATGGTTATTTCTTAGTGAAAATCGTCATGAAAAATAAGGTATTTTTGAAATTTACAATATTGTTGTTATTGTAATATACGTCATGAACATAAAACATAACTTGAAATTTATAAACACTCCAATAATCATCTCTTTCATTGCCTCCATTCAAATTTGAATTTGAATATTTTCTATGGTTATATTGAATTTGCAAAGCATGCTAGATTGTTTTGATTTTTGTTTTCTGCTTGGCTCTTTCTAATTTCTTTAGACGTGTTGAGACGTGTTGTCTTTTTTCTTACCATTGGTTTTAGATGTGGACATATAATGACGTAATTATGTTGAATTTTCTCTTTTTAGTACATATTGTTATTGTTGTAGAATGTATTTTAATTTAATTTTCGTTATTTTCTTTTGATTATTGCTGGAAAATAGGGAAATTTGAGAATTTGTGTTTTAAATGAGTAAGACATTGAGTTGTTTGTTAGCGATTTCAGAAAAAAATTACTTAGCTGGATATAACTTTTAATTCATGTTTTATCTTCAATCGAAATCGCGTTTTTTCATACAAACTCTATGAAAATAAATAAATTTTTAATGTTTCTATATCCCTTATTTTAAGTTCATTTTTCACATGGAGGCTCTATTTACTTCAAGATGGTTCTGCTATTAGGCACCAATCCTACAATAAAGAAGGATAAAAAAAACTTTTATATTACGTAATAGTTGGACTTGCATGCACTTATACTTTATATACATTCAAACAAAATCATTTTCGTTCATTCAAAGGCAAAACAAATTTTTGAACATAGTATTCTATTATGTACTTTTATTGTTTTTGTTTTTTACGTGAATGTATTACAAAGGAAATTTTTACGCTTCTATAACTTTGGAATCCGACCACCTGAAGATCTTAGGCGTACCATACATTTTTCTTACCTGATCAAGGTCTATAAGTCTGTCTTTGTTTCATGAAAATCGGATAAGTAATTTTCGAATTAATATTTGTTAACAGTCATCAATAGCTGGGATATAAGGCATCTCTCTCGCTCTAGCGCTTTGCTTGAGTTGAGATGTCTAAAAACTTAAAAAGATGAATTCTTTGTGGCTGGCCTAAAGTCAAAAACTCAAGTAAGTTATCTCAAAATCTGGAATCAGGGTTTTTTTTGGGTCGCTGATTAGGAATCTGAAGTCAGAATTGCAAAATGTAACATCCTTCAAGCCCTATTGACATGGATCTTAAATTCACATATAATTGGAAAAGATCTCGTCCTCAGTTCTACATGGATCTTAAATTCACATATAATTGGAAAAGATCTCGTCCTCAGTTCTACGAAGCACGGCATTAATGATATAAAAACTAAGGTGGCTTTCCAATGTAAAGAAGCTGGTAAAAACTTTGAAGATATTAAAACTAACTACCGCACGATTGCTTCTTACCTCTTAAATGGACTCAAAACATATGATACGGTTTATATCGACGAGTACATGATGGTACATGCTGGACTATTGGGCTTAGTGGCTTTGTTAAGTGACTGCCGTAAAATGTTCATTCTGGGTGATCAAAACCAAATACCGTACATCGACCGGCTTAATTATGTCAACATGCTTTATTTTGATGCAAATAAGTTTACAACACGTTCTAAACATCTTAATACAACCTATAGATGCCCTGCGGATGTGGTACATGTATTACAATCAATTTATCAGCAATTTTATACCACTAATAATAATACGAAATCAGCCAGTTTTAACAAATGCCGGTTGATTTCTGATATTCCAGTTATGCCAAATTCACTGTACTTAACTTTCACAAAACGCGACAAAAGGCAATTAACTAACAATCTAAAATTACCTGATTCAAGTAAAATCCTAACTATTCATGAGGCTCAAGGCTTAACTTCAGCTAGCGTTAACTGTGTCCGACTGTCTGACAAAGAAATTAAACTATTCGATAGCTTACCACATGCTATAGTAGCATTAACCAGACACACACCCAAATTTAACTACTTCTCACCGATTGAAGGAGACCAACTGCACTCTTTAATACGAATTGCTTTAACTGCACACCAATATAACCTCGCTCATGTCATCGATAAATCTGGTCCCAGTACCATTCAAAGCCCAGCACATATTTTGAAAATATCAGACTACAAGAAGACCACAACAATGGAAAAACCACCAAGAATTAGGAACCATTCATTTTATTTCCAAAATGTAAATAAAATGTCTTCAAAGGCAGCCCAATTTCGCAATTTTGTGTTAAAAACGCTCTTCCCGGTTTATATCATCTGTGAAACTTCATTTCACAAAGGAATCCTGAGTTCTGAATTCTTTCCTAGCCAATATGTGGTTTATAGATGCGACCGATCACCGCTAACTAGTGATAAAAAATCTGGCGGAGAAGTACTCATTGCGGTTGATGCATCATTATTGAATGAGTTAGTTAAAATATCTAACCTATCCATCGAGCAATTGTGTGTTAAGATCGCAATCAACAAAAAGTCAATTTTTATCTACGTTGCATATGTTCCGCCTGGCTCACCGATATCATCTTACACCGCCTGCTGCGACACAATAATGGAAATAAACAATGCTGCTAATTCAACTGATACAATCTTGATCACGGGGGATTTTAATTTTCCAACTATTAGCTGGTCATATGACGAAGAAATGGATGAAATTTTACCATTGAACGTGAGTTCTGAAATTGAGTGTCTGTTTATCGATACTGTTTTCGATATAAATCTTAGCCAAATTTGCGAGGTGCAGAATGGTCTTGACCGAATTCTAGATCTAATTTTTACAAATGAACGGAATCTATTTAAAGTAAATGAATCACCATTACCATTCGTTATTAATGATATTAACCACAAAGCCCTAGAAATAATTTTTGAAAGCAAGGGTAGCAATATTATTGATAACCATCAAAACAGAGAGTCGTATTACAACTTTAGAAAAGCCGACAGAATAAACCTTCATCTTTATTTTGAGCAGATTAACTGGAAAAATGAACTAATCAGTAGGTGGAAGGTGAAACACCACAAAGGGCTTCAAAGCCAGGATTGACGGTAAGGTTATGCTGTGCGTATGGTGGGATTAGAGGGATTATTTTTATAATTCGCCTAGCAAGTGTATATGATATTCATGGTTGTTACATCAAACAACCATATTACATCAAACCACCATTGGAATATTGTCCTGAGTCTGAATGATTCGTCGGGCTAGAGACGAATCATTCAGACTCAGGACAATATTCCAATATGATTGCTCAAGAACAAGCAAAATTTCTAGTTAAGGGATGGCAGGGCTTTAGTAGACTTAAATAATACTTAAGGACGAAGGTGATAAACATGAAAGATCATTTGACCTGAGACGAGCAAATACTCTTATAATCATCGTAACGGGATGGAAATACATAATACAAAACTGCTCACGGCCAGATTTAAAAGAAAAATGGACTTCAAAATAAATGCATACATACATATAATGCATTTCATCAAATATTATTTTGTTTTATATAATATGTACGAAGAGGAGAAATTGTTAAGAGTTTTGCAATTCAGTTTCGATCTGCGAGTATTATGCAAAATTATCCTCATCTGGTCTCGGTAGGGGCTTGTGTTTTTGATGTGAAAACATCTTTAGCGGCAGGAGTAAGTAAAAAATTGTATAGAACTCGGGTTACGGAAATAAAAGTGCCGAACAAAAAATATTGCAAGTATGTGTGAATATCGACAAGAACAAAAAATAAATAAAACGTAAAATCAATGCAAAATCTACGCATACACATGCAATATACAACATCATCCGGCATTTCAAAAACATCGTGAGCCGAATACAAATAAAAATCCGCCTACTTTAATTAATTTTGTTGTGAAAATATCTGCTATACATTTAAGGTATAAACAGAACAAAAGCGACAACGACGAGCGTCGACGAATAAAAAAAAAATATCGCCGCGATATCGCTGTAGTTAACATAACAAGAGCGTCAGCGCATGGCGATAAAAAATAACAACAAACGACATTACCTAAATTTTGTGTTTTTGGTACATGAATTAATTTAATATTGCCAAGAAGACGTTGGTGGGTATAGATTTTCCGTTTTATTAAAGAATTGATTGAAAAAAATGGTTAATAATATGACAGCTATCGTATTCTACTTAAAAATATAAAAAAACAGTAGGCAAGATTGTATCGCCGGCGATAAAATTAGAAATAGATTCTAAAAAAAGTTTGGCGATATTGTCGTCGTCGCCAGCGATATTGGTTCTGTTAGCATCGTATGATTTTTGTGTATTTTAATTTGACAGGCGTCATCGCTCGTCGTCGACGCTCTTGTTCTGTTTATACCTGTAGGCCGCAGCAGCAAGTGTTTTTAAAAATGAAAATTACATACGAGCAAAAGGACCACAAATTATGCTTGTGTAGTGTAAAAAAATTAAATGGAAATAGCTAGCTGTGAAAATTGTACATATACATCGATACATAATAAAATAACAATTTTAAAATTGTTTAATCGGTTCGGTATGCTTTCTTAGTATTGCTCATGCTGTTCGTGAGTTTTGTTATGTGGGGTTTCGCGCTACGGTCTTTCCAATTGCAATGATTTTACGACCAACAGTGCGCCCAAATAGAACCGCTCTATTTAATTTATTTTAAACTAATAATCAGTGATAAAGCGATGCGATTTTTCTTTGTTCAGCGAGTTTGCCGTGACCATTTACTACTATGGAGTCTTGAACAAAATTGCTGTGTATGAGTAATGGTATATTTTAAAGCGTACATGCGGCAGGTTTAGGTGATTAACTTAACAGAACTATACTTTGCTCATGGTCAATTAGTATTAGTAAGGTTCGTCCTCCACATTCAAAATAGTAGAATACCTTGGCTTTTCAACTAAAAATGTAACTTAGTTTAATTTCTGAGCAAACATATCCGTCTTTATGGAGGAGTTTATGAGCCTTATCGAAATGGCTTGAAATGATTTAATAGATATTTATACAAAAAAGTTTTCACATAAATCTTTTGCGAGTTGAGGGTGAACTCGCTCGTTGTTTTTTTTTCTGATAGCAACGAGTAGTGAATAGTGATCACAAAAAAAATATAGTGGTGCAAATCTTAATAACATAAATATAATTATAAAATTGTAAAGTTGGACTGTTAATAATAAAATAATTAAATAATAATTCAAATAAAAATGTTGATCACTTGTCTGTTTTTTAGATTTTGTATTATTTAGCTTTTTATAGACAAGTTTAAATGAAAACTACGTTTATTTGTAGTTTTAAAATATAAAATTTTGCCTTTAATATTTCGACCTGTCGATCATCTTCGGAAAGGATTTACAGATTTATTTATCATTAACTTTTATGTTAAAATAGGTAAATTTAACATTATAAAATACTTTTTTAAAAAACAATATTTAGATCACAGATCTCTTCAAACCGTAAAATATATATAATGACAAAAAATTGTTTGTTTTCCTTTACGAATTTTTTCTATGACGACTACATAAAAATTTTCCAAAATTTTTTTTTCAAAAATTCCTCATAAAATTTTAGAGGGGAGTAAAAATACAAATGTAGTACGTGATTGTATAACGTCCTCATTACTGTGGAAAAATATATTAACAGTTTATGTAGAGTTTTTTTTAGAAACTATTTATGCAATACGTCATTATAATAATAAGAACAATAATATAAAATAAAATATGTCCATAGATCTGTTTTAAGAAATCGGGGAAGTGATTTATATATGTCAATCTTATTAAAACCAGGAAGCATTCCTATAAAAATACTTCAATTAAATTCATTTGTTATACACTGACCTCTTATAGTCTACGTCACCAATGTATCTCTCAACAATAAAATAATATAAAAATGTATAACTACAATAGTAGGTTGTATGGGTCAAAAAAATTAGTAACCATGTACCACTAAAACGACACCATGCTGAGTTACTAATAAGACTGTGGTAGTTGCCTAGGAGACCTCTACAATCAGTTTTGTAGTTGACAGAGGTAGCGTTTCGGGTTATGTGGCACATTTCTTTGAATGCCCGTTTTTGTTTTTTAGCTTCAAACTCCATTATTGAAAATAATAGAGTTTGAACTTAAACTCTTTGTTACATTCAGAAGAATGTCATTCTTCGAACTTAAACTCTTTGTTACATTCAGAAGAATGTCTACATACGGCTGGTCGATGATGTGGTATGTTGTTTTTATGTTTCTTAGTGAATTTTACATCATTTTTATGTTGTTTAACTCGGTCCATTATGGATTTAGCCGTTTCGCCAATTTAGCATTTACCACAATCGCAATCTATTTTGTACACTACACCTGCCCTCTTTTCTTTCGAAATTCTGTCCATATTTCCAGACAATTTTGATAGAGTGTTGTTGATTTTTCAAAAATATATCACGTACTACATTTGTATTTTACTAACCTCTAAAATTTTATGAGGAATTTTTGAAAAAAAAAATTTTGAAAAAATTTTTCGTCATAGAAAAAATTTGGGGTACCGAATTAAAAAAGGCTGAATTAAAAAAGGTCTTTAAAAATGAATTAAAAATGTTGATTTTTGTATGAAACACCTGCACCTTTTTTAATTCATTTTTTTTTAACAAATTTTCTGAATTAAAAAAGGCGAATTTGACGAAAAACGTAAAAACGAGAAAAACGTAAAATGAATTAAGAAAGGCTTTTGTTATTTCATTTTATAAACACATATCTTAATTCATTTTCAAAATGAATTAAAAAAGGCATATATTATTTCATTTTTTAAACATAAATCGTAATTTATTTTTTTAACAAAAATCAGAAATGCGTGTTTGGAAGAAAATGTACTAAATTCACCTTGTCACTAACATAATTTAAATGCGTCTCTAGTAAAAAATTGTTTTATATTTACGTTTCATTGGATTTCTTTTTTCTATTGTTTTTTGTGAAATATTCGAAATCATAGAAGATTCTGGCTACACGAATTAAAACGGTCTGAGAAAAGATATTTTTCTGAATTAGAAAAGGGCCTTTTTTAATTCATTTTATAAAATGAATTAAAAATGCGTTAAAAAAAATTTAAATAAAAAAGTTAACTTAATTAGTTTTTTATGTTTTCATTAATGAAAGTAAACACTGATCATGAGCGATTTTAATTCGGTTTTGAAATATGTAAAAAATTAATTAATTTGTTAACTAATTAAAAGTTAATTAATTTTTAATTTTTTGCTTAATTTTTTACATATTTTGGAAACGAATTGGAGTCGCTCATGATCAGTGCTTGTTTTCATTAATGAAGGCCTGATTTGTTAACTTTTTGTTTAATTTTTACATATTTTAAAAACGAATTAAAATCGCTCATGATCAGTGCTTATTTTCATTAAGGAATAATGAAACGTAAACCTGTACTTAAAAGCAAAAGTCGCTTAAGTGACTTTAAGCGGTTTTTCTGAATTTCACATAAATAATTAAATTTGTCTACTATTTAGATTGTATCAAATTTTGGTGAAAATAGGGTAAAAAGTAAAAAAGTTATGAGGTAATACGTTTAATACTCTCAATGTATTTACATTTGATTTTAAAACTTTAACCTTCATTTTCTCAAAACTACTAAAATGCACATAAGCGACTTCTGCTTTTCAGTACAGAATTTATTTACTTTATTTCCTGATACTTGGTTATTTGCGTTTATAATATTATATGACAGTTATTCCCATTTTCCTTCTTTTTATTATCATCAGAGAATAAACCATATTCAACTCCGTTAGACATTTTACCCGAAAAAAACACGCATTCATAATGATAATATCATAAATAAAACATAACATAAATATAATAGATATTAGTACATTTTCACTTTTTGTTTCATTTTATAATTTACATCTTAATTCATTTCCAAAATGAATTAAAAGAGGCTTATTTTATTTCATTTTATGGGCACATATTAAAACATTATAAAAGTGAAATAAGAAATGCATTTTTTAATTCATTTTGAGAAACTTATTTTATTTCATTTTTAGTATAAATTTTAATTCATTTTTAAAATGAATTAAAATCACTTATTTAAATTCAGAAAAATCTCATTTTTTAATTCAGCCTTTTTTAATTCATGTAGCCAAAAAATTTGTATAAAGAAAAACAAACAATTTTTTATTACGGTTTTACAAGATCTGTGATCTAAATATTGTTTTTTAAAAAAGTATTTTATAATGTTAAATTTATCTATTTTAACATAAAAATTTATGATAAGAAGTGAATTAGTTTTCCTTTAGTATGTAATCGTTCCTTTGTATTTTTGTTGAAGTACTATCCGATGCATTAGTAATTGTGATGAGGAAAATTTAAGGTAACGTTTTCGTTTGTTGCCATGTAAAATCAATGAATATTATTTTTTTGGTTTTTAATTTTGTCTTATTTAATTGAATTATAAATAACGTTTCATTTGATATAAATTTCATAAAATAATTCATAACTGTAATGCAGAAAAATTCAATTAAACTTGATGCAAAAGTATTTGTGATTCATATTTTTGATGCATAAGTATTTGTGATATGAAGAAAAATTTAAAAATAATTAAATAGTGATTTAGTCAGTTATAATTTGTGGACCATTGGAACATTTTTATTACGTCTCTATTCCGCCTCGGAAGTGGTCCAAAAATTTGTTCATATAATCGCATCGAATCTTAGCCCACACGGTTTTATTAGCATCCTATTGTAAATTTTTGGTCTTGCTAGATTGCGAATATCTTCCGCTTTCATTTAAACCCCCGCAAGGATAAATCGGAACTCTGCCTTGGCTTAGGCAACTAATTATGTTCAATATTTTTATTTAATTTCGAAGCAATAATACTTCTTGTGTATGGGAGCTTTATTGTGCTGAAGAGCAAATTTAGGGCCGACTAATTTTTCAACAAATACGAATGCTCCATCATTCAAAAAACCGAAATTTTACATTGGTCTTGCAGAGTTGTAGCTTATAGAACAAAGAACACATGGCCAAACCGAATATAATTTACTGTAAGGAAACAAAATGTAAAAGTAATTATGTGGGATTGCCAATTTAACTCTGGAGAACCTTGTTACGCCCAAATTAGTGTGTTTTAGTGGTAATCTGGTAATTAAAAAATAAGAAAAAAATTTTTTTTGATATTACAGAGAATATAAAATACGGTGGTCACTTGTTCAGTTAGCATCTCTTGCGGAAGAAATAAAAGGTTATGTGGCTGTATAAATTACTGCACTTCAAGGTTAATGTTTAATTTCGGTTTATTGAAGGAGACAGTATGCTCAGTTGTTGAGAAACAGACGGGCCTGAAAAATTTGCTATTCAGCGCAATAATGCTGACATATATAAGAAGAACAATTTGCCACGAAATTATATACAAATTTTGAACATAATTAGTTGCTTAGGCCAAGGCAGAGTTCCGATTTATCCTTGCGGGGGTTTAAATGAAAGCAGAAGGTATTCGCAATCTAGCAAGACCAAAAATTTACAATAGGATGCTAATAAAACCGTGTGGGATAAGATTCAATGCGATTTTATGAACAAATTTTTGGGCCACTTCCGAGGCGGGACAGAGACGTAATAAAAATTTTCCAATGGTCCACAAATTATAAGTGACTAAATCACTATTTAGTTAGTCAAATATAATTTTAAATTTAATTGATTTACTAATTACTTTTAAATTTTTCTTCATATCACAAATACTTATGCATCAAAAATATGAATCACAAATACTTTTGCAGCAAGTTTAATTGAATTTTCTGCATTATAGTTATGAATTATTTTATGAAATTTATATCAAATGAAACGTTATTTATAATTCAATTAAATAAGACAAAATTAAAAACCAAAAAAATAATTTTCATTGATTTTACATGGCAACAAACGAAAACGTTACCTTACATTTTCCTCATCACAATTACTAATGCATCGGATAGTACATTGTTTTTAAAATTCTCTTTATAATGTAAATTCAAATTATATTGTAGAACGCATAAATACAGATATACGTTTCATCTAACGGTATATAAAATTAATAAGAATGAATAGCCAAAAAATAATCGTCAGTAATGGTACAATTTTTATGTGACTAGTGGAGTTAATCGATTTGGCAACTGAAAAAAGTAATAAATGAAGTAAATTTCACGAGATATTTTATTCACCCAAAAAGTTTGATCTGAATCAAAAAAATGGCAACAGATCAAGGTTTTGTGTTTTATTTACCCAAAAAATCAAGAGATTGTTTGATCTAGATCAAATTTCAGAAATCGCATTTTTTTAAAGATTTACCCCCACTTTTCTACCAAATTCATTAATACGTAGAAATGTCCATTTGTTATTATTATAAATGACAGCTAAAAATCTAAATACACCATTTTGGTTGGCGTCATTCGTGAATTGAATGTTGTATTGTGAGTTTAACAATATGTACACGGAAAAAAAATTATAGGAGGCATTTCTATAATTTATAGGAGCCCACAGGATTGTGGCCTAATATAGGAAAGCATTTTACTATAACACATAGTTAATTTAAAGAGATGCGAATACAAATTGTTACCATTAAAACAGTAAAATGTACCATAAAAAATAGTAAAATGTACTATTTTTGTAATAAGCGCTTCCTATTTAATAAAGGAAAATATGCATTCAAGTTAATATTTATTGATTTATTGCCATAAAATTGGTATTTTCCCCAGCATATTTTTGTAGTGATTGCAATGTTTAATGGTGTTGGTGCAGCATGCAGGTCGTCATAGGAAATATATTAGTAGTAATGACATTTATAGTATTTTCGATTTGGCAAATCATAAAAATGCCAATCACTTCATCATAATATATCTACTGGAAAAAGTAGAAATATCATTTGCCATTACGCACTAAGCCCTGGGCCTAGATTCTGATCAAGTGACAAATGACAAATGACAATTTTTTGTGACTTTGTACTAAAATTTGAACTGCTATAAAATGACAATATGGTTGTGAGTTCTGAAATGCGATTCTGATGATGTGACTTTTTCAAAATGTCACAAGAAAAAAAATGACAAATTGAACAAAATTGTCATTGATTTCGTTTTCCGTGACTTTTCTCACTGTATTTTAAAATAAAATATTTGTGAGTATATTTTGTTAATTTTTATAATTATTATGTTATAAATTTTAATTGTTTACATTTTAATTAAAATAAAACAATAATTTATCTATTTTTATATATGTATATAATGTGGAGATGTAACTGAGTGTGCATCATTGAGCTCTTCGTACGCGACAAATGCTCAGAAAGATTTTGTGGTCGGATTTCTCGAGCATCATCTAGAAACTGTCAAAAATCAGTAATTATTTTAGAATATTAAAAAAAAAACAATATATCAGCTTTTATAACTAACCAATTTTTTTAATAATTTTTATTAATTAAATTTTATATTTTTGTAAATAACCAACAAAAGCACTTGATAAAAATGAAAAATGTCATTAAACTTGACCTTAAAATATAACTGCGGTGAACTAGAAATGCAACTACTGTAAACTGCTGTTAATGTCATAACTCATTTCGTCAGAATCGCAAATTTCCTGTGACAATATTTTGTACTAATAACAAAATGTCACGAAAAATTGTCATTTCATCAGAATCTAGGCCCTGGAGTGGCATTTTGTAAAACCATCTTCGATTCGTTTTCGATAATGGGTTTTCTCTTGTTTTTAGCTTTATCTCTAAAGCTATGTCAATTGGCTCGAATAAAACAACATTATATTCCTACTTTTATTCATCATTCTTTATTATCCAAATTTTTGTTTGTGATATTTTATCGAAGTGCAGCGGGAAAGTATGCAATAAGCTGATATCGCATTAGAAAAACCGTAATAAAAAAGAGAAATAGAGTACAAATTTATTCTTGTTACAAGAGAAAAAGCATTATCTGAAACGAATCGAAAGTGATAGTACAAAATGCCACCTCTGAAAAATTTATTCCAATGTTTTAGTGAGCGGAAAAGTATGTAACATGTAGGTAATTGCAAACCAAAAATTGTATTTTTTGATTTGTGCCGGTTATCTTGAATACCATCGATATGTATAATATTGACGAAACAAAATCAAAACTAAATTCAACTAATGTCTACGGTGTGTATAGAAATTAGTGTTAAATGTTATCAAAACATCACGATGAAATAAGCAGATGCGAGGTTGCATTTTTCAATAAAAAATATAAACGAATGACAGGCTGTATTTTATGTAAAATGTGATCAAGGTAAGCATTTTCTTTTTTTTTGGTTTGTTTTTGGAGGAACAGAATTAGGGAAATATTTTTGTACAGACCTGGGGCCCTATTCTCGAATTCCACATCCATTTTCCACATGTGGAAATCTGTCAAAATTCCCTTAATAGTTCCCTTGGTATTTTTCCCTATGTATATTCCACATGCAACCAAATACCCTATTCTTGAATTTTTTATTCGCCACTCAGTGCGTTGAATTTATTTTTGTAATTTTATCAAAGCAGCAATAAAAAAAATTTCGAAAGGATTTTTTATTCACAAAATAAATATTTTGCGAACTTTTTATTCACAAAAAGTAAATCTACAATCTACGTAATTATTGACTTTTTCGTACATGGGGAATTTTTTCCACATGCTTATACCCATTCGGAAATATTCCCTTAGTACCGAAAAAATTCCCTTAGTAGAATTCAAGAATACAAGAAATAAAATTTCCGAACGTTTTTTGAATTTTGACTGATTTCCACATGTGGAAAATAGATGTGGAGTTTGTATAATTACAAGAAGTCAGATCCGCCAGCAAATCGGCTCTACGTTAGATGGTATAGCCCTTGGGCACTGACACCCTTACGCCAGACGATCACAAGTTTTGACCTTGCTGATCACATCTGGAACATTCATCTAAAACGAACTTTAAGAAGAAACAAAATGTATTTATTGTATATCCAATTTATTAATTAAAAGCTTTAGGTATTTAAAATTTTTAATCTTTTTGAAGTATATGTGTTGAAGCTGGGGTGCGATTATGTAAGCACTACGAGTTTCGAGTTTCTCGAAATTGCGATAAAAATGCTTAAGAAGAGTCTTTTTCTTTTCTTTAAAAAGAATCTTTTTATCATTACGAGTTGTCTGTTGTACACAAGAAGTTGTACGAGTAAAACAACAATCACGAGATCTCACAAAGTTGTAAATAATCGCGTTTTGTCGCAATTGCTAAAAACTCGAAACTAGTAATGCTTACATAATCGCACCCCTGACATTGATGTACCTTTATTTTATGTTTGGTAAAACATTTAGGGTACTAGTTTTGGGTTCATGTTACACGCTGCGTTAGAATGTTATGTTAAATGTTGCGTTAAATTATTGCGTGTCATATAAAATGTTATATTAAATAAAAATATTTCGTCTCTTTTTATTTATCACATTAAAATAGAAACAAAAAAGACAAAAAATATAGCGAGATTACTTTCAGTGTTCACGTTACATGTATGCTGTGTTAAAAATGTCATCGCGACATCTTTGAGGCTAAATATTTCTGTGCGTCCGACTTTTCTCAATGTAATATAATTATAATTGCATACCATAAATTTTCAATGAACATCATTTTCAAAATACCAAAAAAAAAAAAAAAACAAAAAAAAACAAAAAAAAAAATTAAAATACAAAAAAAAAGCAAATCATGTCATAATATAGCAAAAATATTGTTACGAACTGGGCTTCTAAGTTCGTTCGGATTTTGAAATTAAAAACACTGTGTACTTTTTATTTCACTCTACTTTTATACAATTTGATATTTGCTTTGACTTAACTATTTAATTCTCTCCGCTTGCTACCGGTGGGGGCTATGACAAGGACAACAGATTTATTTCTTTATTTAACGATTTAAAATAAACCAAAAACTTTCTCTGCTTGCCATCGGTCATGTTTATAACACTTAACCATCTAAGCTATTGCTGTTCATAACGTGAGCTTGTTGTATGCTGGCCAAAATCATCACAATATTTACCTCTAATTTTGATTTTATGTTTTACCAAACATTTGCAGTTCAGGTGGAGCTTGAAACCCATTCATTTTTTTTTATTTGAAAATTGGCGTTTTAACTAATACAAACCATTTGGATTTTTTCTTATTAGAACAAGAATAAAAAACTTAATTAGGGATTTCAAGTGTTCGTAACACTGTAACGGAACCACTCTGGGAACAGGGTAGTCACCGTTAGCAAAAATAATAATAATATAAATAAGATGTGGTTGTGCCACCAAGGTACGCCATATTCGCCTGGACTCAGTCGGGTTAGAGGTATGTTGGTCGTGAGTGTACAGTACCTTAGTTTTCGCACAACAAAATGAATATGGCAATTAGAAATTCTCACTATCATCTTACCTATTTGATCACATTACTCCATGATTACAGCCTCCGTTCACTCACTCATTTCGTATATCAAATAATAAAATTGTTTATAAATTTATACAGATTTATGTACATAAAAGAAGTATATTTATTTGAATCTTGCAACAAAAAAAAATTGAATTGAAAATTGAATAAAAATGATGTGAAATACAAATCAATTAATGAAGACTACAAAAATTCGGAATTATGATTGAAATATACGCTTAAGTTAATTAATACGAAAAAAAAAATTATTGTTAAAGTTTTAAAGATAATAAAAGAAAATAAATATGATATTATCACTCGCTTTACTTACGACGCATCCTTATTCGTGTCGACGGACCGATGAAAGCGCTTCCATGACCTCGATACCGCTAAGATGAATAGTAAGTCAGTTATATAACACTATAATATGTACGTAAAGAGAAAATAAAATATTAATTAACTTGCACCCAAAATCAAATATAACCAAGCAAAAAAAAAAATAAAAAAATAATTAAGATATAATCAAAATAATTAAGATTCAATAAAAAAAACTTAATAATAATTTACACAAGAACGATACCACCAACAGTAAACCCCACTTCCGCCGTAATGTCACCACGCCAATGTACCTCTAGCGCAAAACACCGCAAAAATTCCGCAATTCTCCTCAAATTTGCAATAAAAATGTCCACCGTCACGCACGTTCTCATAAAACAGTGGCCAATGGATAATCCGCTAACCGGCGCCACTCCAAAATTGATCCGACTTCCGTGTACAACAATAAATATCTCGAAAAGTACCTGCACGCATGAAATTTATGCGTTAAATTGAGCTGGTAACATCATTGTAATTGCTGTGCCATTTACAGAAACAATGCACTCACAACGCACTTTATCGTTTATTATACGCTTGATATTTCTTAACTTTGTACTGATAGAAATACACGTACTTATTATTTAATTTCACCACAGGCAGTATAACTCACTGTGAACAAACCAACAAACATTTGGTCTTTTGCATCAGCAAACACTTATTGTTTTTTTGTTATTTTATAAGCGTGTTAAATTGGTGGCCACGCACAATATATACACATATAACAAAAATCACAGGCACGATTTAGATACACCACATAATATTTAATATCCGGGTATTCTCACAAATTTCATAGTTCTTAATTTTCAATTTTAATTTCTTTTATTTGAATTTGGTTAAAATAGTTTCGACTTGATCATAAGAGAAATATATTGTTATCCATCCTCTTTTCTGTTTCAAAATCTATAACCAACTGTCCCCAAAAATCATTCGATTTTTTTTTTCCTTATCACTTTTCGTAAAAAAAAATATATTGAGTATCGCAACCGGTATCTCAAAAAAAAACAAATATCGGTTTTCTAAATTTTCCCCGCACAAAATTATTAACCAGCGCTATCATAAAACAAAAAAAATCATACAATTCTGCTACCATTCACAAATACAATTAAACCCTCAAGCAACATGGCGCGTGACATATTTTGCTTGATAACCATACCCGGACGAACAACCGCTGCATTCGAGGAATATTTAATATTTTATTTGTGAATGACGACCAACAAAAATGAATGAAGACAAAATATTTTAAATACAGTACAACCGCAAACCTCTGTAACATTAAAGCGATGGAGCAAATGTTACACACGTGGGGACGTACCCATCGACCGCTGAGTGTCTCAAAAGCCGGGCAAAAGAAACAAAAAAAAAACAAAACAAAACAAATTGTTAGTATCCGTAGAATTATCCTAATCTCAGATTAAAGTCGGATGTCTTTTGCGTGATATATTCCAACCAATTTCTTATCATTAATGGATAGTTCGTAAGCGACACTACCTACTTTTCGAAGGACAGTAGCTTTCAAAAATTTTGGTGCCAATTTTGCCGAGTGGCTCTTGACTGCATCACTTAAGGTAAAATTTCGAACATATACTGTTTGTCCTACTTGAAAATCCCGATTTCGACTTCGTAAGTTATAGATATTTTCATTCTTATTATGCGCATCCTCTAAATTAGAAAGTACTTTTTGCTGACTTAGGCTGAGTCTGTTGGCTTTACTTTGCACTGCGATTTCTCCGTTTGCAACCACATCGAGCTCCCTCAATAATTTATAGTCATTTCCATGCCCAATGAAGTGTTGGCCAAACATAAGGTAATGAGGCGAAAATTTCGTGGAACTGTGGGTTACGTTTCTTAGAGCAGAAGCGATCTCGTGAAGGTGCTCATCCCATTTTCTATGATCATCCTTTATATAAGAGCGTATGGCAGCAAGTATGGACCGGTTAACTCGTTCCGACGCATTACCCTGCGGTGAATACTTAGGAACAAGCATGTGATTCACTCCGAATTTATTTAAGCAATTTTTAAAACATACCGCGGTGAACTGGCTCGCATTATCGGAAGTTATTGTTTCGGGTACCGAAAAGACTGAAAATATTTCCTTTTCTAGAAAGCTGCAAACTTTAGTGGCTAATGCTTGTCGCATAGGATTAAGAAAAATAAATTTAGAGTAACTATCTAATACAATAAATAAATATGCATTCCCACTGCTAGATCTTGGGTATGGACCCAAAAAGTCGATATAAAGGTGTTGCATCGGCCTTACTGCGATTATTTGTGGTCCCATCAGTGGTTGCGTGGAATAATTGGGTGCTTTAACCTGTTTGCAAACCTCACACTTCCCAACATAGTCTTTTACATCTTTCGGCATAGTTGGCCAGTAATAATATCGCTGTAATCGATCAAGTGTCTTAGCCACTCCAAGATGCGAGGATGCGGGTGGATCATGCGCCATACTAATCAGATTACCCGTCAGTTCTTTTGGAACATACAACTTCCAACACGGAATATCCGTGGTGGTTTCATTCTGGCTGTTTGAAGGATTGATATACAATTTATCTTTATCAACCCGCAAATTAGTAAACTCATCAGGATTCTTACGGACTTTTCCGATCAGCTGTACGTATTCATTATTCTTAAATGCAGGAGAATCAAAATTTATGTCACTGGTATCTGCCCCAAGGTTCAAATTTACCTCCTCCATAAAAGCGCGTGATAAGGCATCCGGTACAACATTTAGAGAACCCTTACGATGTTCTATGTCGAATTCGAATCCCTGTAGTTTCAAGGACCATCTCGCCAATCTCCCGGACAAATCCCGCTGACCCATGAGCCATTTTAGACTAGCATGATCAGTGATGATGGTAAACGGGCACCCCTCGACATACGCCCGAAACCTTTTTACGCTCAGCACAGCCGCAAAGCACTCTAATTCGGTTACCGAATAGTTGCGCTGTGCCGCGTTAAGCTTCTGGGACATATATGCGATTGGGTGCTCGCAACCATCATCACCGATCTGAAAGAGTACTCCTCCCACGCCGGTGGCACTGGCATCGCATTGGATAAAAAATCGCCTACCAAAATTGGGGTGAACTAGAACAGGCGCCGTGGACAGTGCGTGTTTCAAATTTTCAAATGCGTGTTGACTAGCCTTGGTCCAAATAAACTTGGTGTCCTTTTTCAGAAGATCGGTTAATGGTGCAGCTAGTGTGGCATATGAAGGAATAAATCTTCGGTACCATCCTGAAATACCTAGAAATCGCCGAACTTTTTTCACCGAATTTGGAGCTGGGAAGGCCAATATTGCGCTGACTTTATCTGGATTCACCTTTAAGCACCCGTCTCCTACCACATAACCCAGGTATTGAATCTCTTTTAATAAGAAGTTACTTTTCTGTAAGTTCACGGTTAGTCCAGATGTTCGCAGAAGAGTAGCAACCAACTCCAGCAGCTTGATGTGTTCTTCGAAGGTACCTGAAGTGATGAGGAGATCGTCTAAATAGACGAACACTTGCTCATGAAGCTGGTGTGGTATCACCCGGTGCATTAGGCGACACATCGTCTGTGGCGCGTTGCAAAGTCCGAATGGCATCACCGTAAACTGATACAAAGGACGGCCAGGTACGGTAAATGCAGTTTTATCACGAGACTGCTCAGCCAAAGGGATCTGCCAAAAAGCATCTTTCAAATCGATACTTGAAATAAATCTGGTTTGATCCAGTCGGCTCAGCAGCCCGTCGATAATAGGTAAAGGATATGCGTCCCTGACCGTCACTTCGTTCACTTTACGGGCATCGAGACACATTCGGACCTTGCCATTTGACTTTGTGACCAATGTCACCGGGGAACTCCACGAGCTAGTGGACTCCTCAATCACTCCAAGCTCTAGCATCCTGTCTAGTTCTGCATATAACAAATATTGTTTAGCTGGGGATATGGAGTAATGACGCTGTTTTACAGGTTTTGAGTCTCCTACATCAATTTCATGCGTGATCAAGTGTGTGCGCCCTAGTCCAAGTTTCTCGAACGATGGAAATTTTTGTATTGCGGTGTTGAGTTTTTTCGTCTGATCCGAGCTAAGTTCGTGCTTCAATGGTTCTTTGGTGAGTTGTGGTTCTTCCATATCGCTGACTTCGGAAATGGTCAATGGAATGATTTGAATATGGAACAACTTCCAAAAATCAATTCCGAGGTATAAACTCTGTTTCAAGTTCGGAATGATATGGACCTTCAGAATTTTCTCTACGCCGTTGTATTTTATGTTAGCATAAAAATAACCAAATACCCGTTCTGTGCTCCCTGAAGCTACTTGCACTTTAGTGGGTAAAAAGAATATTTTATAATTAGGATCTTCCAACAGCTTTTCACTCCCAGCTCCCAATGCTGTTATGGTAGCGCCACTATCAAGTAGCCCACGATATTGTAGGCCATTTATAGTAACATCCGTATAGGGTCGGTTATCGGTAATATCACTGAATTGTGTTTCGGAAATTATATTTTTCAACAACCGTTTATTTTGCCAGTACCGGCGAACGCGATTCACATTTTGTGATTTTGAAGAAGACATCGTTGGAACGTAGTTGGTTGCAAAATCGGGTAAAAAGACATTATTAATGCTTACTTCATGATGTAGTGAGTTGGCGCTGTTTGAAATGGAATCTGTGATTATATCTGATTTGGTGGCTGTGAAGTTGCCGGTTTTGGCTGTGAAGTTGCAGGTAGCTCTGGATTCTGATTGGTAGTTGGAATTTCTGAGGTTGGTCTGGGAAGAATGGTGAGTCGAGGCATCGGATTCCCAGTTGTCTGAGACCTCATCAATGAGTTTCCCGAGCATCGGAAACATTTTGGCTTTACGATGCCTGGACGACCACATCCGAAACAAAAGACTTTAACGGGTTTTGGGCAATCAGTGTATCGATGGCCGATATCTTGACAATTCCAGCAGATATTCATATTATCGTTACTCATCACACGATTGGCCGAAACGGGAAATGGAGCTGAGTTATTATTTCTTCCGTAACTGCCAGTTCTTGCCGTTTGCATTGCGGAGATATTGTCGGTCTGCCAATGCTCGAAATATTCGTTTCCGGATTCGTTGTAATAAACATCTTCAATAACCTTCCTAGAACACAACCTTTCTGGTTCATACCCAGTCCGCTTCCACGTGTCTTCCAAAGCTAAACAACGCTGCACTAACATGGTAATGGATGGTATTTCTTGGTCTGCCAATGCTACCTGTAACCCTGGTCTCATATTACGCCTTACAATATGAAGAATTTCAGTATCATGTAGAGGTGTCCTAAATTGTAACGATAACGCCAGAATATCATTGTAAAATACTCTAAACGACTCTGTGGGTTGGTGTTTCCGAGATTCTATGGCACGTCGAATATCGTGTTCCGTTCTCCGATCTTGGAACCTGTCGAGTAAATCTCGTTTTAGTCTGTTCCATCCGATATGCGGATTTCTTTCGATGTGACACCAATACCAGTTTGATGCGACACCGGTGAGTAAAATCCCCAATTGGTCAACCAAATTGGTCATTGGAATACCAGATGTTTCCGCAAGATGTTCCACACGGAATAAGAAACGTTCAATGGGCAGCTCCTGTGAATCACCGCCGAATGATATTTTCCACTTACTAATCGTATTGCTGAACTGATATTGTAACGAATTCTTTAGTGGTAATGCCGACGGTTGAGGAGGTTCACGTCCAATATTGGTGGATGATAATATTTGTGACAAAGCCAGTTCATCCACATTCTTGTCTTGGTTTGCCTGTTGACTAATTTCCTGAGAATGGGTGTTACTTCCTAGTTTAGAGCCATCTAGTTGTTTAGACGAAGTCTCATCGTCTGAAGTGGACAAATCATCGGGATCTTCTGGCTGAGCATCTTTAATTTTGCTAAGGGTATCATCCAAGTTGTCTTCACCTTGCATCAAAGTTTGTACACCTGATAACACTAATCCGACCATCGTTATTTGTACCTGACACTGAGTCTTGTAGGACCGGGTACTAGATAAAAGTCGCTCAAGTCTAGCTTTAATATGAATTAATCTGCTTTCTTTCTGCTGCAGAATATTTTGATTTGGCATTTCGGCTGGTTTGATCTCTGTGAGCCATTCGCGAATGTCTTTGATTTTCAGCGCACATCGCTGTAACTCTCTTTGGGGTGACGAACGAGCAGCTGCATGAGCGCGGAAGGGTTTTAGGACCGGATTTTTCTCTTCATTAGATACAGCCACCTGAAGCAGTGCTAATCGGTTCACAGGGTCTCCTGAAATGTTTCGAACTTGACATTCCACTTCGAACTCATCAGGTGCAAGAGAATTCACTTCCATGTTGGACAAAACTGATTAGTGAGCAAAAAAAAAATTCAAACACACGGAATAGATATTTGATAATTATTCCTAAGTTTATAAAGGCAAGAAAAAACACAAGTTTTTTCCAACGATGCCACTAGTACTGATAACAATAGTATAGTACGCGATACAATATGTAAATCACAATAATGACAAAAAAACAAAAACAAAAAAAAATCTAAATCAAAAGTTCAATATAAATTGACTTAATAACGTATGAATAATAAATAACTATGATAACAATATTTAATAACCAATAACCATCACCACAATATAACAAAAAAAAATCATAAATAATAGTAATTAAATCAAAATAAATAAATAATTTAGATAAATTTATAAGCAAACCATGGAGTAAGTGAGTGGTGTAATCTGATAGTGAGCTATTATAAATATGGTGTAATTTGTTACAAATTGTGTTCATGAAAACCTCGCAGATCAACTAATAATAATTAGGATGCGGGCCTCAATGATATACAATGTATTCTATGCTTTAGACTTGATTGTTCTACTTAGAGGTTCGCAAATCGACGTTATCCACATGCCAAAACTATTCCATATCAAATACAGTAATTGTATGATGGTAAGTATGGCATGGAACACGCGACCCGAATACACTCTACAGATCACAATCAAACCATAGACACTAAAAAAAAAAAAAAAAATAATAATAATAATAATTGTTTGAGGCTTATAACATAACATTAGAAATGTTTAATTCATTTTCAATAGTGTTATAGATGGAATTAGCTAAATAAGCGAAATTAAATATCGACGAAAAAAAAAATTATAGGACAATGTCAAACCAAACGGTGAAAATGTCTTAATATTTATTCGGAAAAATAAAAGCTGTATTCAGCTAAAGTTTAAATACGGATGATAAACATTTGCCTCATAATTTGGGCGCCATTTTGTAACGGAACCACTCTGGGAACAGGGTAGTCACCGTTAGCAAAAATAATAA
This sequence comes from Tipula helvola, assembly GCA_963556165.1. NCBI lineage: Eukaryota > Metazoa > Arthropoda > Insecta > Diptera > Tipulidae > Tipula > Tipula helvola. The sequence goes on along the minus strand of OY744481.1, from coordinate 217,309,745 downwards.
TAATATAAATAAGATGTGGTTGTGCCACCAAGGTACGCCATATTCGCCTGGACTCAGTCGGGTTAGAGGTATGTTGGTCGTGAGTGTACAGTACCTTAGTTTTCGCACAACAAAATGAATATGGCAATTAGAAATTCTCACTATCATCTTACCTATTTGATCACATTACTCCATGATTACAGCCTCCGTTCACTCACTCATTTCGTATATCAAATAATAAAATTGTTTATAAATTTATACAGATTTATGTACATAAAAGAAGTATATTTATTTGAATCTTGCAACAAAAAAAAATTGAATTGAAAATTGAATAAAAATGATGTGAAATACAAATCAATTAATGAAGACTACAAAAATTCGGAATTATGATTGAAATATACGCTTAAGTTAATTAATACGAAAAAAAAAATTATTGTTAAAGTTTTAAAGATAATAAAAGAAAATAAATATGATATTATCACTCGCTTTACTTACGACGCATCCTTATTCGTGTCGACGGACCGATGAAAGCGCTTCCATGACCTCGATACCGCTAAGATGAATAGTAAGTCAGTTATATAACACTATAATATGTACGTAAAGAGAAAATAAAATATTAATTAACTTGCACCCAAAATCAAATATAACCATGCAAAAAAAAAAAATAAAAAAATAATTAAGATATAATCAAAATAATTAAGATTCAATAAAAAAACTTAATAATAATTTACACAAGAACGATACCACCAACAGTAAACCCCACTTCCGCCGTAATGTCACCACGCCAATGTACCTCTAGCGCAAAACACCGCAAAAATTCCGCAATTCTCCTCAAATTTGCAATAAAAATGTCCACCGTCACGCACGTTCTCATAAAACAGTGGCCAATGGATAATCCGCTAACCGGCGCCACTCCAAAATTGATCCGACTTCCGTGTACAACAATAAATATCTCGAAAAGTACCTGCACGCATGAAATTTATGCGTTAAATTGAGCTGGTAACATCATTGTAATTGCTGTGCCATTTACAGAAACAATGCACTCACAACGCACTTTATCGTTTATTATACGCTTGATATTTCTTAACTTTGTACTGATAGAAATACACGTACTTATTATTTAATTTCACCACAGGCAGTATAACTCACTGTGAACAAACCAACAAACATTTGGTCTTTTGCATCAGCAAACACTTATTGTTTTTTTGTTATTTTATAAGCGTGTTAAATTGGTGGCCACGCACAATATATACACATATAACAAAAATCACAGGCACGATTTAGATACACCACATAATATTTAATATCCGGGTATTCTCACAAATTTCATAGTTCTTAATTTTCAATTTTAATTTCTTTTATTTGAATTTGGTTAAAATAGTTTCGACTTGATCATAAGAGAAATATATTGTTATCCATCCTCTTTTCTGTTTCAAAATCTATAACCAACTGTCCCCAAAAATCATTCGATTTTTTTTTTCCTTATCACTTTTCGTAAAAAAAAATATATTGAGTATCGCAACCGGTATCTCAAAAAAAAACAAATATCGGTTTTCTAAATTTTCCCCGCACAAAATTATTAACCAGCGCTATCATAAAACAAAAAAAATCATACAATTCTGCTACCATTCACAAATACAATTAAACCCTCAAGCAACATGGCGCGTGACATATTTTGCTTGATAACCATACCCGGACGAACAACCGCTGCATTCGAGGAATATTTAATATTTTATTTGTGAATGACGACCAACAAAAATGAATGAAGACAAAATATTTTAAATACAGTACAACCGCAAACCTCTGTAACATTAAAGCGATGGAGCAAATGTTACAACACCTGGAAAATCTCGCTTAATAACATTTATGCATTTTTCAGTTGCGCGTACACAAACGTTTGCAAGGTGACATTCGTTTTTAAATTTTTCTTTAAATATTTTGAGGCAAATGTCTGCAATATGAAAGTTTACGATTTGTGAAAATAATTTTTTTCTAGTATAAAAGTGTCGGACATCGTTTGTTTTTCGACACTCACGACAATTAATTTTCTTAAATGCACAATAGCCACCAGCATAGTATGAAATAGCATTTTTTTTAATAAAATGGTCATCGCAATTAAGTTTATGAAGATTTAAATATTCACCCTCAACCGAAACGTCTTCAGAGTCGAATTTTTGTTCTAAAACTTCTTTTGTTCTAAAACAAATTCCACACCTTTGCTTAATGTTATATGGTCTATTAACAATGTCTGTACTCTAATTCTCTAAAAAATAAGATAATGCGTCTATACGTGGAAACTTGTAAAAATCAAAGCATACTTTTATGAGTTTACAATTTTTCGATATTATTTTAGTGGTATAGTTATGTATAGTATTTCAGATGTAATACTAAAGACTCTGTATGCATGAACAGAATATGGATTTGGATAAATTATCCTCCGATATAAATTTGAGAAATGCGCGTTCGGCGCAACCGTTTTATATTCACTGTGCTTAATTTTTTGTTTTACAATTTTAAGTTTTTATTTCACTGTATGACACGTTACTTTAAGAAAAGGTTTTCCACCACGCACTTTGATATTACTTCGTGATTAAAAGTAAAAAGAGAAAACACAGACTAATTTTGTTTTATTTTTCAATTTTGAAAATAAATTGTTTGGTGTGCAAAGTTAAACCACTTGCTGCTATGAGAGTTACAAACGATGTGTGTCGCGCTAAAAATGTTGACAGCAGTATACATTTTGATCAACGTGAAGTGCGTTGCATTAGTGTGGATGAACTGCTGAGTTTATGTAAATCAGTTGTGGAGTGTGGATGTGCGCACCAATACAAGGTGTCCGGGTTTGGGATGCTGACCCGTCAAGGGGTTTATTTAATTTTAATTCGCCATGATCTCCCCTACAATCCCCCAATACAAAGTTTGAGCCTAGTAGTTATAAAAGGTGCTCAAATTGCCCTCTTTTTGATTGAATATCGGCTAATATTCGTTTAAGTATACCTTTGGTTATTTCATTTCTTGGTAATTCTTTCCTTATCTAGTGTGCTGCTGTGTGAATTCGTTGTATGAGTTCTACTTTTGTTTCATTTTTTTGAAGTATACAAGTGCCTTCATTGTTCCCCATACATAAAAATCCAATACCGTACGATCGGCCAATGAGTTGGACCATTTCTTCCAATCCATTTATTTGGATAATTTTGGTTTAACCAATTCTTAACATTTATATCGTAGCGACAAGTTGCGCACCATATTGTTGGTATGTGTGCGAGACTCTACTTAAAATGGGAACATCATCACAAAGGAGTGGCAAATCCTTTTGTAAAAATTGTAAATAACGATCACTATTTAATCTCGATGGTAATATGAATGGTACAATTATCCCCAATTACACCAGCACATACGCGGTGCTGAAATAATATTTGTTTTTTCGAATGAGGATTTTCAACAGCCCACTCGTGTAGATTTTGAAAGTTTGTTATGTCATTACTTTTGAATTATGATTCATCCCGCCACAGGATACGTTTCACAAAACTATCATTGTCCAAATTCCTTTCCATCAACCAACTATTAAACCCCAATCTTTTATTGCGGCCTATCGCTAATAGTTCTTGAACGGGTATTATATGGTATGAATGAAGATTCTCCTTGTGTAATTCTTGATGAATTCGGTAGCAAGAGACGCTCAATTGTACTGCGAACTTCCTTATGCTAATAGAAGGATTTCCTGTTACATTACGTATTATTTCTTCGTCGACATCCAAATGATTTGGTGAGACTGAAAGGGGCTCCACCCGGGTATTTGAAGTTGTTACGATATCTCGCAGTCTTCTATGAATATTTGTAAATACTCTTGAGTCAGGAACGCGACCTCTCCACAAAGTTTGTAGGCAAAGAGGTAAGAAACGAGGAAGTGTTGCGTAGCAATGCATGCAGGTGTAGACTTTAGTATGAAAATGTTTAATTTTTGTTTTTTCAACATTTAAACAAAGGAAGTGATAATCGCCTACTGTTTTAGTGATAAAAAAAAAATTGTTACAATATTAATACTTCAAAATCTCTTAATTAGATTGAGAATAATCGATGTACGTAAGAAACTATGGGGTACGTGGGTACAAATAATGTATTGGGAGATTGTAGGGGAGATCATGGCGAATTAAAATTAAATAAAAAAATAAAAAAACTATAACGGTTTTTTTTGAGAAAAACTCAATTTTATAAAAAAAAATATTTTTTTTTTACTTTAAATCATCATAGCACTCAAACGGATGCTGATGCAAGATAACCAACTAGATCTTAATAATAGCCTATACCAGTCAAATAAGACTAAGTCGGTTGCTCTCCGATAAATATTTTGGAAGTTACAGTTAAATATTTGAGTGTACTTTTTTCTGAACCAAATTTTTTAAACACCCTGTATCTCAAAGGATATCAAAAATAGACCCCCCTTCCCATACGATTTTTTTCTCAGAATGAGCCAATGAATCACCCCTTGACGGGTCAGCATCCCAAACCCGGACACCCTGTATACATGATTGTTATATTGTGGCGATGAACGAGTGATGAATATTTTGTAAATATTTAATTGAAGAGTGAGTCGCTACAGGACTCCTCCGCTAGTGTTTCCCCCTCCCTAGGGAATGATTGTAGGAGTGGAAGCTATACGGACGGTCTTATAGACCCGATGGCTTCATGTTTGCTCAGCGGAAGTAAGTATTCCGATAGCTGGTTTTAGTAGATCGATTGAGACGTTGGAATTTTTATTATTATTCCTTACGATGAAATGTTTCATAAGTCTGCATATAACTTTATACGGACCTTCATAGGGAGGAGTTCATCCTGTGCGAACCTTCTCTGTTCTGATGAAAACAAAAGCGCAGTTGCTGAGCGATTTCGGAACAAATACGTAATCTTGTTTGGATTGACGTTGTGCTTTAGGTACGCGGGGTTGCGCATGGTTTGTCGCAGTTGATCGATGATTGTGTCGGAAGTTGAAATTGGTGCAGGAGGATCTTCGATAAAGAATTCACCGGGTAGTTTGATGGTTTGACCGTAAACTAATTCTGCCGGTGAGCACTTAAGATCTTCCTTCACTTTGCTCGGATACCAAGCAGTACCAATCATACTGCTTGGTATCCGAGCAAAGTGAAGGAAGATCTTAAGTGCTCACCGGCAGAATTAGTTTACGGTCAAACCATCAAACTACCCGGTGAATTCTTTATCGAAGATCCTCCTTCACCAATTAACTCCAGTTAATTGTATTGCCTCTGGCCATTAATGCGGCTTTGAGTTGCCGTTGGAAGCGTTCGACCATGCCATTGGCTTGTGGATGACAACCCGTTGTGCGTATCCGATGTGAGCCAAGGAGTTTTGATAACTCGGTGAAAAGCTTGGACTCAAATTGCGTTCCTTGATCTGTTGTGATGTTGAGGGGTACGTCGCATCGTGATACATAGTTATTGAACAAAAGTGGTGGCTATGGTTGCAGCAGACAAATTGGTCATGCAGTATGCTTCGGGCCAATGAGTGAAACGATCGACACAAGTGAGTAAGTATGAGTATCCATTAGATGGTATATGGATATGCTCAAATCGATCAGGTGGAATTTGAAATTGTCCATGAGGTGATTTGGTATGCCGTTGTACTTTAGCACGTTGGCAGGTTAAACAAGACTGAGCCCAATTGTCTAAGTCTTTGTTTATACTGGGCCAAAAGTAGTGAGCTGTAATCAATTTACGAGTTGCACGGACTCCAGGATGTGAAATGTTGTGTAGTGTGTTGAATATGGTGCGACGTAGTGAGTCTGCGATGTATGGGCGATTCTTCCCATCTGCGATTTCGCAAACTATTGCGAGGCCAGGTAGTTTGAAAAGCTCTAGTTTCATTGATGAACTAGTGTGACATTCGGAACCAGTAAGTAAATTCTGCAGTTCTAGGTCTGCTTTTTGTGCGTTTGCAATTATTTGTAAGTCGATGTGTGTGTGTGTCGACTGCGGCCATTTCATTGTTGGTTGTGCGCGATAGTGTATCGAAAAATTTTAAACTCATAAAAGTAAGCTTTGCTTTTTACAAGTTTCACGTTTACACATTAGTGGCTTTTCAATCGACCACCGTAAGTACTTATAAGTGTGAAAAATATGTCTCGGCTAAATGTCGATTGGAACACACAACAAAATATGACATGAGCAAAACATAACCTCTAAATTTTTAATTCGTATAATACAAAAGAATAACGCGATTGTGGTTTAATTTTTTAAATGTATGGTAATAGAATATTAAAATAAATATTTAAAAATAAATTTTAGCTTTATTGTTATAAATTATTACCAAATATCACCTAGCGGAGAATGTTGACGTAATTGCTTGTAGCTCACATGAAAAATTAGATAGAACACTTGCGAGCAGTTAATTTAGCAAAGACATGAACCATAAGTGCTTATAAGTACCTACTTGCGATGGTCGATTGGAAAATCACTATTATCTTATTTTTTAGAGAATCAGCACCCAGAGCGTTAGTAGTAAGCACAATGTCTTAAATATATTTGAAATAATTTTTGATTTTTTCAAATAATTTTTAATTTGATCAGAAAACGTAAACTCTGTATATATCGTTCCCTTACTTTAATGGCTTTTCGAAAAATAAATTTTGTTTCTTCAGCTAAAAATGTATGACCGTCTGGCCAAAGGTGTCAGTGTGGATGTAGATCCGATTTGTTGGCGGATCTGACTTGTTGTAATTATACAAACTCGGTCTGTACAAAAATATTTTCTCTAATTTTTAATCCTCCAAAAGATAACAAAAAATGTTTACCTTGTTTACATTTTACATAAAATATTGCCAATCATTCGCTTTTTTTTATAGAAAAATGCAACCTCGCATCTGCTTATTTCATCGTGATGTTTTGATAATATTTAACAATAATTTCTATATTTTTAGTTTAAATTAAAATAACTAATTTCAACATAAATTTTAATTAAAACTACAAACTAACGATTTAGAATAATTAAGAGCATGCTATATCAAGAGAACGTCACATCTGATCGTAGCACTTCTGGTGTCAATTTGAGCTTAGCGAAACTGTGGCAGATAATTTATTGTAAATTAAAATAATTAATTTCCACATAAATTTTAATTAAAATTAAAATCTACAATATGGCGATTTACAAAGCTTGAGATCACTGTAAAGGTGAATTCCTCTTCAGTTTGGAGCCATTCTTGTATCAGTATTTACGTATAGAACCTGTGGCAGATAATTTATTTTAAATAAACATAATTAAGCTCCACATGAATTTTAATTAAAATTACAAAGAACAAAACAGCGATTTACAATCAACCATGACAATTCCTTATCTGACCGGAGTAATTCTTGTGTCAATTTGTACGTAAAGAAACTGTGGCAGATAACTTATTGTTAATTAAAATAATTAATCTGGCACATAAATTTTAATTAAAATTAAAATCTACAAATTCGTTTTTGATAGTGTTTTGTCTCTTGTAACAAGAACAAAATTGTACCCTATTTCGCTTTTTCAATTATGCTTTTTCTAAAGCTATCTCAGCTTGCTCAAATAAAACAACATTCTTTCTACTTTCATTCATCACTCCTTATCACAAAAAATTTTGTTAGCGATATTTTATCGATGTGAAGAAAAGGAAAAGTATACAGAAGGCTGAGATTGCATTAGAAAAATTGTAATGAAAGAAGAAAATAGCGTACAATTTTGTTCTTGTTACAAGAGACAAAACACAATCGACAACGAATCAAAGTGATGGTACAACATGTCACCCCTGGTGTCCATTTGTGCGTAGAGAACCTGTGGCACATAATTCATTTAAAATTAAAATAGTTAATCTTCATATAAATTTTAATTAAAGTTACAAACTGCAAAATAACGATTTTTAGTGATTGAGAGCACTGTAACAAAAGAACGATTCATCTGATCGGAGCAATTCTAATCTCAATTTATGAGTAAACTGTGGCGCATAATTTATTTTAAATTAAAATAATTAACTTCCACATAAATTTAATTAAAATTAAAATCTGCAAAATAGCAATTTACAATGGTTGAGAACACTGTAGAGAATCCATCATCTGACAACCTGAACAATTCTGGTAACAATTTGTGTGTAAAGAAACTGTGGCAGATAATTTATATTACCTAAATTGAAATAATTAATCTTAACATCTTATAAACGTTATCACGAAAAACACCTACGGCCATGTAGACGACACAGCTCACCCCGATTTTTTTTGTTCTTGAAATTTCTATGAAACCACTATTTTTGTTTGTATATTAAAATGTACGAATTATAGTAGTATATAGAATCAATAAGCGATTCTCTTGAGAAATTGAACAATTACACGTGGCAGAGGAATGAAATAATTACAAAAATGGAATTATTCAATTCATTTCTAATTTTAGTTATGATACCTGATTCCAGGTACCAAACTGTTCTTGTTTTTTTCGTTTCATTTCGAAAAATTTTGATGTAAAATGATTTTTCGATGGCTTGTAAAATCAAATTTAACAGCACAATGTCATATAAAACGTATTTTCTTTTTTACATTTTTCACTAATTTTAATTTTATTTTAAAGTTTTGTTAATTATTTAATTTAACCTCGAACAAATAAAATACGTAAATATTTGACAGAATAACAGGAGAAGTACCAATATACCAGATAAAAATTAAATTGGAAAAATAATTCACGACTTTGCTTGAGGAAAAATAAATCAAAAATAATACGAATACAATTTTTCTTATCAAAATACAGCTGGCATACTCGTATGTATAAAGGCAACACACCCTTTTTTCGCAAAAATTTCGCAGCAAAAATATGGGAGTAGTTTTGTCGTAATCTATTAAAATATTCGTCAAGACTATCGTAGCATAAATATTTCGAAGTAGAAAAATTTACGATCAAATAATAAAGTTGCATGTTTTTCACATGCAACTATCATCGTAAACAAATCGTTTCGTCACGAATTTAATCGCTTTCATAGTGTTTACGTTATGCAAAATGTAAGCATTCATTTGAGCTGTAATTGGGGTACTATAATTTGGGATGAAGATATAGTGCAAGAAGTTTTTCTTGAATATTTGAGGCAATTGAAATATTGGGTTCTTACTATTCGCTATTTACAAATGTACAGTTATAAACATTTATTTAATATTAGATTGCTGTAAAATCCTATTTATTTTGTAAAATTTTAATTTATGACTACGACAGATTTACTTAATTTTATCTTAAATATTTTTTAATTATATTTCCCTCTTCTTACCGTTGCAAAGCCAATAATTTTGCACATGTCATCAAAAATGCATGTTTTTTATGTTTGCGCTATAGCTGTATTTTGCGATATTTGTGTTTGCGATATCTTTGCTCTTGGATTTTAATTTCTTTCGAATAAAACACTTTCGAGATTTCTGTCAAGCGTTTATTTTGGCTGCTATATTTGCACTGTGATATTTTTGTTACGATATTTTGTTTTCGTTAATAAGGGATTTAAGTACGAGACCTTGAAAAGGAATATGCCATTGCATAAAATTTGTTGTTATACTTGTTTTGTAATCTTTATTATGTATTTATGTCAAAGCAAAGATCATGGAATAATTATTCCATCATCTTTGGTCAAAGCCTTCGATTATTCTCTCTGTAGATAAACATAATTTAATTTATTGAATTTCTACAACCATAAAATAAATTCAACGCTTTGATATGTTTCCTTTTGTTTTTATTCCATTTATACAATAATAATGAAAAATCCAATTAACCGGAATAGTTAAGTACAGTCATCCCTCGCATTGCGCGACTTGCGTTTACGAAATTTCACTATAGCGTGATGTTAAATATAAATAATAGATTATGTTAAAAAAAGAAAAAACATTTACATATTTTCGTAAACAGGGACTATGGCTTATTTTTGACATAACGCTCAAAATTTCGTAAAACGAAGTCGCGTACTGCGAGGGATGACTGTATCCGGTAAGTCATCGGCCCAATCCAGGATAATCGAATTTCAAGTGTAATAATCTACTATAATTTTATAAAGTTTTTGGGAAATCATTTATCATTAATACGTAATTTTAATTATAATTTTGTTAACTACCTACATAGTTCTAAAACATATTTGTTATGTTATTTTATAGATTATTTTAATATGTAATATGTATAAGTAAAAATTACGAACAACAAGACAAAACTCATTAAAACTTTTTTATGATTTAATTTTTAACTTTAATTCAATAACCAAGAAATAAATTAAAATAATAATCAATAGTACGTCAGAATAATACATACAGAACAGACGTGCGGCATATGAACCAAAACACCACCTACAGAATGGGGTTCTGGTTGTGGTACAGCAACTGAAACCGGTCCTAAAAAGTATTACATTTATTTTAAAATATATCATACTAAAATTATTTTTCGAAAAATTTCAAGTAACACGATTTTTTCAAAGGCCGCGAGCCAATTTTCGAGTAAAACTACAATAAAAATCGGCTTTATCGATTATTTTCTCCTGAGAATTGGCCCGCTGCCTAAGTAGTCATTTGTATACATTATTAGCCGCATTTGTTGACGTGTAATGATCCGCATCAGATCGAAGTTTACATTAGCTGCATTTCATGATACCAAGCTATCCGGATCAAATCACATTTTACATGCAAACTTTGATCCAAAAACAAATTTGGATCAAAATGTATCTATGGTTTGCATGTAAAATGTGATTTGATCCGAACAGCTTGGTTTCATGAAATGCGGCTATTGAAAGCAATAGCAAACATTTTTGAAATTTTTGTTTTTGGATCAAAACTTTGATCCGAGTAGTAGATTTTATTGATTGTCGTTTCATGAAACATGATCTGATCCGGATCAGATCAGACGTCAAGAAATGCGGCTATTTAATAAACATTCTTTCCTAGAAATATTTTATGTTGAAAAAGAATTAATAAAAAAAACTTGTTAAGTTAAACACATTTATTGAAAATGAATTGGACAAGAAATTTCCCTTTACAATTTTTCAATATTTACAACTTTAAATTTCTAATTTTACAATTAACGATGAAGGTTATTAAGATAATGGATGATGTTATGTTCTGCTGGGAACTCTTTTATATTGTTTGCACCACCTACTTTCATTTTTAGTGAAAAATGGTTAACGAAAATTTCTTGTTCAAAAAAATGTATTTTTTAATTTCTACTTCATTTATGTATACTGTTAAATTTAGTATACTTATGTAACGGGGGCATATCCGGTACAATTTAAATGAGACCTACACATTCTGAATTAGCAAATCTTTAATTGTGCAATCAATTTAAACATGGTTAATGATTAAACCACAAAAAATTATTAGCGTATAATTCGAAACCTGAATGTTCAGTGTTTAACCTCCGCTTATTTCGCACGTCTAATGAGTGTTATTATGAGAGTATTATGAAACTATATATTGCATTTTCCCATTAGTTAGATTGACTTTTAGAAAGATTAGGAATAAAAATTGTACCGACGCATAGAAACGATCCCGCGAGTTGTATGCGACCATTAAAATCCCTCGGCTGCTATAAGTTGTTGAAATTTTACTTTGTTACTTACAATACTCGTTTATATCCAAAACTTTTCTATCAAATATCGAAGATTTTTCACATATGTACAAAATATGATATTAAATTTTACTAACAAAATTTTTGCGATCCGAAAATGTTAAAAACTTGTATTGTCATCGAAATTAAGTGTGTACGTAAAGTTACAAAGAAATCGATATAGAAGTAGATCATGGGCGATATTTTGCATAAAAGACGAGAAGCGAGTTTCACTTTCACCGTTATTACGTGCGTTTTAGGTCTGGGAGTAACATTACCTATGTTTAATATCCCTATGTTAAGAGGATATTGATCAAAAGTGATTATGATCATAGAAAAATGTTCAAGTTCGTTACTAAGTTTGTTACTTTACATACAGTTTGTTGTTTTAGATCTTGAAAGTTATGTGTTAAATTTTAATGAATAACTCACTTTTCCCTCATAACTTGTATTTCTTATATATCTCTATTTAGATTTCGGGAATCGTAAAAGGACAAATCACTAAATTTTCATATAGAACGTAAAACGGAAACTAGCTATACCATTTTTAAAATTATTGAGAAAAAAAACTTAAATTAAAAAATAAAATTGACATGCGTAAGAATCGAACCAGAAACCTCATGCGACACAGTCCTGCACATCACCAACACACCAACCAACCCAATTTTATGCAAAATTATCGATTAACCGACTAATAGGTTAATAAGCACTTTGATAAAAATAGACCAGGTTTAGGGAATCCATTCAATTTTAAAATATTAGGGCTATTCTAAAACCTAAACAAAAAATATAAGTAATTAATATTAATTAATCCAATTTCATGTTTTATAATTAACATTATGCGCAAAATACATATTTATTTATTTTTTAGGAAATATTTATTATTTTAAAAACACCAAAGCATTAAGCGATCGAAATCCCAAGCAAAATCTAATTTTTGTAACCAAGTTTCCCACCACTGAAAATACTCGTTCGCTGACAGTGACAAGGATTGTGAAAAATAAATCATTTTCCAATCATCTCATCAGGCTATAGCAAAGCGACTGAAGACTGAACTGCTAAGTTATAACTCTGATTTTTTTCTATACAAAAAACTTTTCTTTTAAAAAATATTAAATGTTATTGATTTGTTTAAGTGAGTTATACATTTTGTTGATCACGGTAGTAAATTAAACTTATACCACATTTACATTAGTAGAATAAAAGTATGTATCAAAAAAGTATCGTAATGTGAACTCAAATTTAAATATTTAAATATTTTATCGCATGCGATAAAATATTTAAATTTGAGTTCACATTACGATACTTTTTTGCTACATACTTTTATTCTACTAATGTAAATGTGGTATTAATTATTAGCGTTGCATTTTTTTAATTAAAAAGGTAAAACAGTGATTTTCATAAAATTATGTACATTCAATTGTGGGTACTTATGGATACAGGTATCGGCTTTAAAAAAGTATCCAATTCTGCTTAGTAAATCGCAATTGCCGAACATTAAAAATGAAAAAGGATGACGCTGTAGTGAAGGTGATTGAAGAATATTATCGGAAAACGATAATAAAATTAGCTGCCGAACAATTGAAAAAAAAATGAAATAACATTAAAACTGACACAAAAAAGAAAGTAGACATAAAGTAAACGGGAAATAAAAAAATTATTAAAAACTTGGGAACTGGAGTTTTTAGAGTTGTTGGAATATAATTCCAACCCCACATTCAAACAAATCGAAAGTTGGTCGTGAGTTTGTGTTGTGTGTTTGTTGATTTGTTGTGGAAAAAATTAATTTTACGTGGCCGATAAAATTTCGATTTTCTTCATTTTGTCGACTAAAAGTTGTTATCTACTTTACTTGAACTTTTTAAGTGGAGAATGGTCATTAGAAAGTACAAGATGGCTTTTATTCACATAGTTTTAAGTAAGTACTAGAAAATGTTTAGTATAATCCGTAGATACTTGGTAAAAATCTGCAAGTAAGTTTTATTCACTTATTCGGGCTGCGAACCAATAGTCGGGTAAATTGTTCATTTACCTATTTTTTTTACAGTGTATGACCAAAAAAAGCATAATAAAAAATGTGCAAATTGGAAAAGAGTATATTTCAATAATAAGAATTTCAAAATCAAGGAATAAAAGTTAGGTAATCGGTTTAAGAAAGTTTCGTCGCGACTAATTGTAAATAACCATTCTATTAACAAACTACAGATCTGTTTAGCGTTACTCGCGTTCACAATGAAAGGTGGTAAATAACTAAACATCATAGGAACGGTATATGCAAAGAATTTTTTTAAATGATCTTTATTGCGATGTGGAATTTTAATTTAAGTTGCGTTGCGGAACGTCTACGGCTCAGTACTATAATCCTCATACATTATATAATAAGTTTTCAATACGTACAGGAACCGTAACGGCAATATTTTATAATTCAAAAACAAAGGAAATGGTGTAATTCTTGACAAAAAATTTATAATTTTCAAATCTCAATTCTGAATCTGAACCTTGAATTGTAGATTCCACTTCAATAAGTTAATCCATATTGCAGATGCGAGTCAACCAAAGCATAAAGGCATTTCAAAAACTCTGAGCTCCAAGTATTACATAAATAAAAAAATGGTGAAGTTAATATTTTGTTGAAAATTATAAGAGAATTTAATCCAGTTTCGAACTAACTTCTAAATTTCATTTATAATATCGATACCTTAGCGATACCTTAGAGCAGTCCATTTATACAATTTGTGGTAGATACAAATTTGGGCTTTCAGAAAGGCATTCTTTATCATTTATGGTTCTGTTATTTGGTAATAAAATCATATAGCAGAGACATTCTTGTGGACATTTAAAATATGGGCATAGCACTTGTGTGATCTAAGTATCGAATAACAAATTACCAACCATCGTGGTCAACAACAAATAGTACTATTTTATCATATTGAAATGTCACATATAAACTATTTATTCTACAGATTGTCTATGCTAAGCCCGCGGAACAACTCAGTGAATTAGCCAGTCTTCAATTCAGTGAACCTCAACATTTCCATGTTTCGTCTGAAAATTACCAACTTTCGGAGTCAACAACAAATGGTCCAATTTCGTTGTATTGACGGGGTGCAGGTTTTAGTGAGCTACGCTTTAAACTAACTCGTAGCATATTTCGCATACCGGTGTGATTTGAGCAATCTTCAGTAAAGCTAACCACTGAAGCTGCATATATATAAATTATTTCTAACTATCTATCAATCTTCTTTCCTTCGGGTGTTCAGCCAATAAATAAAACAACTTCAATTACGACGACGTTTCGGTAATTTTATTACCTTCTTCAGGTCTATTTACAGATACAAAATCCAAGAAAGTTTCAGAAAAAGTCATAGAAAATTATTTGCAACGTGTAATTTTTGAACCTACCGTTAAATGAAAATAAGTTAAATAAAAATCTCTCCCATATAATCGTGTATGATATATGTACACAAACTTTTATATACAATAAAAATAGAAATTGTGGTCTTGGGTTAAAAATTTTTCTAGTCTTTAAAAAGAAAAAACAACAATATTATTCTTCTTATGTCAAAAGTCAAGACAAATCCTGGAATGTCTTGACTTTTGACATAAGAAGAATAATATTGTTGTTTTTTCTTTTTGAAGACTAGAAAAAATTTTGACACAAGACCACAATTTCTATTTTTATTGTATATAATAGTTTGTGTATATCATACACGATTATATGAGAGAGATTTTTATTTAACTTATTTTCATTTAACGGTAGGTTCAAAAATTACACGTTGCAAATAATTTTCTATGACTTTTTCTGAAACTTTCTTGGATTTTGTATCTGTAAATAGACCTGAAGAAGGTAATAAAATTACCGAAACGTCATCGTAATTGAAGTTGTTTTATTTATTGGCTGAACACCCGAAGGAAAGAAGATTGATAAAATATATCCAGCCGTTAGAAGTGTTGATTGAATATTTCTAACTAGACAAAAAATTGATTAGGGATACCAACGTAATGTAACCAAAATGGTGCACAGGGCAACAATTTTGGTTGAAAGGGCAGAAATTTAACCATACAGTATTCAACTCATGTAGCTAACTTCGTGGTGTACATTTTTTCACTAGAATTATTCCATGTTCGAACTCAAGCACAAAAGAATTTTATTGTACTTTTTTGTTAATGATGAAACTTTCTATTTAATTCAACAGCAACAATTCCTATATTATGTTATAGTTGTTGCCGGTTCTTGCTTGCGATTTGTTTAAAATTGCTTGTACAGACTGTTTCACTAAAGCTAATATACACATTACTTTTCCCACTATTGACGATTGGAGCATCACGGATTCCATGAAGCGGAAATTTTTTCAACTGAGGCGGATACAAATTTGTTCGTGTTGATTGTGTGTTTTACTTGTTTTAGATTTTTTTCTTATAATTTAGGTTGGTTTTCGTAAAAAATCTGGTTAATTCTTACACAATCTAGACGTTAATTTGATTTTTGTCACATTTATTTTTGAATTTATGTTTCCAGTTCAATTTAAATTTTCACCGTGAGAGGCGTTTTCCCCATTTTTACAATCGTCAATAACCAAGTTGTATTAGGTAAGTATTAATCGCGAAAAACATTTTGTGAAATATTTTCGTATTATCGACGAATGAGGTTACCATTACCAGTGGTAGGATGTTCTAACCATCGCTATTTTCGATGTTCGATGGTAGTATTCATATCTCTATTTTCAAGAATAAAATTGTATACCATTTTGATTTTTGAATTATGCTTTCTTTATTGCGATCTCATCCTTGTAGAATAAATGCACATGCAGTTTCGTTTTTTCACATCGATAAAGTGTCACAAACGAAAATTTGAGTGATAAAGAGTGATGAATGGAAGTAGAAAAAGTTTTATGCGAGCATGCTGAGTCTGAGATCGCAATAAAGTAAGCATAATTCAAAAATTGAAATGGTGTACAATTTTATTCTTGAAAAGAGATGCATTATGCCCGTCTCATGAAATAAATCGACGAGCGAGACACAACCTGACGGAGTTAAAGGGTGTTTTCTTTTATTCATTCCATAGAAAGAACGGAAGGCATAGAATATTTATCACGTGACGCCGGAATATTCCGTACGTAATGTAATAAAAGAACGGATTGGAATATATGGAATACATTTTCCATAGCACGAATTTCTTTTTATATTGAAAATTAGGAAACAAGTTAAATTTATTAAATAAATAATATTATTATAATTAATTGAAGTTGCAAATAATTTGTACGTGAAAACACACAATGTAATATTAATTTTAATTTATATATCTTAAAAAAAAAAAAAGTGGGATTTTTGTATGGAATTTCAATTTCTTAATTTACCTAAAATACTTTGCTGGTGCCAAATAATATCGATAATATTTAAAAAAATTATTTAGTAAACATAAATTCTTTCTGTGACGTTTTATTGACATTTGATGAAATTTTATTAATTGAAATTTCAACGACATGTTGATCGATACATTATTAGTTAATTGCTTTAATTTAAGCGTATTCGATTGGACTAAAGAATACAATTATTCACTTCAGTTAATTAAGTTACTGAAGAGAAGAGACTGTTCGATTGGTATTCTTCACTTCAGATAAATGTCAAAAAAATGTTAAAAATAAAACAATTTATTTCAATGCGGCTTGTATTTAGAAGAACTGTTTCAAAAATAATTTTCCTGCCTTCACCAAAAATCAACTAAATTGTGACAATCGAAATTTTAATTGAAATTTGTCTGTTTATTCTATTTCCTGTTTTCCCAAAAGCGAAAACTGTAAGAAAACATTATAAGATTATTTATTCATAAAACGAGAAAATGAAAACAAAGAAATCCTAAAAAAGAAAAACAAATAACTCATCTGAAGTAACTACACGATCAAAATATCTCTTCAGTTTATTCAGTTGCTCAATTTTTAACTGAAGTGAAGAGTTGTCAATCGAACATTCTCTTCACTTCTGTTACTTCAGATACTAATTCAGTCCAATCGAACACGCTATCGCTTTTAATGTCGCATACTTGAAAACTACCGACAGCAAATTTTTTGGTAATTTCGCAATAGGAGAACTTAACGGAATTAATTTTTACTCATATTTTTCAAAAATCACTACAAAATTCCTCGCCGTCAAGTTCTTCTATTCCAAAATTACCAAAAAAGTTACTGTCGGTTGTTTTCAAGTAAACGGCGTAAAGGTAACATTTCTGAGTATTAAATTCACTTGGTAATAAAGGTCGTACCTAAATCCTAATAGCAAATTACTACGGAACGTCCTTAAATAATACCATGATATTAAGGCGGAGGAGGTTGAGGGGAGAAGTTGTAAGAGATATAGAAAATATACTACTTAGTGACAAGGTGGTGGAGCTTCCGTCACAAAATATTATATTTGACATTTATTCTGTTTTTGCATTGTTTATGTTTTATTTATTTATCTTGCTTGAAACTTGAATTGTTCATAGCGATTATATCAGCCAATTCTAATGTTGTTTATATAATATGATAGGAGTAAAAAAGATATTTTGAACATTTTAGATGCTCTCTAAACCGACTGATTTAAATTCCTAAGATTTTTTAGTATACTAGAGATGTAAAATTGGAGCAAATTCTTAAAGTTTAAAGATGAAAAATGGCGGTTGTGATTTTGATTGCTGTAAGGACTGCCCCTGGTCAAAAGAACTCTAAGGACTGCCCCTGGTCAAAAGAACTGAACATTTTTATAAATGGTTGGTTTGGTGAGGTAAAACGGCCGCATTGTAGGAAAAGTGTCGTCCGAGGAGTCGGATAGAAATAATATTTTTATAGTTGAGTTAACAAATTTTGTATACATAAACAAAATAAAGATTACGATTTTTCCACTATCACCTAAAATTCGTTTTGGTTTTGTTTTGTTTGTTATTTAGTATTTTAAAAACGTTGTACTGTTGATATGCGTACTGTTTGTATAATTAAACAAAATCAGGATATCGGCAAAAACCAAAATATTGGGAAATCGAATTTAAAGTAAGGGTGATTTTTTAAAAAAAATTTAAGCACATATTGCATGTAAATATCAAAATTAATTATATTGAATTTTAACACCAATTTTTAATAAACTTTAGTAATTAAAACAAACTGAGTGAAAGCCTAAGGCAATGGTTTATTCGAATAAGGCCCGATTGTATGAACGAGGATAGATGATTAATCGGCTGATTTAATGTAGTTTGCATTGTATGAACGACACTAATAATAGTATATTATTCAACGAGCATATAATGATAGTTGTTAGTTTGTTACTCATGAAGATGAAGTTTACCGACACTAGTCAATAGGCGAGTGTCGTAAATCATCTGAGTGAATAACATCCATTATATGCGAGTAGAATACGATACTTTGTCCACGACCGACAAATATCATTGTATTTTATAATCAAATCCTTTAAATATTCCTAAAATAATTAGTCGTTAGTCGTGGACAAAGAAAATTAATCGATGATTTTTTTTACCATCTGTTTTATCATCCCTTTATGGTGACTGAATCCGAGAGTAAAATATTTATTTGTTGTTTTTTAAACGTTATCAATGATTGTAAATATAAACAATTTACTGAAACATACGTCAGATAAAAAAGCGTTAAATTAACACAAAAGGCTGCTGTAAAACAGAGCATTCAAAATTATTTTAAAGCGTTCATGCAGTTGGCAAAAATATTCGTACATAAACAAATGTATAATAAACATCAACAAAAAAAAAAATAATCATCAAAGAAAATCTATTGTCATTCGTAATACAACTAGTGCTCAATTATTATCGATCATTAATTACAGCACGTGTTGTATTTAGTAAGAGAATACAACTTTTCCGTCAGCGATTGAATCAAAATTCATCCATTTGTGTCATGTTGTATGCAAATTATTTGACAAGCTTTTGTTTGCATGGCTTTTTCTTTGATGTGTGTATAAAATATGCAATCATAATAAAAAAAATTGAAATACAATTACAAATCTAGAGATAATTGTTTAGCATTTTCATGTTGCTATGGTAAAATTTGTAAAATTATCGCGTTGCTATGGTGAAAATCGTAAAACTATCGCGTTGCTATGGTGAAAATCGTAAAACTACCGCTGTAATAACGTGTTGTTTTGTTGTACGTATTTTGCATGGCAATCTAAATATTATTATTATTAATATATACATATGTATATTTAGCTAGCGAGGCTGTAGAACGCTTTGAAAAAATAAAACAATTTAACAATGCAAATAAAATAAGAGTATTTATATTGTTTGTGGCGTAGGGGTAACGCATTGGACTAGAGCGGCGCAGGTCTTCGGTTCAATCCTCATCTAATTTTTTTTTTTATTTTTGGTTATTATTATTTTTTAGTATTCATGTAATGACCAAATATTTTACTTTAAATTAAACATTCCGCTTTTTAGTTATTACAGTAATTACTAATTACACAAGAAAATACGTGGTCCGCGTTTATGATTAAACACTACAACAAATTATTTAAAAACTTTTATATTATGAGTTGTAGTAAGCCATGAGAATTTTTCGGTAAAAATTTTTTTTTTGTCATAAACTTCAAAGCATGCTATGTTTGAAACAATATAAGAATGAAAATTAAATGAATTTCCTTAGGTTGATATGGCTTAGTAGAAATGTTTTGGACTAGAGCGGCTAAAGTCCAGGGTTCGATTGTGGCCAAGGCATTTTAGTTTTGTTTTCCAATTTATATTTTTTTGACGTGATAAAATCATACACCGCATGTTCAGAAAATTGACAAGAAATGTTTCCCTTTGTTGTGGGCAATTACTAATCAACTGTAAGCATTACCTTTAATTTAAATGTATCATTTCTTAGGTTGGTCCTTAGGCTTTATGCCTCACAATCGAATGATTTCGCGCGATTTAAATCCTTCAACAACCGTAGTGAGAGAATGGCTCATCCGTTCCGAGCACTTCTGAAGTCAATTTTTGCGTAAAGAAACAGTGGTGGTTAATTTTTTTAAAATTAAAATGATTAATCTACACGTTAATTTTAATTTTACAGGGAATGACCGCACTATAGCGAGACTGCGAGAGAATGCCCCATCTGGCTTTAGTAATTCTGATGCTAATTTGTACATAAAAAAATATGGCAGATAATTTAGTTTAAATTAAAATAATTAATCTCAACATGTTATAAACGCTATCACGCAAAACACCTACGGCCGTGTTGATGACACTCAGCCCACCCCAATTTTTTTATGTTTTTTCTGTCTGTAAGGTTTTTGTTTGATGCCCCAACGCATGTAAAATCGTCCTTAAAAGCCCTTACTCTTTTGGTTTAAGGTCTATTTAAAGTACAATAATCCTTAAAAGCCTTTAGTCTCGAGTTATTTCTACTTGGCTAATAAATAACGATTAAAAAAATATCAAATGGTCAAATGGTGATGGTGGCAGCGGCCGCTTGACATCAACATTATAAATTGTATCCGTCCTAGGACGGGCTGTACCTCCTAGTTGCTGTAATAAGCGCTTTTTCGTAAAATTTCCCATGGCATATTTTGTGAAAGTTGTATTCTCATAAAAAGAACTGCTATAAAACAGCGAGAGAATAGATTCTTGTGTAATGTCGTTTATACATATAATCGACGAAAAATATAATCCTCGAGTAAAGATTAATCATTACAAAAATTGTAATCATTTTTTTTTTTGTGTAGCGGTGTTCATACAATCGGCCCTACTACTATTTTGTTGTTCGTTTGGGCCCAATTCAATCTAAACCTTATACGTATCAGTCTGTTCTTCTATTTATTATTTCTGCGAGAACTAGATTCGATTTGCAAACAATTCATAAATTTGTGGGCGATTTTATTTTTTTTAAATCCTACCAAGTTTCCGCAGAAATAACAGCAGAATAGAAGATTTGCATTGAACCGGGTACGTCCTTTTGCATAACTTAATATGTGCAGATTTATCATATTTGTAGAAAAACGTTTGTACCAATTTTAATTTAGGCTTATAGCAAAACATAAAACGAGTAAACATGCAAAGATAAACTGTTTTTTTTTTAATTTTTTCCATATTGTAGATGAATGATTTTCTCCGAATACGAGGTAAATTATGCAAAAATGGATGTGCTTATTGTCCAAAGAATGGTAAAAGTGATTTTTTGTAGATAGCCTGTTTTTGTTTAATAAATATAGTATGCACACAATGTTAGCCTAAAGTATGGATCCATGGAAATAAGTATGTGAAATGAAAATGACAATTTTAATGAAATTTAGCCCACAAGAGCAAAGGCATATGTATGATGACTTAATCGAAAACTTTGTACCCACACCTATTTCTATATACCCCACTTTTCTGCAGTTAACAAAATCAAATTTTGTACCTTTATCTTTAAAAGCCAATAAGAAAAACAACTTCAAACATAAACATATGTACATACATATTCACTAAATAGTGGTTTTGATCTCAATAAATACTTCGTTTGTGAAGCACTAGAATAATAGTTGATCATCTTAGTTTTTATTTTATGGTCATTAATACCTGCCAGTGGTTCTAATAGAAATTTCCAAAAAGTTTGTAACTTTTGAAGATAATGGTTTACTTCTAGAACGAAATCATTCGCGCTTTGTTGTTAGCGCTTAAACGCTACAATTTGAATGAGACAAATATTTTCATTTAATTGAAAGAGTCGCTTCAAACTCCTATCACATCTTTTGTATTAATCCATATTATAGTTATGGCTTGTCTTAGAAGATTTCTCTATTTATAACCATGTAACCAGAATTTTTAAACGTGAATGGTACCATCCTTAGCTAGTCCAACAACTGTCAGAACATGAATATATTTTGCCAATTATTTTGGTATTCTCTGAGAAGGTAAATTTTATTTAAATGGTTCTTTAAATCGTCTTAATATACGATATGGGTATGCCAACAATCCACACATTCTCTATGAATAATCAAGAATCAAAAAAGTTTGATTGTGAGGAATAGGATTATTGGTGCTGTTGAAGCACGAGAGCCGAAATAATTTTTAAACGATCGAATTATTGGTGCTATTGAAGATATGGATATTTTCTCATATTTAGTTTAAGCAAGATATTTTTTAATATAACGTACCAATGGACAAGAAGTTAAAAGTTTCTTGATAGAACAAGAAATAGATGTCATGCTAAAATCCGAAATGCAAAACACCAGCAAAAGTTTCCTAAAAAACCTAGATACACCATCTATGACACAAATCATCCTGATGGAACAGATCATGATGGCACTGCAGTTATAATCATCTGTATAATTAATAACCATGAAGCAGAAAATTATACGAAAGCGGAAAGAGCATCTACAAACAACTATTTTAGTAATAGAAGATTGGCTACATAGATCAAAATGGTACATCGCCATATAAAATGGTAATGAAAGCTATCTGGACTTATGGTATACAGCGGTGGGGAACGCCCAGCAACTCGAACTTGGACATTCTTAAGCGGCTCCAGTCGAAATGTCGAAGAATCATAGTAGATGCACCATGGACCATGGTTCGTATACAACAATTTAATTCATAGAGATCTACAGTTCCTATCAATACGGGAAGAAATTAGAGATTCCCGTGCCGCGAATCACTCAAGATTGACAATTCATCCAAACGATCTGGTGAGCAAGCTTCTCACTACCACAACGAGGGAAAGATTAAAACGTGAAAACATTTTTAAGTTGCCAAATAGACCTAAGATATACCTTTAGACATGAATATATCAATTTATACTAATCGTAATGCACGTGAGATTTTATTAATGGATAAAAATATTCCGATCACGACAATGTAAAACACAAAAACATTTACTGAATGTCTCATATAATGAGCGGACGTTCTTAATCTTAAGGATTTTTTCGTTGTTTATGTACATATATCCTTCAAACAATTCGCAAGAATTCAATATTCAGGTAACGGATAATAGATGAATGTGATAAAATTCATAGGAAAATCTTGGCAAATGAGAATCAGGAATTCGTTTCTTCTTTAACATTTGAAGTCAAAGTAATACGTATTTTTGTAAATTAAAGTAGTTAACGTATGGGGGTGGTTTATCTATTGGCTTTTAAAGATAAAGGTACAAAACCTGCTGTTGTTGGATGCAGAAATATGTGACGAAATGTAATCTTTAAAAATATATCCTGTGCGCTAAGTGCCTTTGTCTTTATGTGCCAAATTTCATTAAAATCGCCATTTTATTTGCATGGATTCATACTTTAGCCCAACCTTTAGTATATAATCGTTTATATAATGTATTTATGTATATATATATGTTATAACAAAATGTAAAGGTTTCTTGTGCATTTTAGTACGAGTAAAATTTGAAGAGAAACATATTATTATTTTATTTATAATAAACTAAATTTGTTTGTATTAATTAAAAATATTAATTTTATTAATATAATAAAATAATTATAAATGCAAAATAAATAAAAAAATATTTACCGGCAAATCCTCCAAGTGGGCCGAGTGGAATTGGAAATGGAGTGATTGACAGGGTTCCATCACGGTCACGATTTTTAGAATCCTTTTCTGATTCCGGTGGACTTTTTTTCACACTTTTTTCCTCATCAACGAAATCAAAAATTGGGGGCTAAAACATTTAAACGTTTAATATTTGAGATTTTTGATTCAATAGATATATAGAATTACATCTGGTGCCCGTATTGGATGTTCAGGTGCAATAAACTGAACTAATTTTGTAGAAAGTTGATGCCACATAACTGAAGCTTCACAATAAGCACACTCAGATACTTTAAGTGAGCATACATGGCTTCCCAAGCCAACTCGAGCTGCTGTAACCATACATTTAAGCAATCGGCACACGTTTTCACAGACTGAAGTGAAAATTCCCGTATGCGTTTCAACATCTTGAAACTCCATCTAAAATGAATATTTGCAATAGTAACAAGCTCTTAAAGCACATCGATAGAGAAAAGAAATCATTTATTAAACATACCTGTTTCAAAAGGATATCCAACATTAATATACAACAAATTAAGTTTTGTTCAGAATCGGATGAAAATTCAGTATTTTTCGAAGTTGGTACTTCATCGTCTGAAATTGCCGATGTATTTCCGGAATCGTCTTCAACAACAGGAGCTATAAATTAGAAACTACTTGTAAAAACTTGTTACATGTCCATTTATAAAGAATTTTACTCACAAATAGAACTCCGCCTAGGTGGTAAAACAGTTTCCATATCTTTTGGGTGCGGAGATTTACCAATCTTATCGTCTTGTCTTCCCCAAATTTCATGTTGGACGCCATGTTTCATAATTCGAACACCATCACCAAACATTGCAAAAAGCTGTGTCAACGGTATTAAAATTTCAAGTTTTGTAAGGATTTGCAACCAATGCAAGGCCTGTTGTTGTACTTTGGCAGTTGTTTTTTCAAATCGTATCGTCACAAAATTGTACATGGTTTTTGCATCTAAGCCTAGAGGACTCATATCAGGATCTAAAATTTTGCTAAGAACGATTTTTAATTCCGGAAGCTCTTTTTCGGGTACGTCATTTGTTATTGCTTCCATCCAGTGTGGCATTACTACATCCCAAATTTCCGAAGTTATTATTTCGTAAGGAACAAGACATATTAGTCTGTGCAAACCTTCTTTCAGGTGTGATGTCCGTGAAGCTAACGTGTCCCAATGACCACCGACGCGACCATACTCCGGTGGATGTGGTAATAAACATGCTATAAATTCTTTGTAATTTGTCTTACTAATATCTTTTAACCATCCGCATACATGTTCTACTTTAAGTTTTTCAAGCGTTAATTCTATTTGGCCGTCATACGAATATGCAGTAACGTGAAACCAGTGAAATAACATAGACAACAACCGGCCAAGAACTTCAACTTGTGTATCTGGCGTTGGAGTACATCGACCCACTAACAACCAAATTCCGTACCTGCCCAACATTTGCCGTTCTTCGAGTGATATATTATCTTGAAGTTGATTTGAATTACAAGATTTTGAATCTGATATTGATACATCCCGGCCCGGTTCAAAATTTATTGGTTTAGCCTCTCTTAGTAAACTAATTATCGCTTCTACCATGTAATTTTGCATTTCCGCATCCATTTGCCAAGTAGGTGGTAAACTTCTATGTACAATATGATCTCCACCACGTCTGCTATTATGCCTGTTGCCATGACACTGGGAGCAATATCGAATTGGATGGTTTCCATTATAACTTGCACATTCCATTGAGAAACAAATTGATACGGCTGATTTGTCGGATGACCGACAGTTTTTATTCTCGCACACCATCGATACTTGTTGCATGGGACGAAGTATGTCACTAAAGATTTGATTTGGATGTTCTCGGTGTATGTCATTGGCACATTCAATACATAAATATAACGGAGGTGGTGAGTCCGGCGCATAATGTGTACTAATTGAATGGTCATAGCATACTTTAGCTGCTTCTGCGTTTCCTGCATTGGGACATGATTCCCGTTGGCACACAAATGGAACTAAATCATCTAAAGAAAATTACTTATCAGGAAATATTTCGAATAATAAAACTCTAAGTTTATACTTGTAAATTTACAAAGGAGTCCTTTGCGGTCGAACAAATTAGGATTAAATGCCGGCCAATAGTAGAATAATAATTTTGCTGCCGAAGAACGGGAGGCTGCGGTTCCATAGGCAATTACACACAATAAATCTTTAACGACATTTTGTTTTAATGCCATTAAACATTCTAGAAGTTGACAATGGTGTGCTGGGTTATTAGAATATTGAAATACGAGCATAATAACTGCAGCAATCGATTGGCAAGCTTGACATTCTTGGTCTTCAATACTTTGCCGAGCTAAAAACAATTTAACTATTATTATCAGTAATCATAATAAAACTATAAAAATTATTTACTTATAGTGAATGGTA
Organism: Tipula helvola; assembly: GCA_963556165.1. Classification (NCBI taxonomy): domain Eukaryota; kingdom Metazoa; phylum Arthropoda; class Insecta; order Diptera; family Tipulidae; genus Tipula; species Tipula helvola. Next base: position 217,283,265 of record OY744481.1, on the reverse strand, counting down.
GTATAAAGTAACATAGATAGTTGATAACATCCTGATGTAATGAAGGAGGTAACACGGATATACTGGATGCAGTTAAATATGGTAAATTATCGATTAAATCTTTTTCCAAAAATGGTAAAATGCAACCTAAACATTGTAGCACGGCTTTTCCAAATGCTAAGATACCATATTGAATATTTGGTGCGACATCCAACAACATAGCCAAAACATTAAATAAATTTCCATATTCAAGGTTAGGATAGGCAGACATGCGATATTGATCTTTTGATGAATCTCTCATCATAGTCAACGGTGAATCAGGAACATCCTTTAAAACCGTTAGTAGTGTTTGAGAAAAGTATTTGATTGTATTGGCTATATCAACGCCCGAAGGTGGAGCCGGTGTCGTTGATCCTTGCAGTAAACGAATATGATTTTCATGAAGCGATCTTAATTTAGCTTGAACTGAAATGAGAAAAAAATAACAAATTGATTATATGTATCATGTATAAAGTAGAGGCCTGCACCTGAATTCCGGTTCTATCACAAATGAGATTGCATAATAAAAATCAAGATGACTTGATTTTTATTAGGCATTTATAATTATCATTTACAGGCCAACATATTTTATTCAAACTCCACTGAACTTGGAATATAAACGCTCCAACGGACCCGAGTCCGATTTGTTACCGTTATCCAAACCCAGCCCGACCCGAACTGTTTTCTTGCAAAATACGTTTAAAAATAAAAAATTGTAGATTGTCATTGACTTAAACATATTTGGCAAGAAAACGAAACGAGATGCTGCGCTAATTTTTTAGTATGTCTAATAGAATTAAATAAGGCAAAGATAAAAAAAATAAACACATTGGAGAAAATTCAAAAAAAAGTTTCGACGGCCATTTTGTAAAAGAAGAAATAACAGATGGTACCAATTTTAACATTATTGACATTTATCTTTAAATTGAGCCCAATCTCGAAGTTTTTTTTCTATAGCATACACAACACCAAGCTCAAGGCCATGCAATTTTTAAACATTATCTTAAAAAACAACAACAACAAATCATATTCCACTAATCGTTTGCTTTACTCAGGGCTACACATCCAAAACATAAAAATTATAAAATTCAAACAGGACTTCCGGTCCCTTATAAAGATATTCGATTTCACGTATTTTTCTCCATGGTGAAAAATTCGTTAAATCAAATTATTTTTGAAGTCATTTTTAAATTTTTATGTTTCGAATGTGTAGCACTAATTAAACAGAACATTTATGGAAAACAATTTTTTTGTTATTTTTTAAGATACAGAGTGTCAAATATTTACAATTTAAATGCACGTGGTATTGCACTTATTGCTATAGAAAAAAAACTAATTATCCGAAAATTATAAAATTGGGCTCATTTTAAACATAAATGAATAAGGATTATAAAAATGGTAGCATTATGAAGAATATGTATTAATTTGGACCCTAGGAATGGGAACAAGGTTAATTATATAAGTGAAAGTGTGAAATGTTAAATATATTGAACATGAACTTAAGGGCCAAATACACGAAAACACGTCATAGCATTTTTACCTAAGACACATATATTAAATATTTTTACTAACGATAGATGGAGTTATATACACTAAATTATGAAAAATATGCAAAACGATTTTCTCTTTTACGGCTAGTTATTTTAGAATACTGTATATATGCATGTATAACAAAAAACCCAAACAAAGTTGTAAATGCTTCGTGTTTTTGTCGAATTCACATTTGCTTATTTCGTTTGACTTTCATTAATGTAAGAGAAGAAAATATGAATGAAATATTCAATGACAATAAAAATTTTACCGAACATGTGCAATGTGCATGTATAAAAAATAATAAATACATACAAATAAGTCTGATAAATTTTAAGTTTTTTTACGGGCTATTTTGGTTATGTCTATAATTTTTATATGTATTCATGAAGCCATTCATCTAATACTGTATTTAGTGAAGTTTTTGGAAAATTAGAAAAGGAATTGACTATACGGAAATGAAAAATCTTGAATATTATTTTTATTTGATGACTAGTAAATGATTTACCACCGCGATTCAAAAATTATTTAAATTAAATATTAGGCCCTTTTTCTAGCCCTTAGATTTCGTTTTTTATTTTATATTCCAGTTGAATTAGGGTTTATAAAGGAAATAAATATTTCAAAAGGATTTTTTAATCGTATTTTTGACGTAGAAAAAGAAAAAATCCGTTGAGTCCCGATGTCAGATGAATAAAGAAAGGGTCGAATAAAGCCGGTTTCACTCCTTTGGCCATTTCTTATCCGATTTTGATGAAATTCAGCATGCTCGATGGACATGGGATTCTAAAATGATTTTTAGATAAAGTTCTGGAATATAGCCTATTAGGAAGGAACCTGGCCATTTCTTATCCCATTTTGTACAAAATTCAAATTTGTTAAATTTCCCCACAGCTCTAAAAGCAACGATATACATACTCATTTTATTTTTGTTCAAATAAAAATTCAGTTATTCATTTATGCTCACAGAAATAAAATTTATATAAATTCTATATACTAAACAAATAATTTAAAATTAATAATAACAATAATTAAATGTATGAATGCATAATATTTAATTAAAGACGTTGCTAAAATCCGTTTCTGGATTTTAGCGTTAAATGGACATTTTACTTCAATTATTACATCATGCCCAATCAATCCATCAGGAGTCGCGGCAAGACATGGATATTTTCGATAAATGAATACACCGCATTTCGATACTTCTGTATTATTTTCGTTCGAAAATTGCTCTATCGCATTTTTTTCATTTTCCATCCCGTATATTGTTGACTTAGAATAAATAACAGTAGTAAGTATATAAGATATTTGAAACCTTACTTTTCAGAAATTTTATGCTTTTATTGCGGCTTATTTCTCCAAATTTTGTAGCAGTTAAACGACTCATACGCACTTGAAACCATTTCGCTTCATTGAACTGGTTTATAGTTGACCTTTCAATTCTGTCACGTTCAGCAGCTTCCGTTTTCAATTTTTTCAAAAAATCATTTCTAAGTTCGGTATACTCTTCAGGTGATTTATCCAAATTTTGACAGGTTTGATTTCCATATTCAGAGTCTTCTCCAAAAAACTTTAATTTTCTTTTTGTCATTTTGGTTGATTTGTGGTGGCTCTTTTATTTAGTAGAAATCGTCGTTTTTCAAGTTCTGCTATTCTCGATTTTCAGCTGTAATTTGATGAATACTCTGCTAGATTATAGTGTCCCCTTTGACTGTTGTGTTGTAATACAACGAACTTGGCTCGTGATGTGTATGATTGCCCACGGGAAAAATTAATTCTTTTGCCACCAACAGATTTTGCGACAATTGCATTCAAAAATTCTACGGCATTTGAGTCGACATCGTATACAAGGCTTTTAGCGTGGTATTTTAATCGCTTAAATAATCCACTAAATGCTTTGAATAATTCATTTTCCATAAATCTTTGATATATTTCAGGTATTTCGTAACGCTGACGGTTTCAGAAATATGAGGCACATTTCCTGTGGTCTTGAAAAACGTGGAATGGGATATTTCCAATGTCAAGCGCAAGTTCCTCAATTTTTTCTATGGAAGAGAATTTTTAGAAAGTTTCCTTTTTTTAATTGCGCAGATTATGTCTTTGGAACATCGATTAATTTGATTTCGTAATAGTTTTCGTTGAATTATAGATTAGTGCGATTAGTACATAGTTCCTTTGCGTGTTTCCGAAAATTACGAAGTAAATGATTGCGGCATTAAATTGTCTCTATGTGTGTATTTGCGTTTGGTTTAGCCTCTAAAATTTTTACGTATACGCTGGCATCGCCATCTGCAATTATTTTGTTGTAGCGCATACCATACAGATACAGTTCTTCTCTTTTTCTAAAACCTTCTACTAAAGCATTCCGTTCCGTTCCAGTTGATGGGCCAGCATAGTTCGAATTGCATTCATGATGTTCAGGTTTAGCTTTTTACAATTCTGCTCTGCGACAAAGAATGCAATATTTATTACGAAGACAACTCCTTATGACCGACCTTCTTTGTAGATTGAGCAATAATTGTTCCGACACTAAGTGAGGTATAATTACTATTGTGTCCGTGTACCATCGAAATCTATGCTTTTTTCTTCAATTGCTATTTGTTTTGCTTTTCCATCGCAGCTTTAAACATTTCTCGGTCGCAACCTTTTTGAATGTCACGTTGAACTTGTTTTTGTAATTTATTGAATGTATTTGGTGCCAAATATAGTATGTCAATGACACCAAAAAATTCTTCTATAATACCGATTGAAATGCCAGCTAAAACACTTTGATAATTTATTGAGTTTTGATGTAGTATCTTTTCGTTGGGATCTTCAGACGAAATATTTTGAATTTAATCCGATTCTGCGCTCGCTTATAAACTTTAAATTCAGTAGGAAGCATCCGAAAGCCATATTGTGATTGCTAACTTTTATTAGTTCGTTGAAAAAATATTGCATACCTAATATGCGTTTGCCATTTAATATACATATGTACGTTTTCCTCTTGAGCATTTTTTTCAGCTGTTTCAAATTCAATAATGAAATTTCTACCATTCAAATCAGGTTTTTGTTCAGGAAAAAGGGCAAATGTTGAATTTGCATCTGATAAATCATGGCATTCCTTTTTATTTTGATCAGATAAAACAAGCATACTCTGATTTTCGTCCAGTTCCCTGATATGTTGCGTTTTAAATTCAATTAGTTTGTTAGCAAAACACCCACTGTAATAAGTCAAAAGTATGATGGTTTATGTGTTTTTGGAATTTTCAGAAAATATAATTGGCGTATTCATTTTTAATTTTTATCGTGTTCCTTATGCAACGAAATCGGACACATATATTTTAAGCGTTTTAAGCTTCAGTTGTCTTATTATGCGGCATTGAAGGTTTTGCATTTCAATTTTTTTTAGTTCTAGTAGTCACGGACAACAAATGAAAATCCCTACTAAATCTCGCATTACAAAATAGTTTTACCCTAAATACCATATAAATAAGATTGTCGTTTATGTGTGAGAACTACAACCTAAACTCCATAAAATCAATTATGTTAATTAAGGGCCCAATACACGAAAAATGCAAAAATTGCTTGAAGAAAGTGTACCTTTTCTAGAGAATTACTGATCGTATCAGCGTAAACCATATATTAAAATATTCTTTGAGGTTTTATTTAGTTAATCACGGTGGCTTTTCCGAATTTTCCGCTTAGTTTTCCTGCTATTTGATTTTAATTATGACCTGTTTTGGCCAAATTTGGCATCGAAAATGTACCTTTTCTCAAACACCAGCCGATGAAACTAAGATTTTTTTATATCAAAATGCGCAGGAGATAAAACTGAATTTATTCACGGTGGCTTTTTTCGAGTTTTTAATTATTAATCGAGAAAATTGCAAAAAATTAATAAAATCGTTTATTTTGATTATTAATGTCAATTGCGTCTAAGATACAATTTTACCTCATCTCTTTTTGTTTAGTTCTGTAAACTGTTATTAGATGGCAGTTTATTTTGAATAAGTGTAAAAACGAAGTTTGCTAAACCAATTTTTCGTCTATCCAATATAATTTTTGTTTTACTCTTCTTGCTCACTTCAATTACATACTATTATTTTACTCTTCTAACTCACAGTTTTTATATTTATTAATTTTATTGTATTTGCAACAACACAAATATGTACATATATATTTTTTTTATTGTTTTGAAACAAAAATAAATAAATCATTATACTATGTACATACATATCTACATTTTTCGTAAAACATTCGAGCCATACAAAAAAAATTAGATCGTTTATGAAAAATTTTTGGAAAGGAAAAATTATATGTATTGTGTTTCGATGTTTTATTGTGTTTTATAATTTTTGTGCAATTTGAGATCGTTCGATCAAGAGATCGGTGGACTGGACTTCGGTTGTTCTGTTATAGGGCATTAAAGGTGGAACTGCTTTTCCATTTTAATTTTTTTAGTTTTAGTGGTCACGCGCTATGGATCTGGTTTCTGTTCTAAAACCGATATTTTTTCAGCAACGCTATTTTAGAAGGGCCTTAAAAATACTAAATTAATCAATTAGGAGTTTTATCTAAGTAAATGGAATCACTCGATTTCATATATTTTTGGAAGGGGGTTCAAACTTGCCAGTGAATATACCTTTGTGGATGTTTACGGCCTAGTTCGGCCAGCATGTTTGGTTGAATTAAAAAACTGTAATTGTTACATGTATATGTCGAAAAAATATATTACAGAAATGTCGAAAGGAAATTAAATTTGAAATTAAAATTTTCTTGGTAAAACCGGTCTAGTTATTAAATTTTTCGACTTGCGAATTGCGATTTGCTAAATTCATTCTAGTTTATTCTAAGTAAAATTAGCAATGCAAATTTCTAATACCCTAAATTAAACTAAGTGAAATTATGTTATGTTCTTTATTTCATACATACATAATGTATTATATTGAAATAGTTTGCAACATCGTTTTTAATAAATTTTGTGCATTTAACATATTAAACCGATCTCTAAGAATTATGTTGCAAACTATTTTACTATATACGCAAGATTTTATATTGGAAGATTTTGTCTTGCGAGATTTTGTAAATGCGACATTTTATAATGCGAGACATTGTATAGTATGCGCTACAACAAAATAATTGCAGATGGCGATGCCAGCGTATACGTAAAAATTTTAGAGGCTAAACCAGTGATCGCAAATATGTGGCACGCATGCCAAATTTGGCACGTTTAAAAATTGGCCTGCCACGCCAACTAATTTTAGAGTACTCAACAATCGAATTAATTTTTACAAAAAAATGAAAACGTTTTTAGAATTTTGATAAAGCCTAACTATTGAAATGCTGGAGAAATAGGAAAACACGAAATCAGTTTGACCTTACAACCACCTTTGGAATGAATGTCAAGTATTTTCGACAAATACGGAAGTTAATTACTAGGTGTTTAAAAGTAAGTTCGAAAGTAAATTACTAGGCGATAAATATTTGCAACATTCCAAACGATTTTTGTTAGATACCTACATGGTACATACATATATTTATATGTTTCAAAATGTGCGAGTTTAGCAATGTTTTATTCGTAGGCTTCTAATTTTAGTTCAGGGTTTGTTTAGTAAAGAAGAGAATTACGAGAATTAAGAATCACTTTTGCGTTAGTATTAGTGGCGAGAAAGGGGCAGCAATTGGAGATTGTCATCCTTCTAGAATGAAAAACTTCTATAATCTAAAATTCAGAATCATTTTACTTCCTCAATTAAAATCTATTTGACCATTTAGTTGACGATGCCAGATTATCGTGTAACAGAATTTTAGTACACCATTTGATAACAGTTGAACTGTATAAATAAAAGAGTTTTATTCCCCTTGTGGGCTAGTATTTTTACAGACAACCATCAGAAAAGAATAGAACGGCCTAAGGCAATTATCTCGGGATAACTTATTGGTACCGATTTCGAGAAAATAAATTGCGTCTTAAGCTATTTTATTCGCCCTCCTCCTATTTAATTTTGCATTAAAAAAATTAAAGTAGAACTCTGGTGTATTATGGACAAGATTTTGACTGGTCCTTAATATTATATTTAAAATAATATATTTTACGGATTTGGTTTGGCACGCAGAAAAATCAGTTATTTAAAAAAATAATTTTATTGGCACGCTAATAGCTGCCCCGGTGGCACAGTTGTTAGCATGCTTGCTTCAAGCTCCGGAGGTCCCGGGTTCGATTCCCGGCGGGTGATGAAAAAATCACGGCTGGTTAATGTATGGATCAATGAATTAATCACTCATTATCCGTTGTAAAAATGATTACAAAACTTCACTATGAAGCGGCCAAGTTCCTCTATGGGATGTAGCGCCAGCGGAAAAAAAAAAAAAAAAATAACCAACTACTTGCGAACACTGGGCTAAACCATACGCAAATGCACACATAGAGAATATAAATGTCGCAATCATTTACTTCGTAATTTTCGGAAACACGCAAAGGAACTACGTACTAATCGCACTAATCTATAATTCAACGAAAACTATTACGAAATCAAATTAATCGATGTTCCAAAGACATAATCTGCGCGATTAAAAAAAGGAAACTTTGTAAAAATTCTCTTCCATAGAAAAAATTGAGGAACTTGCGCTTGACATTGGAAATATCCCATTCCACGTTTTTCAAGACCACAGGAAATGTGCCTAATATTTCTGTAACCGTCAACGATACGAAATACCTGAAATATATGAAAGATTTATGGAAAATGAAATATGCTTTGATTTAGTGGATTATTTAAGCGATTCAAATACTACGCTAAAAGCCTTGTGTACGATGTCGATTCAAATGCCGTAGAAGGTTTGAATGCAATTGCCGCAAAATCTGTTGGTGGCAAAAGAGTTTACTTTTCCCGTGGGTAATCATACACATCACGAGCCAACTTCGCAGTATTACAACACAACAGTCAAAGGGGACACTATAATCCAGCAAAGTATTCATCAAATTACAGGCCAAAATCGAGAATAGCATGAAAAACGACGATTAATACTAAATAAAAGAGGCACCACAAATCAACCAAAACGACAAAAAAGAAAATTAAAGTTTTCTGGAGAAGTCTCTGAATATGGAAATCAAACCTGTCAAAATTTGGATAAATTACCTGAAGAGTATACCGAACTTAGAAATGATTTTTTGAAAAAATTGAAAACGGAAGCTGCTAAGCATGATAGAATTGAAAGATCAACTATAAACCAGTCCAATGAAGCGAAATGGTTTCAAGTGCATATGAGTCGTTTAACTGCTACAAAATTTGGAGATTAAGCCGCAATAAAAACATAAAATTTCTGAAAAGTAAGGTTTCAAATATCTTATATACTTACTACTGTTATTTATTCTAAGTCAACAATATACGGGATGGAATAAAATCCCTTATCTATGACGAATATCCCGACAAAGTGACAAAGAAAAACATCTTTATTATTGCCAAATACAAGGGCAACTAGAAATTTCAAATCGAGATTACTGTTATTTTATCGTGTGGACGCTAAAAGGACTTATTTCTTTACGAATAGCCCGGAATTCAGATTTTTTTTATTAAATTATGCTGCAGAAACTTCTGAATTTCTACTTTAACTGACTACTCAAAGAAATCATACATAGATGGTCCTCTTCAAAGAAGTATGCACTTAAGAGACTTTCCAGATAATCCAGAAACGGATTTTAGCAACGTCTTTAATTAAATATTATGCATTACATACATTTAATTATTGTTATTATTTATTTTAAATTATTTGTTTAGTATATAGAATTTATATAAATTTTATTTCTGTGAGCATAAATGAATAACTGAATTTTTATTTGATCAAAAATAAAATGAGTATGTATATCGTTGCTTTTAGAGCTGGGTGGAAATTTGACAAATTTGAATTTTGTACAAAATGGGATAAGAAATGGCCAGGTTCCTTCCTAATAGGCTATATTCCAGAACTTTATCAAAAAATCATTTTAGGATCCCATGTCCATCGAGCATGCTGAATTTCATCAAAATCGGATAAGAAATGGCCAAAGGAGTGAAACCGGCTTTATTCGACCCTTTCTTCATTCATCTGACATCGGGACTCAACGGATTCTTTCTTTTTCTACGTCAAAAATACGATTAAAAAATCCTTTTGAAATATTTATTTCCTTTATAAACCCTAATTCAACTGGACTATAAAATAAAAAACGAATCTAAGGGCTAACAAAAGGACCTAATATTTAATTTAAATAATTTTTGAATCGCGGTGGTAAATCATTTACTAGTCATCAAATAAAAATAATATTCAAGATTTTTCATTTCCGTATAGTCAATTCCTTTTCTAATTTTTCAAAAACTTCACTAAACACAGTATTAGATGAATGGCTTCATGAATATAAAAATTATAGACATAACCAAAATAGCCAGTAAAAAAACTTAAAATTTATCAGACTTATTTGTATGTATTTATTATTTTTTATACATGCACATTGCACATGTTCGGTAAAATTTTTATTGTCATTGAATATTTCATTCATATTTTCTTCTCTTACATTAATGAAAGTCAAACGAAATAAGCAAATGTGTATTCGACAAAAACACGAAGCATTTACAACTTTGTTTGGGTTTTTTGTTATACATACATATATACAGTATAATAAAATAACTAGCCGTAAAAGAGAAAATCGTTTTGCATATTTTTCATAATTTAGTGTATATAACTCCATCTATCGTTAGAAAAAATATTTAATATATGTGTCTTAGGTATAAATGCTATGACGTGTTTTCGTGTATTTGGCCCTTAAGTTATACCACAAATTAATATAATATACAGATGGTTCAAGCCTAAGATATTGACGAAATTTCAAACCCCACTGATTTTTGCGACAATTTTGTGACCAAAAAATAAACTAATGCTTGGGATGACCGAGTTTCTTTGCTACTAATTGTGTGAATCTTTAAGCGTATTTTGTTGACCAAAATTGAAGTCGAATTATTTTTTGTTTATTTTTTTCCCAAGAAAATAGCCAATTTTATTTAGTTGGCAAAAGCCAACTTTTCGAAATAAAATTTAAATTTAATATGTATTAAGATCTGGTGGCAGGTATCATAACCAAAAATTAGAATTTTGTTTAATTAGACCCAAATTTTTTTTTTGGGTTAATGCAAAACCAACACTAATGTACTACAAGCCTGATTCACTGATGACGCACACAGATTCCATTTTACATTTAATCGCTTATACTTGAAAGTGTTGGTGCAAAATTTCTTTGTTTCTCATTTATATAGTGTATCCGATCACCAATACGAAAAATAAATTTAAACAGAGAGGACATGAATTTTGGTCGCAAAATTCCTCACTGCCTCATGAGAATTTTGTATACGTACAAGGCGTATAATATACATTTTGCAATTGTGTGCTATCATATACGTTCTTTGGATTAGTGTATCGTTTTGTGACAATAAGTATCAAAAATAAGCCAATCGGTTGAATCGGTTCAAATGTTTGGTGCTTATGCTCGCGTGTGAGAAAATCTCACTTGCTATGAAGCAGGAGAATTTACATTTGTGTGTTGTTCATTGTTCAACTATTATTGTATATGGATTAAAAAAAATGTATTTCTTTAGTTTTAACTTATTATGTCTGTTTATTAATTTTTTATTAATTTATAATAAATCGGTTTTTTATTATAAATTATTAAAAAATTAATAAATACTAAGCTAAACTAAACAAATGATTTTTTTTATTTTGGGAATATAACGCAAATTGATTAATGTTACGATAATTCGCAATATAGTTAATTGATCAATGAGAAAGTGTATAAAAAGCATCTTATAAAATAATATGAACAATCTTTGATAATAATAATAAGCAATACAGAAATATTTTCTAAATAATTTTAATTTTAGTTATTTAAAGTTGCGATGAATCCAACGAAAATTACTACAATTAATTAATGTAAAGTGTGATTTTTCAATATTGAGTGACTATCGAGTGACTCGATTCGATTTTATTATTAAAAGTTGCAAAAAACGTGTTTTCAAAATATGCTTTTTATACAATTTAAAATTATTAATTTATTCACAAAAAAAACAGTAGGAAATAATTTTTACAACGCTACTAATCTCTACAAACACAAAAAAAATGACTAAACGAAAAACTAAAAGAGCATAAAGAGCATGAAGCAAAAGAGCATTCGAACACACACACAATAATCAATACCATCACGATCCGGTAATTCTCGCCTCACTGACTCATGAGACGACCAAAATTCATGTCGCTTGTAGTACATTATTGTTGGTTTTGGTTATTCATTTTTTTTTTATTATGAGTATTCTTTTATCGTCGTTTTTTTGTTTGTAACAAAATAAGTATAGTCAAAATAATATCTCGCTGAAAATTCCTATCCTTTCATTCCCGAGTAAATACAACAACAAATTCATTTTTTGTTGTTGTTTTACTCGAGAATGAAGGAATAGGAATTTTCAACGAGATATTGGGCCAGATACTCGATACTCAGATAAGCAGATAAGCAGTTAATTTTTGCGAATTTGCTAGAAATGTTATACACTATAATTTAGCAACCCAATTTGTTTCTGAATTTCAGAAAATGAGATACTTTAACGCACTTTATCGTTTGTGCTGAATACAAAAATATATTTTACTTTGCTAAAATAATCGAGTAGCTTACGCCAGCAAATTTTCGATTAGCAAATCCGCCATATTTATCGATTTGCGAATTGCTAGAGTATCGTGTATCTGGCCCATTATTTTAACTATACGTATGTAGTATACCGGGTGTTTCTTTTAAACTGAGACGATCAAATATCTCGAAAAATAGCCACTCTACGGAAAAAATGTCCATAATCAAAATTTAATCATACCGCGGGGGAAATACATTAGTGCAAACAAATAGTCCCCCACCCCTCGCTTTGTAGGTGGGGCGGGGGTAACTTTTAAACTAAGATAGGAAGCCATATTTTTTATTGCAGATACGGATTCTACGACTAAAAGTACGTATGATTTGAATGAAATATTTTGTTCGGTTCATGATAGATGGCGTTGTAATCGACGAAATTAAATTTTTTCAATTTCTTCTTCTTAGAACACACGCATTCGATTCTGCAATACGTTTGAAATAAAAAACATCACGTTTCCATTGGAAATACTCGAAATTCGTCATCAAAACAATTTATTAATGTAAATGGCAGGTGAATAAAATAATTTTAGCTTAAAATAAGTGTTCAAAATGATGGCCTGCGACTTCAATGCACTTATTAATACGCATTTCCAATGATTGTACACAACTGAGAAGTGTGTTTGGTTGAATTTCAGCACACGCATTTCTGATTCGCTCAATCATGTTCTCACGTATTGTTGGTTCTTGTTTGTAAACTTTGTCTTTGAGATAGCCCCACAAAAAAAAATCTGGCAAAGTAAGATCTGGTGATCTGGCGGACCAATTTATCGTACCAGCTCTACCGATCCAGCGACCATTGAAATCACGATCAAGTACCTCACGTGCTACCAACGAATAGTGTGCAGGACAACCATCATGTTGAAACCATATGTTCGGTCTCAATTCTAAGTTCAAATTTTCAAGTAATATTGGCAGTTCATTTTCCAAAAAGTTTCGGTACATTTGACCATTCAAGTTGCCTTCAATAATGTGGGGGCCGATGAGTTGGTTGCCAATTATTCCACACCACACGTTGACAGTCCAAGGGCGCTGATGTTCAACTTGGCGAAGCCAGTGTGGATTTTCAACACTCCAATAATGCATGTTGTATCGATTAACCGTTCCATGGTTTGTAAAAGACGATTCGTCAGAGAACATTACGCAACGAAAAAAATTGGGGTTTTGTTGTATTTGTTCACGTGCCCATTGACAAAAAGTTACCCGATTTTGGAAATCAGCGCCATGAAGATCTTGGTGTAAAGACACATGATATGGATGATACTTGTGCCGTTTTAAAATTCTCCAAACACTGGTGAGGGACAATCCGGAATCGCGAACTATTTCTCGTGTACTAACATGAGGATTATGAGTCGCTGCAGCCAATATAGCAATTTCATTATTTTCTCCAGTGACTGTTGCTCTACGGTCCTTTTTTTCGGTTGAACATTTCCATCAGCAATAAATTGTTTGATAGTACGGCCAAATGAAGCACGTGAACGAATCCTATCCGGAAAACGTTCAGCGTAAATAGCAACAGCATTTTCAAGATTTTTGCCAGCTTCTCCATAAACCAGAACCATTTCAATTTTCTCTGGCACAGTTAAACGGTCCATTCTAAAGTATTTTATCGTTTATTTTGCAATTACGAAAAACATGAAGATAAGAAATAACACAAACGTTAAATGTGATTTACAAAACTGAATAAATTGTTTTGATAACGAATTTCGAGTATTTCCAATGAAAACGTGATGTTTTTTATTTCGAACGTATGAGGGACTTTCCCAATATCGATTTTAGTTCATTTGTCCCCTCGCTTGGGCAGCGCTGACTACCTTTTTTTTTTTACATGCAAAAACACGTAAAATCATGTTTACAAATACAAGTTTCTTGTCTAAATTAGTGGATGTCCCCCTACTTTTTTTTATGATTAATAAAGATGAGTATGTTGCGATTAATAATAAATATCAAATTTTAAAATTAAATTAGTCGAAATTAATAATTTAATGTAAAATTCAAACACATGTTTGACCATATAAAACTACATGCGAAATATTTTAGCCGGCAGTCAGCAAGCGTTGCAATTTTATTTGGGAAAATCACTAATTGCAGAATCGAATGCGTGTGTTCTAAGAAGAAGAAATTGAAAAAATTGAATTTCGTCGATTACAACGCCATCTATCATGAGCCGAACAAAATATTTCATTCAAATCATACGTACTTTTAGTCGTAGAATCCGTATCTGCAATAAAAAATATGGCTTCCTATCTTAGTTTAAAAGTTACCCCCGCCCCACCTACAAAGCGGGAGGTGGGGGACTATTTTTTTGCACTAATGTATTTCCCCCGCGGTATGATTAAATTTTGATTATGGACATTTTTTCCGTAGAGTTGCTATTTTTCGAGATATTTGATCGTCTCAGTTTAAAAGAAACACCCGGTATAACGAAAAATGCATAATAAATTTTCTCTATTGAATACGTATGTGTAGGAAAACCAATACATGTACGTATGTATATAAAATGTATAAATAAAAAGGGACAATTTAAACGGGCATACAAGAAGCATTTTTGGGCAACATTAGCATCAAAAATAATAAATTGGCATCACAAAAAATATGTTGGAACAACATAAGAAAATACAAACAAATATTTCTGAAGGACATAATCAAATACTGTGGCGACAAACATCAGCATCACAATTAATAAAATCGCAACAAATATAATATTTTGGAACAAAACAATGAAAATACAAACAAAAAATTTTTAGCATCGAAAAAAAAAGTTTAGCAACAAAGATTAGCATCAAAAATTTTAATTAAGCGTCAAATATGTAGTTAAATTATTAAGGTTATACCAAATAAGTATGTAAAATGTAATGCAATATTTTTCGTATATTTTGGTACGACGGAAAATGATTTTCAGATGAAATTAATGAAAGGACCCCGCACTTTTTATATGGAAAATGGCCCTCGGTCAAACTCTCTGAAATTTTGGATTCTAGTAGTTCTTGACCTGCTGATCAAAAGTCTCAATAGTCGCTAAGTCCTAAAAATTCATGTTTTTGAGATATACCCCTTAGAAGTTGGGATTATCACCCTTTTTAACATAGCGTAAAGCTACATACATAAGTGTGTGTGGCTGTGTATTGTGTTTATTTATTAAAATTATTTATACATATTTTTACACATAAACCAATACATTCGTCACAAGTCAAGTTGTTAGATGTATATCGAAAAAACGTATTACGAAAACAATTTTAGCATAATCCAAAAAAACAAATCCATAGAAGTATATTTCATTGGAAATACATATAAACGATACATTACACTAAAAATCATATCAAGCAAAATCACAAAAAGAAAACTTTATATGGATAACTTGCAAAAGGTTGAATATGCGTTTGTGTATCATTTCTCTTTTATTTGTATATTCAGAACAATTTTAAAAGAAAAGAGAAACCTTACACTTTTTAATGTATTAAAAAGAGATCTACGTATAAACAAAGGTCCATTTATTGTTTTCGATCACGGGATACAAAATTATCCAAATAAAAGGGAAATGATACACAAACACATATAAAGTTTTCTTTTTGTGATTTTGCTTGATATGATTTTTAGTGTAATGTATCGTTTATATTTCCAATGAAATATACTTCTATGGATTTGTTTTTTTGAGTTGTGCTAAAATTGTTTTCGTAATACGTTTTTGTGCCGTTTTATTAATTTTTTGTATCTCAAATATTAATTATTTGTGTGCCGCTTTATTGCAGCTAATTAAAATTTCAAAATACAAAGGCTCTTGCAACGAAAAAACGCAACGAAAACAGATTTGTATAAAAATTGAATTGGTTTAGAGATGAGAATAATGAACGTGTTTTACGTTTGTTTTTCATTCTTAATTAAATTAAGGAAAATAAAATTAAAGGTCATTAAGAGTATATAAAAAAAAAAAAATTTACACATTTTATTATTGAAATATGTAGGTAATAGCAACTTAGTAATTGAAAAATTTAAATCAAGTTAGTTTTTAATGTCAATCATTATCAAAAAATGTTGCACCAACAACTTCGTTTACTTTAAAACCTAAGTTGAAGCTAAATTTCTCTATGGCATAAACCCATAATTTGTAGGTTATCCTTTCACTATAGTCATCTTTTCCCAAAATATTTTGAGAGCTAAATTCATTTAAGACATAGGCCCAATTAGGCCCAGAGTGCCTCGAGCCCCAGAAAAGATTACATAGAATAAAACGAAAAAAAAAATAAAAATTTGAACCATTAATTTTGAAAGTGGTACATGTTCATTTTTCAAACAATTTAAGTTAATGATAACAATAGACAAATAAAAGTATAAGCTTTCTAGTCAAAAAAAAAAAAAAAATCCCTAATACAGTCGAACCTGTTTTGTGCGGTCTTTTTCTATGCGATTTTTTTTTTATGCGATTTTTTTGTGCATTTTTTTTATGCGGTATATGAATATCGAGATTCTGTTCGCCATAAGTAGGTTCGCCGCGAGGTTAGGTCAATCTCAACGGTGTTGGTATCACTTTTTTTCAAACCTCAGCCATTTTCATACCCATTGCATCAGCCAATTTCATTAATCATTAGACAAGCTCAATATTTTTATATTCCAGCAAATTTCAATATGAATTACCTATTATCTTGCACACAAAGAATATAATTTAGTTAAAAGAAATATTTATTTCACAACTAACGAAATGCGTAGTAATAGCCACATCTATTGTTAACCTTGATAGATAGATTAAATCTTAATATGGCACTAAGAGTTTTTTTTAAATTTTTTTTTTGTTGTATCGAAACAAAAATATAAACAAAAGCAAAAAACACGAATAAAACTTACAACTAGACATGAATTATAAAAATAATTAATTTTATTTTTGATTTATTAACCAAAAATTAAAAATTGTTAAAGCTGACATCTTTAGAAGTTATCCCGTACTATGTTTTCCCGTATTAAATAATACTGCATTATCGGTAAATCTGCCAATATCATTGACCGCAAGTTTACTATGGAAAAGTGTCATTATGTCCTTTATAGGGTATTATAATTTATTTGGCATATTGATGTAAGAAAAAAGGAAATTTACCGCTTTATTTTAAAATGAGAAATTAAAATTTTTTTAAATGTTTCCATGCAAGATATACAGAAAATAAGGTATAATATTGCGCATGCTGTTGCTATCCTTTTTTCACAATTTGACGTCACGTGAAGACAAAAATGCTGATATTTATATGGAGTTTCGTGATATTTTTATTAATTTTTTAAATAAATGGAAAATAAATGAATTTTTTTTTATTTTTGCCATTAATTATTTTTCGACTTTATGTTAAATTTAAACATTTCAATTTTCATTTTAGTTATATACTGCAATACTTTCGGAATTAAATCGCGAAAAGAGGCATGTTTTAATATTCGTGTCTAGAGCAGACTGTTTGAGCACATTGCATAACAAGTTTTGGAATTTATGAGTATAATTTTTCTGTTAAATGCAGAGAACGATTTGATTTTAATTATTTAATTCAAAAATTTGGGAGTGTTCGATTTTAAATATACTAAATTTGAATAATTCCTATTGCAACAAAACTATCAATTGTACTTCTGATAAGAACACATATAGAACACTAAACAGTGAATGGGTGTTTTGATTTAGTTGTTGCGAAAACCATAAGGCAATAAATGAAATAAGCCAGAGATTTAATTTTAATTTATAGTTTTATTTAATTTCCTGTTTTTACAATTTATATTTTCTATTAACTGGGCGTTTAATAATTTGTGAACTGAATTTTTATTTAATATATTTTTCCATTTATATTTAACGTTGAATATGAACATAATATTTGAATAGGTACGTGGATACCAATAATTTGAAGCCAAACGAAAATAGATGGCAAAAATTTGAGTACACAACGTAAAAAACTAAAACTTTTAATAATTGGTACGTAAATGACCAAAAACATTTAATAATTTAATTGTTTTATGTTATGTATTCATAATTTTGTTTAACCTTTTTTCCATTTATCTTAGACATTATACACTCGAAAGAATTATTTCTCAAATATTTGGACCATAAAAAAAATATAAAGCATAAAAAGGGTCTCGGTAAACTATCATTATCAATTGTAAATACGGTTTGTTAAAAAAAATTACGATTATTCTTGATTTATTTAAAAAATTAATCAAAAAACCGCCAAATTTCATATAAATGTCTGCTTTTTTGTCTTCAAGTGACGTGATGCGCAAAGAAAGACGAAAATGAGACACGGGAATATATTACCTCTTTTTTCTGTATATCTTGGTTTCCATGTGTAATTTTATTTCGTAAAACTTTAACATATTTTCTAAGGGAGACTTTTTTATGCGGTCCCTCTCCATCGCTTAAAAAATTTTTTTTTTAATTTTTGTACAAAATTATTTATTATAGCGATTTATGAAGCTTGTAAATACTTTTTTCTTGTGCGATTTTTTTGTACGGTCCCTATCTACCGCACAAAAACATGTTTGACTGTACTTGTTCAAAAAATAAGAAAATTCAAAATCCCGTATATTTTTGCATTTATTGTTTCTCTCTTCCTTCATTTTCACGTTTCAACAAAATATGGACTTGCCCGATTTTCAAAATAAACGGCTCATTTAATAATTTGTTGCAGGCCAAATTATATAGGATTTATTGTTTGAGAAACAATATCAAATTATCTTAAAAACTCGATTAATAATCCCGACAAATAATTTTAATCTTCATAATTTTAGCCATGTTATGATTAAAGGAACAAATATGTATGTACATATATGGATTACGATTATGACCATTAGCTCCTCTGATTTGGGAAAATACATTTTCTAAGGGGTCTTGGTTAAATCGAGCTGTTAAAATATATTCTACACCAATTTTTTTGTTTATTATTTCATGTGGAAGGTTAACAGCATCATGGTTTGTTTCAAGCCGTTAAAACAATAAACTGTTGTTTTATTGATGTCACCAATTTGAGGAATATAGTTTAAAATGTAAGCTAAAAATTTTGAACTTCGTTACCTGTAATAAATGCATTTTCAAATTCATTTGTACTGTATTTAGTTTTGGAATTGAGACAATTGAAGAGTTTATCGAACTTTTCAATAAATTTGTAGGTCGAAATAGCAGTTTCCATGTTGTCAGTTGTATTTTTTTTTAATTGGATAGCAGCAGTTTTTATTTCAGAAACAACACATCTACTAAAGACTTGTATAGCATAATTCACTCGCATCTTTTCAAATTGAAGAACGTAAGTTTCGGGCAACATTTGGTGATTGAGTTTTTTTTTTCTAAATTATATAGCTGTTCTATTACTTTCCAGCTGACTACTCCATCTGGAAATTTTAAATCCGATTTAAGGAGGACATTTCGAACCGATTTTATGAGATGAGGAGCATCATAATACAAAACAATTTATTATTAATATACTGAAAAAATGGGAAATTACCCGGTTTAAAATAAAATAAAAATTATATGTATGTATATTTGCTTCGCGTTTTGTATACATTTTGGGACAAGTTCTTGAGAGGGGATTACTAAATGAAAAACAAATATGAGTATAGCTTAAAACGGTATTTCATGGTTCGATATATAAGCGGAGGAAGAAATGTGATCGGGATAGAAAAAATGATAATTTGTTTGATGAGTGACGTGCATAGAGTGAAACGTGAAAATTATAAACTGAAATGTTCGATTTAAAATAAAGGAAAATATAGAATTGAAAATAAAAAAATATTAAAGAACAAAAATCCAAGTCTTAGAAAAAAAGAATACAACATTGTTTAGTTTTAATAAAAAAAAAAACTTAGAACTTTAAGCAATTAATATAAAGTTCTGTTAAAAATAAAATAAACGTTTTTGTAAAAATAAAAATGTTCTGTTAAAACGAAAATTCTAGAAATGAAATCATAAGCGAATATTTATGTATTCATTCATAAAAATTGTTTTTTTGTATTCATTCATAAAAATATAAAGAAAATCGTACTATTTGCTGTAATTATAACCAATTATAATCAGATTTTGAAGTGAAACTTCTTTAGTACCGGGGTGATTTTGAAAATCGATGAAACAAAACAAAAATTACAAGCAAAAATGAAAAAGCGATATGAAACGAAAAAAGCGACAGTACCTATTTCTTTTATTTTTGAAGTGAAATTTTTTTAGGCAGGGTATGATTCGAAAAAAACAAAAGAATATTGAAACGAATTTGAATGAATTTGCAAGCAATACAAAAACAACATCTACGAACAGTCGAATCAATGCCTCCTAGATTTATAGTATATTCAGGTACATATTAATTGCAATTTACAAGTATATTATATAAAACAAGTATAAGAATTGTGTTTGTAAATAATTTGCTTGTACACAAATATCTCAAATTAATGTTTTTGTACTATTTAGATGTAGGCGGTTATTATGTTAAATAAATTATTGTATTTACAATAAATAGAGAAATGAAGTTTATAAAACTTAAATTTGTGTAGATATTTAAAGGATCATACAATGAGAGTTGGCAAATTAACATTAAATTTAATACTTTTAAACTAAATACAAAATGTATTTCTTTTTCTCGGGCAATTCAAAAATAAAACAATTGGTTTATGCTATAGCTACAAAATGAGACATGGAAATTATACTATGCAATAGTTCCAAATGACACGAGAAAACTGCACCTATGCATCAATCGCTGGTTGCATTACTTTAGGTAAATTATTAAATTATTTAGTATTCTGAATTTCTCTTGAAGAAAATGTTTGTCTTAAGCAAAGTTCACTTTAAAATATAAACCGAACAATGCACCATACCATCACAATTTCGCTTGCGTTCTCAAGCTAAAATGTCGCTTTAATATCAGTATTAGTAAATAATATCGCTTTTATTCCGTTTATCGTGCCTCTATAGGTAGATTTTGTATCGAGTTGTGATAATCCTGTTTTACCAGATCATGGAGTAACAGAGAATGAGAAAAAAAAACTAGATAATGTAGAATGTGCAATTATCTAATTTGGATGTATCTACTCTGACTTTGTATAATACTCCTATAACACTATAAGGATCAATTGACTATTTCTTCAATTCTTGCTGTGGAAAAGCTACATATTTTACTGTATATGCCAGCCGGACCATTGAACGTTAAATTGTAGTAATAACAAATTTACAGCTTAAAAAGTTTGTTGCACATTGTGTTTTTTTTTATTTAATATATAAATAAAAGTATGAAGAACTAAAAAAATAAAAATAAAATATTTTATTGTGCTTCCTTTAATGTTGCTATATCTTCTCCTTGTTCCGGTGAGCTGTGCTTTAAGCTTTGCAAAATTGTGATCAAAGCAAGCAACTTCAGTGAAATTAAAACAAAGCTATAATACCAAACGACTATAATAATACATATAAATGTAAGCAGTTTTTAAGAAAAGTAATAATTGAAATCATAATAGTAATATAAAAAAAATTAATTGTGAACGGTGCCATCTTGGCTATTATGTACTCTCAACGCACGGTTTATAACACCGTACATTAGACAAGCAGTGATAATGTTTTCAATACAAATGTATTACTGGGTGCAGTTTGGATATATGTATATATTGAAATAAATGTGGAATTATATTGGAAGTCAGATTGACCAAGGAAAGAGAAAGCCGAGTCATCAGAGATCAGCCATTTTTTCTATTTTCTTGGTGATGTATTTATTTTTATTTATTTTCTTTCATTTTTTTTTTTCATTTTTCTCTAAATAACTTTATATTAGGTTTAGTTTTTTTTTTGTGTGATGGATTTTTCTTTCAATATTTTTTTATTTTATTCACGGGGTATTTAACTAGGCTAGTTTTTTTTTGAAAGAGCACATTTGTTTTTTGTTTCGCCAGCAGTCATAATGACTGTGTGAATAATCGAACGTGATAGTAGGGTGGATATGAAAGCCTAGGGTATTAATGCAGTTTAAAGTCACACTATTTTTTTTGGTATGTCAAATGTACAATGACCTCCTACACCATGTGTTTTTTTTTTGTAAACCCACTCTAGCCACTGAAAGCTACCCGCAATTAACAGTGTGCCACGTGGTGTGAGGTGACCCAAGGTCAAATGTTACATATTTCCAAAATACATTACATACAGATACAATATTTTTTGGTTTTATTATCCTAGTATGTTTACTCATATAATCACACACTATAGTTTTTATTCATTGCTTTGAATTTTTTAGCCAAATTGAATTAGCCATTTGCCCAATATCGATTTTAGTTCATTTGTCCCCCCGCTTGTGCAGCGCTGACTACTTTTTTTTATTTTTTACATGCAAAAACAAGTAAAATCATGTTTACAAATACAAGTTTCTTGTCTAAATTAGTAGATGTCCCTCTACTTTTTTTTTATGATTAATAAAATTCAATATGTTGTGATTAATAATAAATAACAAATTTTAAAATTAATTTAGCCGAAATTAGTAATTTAATGAAACATTCAAGACACATTTTGACCATATAAAACTACATATGAAATATTTTAGCCGCCAGTCAGCAAGCGTTGCAATTATATTTGGGAAAGTCACTAATTGCTTCGCTTTTTTTGCTTACTAAGTTTTATAATTTTTTTAAATTACACTTGCTGAGAGAGAAAAACAAACTGTACACTCGTTCTTTTATAATACATTCAACAATGCATTTATGCTATTTATCCAAGTAGGCGCGTATTTCTGATTTTAATTTGGTTTGATTCTAAAATATTATATTTTTGAAAGGTTTGTTTCTGTTCTGTTGCAGAACCCCATAGTGCGAAAAAATATGTGGCTACATAAAACGGCACCACCGTCAGTTTTCATTTTTTTGTTCAATATGAATGATCTGTATATATTGATTTTTGATACAGCTCTTCAAAAAACATTAAAAAAATTGAAAAACATTTTAATTTTTTGGATGAGTGTATATATCATTTCTGGATAAAAATAAAGATGTTGCAGTAAAAGAAAACAGCGACAAAACCATCGCGAAATTGTGGGAGGAATTGGCAAATCTGTTAAACTCCGGTGCTGGTCCGAAATGGACTACTCATTCATGGAAAAAGGTAATACATAATCCTGAATAATCGAATATCGATGCAAAATCGTTGTTATGATTTAATTAATTTACTTATTACTTGTTTTTGATATTTTTCGATATTTGAAAATTGGCGGAATGCCATTCGGCACAAGAGCCGTCGTATCCAGAAAATGGTACGGGTGGGGGTCCGGATACTAAACCTCTGTGAAATTAGCCCGAAAAAAAATTCCAGAAAACGATTATAGTTAAATATGGTAATACTAATATATTATATCTAGCGTATTATGAAAACTATAACGAAAGAAAATATCGCCCGCTTCATGACAATAACTCCTATCTGCAATTTTTGCATAAATGAGATTTTGACGTAGAAATACGGAAATGTAGACTACTTACCCATACATGTAAGTTTAATTATACAGAAACAGAAAACACAAAAAAATTGATAGATAAAAGATAAAACTATTACATCTATAAAGGCAGCCCATATAAATAAGAAACAGTTTTTCTCGTTTCCTGAAAAATTCAATTTTTGCAGATAGGAGTTATTGTCATGAAGCGGGCGATTTATTTATATAATATGTCGTAGAAATTGAGTAAGCAAAGTAAAACAAAATGAAATAGTTGTTTGTATGTGATTAATAAAAACACTATTAGGTACATACGAATAATTATAAATAAATTCAATATTTTCAGTATTTTAAAAATTTATTAGCAGACAGTAATTTACACTGGATTACCATTACAATATCCACTTATTAAAATAATTTGATTATTTTGATATAATTTGTTCAAATATGATCAAATAATTTGATTATTTTGAAGTTCAACAAAGTATAACCACTATAGTCCATAGTAGTCATACCAAATATCAATTAACGAGCACGGTTTTGTATAGATTTTGTAGGACATGGATACAACTTGACTATGGCCAAAGTAAAAAAAAAATCTATTAGCCGTAAGGCAGATATAGTCCCTAGAATTCATACAAGGTATCAATTAACGAGCACGGCTTAGTATAGATTTTGTAGGACATGGATACAACTTGACTATGGCCAAAGTAAAAAAAAAATATATTAGCCGTTAGGCAGATATAGTCCCTAGAAGTCATACAAGATATCAATTAACGAGCACGGCTTGGTATAAATTTTGTAGGACATCAATTCAACTTGACTATGGCCAAAGTAAAAAAAAATTCTATTAGCCGTTAGGCAGATATATTCCCTAGAATTCATACAAGATATCAATTAACGAGCACGGCTTAGTATAGATTTTGTAGGACATGGATACAACTTGACTATGGCCAAAGTAAAAAAAAAATATATTAGCCGTTAGGCAGATATAGTCCCTAGAAGTCATACAAGATATCAATTAACGAGCACGGCTTGGTATAGATTTTGTAGGACATCAATTCAACTTGACTATGGCCAAAGTAAAAAAAAATTCTATTAGCCGTTAGGCAGATATAGTCCCTAGAATTCATACAAGGTATCAATTAACGAGCACGGCTTAGTATAGATTTTGTAGGACATGGATACAACTTGACTATGGCCAAAGTAAAAAAAATTCTTTTAGCCGTAAGGCAGATATAGTCCCTAGAATTCATACAAGGTATCAATTAACGAGCACGGCTTGGTATAGATTTTGTAGGACATGGCAAGTTGTATCCATGTCCTACAAAACTTATACCAAGCCGTGCTCGTTATTTGATACCTTGTATGAATTTTAGGGACTATATCTGCCTAACGGCTAATAGAATTTTTTGTTATATTGGCCATAGGGAAGTTGTATACATGTCCTACAATATCTATACCAAGCCGTGCTCGTTATTTGATATCTTCTATGACTTCTAGGGATATTAGAGGGATCTAGGATCCTTAACTTGTTCTAATATAGTTTCTTG
Organism: Tipula helvola; assembly: GCA_963556165.1. Classification (NCBI taxonomy): domain Eukaryota; kingdom Metazoa; phylum Arthropoda; class Insecta; order Diptera; family Tipulidae; genus Tipula; species Tipula helvola. Next base: position 217,258,096 of record OY744481.1, on the reverse strand, counting down.
CACCAATTCAGGTGATTACAACTTACATTTGACTATTTCTGAATCATTTTCGTATTGAAAATGTGCAGCTATTGGCTAGAAAACACATAAAAATACCCATGATTTAATATCTTGTAAAAATACTATTTCGGGATAAATAATGTCATGGCAGTTTTATGGGGCTGACGTAAAAATTTCATGATAGTTTTTTTTTCGGGCTGACACTAAATAATGTCATGACAGACATATTTTTTCTGGGATGACAAGTAAAGTATCGTGATATTGTTATATCACGATATATTAGTGTTGCCAACACACTTTTCCGGGATAATTTTCGGGCTAACTTCACAGACATGATACTAACGAGTCTTTGAAAGAAATACAAGAATGAGAGGTGAATGTATGGGGTAAGATTGTGATATCGAGTATGGGACATGTTGAAGCAGGTTTTTCAGCCGTAGCTCCGGATATCCCACCTGTATCTTAAACGAACAAAAACAAGTAAACCGCAAGCTTCTCAAACACAAAAAGATCAAAAAACCGCAGAATGGTAAATTTAAAATCTAAAATTGTGAAGTTTAGTAAAGCATGAGTTAACATTTTCTTTCTTATATTAATTTTTGGGATAATGAAATGATCAACAAAATTCAGGACATGGAGACCAAAAATGCACAAATGCATTCCGATGGCTACTCCGCACTCGCGGATGGATTGCAACAGATTGCGGACAGCATCAACAACTTGGCGAAGGTGATATATCTCACCAAAAAACAAAACTAAATTTCTGAAATAATAAATTTGAAACCAAAGCTGTGAATCTTTAAGATTAAATATATTTTATTGAATTAATTGATTTATTTACAGTTGCATTAATATATTAAATTACCGAAATATTTATTAATACAAATTTCGTACTCTGGCGCCTAATGTATGCCATGGTTCCTTTTCTGGCACTATATTAACGTGGTTAATAAGTTAACCCTCTCAAACGCCTTGTACAATATATTGTACATCAACTTTCATCGCTTCGACCAACTGTAATTTTTAATTTTTGTCTCATTTCTCCTGTGCGATCGTTCTCTTATGTATTTATGTTCACACTACAGTTTCATGAGCAATCCCATATCATAGCAGTGCATAATTGTGCTACGTAATTTATTTTTGGAAGAAAGTCAATTTTAAATGGCGTTTGAAAGGGTTAAAAAGATTCATTTGAATCGTCGTTATTCGTGACAGTCTGCTTCGTTATTTTCGTTTATATCTTTTTCTTCACTATCTTCGTCATCGTTATTTTTTCTAGCGATATTCTAGCAATGTGCAAACAGATGGTATTGAAGAGCCCAAAAAAGTGAAGAGCACATAAAACCTGTAATTTATTGAGTATATCTGTTGGCCGAGATTTGCTTTCCAATTTTTCTATAATAAATTGGACGGTTGGTTTATTTAATCTAAAAAAAATTTAAATTTTGTCTCACTCAAGCAACTCGTAGGGATTGCTTGCATCTCGCAGATGTTTTAGTTTGCGCCTGTAATTTTTTCTAAAATAAGAGTTAAATAAATTTCCTGGTTTACTTAGAAATATAAATATGACAAACCTCCTTCGGTACTCTTCTTGAGCTAACAAAATTAGCGTTATATAACTTGGCACCACGAAAATTGATTTCACTTTAAACACAATTCGACAATTATTAGAAAGTAAACGTTTTATTCCGAAAAATTAAAGAAATAAAAAACAATTTTGACCTTTTTTTATGCTCTATTTTATAAAATGTGGTAAAATAGTCAAATTTGATAATTTTATTTTTGACAGGTATACCATAAAAAATAAAATAACATAAAATCGTTTTTGAACATGAGACTACCATTTTACTATGTTATTCCAAAAAATAACATAAAATTAAAATTTGTATGCCAGAATCGTCCCGATTAGTGGTCTTAATGATCTTCAATTCATTAAACATATATTATTCAATTTTACAATTTTGTAGAATTTAAAAATTCTATTACATTTGAGACTAATCTGACTACATAGGGCAATTAATTCAAAAGTAAATATATTAAATTTAGAAATGCATATGTGCTATTGCTGTTCAATACTATTTAAAAATATTCTTTTTCAGCATAAGTTCTTAGCCATTAAGATACAGTTCAGAATATTAGATGAATGAATTCACAGAAAAAACTGATTAAATTAAACGTAATAATAATAAATGAACTGTTCAATTTTTTCAATTTCTTAAACTGGGCATTTAAATTATAATTCGTAAAACTTTTGTTTAATTGATACTAATTATTCTCTCAACTTATGTAAATTAAACCGAAATATATTCTTAGTTTTTTAAAAAAAACAAGGTTTTCTTTATTTGGGTGTTGATTCCTGAAATTAGGAAATTCTTTCCAGTGTTTATTGTACTATTTTGTAACACAAAGTTAAGAATAAGCACAGTTTTTAAAAATTAAAGTTTATCTTACATATAACTCTTTTTGTAACTTATTGGCAATGTAAAGAACTAGAACTAAACTAAAGTTAACTTAAAGTTTGCTTAATGAAATAGTTAAATAACTTACAAGCTGCAGCTCTCGTGCCCATATTAATGAGCTGAATTTTAATACTGCCAGTCATTTGAAAATATATAAATAAAAAATAGAAAAAAAAATTATTACACTACAAAATATTTTCACTTGCATATAAATAATCTATATTTTCACTTGCACATAATAAATATTTAATAAATTTCACATTTTCTTTTTCAAAATTAATAAACACCTCATATTCATTAGATAAAATATGTTTAATACATTAATTACACATCATATCATAAACAAAAAATACAACAATTAAACAAATAAAATTAAGAAAATAAAGAAAACTATTTAATTAAACTTAAAATTTATGCAATCGAACATTCAAAATGGTGTAATTTTTCACTTTATGAAAATAGCAGCTTGTATGCTTTTCGCATCCCAAGATTTTCTGGAAAAATACGAATTTGTCGAAAATATACGAGACGTAAAAATAAATCGATAATAATTTCCCCATTCAATGTTTAGTCTTGTTTTTATAAACTGATGTGTTGGAAAACACAAAAAACAAAATGTGTAGCAGCGAAATCAAATAGTTACTATTCAATGGATATTTTCTAATGAATTATTATATTTTACTTGTTCGATTCCAATTATACATTATAAATACTTATATCAGAATACATTTGTAATATGTTCGATTAAGTTATGCATTTTTGAAATATTATACATCACATGATTGAGTACTTATAGTTTGTATAAATGTCACAAGTGTATACAAAAATAGCCATCTTACATACATATACTATAGCCGTGAGGTAGAAATACGTATAAGCTTTCTATATGAGAATGAGTTAATTTAGAGATGCACATTTTTCTATTTCCCAGAAAAATCAATCTTAAATTGAAAGTTTTGTTTTCAATTTTATTTAATGAAAATTCAATTAAATGTAATGAATTTTTGATAATTTGCATTTTAGACATGGTTTCAAAGTTGTAGAAGAAAATATCCCTACATTTTCAATTAAATTGAAAAAATGGACAGGTTCTATTTTCAACAACTACACACAAACTATAATATAAACAAATAGAATCATCCTTGACTTGCCAGTATAAAACAAATCAAAATGAGAAACAGCACTTAAAATAAAAACGGTTAAACGTCAAACTCGTAAAGATATCTTTGTCTCACCTACATATAGAAAACAAGACACATACACCCCCGTTCAAAAGTTTAAGACCACTGCAAAATATGCCGTTTAATGACTTTTCAACAATCTTATTCTAAAATTGGGTTTTATATTGTTGACAAAAACATACATTTTTAATTTATCCAGCTATTACAAAAAATAATATTGATTTTCCATTTGTTGTCAGCAAATGCAATGTGTATTGTGCAATGTGGTCTTAAACTTTTGAACGGGGGTGTAATATGTATACTAGCTTTACACCGTAGATAGTATAATAGCAAAATAGTATAATACTATTTTACTATCTATATACCGTAGTCGGTTTTACACCGCATAAAATATTCATAAAAAACAGAAAATTATAACAAAATAATGAAAAAGAATAATTTCAAAATACACAAAAACGTTTCTAGACTAATTGATCAATAATTCATTGTCAAAATTTTCTTTCTACAATAAAATAAAATAAAATGTAATAGGTATTAAAATTTGATAAATGTCAAATCAAAATATTATATTTTATTTTTGCTATTATACTATCAAAACATCGGTTTTACACCGGATAGCAAAATAGTATTATACTATTTTGCTATTATACTATCTACGGTGTAAAGCCATAACATATAAGAATAACACTACCCTGCAAAATTTTGCCCCTGGACAATGAATAGTTGTTTCTGAAGTAATTTTTCACGCTGGATCTGAATCCGGGCTCAGAATTGCTCTATCACGTCAGGTTTTTGAGATATTCTAACCTAAAAGTGCAAAAAACACTGTTTTTTGACATATTTGAGGTTATGTAGCAATGCAGTTTTTACTTTCTTACAAAAGCCTTGTATCATGGGATCTTATTGTACAAGTCTTCCTCTTTCAAATACCGTGGAATTTGCTCAAATATAATTTTTTTTCGCCGAGATATCTCATTTTCAAATTTGCATATTCGTGAATTTTTCGGTATAAAAACACTACCCTGAAAAATTTTAAAAAATGTTGGTGCCACTTGACAATGAATAGTTGTTTCCAAAGTAATTTTTTACGCTGAATCCGAATCTGTGCTCAGAATTGCTCTGTCACATCAGGTTTATGAGATATTCTAACCTAAAAGTGCATATATACCGCAGGTATAAAAGATAGTGTATTATACAGTATATCGACAAATTCACGAAAAAAAAACATATTTGAGCAAACTCAAAGGCATTTGAAAGAAGAAGACTTGTACTATAAGATCCCACACATGAACTTTTGAAGAAAAAAAAATCGTGGTGCTAGATAACCTCAAATATGGCAAAAAACAGTGTTTTTTGCACTTTTAGGTTAGAATATCTCATAAACCTGACGTGATAGAGCAATTCTGAGCCCAGATTCGGATTCTGCGTAAAAAAATACTTCGGAAACAACTAATCATTGTCAAGTGGCACCAAATTTTTAAAATTTTGCAGGGTAGTGTAATAGACGTCCTTGTCGTTCCAGTAGAGTAGAGAAACAAAATGTACACACTCTATTGAATTTATTATGAGTTGTTTATTTTTTTCGCTTTAAAAACTTTTCTAGTTTTGTGTGTAATGTGAATAAAATTATGGAAATTAAATTGCGTCTTACGGATTAATTGATAGATTCCAACTATGGTTTTCACATACATATTATGTTTAAATATAATTATTAATCTACAAATGGTGAAAAAATTGCTGAAGAGAGCGAGTTTTCATTAAATAAATGTAAAATAAGAAAGGCTTTTTTACACTGGCTTGTATAGAACATCACAAAATCTACAGATATAATGGTACCAACACACGAGACAGTAATAGATCATGTTTTCCGAAAGAGGCAGCACGATTGTGGAAAAAGTACAGAGCGTTTTCCAAAAGAGGCAGCACGGTAAAAAATGAAGTACAGAGTGTTTGCCACTAGATGTCACTACATAATCAAAAAAATATTTCTGACGTTTTTCAAAAGGGGATAGTCAAAATTAATTTAATTAGTACCACGTATTAATAAGAATCACTTTTATAACACGAAAATATTTTTGTTTATGTTTACAAAATGCACACATAAAAATGTCATACAATTTTTGACAGCAAATATTTAGTGACACCTAGTGGCATTATGTTAAAGTTGCTTTTGTTTTCGGAGTTTTCCGAAAGATGGTAGCTCTTGCGGTTGTTGAAAATTTGGCATTTAAACATGATCTATACAGTGCTCAGATAGCAAATTTGCTGTCTACACGTGTGAACACAATAAAAAGTATCAGACAGTAGGGACAGTGATGTCACTATCTGGAGAGCACTGTATCTGCGCTGTATTGTATACTCTATTTAACATGTTAAATAAATTTGCGTACTGTGTACGTACAGTTTCCGTTGATTTAGTGTCTTTGGAAACAACATTTCTGTTATTATTTCAGAATCATTTGATTAGATTGAGTGATCGTTCAGTTTCGATTGTGTTATCGTTCATATATATTGTACAGCTTTATTTAACTTATTAAAAAATAAACAAAAATGGCACCACCAAAAAAAGAAATTGAACTAAAATCCGAACGCCTTTGGAACACGGAAGAAATATTTCGTTTAATTGAACTGGTTGAAAATAATCCAGTTTTATGGAATTTGCGAACTAAAGCTTATAGAAATAGGAATTTGAAAGATGCGGTATTCGAAGATATTGGTTTGTTGTTCAAAACAAGCGACGCTGAAATCGCCAGGAAATTACATAATTTAAGATCGCAATTCAATGAGCAAAAACGAAAAATCAAAACCAAGAAAAACGGTCAAGGCCTAGATGCCAATTTTAAGACGAGCAATTTTAAGAAGTTCGTAAAAAATTTCAAATATGTTAATATTGCCATGCGACCTCTCCTTCCGGTGACATAAAATATTCCTTCAACTCCTCTCTGACACTTTTGGCATCATTACTGCTATTGTTCAAATTGCTTGTCTGAATGTTTAACAATGAATTATCCTCTTCAGTTCTCCAAGTCCCTTGGATTATGTTTCTGTGGTAATTATTGTTTTCTAAGTCGAACGTCCCAGTAGGTGCATATACATTCAAAGATGATGGCCTTGTTAACAAAAAATTATGCAAAACACATATAGCCGAAGTGATTTTCCCCGTTGTTTCTGGTGATAAATCTATAGGCCTTCTTAGAATTCGAAATCTTTGGGCAATTAAGCCAAAGGCAATTAAATATTCTATTTGGGGCTGGCTGATTTGAAAATGAATGCGGCTTCATTAATATGCTTTCATTGAAAACGCATCGTATCCTATGATAACAAAACAAATGGTGTTAGTTTATCTCTACCTGGCAATATTATCGGTGCCGGTATATTGAACGAATTTGTTTCCATTGCATTATTTAAAGATGAGTTTAAATAAACGCCCCCATCAGAAACTCTTCCATTACAGCCAATATCAAAATACACAAATTTGTAGTTCGCATCTACCAGTCTTAGCAAAACGATGCTGTAGGTTCCTTTATAATTATAATATAAACTATACCAGTGTAGCGGGAGCCTTAATTGAAATGTGTTTTCCATCTAAAACGCCTATACAATTTGGAAAATTCCATTTTTGGTTAAAATTATTCGCTATATCCAGCCATTCCGCTTCAGTGTCCGGAATCTATAAAAGTAAAAAAGCAAAATATACATAAGTACATAAAATATATTGATAATTTTATTATTATTTTACAGCAAAGTCAAAATAGTAATGATCCTGAAGCTGAAACGTCAAATTCAACCGATACAACAAATGATGCTCCGCAATTTGTAGAAAACATTACTTCATGTTCAAGCAGAGTGAATAATAATAAAACGAAAAGGAGGAGTGATAATGATGAAGATTTAATATTACAAAAAGCATTATCAATTCTATACAAACCACAAGACAAATATCAGGTATTTGGTGATTTTGTTGCATCTTAGATCCGAAATTTGGCCTTAGACGAAAACAAAAGAAAGCTAAAAAGAACTATTTAGAAGTCCATATTGGAGGTTAGCGAACCTGATGCACAATATTTGACAGCAACTAACGAAAATCGTATGGTAGAGGACACATCAAACGAATCACAATTGACCAAGCAAACAATAGATTTTGGCGAATATTAATGTAACAATTTTTTTTAATTTTATGGTAACTTACTTTTAAATAATCATCTTTTAAAACTGTATAGATGGATTTTGTGGTTTTGTGAGTTATCTGGATTTCGATTGCTAGGTCTGAAGAAACAATAAAATGAACAGTCTTTTTAAACGTTATTGCGCTCTTATCAGAAAATGTTCACACTATTTTTAATTTGGTTTTTATGAAGTTATGTATTACGATACTACAGTTACAGTTTTAATTGGGTTTTCATGAAGTTCTGTATTATAGTTGTAGTTTAGTTAGGTTTTTAGTGTTTTTTTTTTAAATTGGTTCTCCTCGATGTTCATAATATTTTCACTGTCCGGTATTACAATATTTTAAAAACTGGAAATATATACATATGTAGAATTAGAATTAGTGTTGTAGAGCCATATGGGCGTTTAGCCACCTCCCACTGCGACCTAAAAGATCTCTTCTGCTCCAAGCCCTGCTTAATTATCCGTCCAGTCAATATTCAGGCCCTTAATGAACCTGTTAATACTGCCGGCCGGTACATGATACATACTAGCTGGGCTCATTGCTCTCCCTCCTAGATGTTTACTGTAGGAAGTACCTCTACACGCAATACTTACTATCTGTATATTCCTACCCGTGCCGCGTCTACCGTTTTGATTTTACTCTTGCGATTTGCTGGGAATAGAAAGTGCCAGTAGGTCACCCAGCTTTACTACAGGAAGGCTAAATAAAACTGGAGGGTTCCTGGTATCCAGAGTCCGCATATTTGGACTGATTAACCTATCAGAGATGAATGGCATCATCATTCGGCATATGCTGTTTCACCTTAGATTATGGTTTTTTGTCAAGGTTTTCTCCTTTAGCGCCGTACTTTAGCCTGTCATAAAAGGCCACATTCTGCCTAATGGTTCCAGTTACCAGTAGTTGCCGCGAGGAGGCAGTACGTACATTTGCGAATTGTGGTCAGGTTACCCCTTGCACAATTGTACCCATCACGCAGCTGCCTAATATATGACCAGAACAGCTTACGTGATATCACACCCTACTGGAAGGTTACGGAGCTGGTAGGTTAATCTACCAACTTTGGTCCGCCCCCCCCTCCAATAGACGCCAAACCATCTACTTATATGTATATACCTATGGTTCGCTCGATTTCGTTCTGAAAATTTCGATATCAAAGATGCACCTGCGAACAACTCAACATTCACTATGAAACTTTTCCTGGTGTAAAATTACTTAGTTTAGTTTGTCACCAAAAAAAAAATTACGGAAATTTTAGAGTGACGGGATAATGGGTTTTACCAGCAAAATGGCAACAAGTGTTTTCTTAACTGCCTGAGGCTTTATTCTTGAACCTTTTCTATCTAGGAAATTCCAAGATATACTCAATTGTAACTAACTAAATATAATTGAATACAATCTTTTGATTAAAACTTAATCTATTTTTGTGCTTAATATTAACCTGAACTTAGTTTATTTTACTTACGTAAAAGAAAGTAAACAAAATAATAAATTTGTAAGAAGTTTGCGTAATAAGTTTCTCAAAATTCCCTGTTCTTAGAAGAAAGTGTGTTGGCCACACCTAAATTTTTTTTATATATGTACATATAACTTTTTTTGTTTTATTAAATTTTTTTTTTTTGGAAACATTTTGAGGTTAGTATTGGGTGTGTGAATTAATTTTTAGACTTTTTTTTATAAAAAAGAAATGTTTATTGAAAGATAACGATACAGTACATTTTATCCAATATATTCGCCATCGTTAGCTATGACTTCCTGCCATCTTCTGGGAAGTTTGTAGATTCCTCGTTTGAAGAAGCCTTCAACTTTCCCAGCTATCCAGCCATCGATCCAATTTCGCACTTCTCCGGCATTTCGGAAGCGTACGTCAGCCAGGCCTATTTGCATTAATCGAAACAAATGGTAGTCGGAAGGTGCAAGGTCTGGAGAATACGCAGGTTGTTCAAGTCGATCCCAACCGAGTCGCTCTACCTTGTTTTGAGCGGTTTTTGCACGATGTGGTCTGGCATTGTCATCATGAAACAAAACTTTGTAGCTTTTGTTCGCTATTGCCAAATTGTCCAGTTGGCATCTGTAGCGATCACCTGTAACCGTTTCATTTGGATTTGGACACCAAATACTCAGCATAACCTTATCGCAATGAATATCTCGTTTTGGCTGCGATGGTCCTGCTTGGCCTGGATCGACGTAAGCTGCTTTACATTTGGTGTTGTCGTAATAGACCCACTTTTCATCGCGAACTATGTTTTTTGTACTCAGCAAGAATTTTTGCATGCTTCAATTCGTGCTCTCAATTGATTTTCGGACAGTTGATATGGGACCTATCTTCCTAGCTTTCGAATCTTTCCCATTGCATGCAAACAATGAGCAATGGTTGATCGGTCAATGTTTAACAGCAATGCAAGTTCTTTTTGCGTTTGACATGCATTTTCATCCAATAATGTTTGATTTTCGGCATCTTCAAACTTTTTTGGCTAACCTGGCCGTTCTATGTCTGTCAAGTCAAAATCACCACTTTGGAATCGATGAAACCAATTAAAACAGCTTGCTCTCGATGGAGCTTGATTACCATAAGTATCAGAAAGCAATCGGTGAGCTTCAGCGGCAGTTTTCTTGGAATCAAAAAAGAAAAGAAGAACCCCTCGAAAAAACAACTTATCACGATCCATTTTAAATCAATTACAAAAAAATGACGTAATATGAAAAATAACACTTTCTGCTCTGAATTAGATTGACAATTGTGACAGCTACAAAATGCAATTAGAATTGCTTGTCAAACTATACGCAATCTCACGTAGCGACATCTAAATGTCGAGTCTAAGAATTAATTCACACACCCAATAGTTTTTTGTAAACCTTAAACTTTTTAAGATATTTCCAAAATAAGTTTTCTGGACCAAGGGAGAGGCCACTTCCGGTTGGCCGATTTGGAGTAAAATTCACTGGGACCTCCCAACTTACCAAAAAGGCTTAAATCTGAAGTTCAATTGATTAAACCATCTGGGCTGTACAGAGGACACAGACTGATAGACTGACAGGCAGACAGATACCATTTCGGAATTCACTTTTTCGGTCTCAGGGGAAGGGACAAGCTCTGACAAAGCAGATAAATATCCAATAATCTAAAGGTCCAAAATCTTCATGATTACTATACTTTATTTTACTTACGTAAAAGTGAATATGTTTATACAATTTAAAATACATAACAATTTTTTTTATTTTTTATACATATTTATTAAAAATAAATTTTATTTATTTATTTTACATATGTAATTACAACAAGCAATTTGTTTCTGATTTAATTTACTAACTTATATTAATCTACGGCTTCTTCCCATTGGCGTTCCGTAGTGTCTGGTAAATTGAGTAAACCACATCTGTGTAGTCGATTTTAGATCAACACAATGCTGTTTGAACTAACAATTACACCAGCTCAAAAAGTTTGGTTCTTTTTAGTCTGCGTACTAAATTCGTGTTACTTAGGAGCTGAGTTGCCTTCAATGTTCACATGTTGCCGGAGCCTTTCACTTTAAGATCCCTATGGAGATCATTGTTCCTGACATACCAAGGTGCATGAACGATGTTCCTTAATACCATATTTGACAACTTTTGATGATATTTACGTTGTTCTGTTTGGTACAACCCCAAAGTTGAATACCAACTCCAAACCGGTTTCAATATTTGCTTATAACGTAGAAGCTTGTTGTCTGTTGATAAAGAAGAGTTCCTTCCCATCAGCCAATACATCCTTCTGTATTTAAGTTTTAATTCTTCATTTTTCTTCTTGACGTGTGCTTTCCATCGCAGTTTAGCATCCAAGGTCATGCCGAAGTACTTAGTTATGTAAATGTTCGCGTACGGTACTATTTCTCGTTTTATGGTAATCGGGATATATTCGAATAGCCTGTTTGTAAAATTGATGTGAACTGATTTAGTTTTGTTTGCCATCTTTTTGTTAATTTATAAATTTGAGTTATTGCTGATTGTAACTTCTGTGTTGACTGACTCTTCATTGATTTTGCCAACAACTAAGATCACCGTGTTATCTGCAAAAGTCGGCACTGTGTTGTTGTTTATTGCAGGAAAACCATAAGTGTACAGTAGGCATGAAATCGGCCCTAATACACTGCCCTGTGCAACTCCTGCGTTGATTTCTTTCAATTCAGAAAAGGTATCATCGAACTTAATCCTGAACAATCTATCTTTCAAGAAAGATTTCAATATTTTAGCAAATTGCATTGGTAGAAGATTTCTTAGTTTGTGGTTTTAGTGCTTTCCCAATTATACTGGTTACTCTGTGAACTTGATCAATTTTTGGGCGTTGGTTACGAAACCGAATTGATGATTTGGGATCAAGTTTTTACTCTCGGTTATGTGATTTCACCAGTAGCATCTAAAGAGTTTGACATGACTTACATTTTACAATAGCGAAATTGGCCTATAAGATGAGGTTATTTGTGGTGGTTTCCCAGGGTTTGGGATCATAATTCCTTCTGCAATTTTTCACAAGTTTAGTACACATATGATTCTAAATGCTGTATTTATAAGATTGATGAGCTTCGCCAGAGCTTTCCTTAGCAGTTCTTTTAAGACTTCTGTAGTAATCAGATCCGTAACCAGGAGCCTTTTTCGTATTCATATTTGCTTTTATCTCACGCATGACTTCTTTTGGCGTTGTCTGTAAGATTTCTTTACTTCCTTGCACAGCTTGTTCAGTTATTATCTCGGCTTTCAACGTTTGGTCTTCATGTTTCTGGAATATTTTTTAGTACAATACATACATTATGTACCTTTACATAAAACTAAATTGTTTAACTTTCAGTTAAAAAAAATTCTTCTTTTATTATTATAATTTTTGGTTTTAATATTAATTGTTCATTAATATTTAAGGAATATGTTTGTTTTTATATTGAAAATGATCACAGCAGTGATCTGATTATGATAACTGAAACTTAATAAATTATAAATATTAAATAATACCAAAAAAGTATCGGATGCAATTAATTAGTTTACTCTGATTATTTTTATTTTCTCATTAATCTTTGAATAATCAATCAATCAATTTCATCATAAATTTAATGTTTAACTTTTAATTATTTGGATTTATGTAGGTATTTAATTTCTACATAATTCTATTTGAAACTTTTAGTCTTATAATTTCTACAGTAATGAATCTTATGTACTTCGAAAGATAACTAAATACTTGTTGGTACGAGTATATCGAAGTGAGAATTATTTATTTCACTTTAATGATCGGACCTGAAAACGCAACCTTTAACATACCAACAATAGAAACCTGACGAAACTAGTAAAAATAATTTAGAATAATTAGACTTTACTAATAAAAGTAAAGATTTTTATGCATGGAATAAAGTAAATTGCACAACATCAACGTTTTTAATGATTTATGCTAGCTAGCTTATTTCAAGTTTATTTACACAAGTACAAGTATGAGTTGAGTATAATTATGAATATAAGGTTTTTATTCTTGTGTTCTTCAAACTAAAAATAATAGTAATTTGTAATTGATCTTTTATTTAAAATTTTGATGACAGAGGATTGATTGATATTTAAGTTTTGTTTTGAGTTGATATATTCCTATATAATAAATTATAAAAATCGAAAGTTATCTTGGAATGTTCAATAAACATGTAAAATCACTAAAATAGTTTTGTAGCAGTTCACTCACTAATTCAGTCACACATGTGTAACGTTCGAAATTACGACGACCGTTCCAAAATGATCATTAGTTTGCCCAGCTCTGATTTTTCTTTGTAGTGCCGATTATACATACGTAAATTAACAAAAATATACTTTAATTAAAAAAGTACCGGACCGTTAATTTTGTTTTAGCAAATAGGGGAATCGAACATTTCGGTTTATCTGTATACGTAGTACAGATGGTAAAATAAAATAATTATGAATTGTTTAAAATTCGTAAAATTAAATCATATTAATTTTGACCTTAAACAAAATCAAAAAAAATCAATATATAAAAATAAGAATTAATACAAAAATCTCAAGTTAATGGACCCCAACATAATCCTCAATGTGAAAATCATCTCATGTGCAAAAATTTGAAACATAAAATTCATACGCCAAAAGAAAAGAAGTTATATGAAAATGAACGAAGGTATGAATTAAATAAATAAGGTGGCCACAATTATAATTTCTAAAGACGTTGTACTGTGAGATAAATAAATATACAAAAATAAACAATAATTAAAAAAATTAAAAATAATAATTTTCGAGATTAATCTAGATACATAAAACAGTTATATATTAAATCGCATTGAACAATCTTGTAAGTTACAAGATTGTAAAGATTAGTTCCGGTCGATGACTCATGGCCTGGCCGAGCAGCACTTCAATGCTTACGAAGAAATCAAAAATTGGGTTGAATCTAGGATCGCCTTAAAAGGCGAGGAATTTTCTCGACGCGGAATCCGTATGCTGCCTGGAATATGGAAAAAAGTCGTAGCTAACGATGGAATACATTTTCGCTGTAAAGCGTGAAAAGTCGATGCAAAGCTTGAAAAATCTCAGAAAATCATGAAATTAATTGATAAAAACATAAAGTTAACGAGATAAATAAGACATGGCGTTGAGGTGTGATCAATAATGCTACAACCCAGTAGATGGCGTTGTACGTTGACTTAGGCGTTGTTCAATTTGACAGGTGTCCTTTTCGCATTGTCATTTTCGATTGTGCGAACAAGTTATTTTTCTTGCTGCTATTAAATTGAAAATTTGAGTATTAATTCACTGTTTTATGATTTTGAAATTGTGTGCATTGCATGCATAAACGGTACCATTATTATCATTTGAAGTTCGGTATGATTTTTACGATTTCGATAATTTTTTCCAGAAATTAACTGGTGCGTAACAAGTGCAGTTAACAAATTGGATTGCGGGATTGAGATTGATTCGATCGGTAAGTTCATTTTTGTGGATTAATGACTTCAATGTAGATTAATCAAATCCAAATGAATCATTGTAATTTTTAGAAATTGATTTTTGATTAAAATGTCTATAAGACGATCGAACCTAACATGAAGAAAGCGTAATTCACAAAGAATGCACGGTATCCGTGAGAATGAAACGTAAGAGCAACGCGAAGAATTAAATGAACAGAGACGTGCTTATAGCGGACAAGTTCGCGCTGCACGGGCACCAGCTCAGGTTCGACAAAACGTAACTCGACGAAGAAGTGCGGTGAACGTCGACTTGAATCGCGCTGTTTTCAATTATGACTCTACAATCGCCTACAAAGACCTACCCTGCGTTGATATTGGCGCATTGTCTGCCGTGTGCCGACATTGCCAAGCATTGAAATTCCAAGCAGAAACGCCATAGCTATGTTGTGCCGATGGCAAAGTTAAACTGTCGGTGTTGACTTCGCCACCGAAGCCATTACGTACTATACAACGCTATACAGACATTTTCTCGAACATACGCAACAGTACAATCATTGCTTTAACATGACGTCATATTGGAACCGATGTTGTTATTCGTCAACCCGGCTACAATCCCACCTATAAGGTACTGACGTCACCACGTGTTCATCATTTCGATAATGTTGAACGATTGTACATATCACATTCAAAATTGCCCTCCATTTTAAAGATTTAAGGGCAAATTTATCATCGAAGCGTAGCGTTGATGACACCAGCATATAATGTTGGGTGTACTCTGTGGAATGGCAACAATTGCCACATGCGCACATCCTAATATACATACTGTGAAGATAATGCCAAATGAAATAAATAAAGTAATATCTGCCGTAATACCGAAATATTAAGTTCAACGAATGTTCAGCAATGGTTCTATGTTCCATCGAAACACAATCCAACAGATATTACATCTCGAGGTGTTTGGCCTGACGAACTTCTTGAATACGTAGTATGGTGGCAAGGGCCCGTCTGGCTACGGCAAGAGCCAATTCAAAGATCAAACACAATAAAGCCTGAAGCAAAAGATCAAAAATCAAACAAAATAAAGCCTGAAGCAACAACCAATTTGACAACAAAGAAATTACAAAAACCCAAGCACAACGAATTTGGTAATCGCAGAACTCGTCGAAAGATATTCAAGTGTCAACCGAGCAGTGTGAATCTTTGCTTGGGTGCAGAAAGTGAAATTCAGCTTGAAAATATAAACGCTTTACAGTATTAGATATCCACTTCTAGTCATATAAATCGTTGATAAAGAAAGCTCAACTTTCAAGTTTTATTGAGGAGATTACGAGTCTTAGCAACAATATGTCCTTAAAGAAATCTAATATTTCATTCTTATATCCATTCTTAGATAATGCAGGTGTCTTACGAGCTGACGGTCGATTGGAAAACGCCAACGAACAATACAATGTGAAGCACCCCATAATTATATCGGTCAGTCATAAGTTGGGACGTAAATTAGTTGAAGAAGCACACATCCAACATTTACACGCAGACCCAAATCTACTGATATCGACCATCAAACAGCAGTATACAATTTTGCGTTGCAAGGATTTGGTTGGCGCGTAATCCACGACTGTATTCACTGCGCTCGTCACAAGAAACTATTGCAACACCAACTCATGGGACAATTGCCACCACCAAGGGTCAATTTAATCCGCGCATTTATACAGATCAGTGTAGATTACGCTGGTCCGTATATGTTTAAAACTCACAAAACAAGGAAAGCCACCGCCTACAAAGGATACATCGTAGTATTCGGGTGTATGGCAACCAAGGCCGTACAATTAGAATTGGCATCTGACATGATGACTGATACCTGCCTTGCTGGATTCAAAAGATTCCATAATCGACGGGGAATCTCAGACGTCTACAGCGATAACCGTACTAATTTTGTAGGCGCTGCCAATGAGATCAAATATTTTGAGCAACTCTTGTCAAACGACGAACAAAATATATTAAAATGGGCGACTACCAATAATACGAAGGGGCATTTTGTACCGCCAGCATCACCACACTTTAACGGCCTGTGCGAAGCAGCAGTAAAGACTGCTAAATTTCACCTACGACGCGTTTTGGGTCAATCCATACTACGATACGAAGAGTTAAATACATTATTAACATAGATAGAAGCTCTACTAAATTCTCGGCTGCTTTGTGATTCATTAGAGGAAAATATTCAAGGGCTAACACCAGCTCATTTCATTATTTGAAACCAATTACTGAGGTACCTGAAACTGATCTTACGCACCTTAAATTAAATCCATTGTGTCGTTGACAGATGCTGCTACAGATGTTACAACATTTTGCTAAAAGATGGCAATCAGAATACCTCACAACTTTAAACACTTTGTCGAAGTGGCGACTCAAACAAAACAACATTAAAATAGGCGATTTGGTGGTATTGAGCGATGACAACGTTCCCCCAGGATAATGGGCATTGGGTCGCATTTCCGAAATGCATCCGGGCCGAGACGAAATTGTCCGTGTGGTAACAATTAAGGCTCCAAAGGAGTTACTAAAGCGGTCCATCACTAAAATATGCTTGTTACCAATAATTGACTCATCCAATTCGTCAACGGCGGCGATATGTTGGGAATCATCCAAACTCCAGGTAAATATTAATGACGAGGCCTTAAAGGGAAAACAAAACACATCAAAGAATCGCGTTCAAATAAAACTACAAATTTGTTGAAACTTATCTGACCAACAACTGATGTGTAGTATCCAAATATACAACGACTTCATCGATATTTGTTTTTGTGGTAGTTAATACCTCCAAAAAATAATATTTCAAACTAAATGAAGTAATTAACCGTTTGTATTATACAAATTCTACTTATAGTCAAAATAATATCTCGCTGAAAATTCCTATTCTTTCATTCCCGAGTAAATACAACAACAAATTCATTTTTTGTTGTTGTTTTACTCGAGAATGAAGGAATAGGAATTTTCAACGAGATATTATTTTAACTATACATACATAATTATTATAACACTTAACTTTGATTATAAATTAATTTTCAATCCAATTAATTATTTTGTATAATTTGACAGATAATTTCATTGCAAAACAAATTTAATAAGTACCTTGTAAATTCTATGTTCTGTGTTTAGAACATGAATTAATATATCAAATCATAGATGGCACTTTGTCATCAATTGTTGTATTTGTATTTTGGTATAGTAAATCTTTGGAGATGACAGCGAACAATTTTTTGGATCTATCAATCTTTTGTTAACATCGATACGAGAAAGAAGCAAATTACAAAAAAAATAAATATTAATTATTAAAATAAATAATAATGTTTCCTTAAAAAATAATAGTGTTTGAATTTTCACTGCACCTACGTGGAATTCGTGCTAACTAAATTAAATTGAAACGAGTTATCGAACATAATTATAAATTACCACCCAGCTATACAAAAATAAAATTACGCCAATATATTAAGCGAGTACCCGAATTCATAATGGCGGTCGCCAAATAAATATTTTAAATTATTATTATTATTTATGTTAATAAGGCTGTGTATTCTATGAGGGAGAATACCAAACTGTAGTACCAAAAACAAATTTCGTGACGCTAAGTTTAAACGAAATGCATTATTTTTTTTTGTGTGTTGGCATACAAGAAGAACCACATGCCAATCTTCGTTGTTCTATTGTAAACGAGATGGAACCACAGAAAATATCAATTCGAAATTGAATTGAAGAAAATATTGAACCCGAGATGGAGCAACTGCGAAAAATACAAACTCGGTGTTGAATTGTATTCCTGTGACTCACAATTTCAATTGTCGTCAGATTATTTCGAGTTGTCGTCAGATTATTTCGAAGTTTTATTGCCTGCAGCTGTCATATGGGCAAGTGTTCGGGAAGGATTTTGAATCCCGTGTCGGCTCTTAATTGATAGCGGTCTCAAGCGAATTTTGTCACGGAACAGATATGTCCGCTTTTGAGAACTAAAAGGTGTAACAATATGAATATTGGCCCAAATGAAATGAGTTTGCGGTAGTCGGTATCAAAATTTAACCTGTTAGTTTTCACATTCAAAATTATATTGCTGCTCAAAAAATTTTCGATTAACTCATCCTGGGAATAACAAAATTTGAAGTGAAAGGAAAAAAAAGGGATTCGCGAAAAATATTTCAAGAAAAAAGGTTTCGGCTACCGAAAAAAAAAACCAAAAAGAGAAAAAGCTTGTAACAGTGAGGAACATGAGTTTTCCGTATATGTGCTTGTTATATACATAGTTCGGATTGTAAGCTCTTAATCAGAAAGAGCAACACAAAAACAAAAAATTTACATATTAAACAATTTGAACGATATTAACCAAATATATACCGTATATTGTGAAT
This sequence comes from Tipula helvola, assembly GCA_963556165.1. NCBI lineage: Eukaryota > Metazoa > Arthropoda > Insecta > Diptera > Tipulidae > Tipula > Tipula helvola. The sequence continues at coordinate 217,238,974 of OY744481.1, read as the reverse complement.
GTGCCTATTGGGATTTCGGTACAAATAAGCTGAGGCAAACAAGAAGGAAACATTTTAAACCCAAAAAGGGGGAAAAAAATGTGGTGAATATTTAATAAATAAAAGAAAAAATTATGTATAATTAAAGAAATAAAACCAATAAATAGAAAAAAAAAAACAAACAGTAGTATTTAAACTGGTGTTAATGTTTGGGGGAAGGTGAGTGTTCGAGTTTGGTGAAGTCAAGGTAGGCACGCTACCTGACTTGAGCGCAGCACCCAAAAGGCGGTCTGGCCAACGGGAGAACAGTGGTCCACCAGCAAGGAATTTGTACGGTAAGTTCCCCCCACAAAATTGTAAAGGCATAATCACTGTTTGGTCATAGGTGATTCGCACTGTAAATAACTCGGCATCAGTGTTATGGTGAAAAATACGTAAAATTTAAAAAAAAAAAAATTGGACGATCATTGAGAAAATTCAAAAATAAAATTTTGGCGGGAAATTTGAAAATGAAGAAATTAAAGGACTTACCAATTTTATATTTTTTATTAATCCGTATTAACTTACCTTTAAAACGAGCCCTATATCATAAATATCGGATATTTATCTTTCCTTTTATAACCATAAACACAACATCATGTATATCGTTTTTCTCAAAATTTATCACCCTGTATTTTAAACAACAACAAATCATTTTCTACAAAATGTTTTTTTTAACTAGTACTACCAATTGAAAACATAAAAAATAAAAAATTTAAACACGACTTCCGGTCCCATATACCAAATTTGTGATTTGACGTATTTTTCATCATAACCACAAGTTCGAAAATTTTGGAAAAGTGTATCTTATGACTGACAATGGCGTTATAATTCCTAATTTGACTCGTATGTAAGTTGATTGTTTACAAAAAAGTAACTTTAAAGTGGAATATATATTTTAGGAATGAATGAGAATATTATAACAGTAACGAAGTACTTGTTATAAAATTCCGACATGAAAGTAAGTCTTCCAACATACTTAACTATAACATAAAAGTCAATCAATGAAAGAACACACCTTCCAATTACATTCATTTGGCTATGATTTGACAGAAAACCGACTTGAAAGCCTTTCACTTGACGAATATGGATGTCAATTACAGAAATTTGGCTGTTAAGCATGTAATTGGATGAACATTAAGGTCAGATACAGAAAATCGAAACGAAAGCAATTATTTGACTTGTTTGTCGATCTAATAAAATCCATAAAGTTGTGTGCTTATTAACCCTTTCAAACGTCATTTAAAATTGACTTTCTTCCAAAAATAAAATACGTAGCACAATTATGCACTGGTATGATATGGGATTGCTCATAAAACTGTAGTGCGAACATAAATTCATAAGAGAACGATCGCACAAGAGAAATGAGACAAAAATTAATGGTGGATTCAGCGAGAAAAATTTGCTAGCTCGTGATCACGACTTATTGAAATTTCGTCATCTTTTTTACCCCCTCCAATTTTTTGTTTACTTTTTTAAAACAGCAACCATAAGAAAAAGTAAACAAAAAATTGGAGGGGGTAAAAAAGATGACGAAATTTCAATAATTCGTGATCACGAGCTAGCAAATTTTTCTCGCTGAATCCACCATGAAAATTACGGTTGGTCGAAGCGATGAAAGTTGATGTACAATATATTGTACAAGGCGTTTGAGAGGGTTAAAGGTGAACAGAGAACCGTGCTTACTTAACAAGAACTTACATGTTAATTGGTACTCCAAAGCACGTGGTTTGAAGTAATAATTAACAAGTAAGTTCTTGTTTGATTAGTAGTTTATAATTGTAATACCCTAATTCAATATGTATTCCGTAATAAAAAATAATAAGCGTAGAAATAATTCAATAAATAATTTGAAGTGCAATTTAAAAAAAAAATAATAAAGAAAAATGAAATCAAATTTTAGTGGAAAATCAAAAATATGAAATCTCAATTAAAGTTAGTGTGACCCATAAAGTGATATTAATATTTTTAACAATTTGGGTGGGAAACGTGATGGTAATTATTAAGTAACTGTTAATTTGCATAAAACCAACTGGATAGATAACATTTCAAATAAACAATTTACCTTAATGATAGTGATAACAGAAATAATAAAGAATATTAGAAAATAATTTTGCCGATCAGTTAAGATGGGACTGACTAAAAAAGGTTGATGACAAGTGGTCTACTGAGGAAGATGGTAAGCAATCAATATTTTTTAATTTAATTGGCGCCTTCGGTTTCTACTTGAACTTCATAAAAGTAATTTTTTATTGCAGAAAACTTATTCAAACATCCTGGAGCTGATAACCAAAGTATGCAACTTAAATAAAAAAGATGCATCTTTTATTATATTAAAAATAACATTTCGCAGGCCTTGCAAGATTTTTTTTTAAGTAAAACTAACGTAAATTAATTTTAATATTATATTTTATATGAACTAGTCATAACAACAGAATTATTTTAGGAATAAGATAATAATATTTTTTTTTAAATAAATAAATATCTAAATTCCGTTATATCACACATAAATTATTTGATTTAATTTTATATTTTATTCAAAACTTGAAATAGTTTTTAATTTTCTTTATTGTGATATTTTTTGTATTTTATTTTAAAAATACTAGTTTCGAGCTTCGCTCTTTGTCAATTTTTTGCAAACTACTAAAAATTGTTTGTGTTGTTTGTTGTTTTTCGATGCTTTTCCTGGTTGTTGTTCTATTTCATTTTTGCTACCCTGTCGTACAATCTATTTGTTTTTGTATTTAGTTTTTCATTTAAAATCAGTGTGTTGTTGCGTTGTTTATAAATTTCCAACTCTTCGTACCGGTCCATTATATTTCCCTTTTGTAGCCTGTGTAATATGATTAAATTGCTGTGATTATGAAAATGAATACAATACGATACAATATATCGCCAACAATAATGGATACCCAGAAAATATGATCTACAATTTAAATGCCAAAATTAAAAACAAATTATATTTACAAAATTTATCAACTCTATCTACTGAAGATAAAACCAGAAAACAATATGTCACCATCGAATACAACCAAACTACCTGCAATATTATGAAAAACATTTTACAAATATATGAATACAACATCGCGTTCAAAACCAGCAATAAAATTCAACAAAAAATTAAAATACAGGAACAAACACAACCACAAGATAGTGGTATATACAAATTAATTTGTAATGATTGTTCAAAATTCTATATCGGCCAAACTGGGCGTTCATTCACGGTAAGATTTAAAGAACACACAGATGAGCTTAAACAAACCCGATCAAAAGATATTTTTAAATCTAGTTATGCACAACACTTAAAGGACGAGAATCACTCATACACTGATATTCACAGCAATTTAATCATATTACACAGGCTACAAAAGGGAAATATAATGGACCGGTACGAAGAGTTGGAAATTTATAAACAACGCAACAACACACTGATTTTAAATGAAAAACTAAATACAAAAACAAATATATTGTACGACAGGGTAGCAAAAATGAAATAGAACAACAACCAGGAAAAGCATCGAAAAACAACAAACAACACAAACAATTTTTAGTAGTTTGCAAAAAATTGACAAAGAGCGAAGCTCGAAACTAGTATTTTTAAAATAAAATACAAAAAATATCACAATAAAGAAAATTAAAAACTATTTCAAGTTTTGAATAAAATATAAAATTAAATCAAATAAATATCTAAAATAATTTTCGTCGTTTAAAATCTAGATAGCATCTATTCTATAAATGACCTGAACGTCAAAAATTCGTTATCCTTAGACGTCGAAGGTTTGTATACTGTTTATAGGATTAAAAGTCTGAAAAACAAATAGAATTAAAGTAGATGGTATAACGTTCTGTAAAGTCTAAGTTTGGTTGACAAGTCTATTGACGATAAAGTAACTTCTTCTATAGTATGTAAAAGTCAATTGTAGGAGAGTAATCGGCCTGATTTTTATATATCCACATGGCTGACTTACCTATACAAATTAGTCACTTCGTTTATCGACAAATGATATTTTCAATTTCCGAATCTCTCGACGAATAATCGACTTGTGGTTTACCGGGTATATATGGGACGTTTCACGTCAACCGGGCCACCTCTATGCCCAAAATTTAAAGCCTCCAAAAAATTTTTTAAGGGCACTATTATTGGACCACTATGTGGTCGTTGTATATTTATTGATTATTTATTTTCGATATTGGAGCTCACAATCGCTTAAGCAGATCAACAATTTCGAAGCCTAATTAAGGGCGCAAAATCTCTACTGGTGGCAACAGTTGTGCGTCGCACGGACGACCTTTACAGGGCAGGTTCAAATTGTGAATTTTTACTTTAGAAGATCGATTTGAAGCTGAAAAATACAACCGATCGTTGCAAACGTTTTAAGATAAATCAAAATCTACTGTTTTATATCCATGGCATGGTAAGTGAAAAGTTCCTTGTCATTTTCATCGACGAGCAAGTAATGTACGTTACCTAGCTTTGCTTTCACAAAAGCCTTACGATAAGGAAAGGAGAATTTGGAAGTAAACTTATTGGAGGCGTCACTAAGAAGATGCTGTTTTACAAATACTTGTTGACCGATGTCAATATTTCTTGGTCGAGTACGCAAATTGTACCGACTAGCATATTTGTTATACGACTGAAGGAGCTTATCTTTTATTTGATTATGAAGTACTAAGGGTACAGCCCGTCCTAGGACGGGTACAATTTATAATTACCTGTTAGGGACCTCCAAAATTGTTTTCAATTTTTTTTTTTAGGTAAAAGACAGATTTGTAAGTTGTATCTTAACATTATCTCGGTAAGGCGCAGCTTGTAAAATCTAGAACTAACTCCTTGAAGTATATCGCATGAATCTATTTGGCACAAACAACTGTCGTATTTTTGTAGTTACGCATCGTTTAAGAAATTTTTTTTCCCAATTCAAAAAAATGTAATCAAACGTTCCGGAAAGCGCGCGATCCGGAGTCAATCAGTGAGACAATCTGTGATATTTACATAATATATTCCTTGTTTTACAATACAAAATTTTATGTTTTTCAATTCGTATTGAAACAATGAAATGCCGTTATGGAATAAAAATATTTTCAAACTTTTTAAATTATTTTGGTATATTCCAAATTGATAAATATTTATAAGAAGAGTAGAAATTGTTAAGAGTTTGCAATTCAGTTTCGATCTGCGAGCATGTGAAAAATAATTCATGAACTGCTAATTTTTATTACACTGATTTTTCCTATACATATATAGGTTAAATACAATAACATTGAAATTGTTAAAAGTTTAAAAAGGGGAATGTAAAATTCGCTAATACTACAAGTGCACATTGATTCCTATATATAGGAAAAATCAGTGTAATAAAAAATTAGCAGTTCAGTCGCTATAGCCTAATGAGATGTACTGAAAGATGATTTATTTTTCACATGCTCGCAGATCGAAACTGAATTGCAAACTCTTAACAATTTCTCCTCTTCTAATAAAATTATTATTAAAAAAAATTATTAGGTACTTTGGTGAGCATCGAACAAGAAACATTTTCTGTTCGAAGTTTGTTGTTACAAAAATTGCGACACTACAAACATACAAATATTCAAAAAAAAAAATTCAAAAAAAATTTTGAATTCGAAAAAATCATAGTAACCTTTGAGCGTTACACGCAAACATTTCTGTTTAATTATTATATTAAATAGAAATACGATCAGGCACTTCCATCCAATCTACCGTATTTTCTCCTAACAGGTTAACTTCCCGAAGAAGTTTATAATCAGCTGCGTGATTTATTTTATGATAACCGAACATCGAAAAATAAGGAGATTGTCCAGTAGATTCATGTACTGATGTTCGGAGCGCGCTCCCTATTTGAGGTAAAAATTTATCCCAAGTAGTATGATTATCTTTTACGTACGCCCTAATAGCTGCGATAATTGACCGATTAACTCGCTCCGATGCGTTACTCTGAGGCGAATAAAGTGCGGTTCTGATATGTTTTATTCCAAATTCTTTCGTTAAAGCGGTAAACTCTTTACCAACAAATTGAACACCGTTATCGGAATGTATCGACTCTGGTACGCTGAAAAGCGGAAATAACTCATCACGGAAAACGTCGACAATTTTACTCGCCGTGGCTTTAGGCAATGTTTTTAAGTAAACAAATTTGGTTAAATTATCTAGGACAATTAATATGACGGTTTTGCCCGAAGTCGACCTCGGATATGGCCTAGTAAATCTACGAATATCTTTTGCCAAGGCCTTTCAGATATGGTTGAATTTGCTAACGGTGGGCGTAAACATTGATTCGTCGATTTACTCTGTTTACATATTTGACAATTGGATATGTAGTAATATACTTGAATAGACATTTTCGACCAATAATACAACCGACGTAATCTTTCAAGACTTTTCTTGATACCACCGTGAGCTCCATTAGGACTGTCATGTTCTCTCTGAATTAGCTTTATACGGTGACAGTCTGGAATCCACAATTTTCATGAGGGAACGTCTGATATGGGAATATGCTTTGTAGGTTCAATTCTGATGAATATTTTTCTTGTGTGGATACGCATATTGGGGTAAGAAATTGGATCAGATTCAATTTTGTTACGCAGCTCGATAAACATTTGGTCGGTAATAGCGTCTGGGTCGAAAAGATTCACATCATGAAGCATCCGTTCTGATTCAAGTTCAATTAATTCATCGCAGTACGCTCTGGATAAGGTGTCAGCAACCACGTTGTCTTTGCCTTTCTGATGAATGCCAATGCCAATGCATGCATGCCAATGATTTTAATTTGGTTTTGTGTTGGGTAAATTATTTTAACTTCAAATTTCCAAAGATAACGCGCCAATAAACACAGCCTGCGTTGTAAAGTCGTTCATCACAATCCAAAATGTCCAGCTATTGCGGTGGCCACCATATTCGCCGGACTTAAACATAATAACAAATTTTTGGGGCTGGCTCACCCGTAAAATATACGAAGGAGGGAAACAGTATGATACTAATACCGTAGACAGACACAGAGTTAATCGCGATTTTCAGTTATCATTTTTGTCAAAAATCGCGTTGTGGAAACAAAATAATCCGGTTTAGGAAATTCAATTTTGAAATATAGAACGTTACACTTACAATAAATATATACGAATTTTCATTTCCCACAAAATATTTATTTCATTTTTAAAAATGTTCTTCCATAAAGGCATCACTTTGGTGCTTATAATACGAATCAGCTATACCTATATATCTTTCCATTATCATCCTTTAAAAGCAGTTTGCACTCTAACAGCTCATTAACAATACATATTGCCAAATCAATTTCCCGTTATAACGTTTACACTTTAATACAATGTACTTACTGTACAGATATGCCAAAAATGAGTTTGCTGCATGCAGTGACATCTACTTAAATCGAAAGGCAATACAACACAAAAGGTTTACTTAGGGCCAGCAAGGCGAACCGGGCTCAGCTAGTATAGAATAAATAATAAAAAAAAACTTACGATTTGAAATTTTGTTTTTAACTGATGACATTCTATCAGCAAATTCAACAATTAACAAACTTTTAGAACTTATGCATAAATTTGGATGCGAACAATAGAACTAAGTACAATTCGGTGGCAATATGATATAAGGGAATAACTCTAAAATTCGCATTTTTCAGGAAAACGTTTTTAAAAGAGTTTTTTGAATTCTTGCTTTTTTAAATGATTATTACGGTTGTTTGTAGTTGCTGGATTATCACAAATATGGAGATTTCGAATTTGAAATAATACGTAAAAGGGTAAAACTTGAGTTATTCCCTTATGTCATATTGCCACAGAATTTGAATATCAAATGCATCACAAATACAATTTTGTCAACTAGTAGTAGTATCTGAAAAAATACAACACTTGGTCATCTACGTTTTATTTTAAACAAAAAAATGTGAGTAACAAAGTAAACGTTATTTCTTATTTTGACCGAAGAAAAACGTCCCCGATTGCTCCCGATGTTAAAAAAGCATGTTTTTTTTAAAGCTATTATTCATTGATAATGTGACAATAGCATTTAATGTTACCATTTATTGCCAAATGCAAAATGGTTTATTGAGATGAAAATTAGAACAAACATTTTAAAGCCGGTCCAGGTTTGAGAAAATTATTTCAAAAACAAAATGTTTACTAAATAAAATAAAATTCTTGGTTTGGGCCTCAATTTATCCAAATATCGCATGATCTACATTACATACATACCAGCTATGATTCACCAAAATAAAGGTAATTTTTTGATGGCCCTTTTGGTTTTAAGGTTTGGTAAAAGATCTTTTGTGCTTGAATAAAGGTAATAGTAAATCCTATAAGTTGAGAGTCGATCCACAACCAATAGTTTTTGGGCTATTATGTAAAAATAAATCGTACCACATCGAACAACATTCCTTTGATATGCTATGCCTCAGCAGGTATACAAAAATCCCTATCCCTAGAAATCGTCCCTTAAAATAGTTGGGACGTACATAATCTCTTGTATAAATCATGTAACATATATATGCGTTGCTGTACGCTGTACCTATGTATATATATATACATATACATATTATGTAAACGAATTTATAGCGTTAGATTTTAAAACACAGAATGAAATACTTGAATGTACAATTAGCTTATAAGAGAGAAGGTGGAATTATAATTACATTTTTAACTTTGTTTCTCGGTTTCGTTTTAAAACCAAAAAACTTGCTAAGCAACTTTCTCGTAAGAAGTCTTCTTCTCTCAGGAATGTGGTGGTGTCTCTATGGGTTTTATGATTTTTTCTTGTGCTTGTGTTTATGTGCATTCGAAGACAAAAAAAAAATGTATTTTAATACATTATTTTGGTTTTTAGTATTCGTGTGTGTTTTAGATCTTGTCTTGGGTATTATATATAATTTTATATAATACCTACCATAATATAGTACTTATCCCCGTTCGGCTTAATATTGTATACATTTAGTTTGTTGTCTTAAGAAATTTTAAAGAAATATTTAAGCTTTTTTATGTTGTGGTTGTTGTTATTTTTGCAAGAAGAAGATACTTACTATATGTACATAATATAAATTATTTGATTTGGAAAATTATTATCTTCTCAATTGTGTGACAACAAAAGTGTGAAATGAAATTTTCTTGTTGTATCGATTTTTATAAATGGTGGTTGGTTGGCATTTTTATTTAAAATTTAGTATGTTCGTTGGTGCAAGCTGTTATAATGTATCTATAAAATTTGGCCGACCAACTAAATCGTAATAACAGTAGGTACGTAACAGTATACTACGTACAAAGTTGATACAAAAATTGGGTTAATTTTTAAGTGGACATGTTGTACTCACCTACATTCCGTTTAATTTTATTATAGACATATTCTATTTCTTATGGTTTGGGGTTGTATAACCAACTTCGGAGTAGATTCATTAGCAATGGTGTCTGGGAAACTCAACCAAATGAGTTATTTGAAACTGCTGAATGATGTCGCATTGGTAGCTGCAGCAAAAATGATTGGACTTGACTTTATACTTCAGCAGGTCAATGGCCCCAGCCCATAAAATTTTTGTAGAGACCAAGTTTTTAAATGATTTGGACCAACAACGCATAAATTTGCCATCGCAAAGCCCGGATTAGAACATATAAGAAAATGTTTGAGCTTATTTGAAACCAAATATACGTACCATATTGAATTGAACGAAGCAAGCAAGAATTATGGGGTGAGATTGTTGGGTGTGAAGTAAAACAGCCATAGAATTTATTTCTAATGTATTTGACAGCATTCCCAGAAGACTAAATAAGGTCATATTAAATGAAGGTGGGCAGACTAATTATTAAATTTGAATAAAATAAACAAAATGATCAAAATTAGCAACGTTTTTTATTAAAACTGTCCCAACACAAATACTTTTGCAGCAGAGTAAATTCGTTATTAAATAGTTAATTACATTGCAAAAAAAAAATGAAAAATCAAAAAAATTAACTCAATTTTATAATCTAGTAAAGATAACTAAAATATTTTTTCCATGAGCACAAGTAACACAAGTATATGAGTATGTCTATGTATTATGCGCGATGATAAATATTTATTTGAAATTTTTAAAAATATGAGTTACCATTCTTAATATGTATTTTTTCACACGCCGGCCGTGACTCAGAAAAAAAATTCCATTAAATCCGAACGTCATTAAATCCGAACGTGCAAATGAGAGATGATTCACGTTTTTGTATTGACATACTACGAATAACTTTCTAGTTACAAAATTGTTTATTACATTTTTTGTTTGTTATTTTGTAATTTAAGGATTTATGTATATGTATTATTAATGGAACCTGTTAAAATTTGCGATGTTATTCTATCGAAAGGTAATCGACATTCTTCATTTGTAGTTAGTCGAACTTACATGTATTTTAATAAATGTCTGGAATAAACATAACTTTAAGTGTTTCAAAGTATGCCAAACTGAAACAATAAGGTAATTTTGGTTATTAAACTAAATGACATTTAATTAATTGTATAACTACAGTTCTTATAAAATGTCTTCATCTATGAATAACTTTCGATTTTTGTATTCGACTTGCGATCTATTCGCAATTCGCATTGATGAGGGAGTTTAACCGAATAAATATGTGGAAAAGGAAACTCCGTCTGTGTCCTCCTCTGATGTGATCTATATTGTTGGGTATTGGGGGTTCAACAAATTTAAAATCGCGTTCCAACACGTGGAAATCAAGTTCCTGTGTGCTTCGGTTTCGAATTCTGAGTTAACCGGAAATCCACGAATACAATAGGGTTCATCACATCTAAATTCACAACACAAAGGCCCACAGGAGCAGGAAACATTTCAATCCTAGATACACATAAGAGAAAACAACACAACGTATCTATATCTATTTCTAAACCAACATAAAAGAACAAGTTTGGTTGGCTTTTTACTCGTTGATCTTCAATAAAATCGGTAATTTAATAATATCGGTTATTTTATAATGATCTTTACAACATTAAAAAAATAAACTTAGATTTAGTCACAAAAGCTCTAATCTGGGATTAAATACAATGTTTGTTATTATAAAGATGTGCCGCGTGCTTCATCCAAATCCGCCGTATGTACACCAAATCACACGGACGAATGAACAGACCATTCAATAATTGTCTATAAGAACATATTCTCAAAACAAAAACATAAAATGTAAAAATCAAGTTTAGCTTAACATACTCGTATTCTGTTCCATAGTCAAAACTATCTAATCTGAACCCTGAATAGCAGGATATAAACTTTGTAATAGTTGCAAAAAAAGATATCACCTATTAAATGCGTAACACAATTCAAAACATGTTTGTGAAGTTATCCCAGAAAGAAAAAATTGAGTCAGGCAACTCTCGTAAAGTTTTATACATCAAGCATTCTTTTGTGAAGTTAGCCCAGCCCTGAATCTTTTTTACTTTTCCCACTATAACAAAGTTATATTGGGTAAGTATTGTAATCGCGAAAAAAATTGTATTCCAGATTGTCACATTTCTCGACGAATTAGGTTACCAGGACCCCGAAACACCGATCAGAAAAATGTCGTGTCCGTCCTTCCGTCCTTCCGTCCGTCCGTCCGTCCTTCCAGTCGCACATTTTTATTATTTTTATTTCGCCTCCCATTCTCACAAATGTTTATAGTTTTGGTCGAAATTTTGCACAAAGATAGATTTCAGTAATAAGCAGTGTGTGTTACCTTTTAGGTCCATTCGGGTGTAGAATAGAGGGGGTTGCAGTGGAAGAGAAAACTGCCAAACAGATTTTCTCAAAAACGAGACCGACGATTTTTTTGTTACGTTGATGATAAATTTGACAATTTATCATCAACTTGTTCACAAAATTTGAAGTCGATTGAAGCATTGCGTGGTGGTCATTTTGACAAAAAGGAGTAATATAAATTTGTTTATCTGTTTACCGAGGTAATATCGAACTTTCCGAAGAAACATTTCTCTACAGTTAATACACCTTGCAAATTCCAGCAATTGTTCCCTAGGTGTCTTCAAGATAAAATGAATAGATTGCCGTGTAATATGGAATTTTAATTTTTAAATTTACCTAAAATACTTTGCTGTGGCACTATTCTGGTTTTCCCGGGGAATTGCGAATTGGGAATTGATTTATTGTCAGTTTTTAGTATATTTTGATTTTCTTTTTTCCAAAGCATACTGAGCGTTTGGTATTTTATTCATGTTTTGGGAAAAAATAATTCCCAGCCAAATTTTTAGGGAAAAATAAACAACAAAATTGCTATGAAATGGAACTATTTTTCCCCAAAATTTAGTATGCTTTGGAAAAAAGAAAACCAAAATACACTAAAAACTGACAATAAATCAATTCCCAATTCGTAATTCCCCGGGAAAACCAGAATAGTGCCACATTATCAACAATTAAAAATAATTATATCTAGTGAGCTTTTAAATATAGCAAGATATTCCCGTTTCTATGACATTGACATTTTTGGCATTGACATTTCTGTGACGTTTTATTGACATTTTATGGCATTTTAATGATTGAAATTTCAACGATATGTTGATCGATACATTATTTGTGAATTCTTTAATAAAATCGCCTTTAAAGGTATTATTTCTGAGTAATAAATTCTCTTGTTATTCAAAGTCGTATATACATAATGATAATTAACGTTAATTCTGATTTTGTATTATTTGTGTTTTATTATTTTTGTATTTTCGAATGGTCCACATCGATGCCCGTCCAGACTCAAGTACTGAGTAAAGAATTATATCGGCAAATCCTCACGTTGCTCACATAATATTGTGATCTGAACCAGAGATTGAAAAAAAACTCTAAAATACAGTACTTTAGTGTTTTGTTTTGTATTTCCATGAGAACAGTACGAAAACACAAACATAATCTGTGAAACACAATACATTATCTTCGATTTAATGTTTGTGAATTAATACACAAACCAAATTCCATACGCTTAATGTTAAATGCAAGGTTCACAAACACAAAGATAGGAAACTGTACATTGTGCACATGCATTATTATTTCTTTTGTTTTACTGTTCTACGTACACTACAGTGTTACCACTTTGATACAATTGTATCAAATTTGGTACATTTTTCCGCCCCAAGAATTTCGGTACGTACCTTTTAACTTTGGTACATTTCTTTGAATACTTCTACTTAATTTGTGTTATTTAATTACATATACAAGAAGTTCGTTTTTTTAACACGGTTTACAATATAAACTTATGCATTCACTACCAAAATTGATCCAAACTGTTTCGCGTAGTTCAATAAAAGCGCAACAAATAAAATGTGGTCGCACGAAATCCACAGAATACGTAAACACAATAATTTGGCCGTATACCGCAGAAAAAATCAGCAAAATTCTTCAACAAAAATTTTCACTTATTATAGATGAAACTACCGATCTAACGACAGAAAAATGCCTGGCAATAATTTGCAGATATTTCGATCCAACATCTCAAAAAATTATTAATAATTTTTTCGGCTTGATAAAATTAAAAAAGTCTACCGCGACAGAAATTTTTGATTTATTGAAAGTACATTTTCATAAATTTAATATAAATTTTGAAAATTTAATAGGCGTCGCCAGTGATAACGTGTCAGTTATGGCAGGTAATTTTAATGGTGTTTATGCAAAAATTAAAGAAGTACAAAAAATGTTTTCTTTTTGGCTGTACATGCCACTCCATTTCTCTTTGCGTAAACGCCGCCTTAAAACATTTTCCCAGGCTATCGAAAGAAACATTAGAAACGTTTATAATCACTTTTCACACAGTCGCAAACGACTAAACGAATATTCTACGTTTCAAGCGGATTTCAATATTCAAAATCACAAAATTTTAAAATTTTGCAAAACTCGTTGGCTTTCACTTGAGATTTTAAGAATTTTAGAGCAATGGGAGGCCTTATTTTATTTTGTATTGCTTCAAAGTAAAGGATAAAACTGATTCTGCCCACGATATCCTCGAATTCCTTACGAACGGCGAATTTAAATTATATTTGCTATTTTTATCATTTATTTTAAAAATTGTGAACGATGTTAACAAAATTTTTCAGTCTGAAAAAGCCGAAATGCAAAACGTTTGTTAAACAATCAAACGCGTTTATTTGGAAATTTCAAAAAAGTTTCATCGTTTTGGACAACATTAATCTAAAAGTTGATGTTAGAGATACTAACAAACATCTCCCAATTACCTAAATGTTTTTTTTTCATTTGAGGAAACATTTTTAGCAGAAAACAAATTTAAAATCGCGAGCTTTGCTGCCAAATAAAAAAAAGTTTTCAACTTAATGACAGCAAATTGGGAATTCTAAAATTTTGAAATGTAGCTGAAATTGTAGCCGGAACTATGCCAACAATTCGACCTTTGTTAAACAATTATCCTTTTAAAAAAACGAATGTCTCAATTGAAACACTAAATGAACAGTGGCGAAGCTTAATTGGAAATAAAAATTTGTTGACACACATGAATTCTGATGACGCTGTTCAAAATTGGATCAAAGTTAAAAATTTAAAAAATAATTTAGAATTTCCTATTTGTACAGAATTAGCCGACTACATCCTAACACTGCTGTCGTTGCCGCACAGCAGTGCAGCAGCGGAAAAGGCCTTCACATTAAATTTAATAAAAAATAAGAAAACAGATCATCTTGATAATAATATTTACTATTAGTAATGTGATGTTTACTAGAACATTAGTTAAAGTAAATATGGATACAGATATATACCGGAAGAAGATTTGGGAAAATTTGCTGCGAAATTTAAATTTAAAGACGCTGCTTTTGAGCCATATTAAGTTTCATTTGTTGTATGTTTCAACTGTTGAATCAAAACTGATTATATTTGTGATATGTACTACGAAAATAATTGTGATTTTTGCAAATAAAAACCTTGAAATGATTTTATATTTTTGCTTTCTTATGATTTTATTTTTGGTACTTTATTTTCAAAAAAATGTATCAAATTTGCTACTAATTTCAAGTTTCCAAGTGGTAACACTGCGGTACACATACAGTATTTTCTCTTTTTGTGTTTGTGTATGCAATCTAATACGCAAAAAAATACGAAATACATTACAAGTTCTGTATATTTAGTTAGTGTACTTTTGCATTTCAAACAAACAGTGCAAATTAATAAAAATGCCGCGTCCAAAAAATTTTGCTTTACATGATTTGTTTGGAGAAAATGATAAGAATGAAATATTCTGCAATAATGGTAAATGTTCTAGTAAAATTTTAAACAAACATACTGGAAATTTAGAAAGGCATCTAAAAGTGGCTCATTCGGAGTTATATTCTAATTACATAAAATTAAAAAAGTAATAACCCACACTTAGCTCAATCAAAAGTAAAGTACACTAAATATACAGAACTTGTAATGTATTTCGTAGTTTTTTGCGTATTAGATTGCATACACAAACACAAAAAGAGAAAATACTGTATGTGTACGTAGAACAGTAAAACAAAAGAAATAATAATGCATGTGCACAATGTACAGTTTCCTATCTTTGTGTTTGTGAACCTTGCATTAAACATTAAGCCTATGGAATTTGGTTTGTGTATTAATTCACAAACATTAAATCGAAGATAATGTATTGTGTTCTATTGAGGTACCGTATCATTCCGTACAGTTTTTTTTTCAATCTCTGATCTGAACAAACGACACAAATTTTCAGAAAATAAATTTTTGAACATTTTGCATGCTATCTGAATGGAGTAAATTAAATTCTTAATGACTTTCAACGGTATACTAGAGATGTATAACTGGATCTAATTGTTAATGGTTGAAGATGAAAAATGGCGAATGTGACTTTGATTGCTGCTCAACACATGTCAGTTCTGAATAATCTAACATTATTTGTGAGTCTGTGATTTAGCGGTATGAGAGTAGATTTATGTTGTCGTGAAATTTAAGAAAAACATATTGTGCCTGTCCAAAATATCGAAGAAATGTTTATGAAATATAAATGGTTGGTTTGGTGATCTTTGACGGATGCTTTCTGGGAAAAGTATCGTCCGAGAGTCGGATAGACCCAATTAGTAGTTACATTTTTTTTTTGCTTTATATTTACAATAATTGAAAATGATTACAATGGGGCATGCTTATAGTAACAATATTCGCCGCTGTTTTTAAATGCAGCACCCTCGGTAAAATTAGAATGTCAAATGGTATTAGTGTTTTGTATCGAAACTGTATTGTGAATTTAATAACACAAAAGAATTTTTATATTTTAAAATGTTTATAAGTCGTTTAGCGACGCGTTCGAACTTCGTAGCCATAAAATTAAATGTTAAACATTATTGTAACCTTTATCACGACGGTAATGACATCTGATGTGCGGAAACAAACTCTTTTTGCATGCCCCATAAGCTTAATACTATATTTTTTAAATATGTATTCAAATTTATATAATTTGTAATAAACTATTTTAATTTTTTTTTAATTCCTTAGAAGTTCAGTCGCTCGAACCTAAAAAGGTTATAACGCAACTTCACGATTTCATTATTTATTTATTTAATTATTTTTTAATTCTTTAATGTTTTACTTTTAATAATTTACGCTAGATTCATTTCCGATTGATTTAATTTATTAATTTTACAAACAATTAAGAAAAAATTCATATAATTCATTTATAATTAGCTAGTTCTAAAAATATTATATATAGATACACCTGTTTAGTTTACAAACTAAAAAGTAGGAAACCCAACAGGATGTAATCGCATTACCGGCGGTCATTCCTTGGCTCATTCTGAGAAAAAAATCGTACAAAAATGAGGGGGGAGGGGTCCATTTTTTATATCCTTTGAGATACAGGCTGTTTAAAAAAATTGTTTCAGAAAAAAGTACACCCAAATATTAAACTGTAACTTCTAAAATATTTATCGGAGAACAACCAACTTAGCCTTATTTGAATGATATAATTGTATAGGCACTTATTAGGACTTAAGTGGTTATCTTGCAACTGCATCCATTTAAGAGCTATGATGCTTTAAAGCAGGGTTGTGGAGTCGGAGTCGGAGTCGGGAGTCGGAGTCGGGAGTTTGTGCAGTTTTAATCGATTTTTGCAGGAGTCGGAGTCGGACCGGACAAAATTGAGCCGACTCCGACTCCAAAAAAAAAAAAATAAACACTAATTCGTTTTATAACTTCATGCATGTGTGTGTATGAATTATTTTGTTGTATATGAATGTATATAAAAACTATAACAGAAATGAGAAAACGTTACAATAAAATAGAAAGAAATAGAAAACTATTGCGCAGGGGATTAACATTTTTATATATAATAGATGATGTTCTACTGAAATATGTATTAACGTTAATAGTTTGCAATCCTCTGACACTTCGTTCCTTTCTTTCTATATTGTTTTAAATTTTATTTTGTGATAGAGCGAAATGAGAAAGAACACCAGATGTAATTATATTTCCGTTGAATTTGAATGGTGATGAAATTTTTAATCTAACCTGAGCAAGAAACAACAAATTTTCGCTATTAATTGCAGCTATTCTAACAAATTTTCGTTACTTCTGTAGGAGTCGGAGTCGACTTGTAAATATTTACCGCAGTCGGAGTCGGGTATTTTTTCCCCGACTCCACAACCCTGCTTTAAAGTAAAAAACAAAATGTTTCTTATGAAATTGAGTTTTTTCAAAAAATCCGTTATAATTTTTTTTTTTACTTAATTTTAACTCGCCATCATTTCCCTTATAATTCTCATTAATTTTTACTAGTTGGAATAAGTTTATTTATACTGCAGTAAATCCTAGCTTAGCTAGCTTGATTAATAATATTTTGTGGTTAACCGTATCAAAGACCTTGCTTAAGTGTAGAAAAGACACCCACAAATCAATCCTTGATCAACAGTCCTACTGAGGAAATCCATAAAGTCCAAACATGCCGCCGTTATATTTAAATTCATAGTGAAGCCAAATTGCTGTTTACTAATTATGCCATTCAATATTAAATCATGGTTGATTCTTTCTAAAATTATTTTTTTTAGAACTTTTGATATCGCAGTCAAAATAAAAATGGGTCTGCAATTCGCAAGATTAATTTCATCTGCAGATTTGTATTCCGGTCCAACTTTGGCAGTTTTACAACAATCAGGAAAATTCCAGAATTAAACGACTCATTGATATACTTTACGAATAAAGAGCTTACATAGTTAACGATGTACTTAATAACTTTTGTATATACATTATCAACACCAATAGCTACATTTGAATTTAGACTGAAAACAATATTCTTTTCTTCACTATCCACTGCGGGCCGCAGCTCAAACAAATGCTTAACGTCGTAATGTATGTATGTATATAACCAAAATCAATCATATTTGGTTTTTAAAAATGACCAGTAATATCCTTAGTAGCGTTTATGAAATACTAATTGAAGTGCTCAGCTATTTTCTTGCTCATTAATTAGTAACTAATTGGTTCCCAATTTTAATAGACGAAACAGCCTTATTATTTTGAGCTGGTATCGACTTTTTTTGTATCATAACTGGTATACATGGTTTCCAATTTTTTAAATGAAAACTCTTAAATTTAATAAAAATACATTAAATACGACTTGTTTAGCATTTTGTTGGTTTAATGAACTTTTGTTTTTTTTTTTTTCAAATTATTAGTCATTTGTAGTTTTTTTAAAAACTTATAATGTACTCCATTATTTTATTAAAAAAATATTATCACATACAAATTCAAAATACACTTTCAAACCAAAAGTATGAAAATTCAGGAAAGTTTCATAGTCAAAAAAATACTTATAACTGGTATTCATGGATGTACAATTGTCCCATGCATGTACAATTTAACTAATGCCGAACTAATAAAATACACAACCGAATGCTACGCAGGTTCACAACGGACTAAATATAAAAGTCACAAATGATAAATAAAACAAAATCAAAATAACGGTGTTATTTCAAAAATAAAAACAGGTTTGGGTCAATTGATACATGAATACCAGTTAAGGGAAAATAAAAAATAAAATTTTGTCTGTTAGTATTATTATAACTGCTAAAATTATGCATGTATCAATAAATATATTAAAATGAATTAAGAAGAAAAAAACTATATGTTTGTGGGTTCCACAAAATCCTTTGATGTGATCCACTCGAGCGATTGCTTCCAAATTTTGCACGAATACTTTTTAGCAGTCAAGAAAAAACATAGAGGATTAGTAATCAAAAATTGTTACCCATTCCTCAAGCTCCCCTGTGAGGAGGCATTTACAAGTGATATTTTTAAAATTTCACCGATTGAGCTGATTTTTTGATATTTAGTGCAAAATTAAAAATGGACACGTATTATTATTTTTTTAACTGTTTGGAATAATAATAATTTGTGACTATTATAAAGAAGCCTAAGTAGCCAACTTACACCGAAAAAAAAAAGTTGGTGTACTTGAAAAAAAAATAGATTGATTCGATGAATATGACATTGATAATGCTCCAAGTCAAACAGGTCGTCAAAAAGAGACTTATTCTTCTTATTGATAAATTTGATTTTTTCACTGAAAAAATATAAAAAAATATTTTAACCACAGGTGTTACGTGAGGTTTTGAAAATATTTTTTTAATTTTATGTAAAGCTTGCATCAAAATGAATATAAGTTTACTTAAACAAAATAAAAAAGGCACCTTTAATTCAGAAATTTTGAAAAACATTCCTTAAAATTGCTGCATGTTTCATCAAGTTCCATACCCGATTTATTATTACTGTAAGGCGATTATCATGAAATTGATGACTTTGTTTCAAAATTAGCAAACTGTATTATCAAAATGAGGAAAGCAACATATGAATGGATTTCTTCATTGATGATTTGACCACCATTCTTTTTTTAAACAGCAATATATTTATTTATTTATTTAAACCTACAGTAAAGTACAATCGGTAATAAGAAATTATAATGCAATACAAAAATATTAATAATAAGTTAATGGTACAAACAATGTTAATTATCAATAGCAAAAAATTTAAATAACTCATTTCTAAACGAATTTCTTGACATATTAAAATCAAAAATTTCAAAAACATAGTTAAAAATTTGCGACATTCTCAAGACTGGTTCAGAAAGTGCGTAGTTTGTCGTAACAGAATCAATGTGTAAGAAACCGTCTCGTCGCCGCAAACAACGCGTAGGAGCGTAAAAATTTAAACGCGTAAGTATTTCATCACAATCAATTCGTGAGGTCAAAACATCGCGCACAAAGATAGCTGATGCTATGTCTCTTCGGTGATTTAATCGTTGTAATTTTAATAAATTACAGCGATCTTTATAAGGCAGAAGAACATAGTTATTCACTCTATCAGAAGGTAGACCACGAAGAGCATACAGTACAAATTGCTTTTGAACACTTTCAATTCTATCTGAATGACACTTATAAAATGGTGACCAGATCTGAGAAGCGAATTCAAGAATAGACCGAACAAAGGACACATATAAAGATTTTAGTGTAAGCGGGTCACAAAAGTCTTTACAATTACGCTTAATGAAGCCTAACATAATGTAAGCCTTAGCAATAATAGAATCAATATGTTTTGTAAAGGAAAGATCAGAAGAGAAAATTATACCCAAGTCAGACATGAACTCAACTCTGTCAACCACCATATTATAAAGAAAATACTGCTGAAGAATAGGTGATCGCTTTCTGAAAAAAGAGATAACCTTACATTTGGCCACATTCAACAACAATTTGTTGTTAAACGACCAACTGCAAAATGTGTTCAAATCACTTTGTAACTTTAAACAATCAGAAAATGAAGAAATCGGAGCGAATATTTTCATATCATCTGCGTAAAGAAGGCAATGTGCAAATTCAAAACACTCCACAACATCATTAATAAATAATGAGAACAGAAGTGGACCAATGTGACTACCTTGCGGTACTCCAGAAGTTACACGAAATAAATGAGAAGCAGAATCATTAATCTTAACGTATTGTGACCGGCCAAACAGATAAGATTCCAACCATTTGATAGGGATGAACTCACAATTTAGTTTCTCTAGCTTATAGATAAGAATTGAATGATCAATTTTATCAAAAGCTTTTGAAAAGTCAGTGTAAACAACATCTACTTGTTGCCGGCCCTCGATTCTGCTGTATAAATGTCCACAGAATGCAGTCAAATTGGTAATTGTAGATCTTCCCGGATAAAACCCATGTTGTGCAGGCAAAATAAGAGATTTCACATGAAAAAACAAAAATTTCTGCACCATGGCTTCGAAAAGTTTGGGAATAGCAGAAAGAATAGCAATTCCTCGATAGTTGCTAATTTCACATCTTTTGCCAGATTTAAAAAACGGACGAATGAAGGATATTTTCCAGGGATCAGGAAAAATCCCAGTCCGAAGGCTTTCATTAAAGATGTGAGTAAGCGGAAGAGCTAAACTTTCTGCACAATTTTTTATGAGGATGGGTGGAATGCCATCATGGCCAGCCCCCTTATTTACATCAAGAAGAGACAAGCAATCATAAACCTCCGTTTCAGTGAATTTTAATAAATTGTAATCAGTACGATTACAAGCTAATGGAGACGTGTTATGTGATGAAAATGATATCGCGGATGGTTCGTACACGGACTCAAAATATTTGGCGAATAGATTGCAGATGTCAGGGAGTTGACTCGCCAATGAATTCTGATAAATCATCGGTGAAGGAAACCCAACTGCTTTCCTTTTACCATTGAGGAAATTCCAGAATTTTCTTGGATTGGACGTTAAGTCCACTTCAATCTGCAAAATATAGTTATTATATAGGAACCAATTTAAAATTTTAAATTCTTTTCGAGCTGCATCGAATCTAGAATAAAACTCAGCACCATGTAGCCTATATAATGAATGAAATTTGTTACGCCGTTTTTCCAGGCGCAGTAGTTTCCTATTGTACCATGGTTCACGAAACCGAGGTTCATTTTTAATTAAAGGGACATACCTTTCAACACCAGTCTTGAGTAGTTCATTGAACAAAGAAACGGCTTCGTTCAAGTTATTCCCACGCTTAAGGAACTCCCAATTAGAGTTGACAAGAAATTCGTTTAAAGAAATGTAGTCAGCATGCCTAAAATCAAAATGAAAAGAATTATCAAGGGAAAAATTAGTATTGCATTTTTCATGAAAAATATTTATTATTATTGGAGTATGGTAGACACTCCCACATCCAGTAAAATCCTCACATGAAGAAATATCCGAATACATAACATCAGATGAAAATACTAAATCCAATAGTTTTCCTCGACTGTTGCATATCTGGTTCAATTGCTTGGTTGCTATACTCGCAAAATAATCGGTGATGGCCAATGCTTTTTGATCGTTAGAAGAGGGCGTGAGAACACCATCAACATCAAACCAAACAATGTCTGGAAGATTTAAATCACCAATGATCATGAGTTGTTCATCAATATGCACGGCAGACATAACTGAATTGAAAAAATCAATAAATTCCAGATAAACTTCTAAAGTTGATCCACAGGGCACATATACAGCGACCACGAAGATAAAAGAAATATCGGCTTTAATACGTACAGCCATAATATCGTATACCGGATGACACGGTTTATGTTCTTAAACTGCCGTTTCATTAAAATTGATACTCATTTCATTACTCGGAATACTAACGTTATAACATAATTATATATATATATATATATATATATATATATATATATATATATATATATATATATATATATATATATATATATATATATATATATATATTATATATTATATATATATATATATATATATATATATATATATATATATATATATATACATATATATAATAACTATATAAAATTTTGGAACTAAAACACATTTCAAGGGACCGTTGCAAAAACATTTCTACAATAAATGACAACAACAAAAATTTATGCAACTCAAACAATTTATTAAAGTCAAAACTTTTTTGAATTACAAAAATTAACATACATTTCGATTATGTTTTGGCTTAAGATATTCAATATCTCTATTATAAAACTTCACTTAAAAACGAATCCACCATCGTTAAATAAATAATTTAATTAGTAAAACTAAAAACAATTTCAATTCGCTGATTTCCCACTCTATTTAGGTTTCATCGAAAGTTAGCACCAAAAAGTGCAACGTTTGAGACCAACTAGTGACCTATTCCCACTAAATGTGGCATTTTGACGAATAAATAGTTGGAAAATGATATTCGCAATCTACGTTCGCGCTGCTTGCTCGGAATTAGGGATGTTATCTTCACGTATATCATAAAGCACGATTGATCTTTTATTTTTTCCTCACAGATTTGTAGTATTTTTGGTATAAATAGTTGGTATCCATCTAGAAAACTGCCCGCATGTAGATATAAATGCTGCAAATCAATGTTGATCTGAAAAAAAAAATTCATTATTTGTTGTATTAATCATAACTATTTTTAAACATTATTGCATACCAATTTATACCCCAATGGACTTTTATATTGTTTCCAGTGGTTTGTTTTCTCTGACTTCGTTTTAGACATTTTAATGAAATTATTCACTATATATGCTGCCGTTTCTACCCAATGACTCTCTAAGTCTTTCCAGGAGCAATTATTTCGCTCGATTTCTTCTACATGTATTTCTATAGATTCACCTACTTCTATATTGAGAAGAAAGATATATGAAAATCACGGTTGCAATTAGTTTTTATATACATCAATCACGTAAACTTGTTGGCGAATATCTCTCTTATCTAAATTTTCAGACATAAAAAGAAAATATCTTACCAGAAGCATGTAGGTGAGCAAATGGCTTTTCGCAGTTAGAAACGTTATATGACCTTTTACCCTGAACTCCACTTTTTTCAAAACGCTTTGCTTATTAAAAAAAATACTAAATAATAGCCCCTTCCGTTTACATCGATGGCACTTTAAATACCAAGTGCTCTGCAAAAAAATAATGTTTACATTTTAAAAGCTATTTAAAATATAAGGCTTTTAATTTACCAGTTGCTCCGAGCTAAAAGTATTAATAATATTTTCCGATAATTATTTTGCCATCGTAACTGACATACAAATTCCGTTAGCTACTAGATAATTCAAAATTAATTTTTTCAAAAATTTTCAGATGCTGTCGTTTAGCCTTTAGCACGCAAATTATCCATTATGCTCAATGTTCGTTCTACAGCAAAACCGACAAAATAAAATTAAAGCAAAAATCAAAGTCAACAAAAATGTTTATACGATGAGTCATATTATGGCGATACAAACACAAATAAAACCTACTATTTAGTAGAAATACTACATACATACGTACTATAAACTTGCATAACAACTTTTCTGATGATTTATAAATATACGTTCTTTTAGAGGAAGACACTTTAGCAAATTTTCCAGCTTTATTTTTTTTCGTATAACTTATTTTATTTAACTAAACTGCTTAATTTATAACCGACACTTACTTAACAAAGAAACCAATTGACGCCTTGAAATAATTTTAACACATTTTTTTCTTGTACAAAAAATTATAACAAAAAATTATTCTCAATTTTATTCTAAAATCCTCAACGAGATGACATTTCTATTTCAATATTACTTGTTTTTTATTCCGTTATAATTTCAATAAACCCTGAGGATTAGAAATTAATAATATTTTATTGAATAAATAACCATTTCTTTTATTAAAACAAATTACAAATGTGTGAATAAAATTATGATAAAATATTTTTTTTTTTAATTTCCTCGATAGAATAGAATTATGTAGCAAAGTTCTAAAAAACAATTAAAAATTATTTCTTATTTTTCAATCCTAATTTAAACACTAAGAATTAAAAAAAATAATAAAACTTCAAGATAAATTTGTTAAAATGAAAAATATTTTATCAAGAGTAGTAAATAGTAATGAATTGTTTAAACCAAATTGATGAGAATCAAATGCTGTGGAAAAGTGTTTCCAATTGAAAAAAAATTGTCACAGTTTTGAAGCAAACAACTTTCAAGAGGATAGAAATGTTTTATAAAAATTGATAAAATTAAATTATTCAAATTCACCTATTTATTTTTTTGAGTGTACCTAATCTGAATTTCAATCAAAAAAATCCAACCAAATACCTAAGTTGACAGTCGATTATTGTTTTGGTAGATTTGACATCATTGATCGATTAATGAAACGATCTAATTTATCGATATTGTCATAATTTGTCAAATAAATTATAATAATCTATAAGTGTCTTCGCTGTCAAAAAACGGCGATAGATGAATTAAATCTAAAGATGGCACTACTGCCAAATGTAAACAAAAGCAAAAAACACGAATTAAACAGACAACTAGACATGAATTATAAAACAAAAAATATAAAGGGCTGAAACCTTATGAGGTGATCAGAACTTCGGTCTTTGGTATCTTCAATATGGATAGCATTCACCTGTGTCAAAAAGTTGGAAAGTGATGAGAAATAGTCAAGTTCCATCATACTTGGCCATATTCCAGAATTTCATCCAAAATTCATTTTAGAGTCCCATTTGCAACGCACATGTCGAATTTTATCATAATCGGTTGAAAAATAGGCAACTTCCATCATACTTGGCCATATTCCAGAACTTTATCCAAAAATCATTTTAGATTCTCATTTCCGATACACATATCAAATTTCATAATAATTGGTAGATAAATAGGCAAGTTCCATCATAGAGAAATTTGTTAACTACTCACTACATCCTAATCCAACCTCAACTCAACTTCAACTCAACCCGCAAATTGACCCCTAACTTAACCTTCAAATCAATTCCCAATTAAATACCCAATTCGATAATCAAACCAGTATATTATATAAAAAAAAAATCGTAAATATTTATAAAACCAGGTATTTTTAGTCAATTCGTGTGGCCCACCCTCTAGACGTACAGTCTCCAAAAGCTTTTCAAATCTCCGCCTTGACCATAGAAACAGATTAGTGAAAAAAAAATTCAAAATCGGACAAGCCGTTCTCGAGATACCACTGGTATAGACATCCAGATATCCAGACGTCCAGACAGACGGACGGACATTTTTTTTTTTGCTTTTTCAGACCCAGGGACTTTCAAAACATCGAGAAAAGTGGTTTTGGACCAACCAAATTTTTCGTCATTTTTGACAGGATTTCAATACTTTGGTGTTTTTAGACCGAAAGAATTTTTTTTTTATTTATGTACCAAACATTTAAAATTCTTAGAGCTGACATCTTTAGAAGTAATCCCGTACTATGTTTTCACGTATTAAATAATACTGCGTTATCGATAAACCTGCCTATATCTTTGATCTCTACTCTCTAGTTTACTAAGGAAAGTATAGTTACATCAAATAAATTATAATACCTATAAAGGTCTTCGCTGTCAAAAAACGGCGATAGATGGATTAAATCTAAAGATGGCACTAGTAGTTTTTTTAAATTTTTTTTTTGTTGTATCGAAACAAAAATGTAAACAAAAGCAAAAAACATGAATAAAACTTACAACTAGACATCAATTATAAAAAAAATTAATTTTATTTTTGATTTATTTACCAAAAATTAAAAATTGGTAAAGCTGACATCTTTAGAAGTTATCCCGTACTATGTTTTCACGTATTAAATAATACTGTAATATCGATAAATCTGCCAATATCATTGACCGCAAGTTTACTATGGAAAAGTATAGTTATGTCCTTTATACGTATTATAATTTATTTGAGTTACATATGTCCTTTATAAATTATTATAATTTATTTGCAATTTGTATAACAACTGATCTTAGTGTCACCTATGATTGAATAGTAACGATTGTTTATTCAGCACTTTCAATTATGAATTTTAATATTGCGGTTTTTTCATATTTCCCACCTTTAGTTTTATGAAAGAAAAATAATCGAATTTTCTCATTCACTTTTTTATCAACTATATGTATGTAGATACACATCAAATTTTCGAGTAATATGAAATTGTGGTCTCATTTTGGTTTTTTCAAATAATAAACTTAATATTTAATTGTATAAATCTATATCGTGAAATTAATAACATTATAATAAAATTATATGATAATATTGAACTAAAACAAAATTGTGTTGTTGTTTTTTATAGTGGAATTACAATCTATACATTTTTATTTGGTCCTTCGAGCCGGATCTAGTGAATTTATTGCCAAGACCACCGCGTGGGAGATTGCTGTATATCATTGCCTCGTGGATAGCCTTTTTGGATTCGTTGAATCCTAAACCATGAAACCAGCCACAAAGCAGCACACAACTAAATACAATAAATATTCGATGGAAGGTGAGATGGAAGCTCTTGTGAAAAGAAGATCAGTCATTAAATGTCAGATAACCAAGCTGACCACTTACGCAAAGGCCTGTACGGATACAGCCCTATTCGATGAGATGCAAACCAGGTTGGAAAAACTTAAAGATCATTATAAAAGTTTTGTGAGCATCGAGGACGAGATGTTTTCTCTTGATGGTGAAATGCAATCGGATATTGATGGCGTCGATGAAAACTATTATTTTTGCGTAGGCACAAATTGCAACGGCTAATGAGAACGAAGATTCAAGGTACACCTGGCGTTTTGAATGATAGTGCTCTCAATTCAAGCTCTTCAAGTTCCACAGGAGATTTTAAGCTTCCCCGTTTAACATTACCAACCTTCCGCGGCAAGGCTCGAGAATGGCAGTCATTTTACGACTTGTTCAAAAGTTCCGTATGCGAAAACACAAGTTTGTCGCCTGAGCGAAAGTTTCAATACCTGATAGGCCAATTACGGGGTCCAACTGAAATATTAATCCGCCACTTTCGTGTAGACGATGCTAATTATATTGAAGCGTTTCAAAAGCTCGTCAAACGTTATGACAGAAAGCGAAGCATAGTAAATGAGTTCATAGAGACCCACATCAAGCAAGCACCAATTACCAAACCTTCTATTGAAACGGTACGTCAAATGTACGCAGTTGTGACGAAGTTATTCGTAGCCTAAAAGCGCTTGAACCCAATGAAGAGTCGAGAGATTGCTGGTTAGTTTACCTGGCTGAGAAAAAATTGGATGACGTTTCATTGCAGCTATGGTGACAGGAATCTTCAGGAAAATTTCTCAATTTCTTGAATTGAACGCATGGGTTCACTAGAAGGCTTCAAAGTTCAAACCAAGCCGGCCGAAACTAAGCATTTTTCATCTGCGGAAACATTTTACACAGATACGAAACCGCTACCGAATTGTACACTGTGCATCGATCTACAGCACCATGCAGTTGCCCTAAGTTTATCCAAATGAACTTAGAACAACGCAGGCAATACATAAATAAGAGTTCCAGATGGTTCAATTGTCTAGCGGAAGGGCATGGTGAAGTACAGATCTAACCAAAGATGTCATCAATGTAAAATGAGGCACCATTATACTGAGCCAATCACTACAACAGTTTCGTCGGTACCAGAAACATCAAGCAGCACAAACACTACCACACTGTTAACAACCTTTGAAGATACTAAACCAATCGATGCAAATATAGTCAAGAGTTTACATTTATCACATCATAGTAAAAGTGAAGATGCATTGCTACCGACCGCAATGGTTGAAATTCGCGACAGATTCGGCAATTGGTTACCTTGCCGCGCTCTGCTGGATTCTGCATCAACGAGATCATACATCACTGAAAACTGTGCAAACCGTTTGAACGTTTCACGATCCAATGCCACATTCAACATCAACACATTAAATGGCGGAAAGGCTGTCAGTTCAAGAGGAGTGTTTCACGCTTGATGAAATCCACAACAAACAAACAATTCACCATCGATATTACTACTTATGTTATTTCAAAGATAACGTCAAACATGCCATTTAACACCATTACCGCGACCAATTGACTTACTTAAATCAATTGCAGCTACCCGATCCTAATTTCCACATGCCAGGCACTGTTGACTTTTTAATTGGGAGCGACAGATTTTTAGTTCTCTTATCTGATGGTCAGATAACAAGCCAAGCAGATCAGCCTATTGCCCAGAACACGAAGCTAGGATGGATTGTAGAAGGCAAGGCACGAGGCAGGCGGTACGTCACACCAAACCATAACCTGTTTGACTGCCGAAGATCAAATGAATATCGACCGAACATTGACCAAGTTTTGGGAGACGGAAGAACTTCCAGCCGTCGAGCAATACACCGATGAAGAAAAATTATGTGTTGAACATTTCGACAAGCACTTAAAAATTGGAAGTTCGGACAAATTCACAGTATCACTAACTTTCAAGCATAACAAACCATTGTTAGCAGATTCATTCACCAATCATTCAGTCGATTCTACTCGCTGGAGCAAAAACTGTTGAAAAACCCCGGACTCCGCAACAACTACATCAAATTCATGACCGAATATGAATCGCTCGGTCATATGGAGCTGATACCGATAAATCAAATCGACCTACCAAACCACGAAAGGTATCCTGTAATAAAGGAAAATAGCACCATACTACCAAGCTGCTCGTAGTCTTTGACGCGTCAGCGAAATCAACTTCAGGGGTATCGTTGAACGATTCATTGATGGTCGGACCGACTGTACAACAAACACTCCTAGAGATTTTAATCAGATTCCGGAAGCATCGATATATATTCACAGCGGACATTGAAAAAATGTTCCGTCAGGTGTGGGTCGATAGATCTGACACGAACTACCAGCGTATTATTTGGCGCAACTCACCGGAAACTTCCATCAAACAATACCGCCTTCTTACCTACAGCACCGCATCAGCTTCGTTTCTAGCTACTAAAGCTCTCATGAAATTGGCGCAACTACATCTCAAAAGCCAACCGAATGCAGCGAAAGTGTTACTAAGAGATGTTTAAATGGACGATCTCATGTTTGGGGCAGAGACAATCAAGGAAGCAAAATCCATACAGATCGAATTGAATTCCCTCTTAAGACTCGGTGGATATCATCTTCGCAAATGGGCGACTAATGATGCAAAACTCCTGGAAAGTGTACCAGAAGACGAACGGAAGGAACCAAATTAATATAAGTTCTGAGAATTAAATTTGATCCGCGGGCCAATAGTTTTTCGTTTAAGGTTTCCCTGCCATACACATCCTGTTGGGGCAAAAGGCAAATTGCTTATCCACTGCTTCAATGTCTATGGCTGCTTACTTTGCTGCTTTCACGTTTTATCCCAAGATATGTAGCTGGTTCGAAAACAATAATAAAAACTGTTTAATGATTTGATAACACACAACTATTTAATTCAATCTCTAATAGTTTATTTACTCTTAATTTTCACAATTTAATTTTGACGCCTTAAATTTATTGGATCCTTTACTCGTATGACTGAAAAAATCATAATCTTTTTTCATTTTCGCAGGCAACATATATAGCGAATACTATAAAAATTGATCTATGCTGCCTCTGTGTCTACAATGAATGAAGTAAATGCTATAAATTTTAAAATGTTGCTATCTGCCATCTAGTAAAAAATTATTTAGTATGCTGCTTGTTGAAATCATATTAATCCAGTATAATTAAGTATAATTATTAATCCTGGGGGGCTATTTCTGAATACGATACGCATACGAAAGTATAACATTCTTATTTGAATTGAATTAGAATTGAATCAGATTCCCTCATTTCTTATTTAAATCAAATACGAATCTTATACATTCGAATTCGTATCGTATTCAGAAATAGCCTCCCAGTATTAAGTTAAGAAATTGACAAACAACAAAGTAACTGTACGCAACCAAATCAGATAAATAATTTGACAATCAGTATAGCGATTGTGCGCTAATTTTAGTGATTTAAAAAAAATCGATATAATTTGTTGTAATTTGCTAGGAAAACATATGTACGTGTATTTTAAACACAATTTTTCTTGTAGCAAACGTACTTCTGTTTATCTATGCATATATTTTTTTTTGACATTTTCACATTTATTACATTATTCCAATTTTTAAATGATTTAATATTTTCAAGAAAAACACGATCTTTGATAGCCCTTAATAATTATATACAGAAACCGATGTGGAAAATACGAACGTAAATTTATCAAGGGCTTTTTACGGAATGATATCAAAGGGCTGAATGTCGAAGGGCCGAATCTCAAAGAGCCGAATGGGTCGAAGGTCCGAATGTCGAAGGGCCGAATGTCGAAGGGCCGAATATCGAAGAGCCGAATGGGTCGAAGGGCCGAATGTCGAAAGGCCGAATGTCGAAGGGTCAAAGGGCAGAATGGGTCGAAGGGCCGAATGGGTCGAAGGGCCGAATTTTTTTGTTTATTTTTTTGTTTTGTTTTTAGAAATATAATTTTTTAAATTTCTTGTTTTAAGGAATCTTTTTAAATGTACTGAATTGGATATTAAGAACTATAATTTTTATTTATTTATGAAAAACAATATTAATTTTCCAGATATCATTGCCAGGTTGAAATGTTGTTTATCAAAATGACTCATATCAAAATAGGTAATACATTTCAGATTGAAACAATATTCAAAACAACACATGAGACAACAATATACTTTAAAATAAACAGTTTCGTTTAATTTAAGTAGACATTTTGGAAATTTTGCCTTAAACTGTAATTTGTTTTTATAATTATGTAGTAAATTGTTAGGAGTATACATATTCACTATATTCACATTACTAAATTTCAGAGAAATTATTTTATTCGTAATAAAATTTTCCTTCACCCTAACTAATAAAAAATGGTCTGATTTTCATGACATTTTATGACAAAATTCTTTTTTGGTTTTGGTAAAATACCTATTATGTACAAATATTTTTCCACTTGATAATTACAAAAAGAACACAAATTATAAACAGCAAAATTAATGGCATATTTTTGCCGATAGAATATCCAAAGATTAAACATAATAAAATATGTATAAACTCAAAAGAAATGAATTTATATTTGAAATTTACAAAATATTCCTTAAAACAAGAAATTTAAAAAATTATATTTCTAAAAACAAATCAAAAAAATAAACAAAAAAATTCGGCCCTTCGACTCATTCGGCCCTTCGACCCGTTCGGCCCTTCGACCCATTCGGCCCTTCGCCGTTCGGCCCTTCGTCCCATTCGGCCCTTCGACATTCGGCCCTTTGAAATTCGGCCCTTCGTCATCATTCCTTTTTTACGATTTAAAAAAGAGTATCGAAAAATTTGGTCTATTTAAGATACATTAAAAAATTATAATTATCGTGGGACACTGGTTTGAGAATTTTAGGGAAACGAGGGATAATTTGAATATTATTTGACATTCCTGAAAATAGATAGGAATCTTGGTATTTTCTATTTGATTTACAAAATGTTACACTTTTCTTTCCATTTTTCGAACACAACAAACATTCAAAATGGATATGAGCGCATTTCCAAAGATTTGTCAAATTTCCTAAATAAAAAAATAAAAAACTAGTATAACGTTGGAGTAAAACCGACATGTAAGTTTTTACTTTTAAAAAAGGGAATTTATTTATTTTTACTCTTAACAACAAATAATAATAATTTTCTCTGAATATTTGAAAATTTTTTATAAAAACAATTCATTCAAAATTTAAAACGTTTTACATAATTTTTTTATTTTATCGACCACTAACGATGTACTGATAAATTAAATTTTGGTTTAGTGATTTTTTTAAATCACTAAAATTTGCGCACAATCGCTAAATGTATGACCGACCAAACGGCGCAGTGTATGTTTACAATTGATACGGAATTAATAATAATAATATTTATGTTTATTGTTTTGTATTCAATACGGTAAATGGCTGATGGAGTATCTGATTTAGCTGCATCCTGCATCGCTCACTTGTTTTAAGCTAAGTTTTAAATTACTAGAAAGAAGCTAATAATTAAAATTAATCTTTATTTTCAACAGGAAGAATGCAAATTTTGTTGATTGGCCGCTTCAATTCTCCGGATTTTGTTTTTAATGTTACAACCCTTACCATATTATCGTTTCCTGGGTGAACAACTACAATCTTTCCTAATTTCCAGTAGGTTGACGGTATATTATCTTCCTTGATGACAACACAATCTCCTATTTTGACATTCGCTTTTGCTTTATGTCACTTTGCTCTTTGCTGCAAGTTGCAACGACGCTAAGTATTTGACATGCCATCGTTTGTGAAATTGGTGAGCTATTTGCTGCATATTTTGCCATCTTTTGTTGAGGTTTACTTGAGTACTACACACGTAGTTCTCTGGAATTTTGGCGTTCGAATGACCGATTAAAAAATGCAATGGTGTTAGAACTTCCAAGTCATTCGAAGACAAGACACGTATTGGTCTTGAGTTCATTATAGCCTCAAGTTTTGCTAACAACGTTGTCATCGCCTCAATGGTAAGTATCCTGGCTCCAATGGTTCTTTTTAAGTGAAATTTCATCGATCTAATTACACGTTGCCAAATGCAACCAAAGCTAGGAGCGCTTGGGAATTAAAATGTCACGTAATCTATTTGCTTGAAAGAAAATGGGGACATTCATTATATTGATTAATGATTTTGGAAATTTGTTGTGTCAATAATTTATTGGCACCCGACAAAATTTGTGCCTTTGTCGGAGGACAAATCGGTACAAAATGCCCCTTCTTGAAATAAATCGCTTTAACGCAGCGAGAAATGATTCACTAGTCAAATCTCCCACTAGTTCGATGTGAACGGCCTTGATGCTGAGGCAAATAAATAGACACACATACGACTTGTAAGTTTTTTGGCCTCGCCCCTTATAGTTAGATGGACTGATATGGGGCCTGCGAAGTCTACCCCAACCTTGAGTAAAGGTCTGATAAATTCAGACCTTGCAGCTTGTAAATCTGCCATGATTTGCACTTCTGTTTTCCCCTTCATTTTGGAACAAACTACACATCTGGATATAATCCTACGGATTATTCGTTTCACTCCTAGAATCCAAAAACACTGCCTCAAATTCGCTAGCAATAATGAAGCGCCAGTGTGTTGGTAATCTAAATTTGCTTCCTCAACTATTCGCGTGGATAATATGGATTGATATGGCAATATCATGGGATATTTCGCATCATAATTTGCGTTTGAATTTGATATCCTTTCAGTCTTTCACCTACCAGTAATACACCCATTTTATCAATAAGCGGATTCAAAAATTGTATCTTGCTTGCATACTTGATAGACTCCATGTTTCCTTCAGCGATTGTAATTCTTCATTAAAAAATTTTAGTTGGATGGCCTTTACTGCGGACGCCTATGCTTCAAACAGTTCATCCCCGCTAAACGTAATGGTAGTTTGTCTAATCTGCTTTGCCGTCTTGCAATTTTTGACAAATCTATGAATGTAAGCAATTATTCTGAGTAATTTGTTATATGATGAATGATTCTCAGCAAGTTCTTTAATGAGAATTATTTTCTCGCTTGTAGTTATACTAAATACTTGACGGCGTAACTCTAGTGGTGGTGCTTGACGACTTAATTCTTGTGGCAGCCAATTCTCTCTTTTCAAACTCAACCAATTTGGCCACTTCACCAAAGATCGAAGCCTTTCAACATATTTGGACATAAACCACTACAGACACAATCTGCTGGATTGTCAATAGAGTGAACATACTTCCATTTAGCACGAGGTAATTCTTCTATAATTTCGGATGTTCTATTTCCAACAAAGGTGTTCCAGCGTCGCGGGTGTAAAGAAAGCCAGTCAAGTACAATTCGAATAACACCTTAGTTTTAGTAATAACTAGATTTAAGGAAACTGACCCATTATTTAATGTGATTCTGAAGTATACAACCGCTGCATATGCCCGTTCACTTTGTAGTCCAGCGAACTAGTAGTTCATCCTTCAAAGGATCATACCAATCCAAATTAGCCAACCATAGTTGCTGAATAAAAATTTTGATCTGAATGACAATCGGTGCCAACAGTCACAAAGGATCAAATATTTTGCTCACATTAGACAGCACCTCTCTTTTTGTAAATGTCACGGCATCGTCGATAATAACTTGGAAGTGAAAATTGTCTTCCGTTGGGCTCCAATGTAATCCCAACACTTCCTTAGTGTCGGTTTTGTCAGTGATTTGTATTACATCCTTTTCTTGCATCTACTCGTTTAAATGTACCGAATTGGATGTCTACTTTCTCAAATTGAAACCCTTCTCCCGCAGAACAGTACCAATTGATTGCTTTAACTCCATGGCTTTGTCAACTGTATCAGCCCCACATAGTAAATCATCAACGTAGAAGTCGTTGAGTATTGTGTTTCCCACAGTTGGATTTCTGTTAACATGTTGTTGACCGATATCTCTGAGAACTGTAGTGGCCAGAAATGGAGCTGATGATATCCCGTATGTCAGAATAAGTAGTTTGTAGTGGCGAGTTCCGAAGAGTGATTTCTCCATACTATTCGCTGATAATTGGTGTCATTACTGTTTACCCAAATCTACCGGTACATTTTTTCTACATCGGCTGCAAAGGCTACGGCATGTTCTCGAAATCTTAACAAAATTTCTGTCAATGACGATTGTACAGTCGGACCCACAGCAAGACAATCATTTAGCAATACAACAGTGCTGGTCTTTGATTAAGCGTCAAACATGACACTTAGCTTAGCGGTGGCACTAGATTGTTTTACTACTCCATGATGAGGTAGGTACACTCCAAACTCGCTCTTTTCTGGTACTTCTAGTTCCTTAATGTGAAAAATCCGAGGAGTAAATAGCATTAAATTTTATTAATTATATTAAATTAATTTGAATTAAATTTAAAGATTAAAAATTTCAATAAATTATATAAATAAATTACTAATACATATAAAATATGTTTTTGGTTGACTGAGTTTTGTTTTGCAAAACACAATAAAGTACATATTTACATATGCATGTCAAATTTGAACCCTATGAATGGGAACAACTTTGAATTATATAAGTGAAAGTGCAAGATGCTAAATGTATTTAACTTAATTAACTTAAAGACAATATGACTATTTTCAAACAACGAAACCTTAATCAAATTCATAACTAATCTATTATTAAACTGCACACGTAATAGAAGTGGCAAACGATTAAAAACTATGGGGGTCGAAACTAAGTAGTACTTGCGATAAGCTTCACTAATAAAAATTTTAAGTATGTAAAATTTTACAATCCAAAAAAATTTGCAAAGAACGATCACGACCACTCTTGAAAATGTCCCAATGTATTCATATAAACCCTGCCTCAACAAGGTAACCCAGAGGAAAGCCTAGATTCAACACATGCATAATAAAAATTTAATAAAAATGGAGATGGGCATAACTGGCGCAGCATATGCATGGCACGTAAAGAAAAATTTACTTGCTCTTTGATCTTTTAAAAATGAATTTTCCAATTTAAGTTAGCATCCAAATTCAAACCTAGGTATTTAAAATTGTAAACATGTTCAATTGGGATGCAAAAGTTCTACAGTTTAGTAAATTACAATTCTCCACATGGCAAACAACATTTGAAACAAAACTCAATTATGGATCACCAGCTAATCTAAAAAACATAGTTTTAGTTTTATCGCTTAAAATCATGGAAGGTTTATCAAACCAAGATCACACTGTTTTCATGTCAGAATAATATGGCTGGATAACTCCGAAGCACTTGAACCACAATAGCTTAATGCCATATCATCAGCAAAAGCAAAAATTAAATACAGAATTCATATAAACTAGAAATACCACAGGACTGAGGACCGAACCTTGTGGAACTCCAAAATCAGCCTTAAACGGTATGCTATAAACAAATTACTAATCTTTACTTTAAAAAACCTTTTACTAAGATATGATTTCAACCATTGGTAAGGTACACCTCTAAAATCACACATGTAGTAAAAGTAATTTGTGGTCAACCATGTCAAATGCCCTCTTAATATCAATAAAAACAGCACCAACACACTTTTTCCCGTTTAAATTAATATGAACCTCATTCAAAAAATCAATTTGAGCTGACTCAGTATTCCTTCCAGACCTAGAGCTGTATAGACAATTATTTAAAACATTATATTTAGAAAAGAAGGCATCAACCGGCAACTTTAAAGCCTTTTCCAAAATTTTTATAATTGTGGGCTGTAAAGAAATAGAACGATAACTATCCTTAAGAAGTTTATCACCCTTTTTGAATAAAGGAATTACAACTGCAGTTTTCAAAGAATCAGGAATACTACCATTCAAAAAACTTTAATTGATAAAATGCGCCAAAATTAGAGATATAATTTCTGTGTTATATTTTAACATATTGGGACTAATACCGAGAATATTTCTACTCGTACCATTACTGGAATTTAAACCATTAATTATACCAACAATTTCAGTAACATCTACAGGATTAATAAAAAAAATGTAGGTAAGTGCGGCACAATATTTGAAAAATAAAAGCCAAAATCATTTGCTATGGATTTACAATCCGTAAGAATCACTGAATCACTTGACATAATTTTAAATTTTATCAATAGAATTACCAACACTATCACCTAAAATTTGATTAACAACCGACCATGTCTTCTTACTATCTTTACCACAGTGTTGGAATTTATTATGATAGTATGTGAATTTGTCAGAAAGTATTTTATCAACAACTTTTTGGCATAGTTTAAGATAATATTTGAAGCCCTTCAGCCCCCCAATTTTCTTTGTCTTAGCCATTAAATTTATCAAATGGAAGGAAATCCAGGGTTTCAGTTTAATTTTACAATTATGTTGTATGACATTAAAAATATATGAATCAAATATGGAGTTCGCCATAAAAAGAAATCGTGACAAACTGCTAACCGGACCACTTTCATCGAGTAACTTAGAAAAACCAAACGTAGAGATCTTAGTAGAAGACACAAAATTATCAAGCCTATGATCATTAGAGGTCACATAATTTTCGTATCGAATAGCATTTTCGTTTCGTATACAAATTCGTATCGTATTCAGAAATAGAACCCCTATTTAGAAAAACTGAATCTGTATAACTGTTCCAACGTTTTACAATGACTGATAGAGTCAAAGGCTTTGGCAAAGTCAGTAAACACCATATCAATTTGCTTATGCATTTCAATTTCTTTAATGGTGTTGCAGGTAATTTCAGTAAGATTTGTTGATGTTGATCTCTTGGGCATAAAATCATGCTGAGTTGCAAACTACCAGTTCAAATAATTTGTGTATTGAAGATATTGATGTAACTCCTCTGTAACAATAACAAGATACATCATTTCCTGCTCCTGTTTTGAAAATTGGTGTTACTCCGGTTACTTTCCATTCCTTTGGAAATACTGCTAGTTGTAATGATTGATTAAATAGAACACACAGAGGAATTGCCAACGATGTGAAATCTTTTAATAATGAAGCTGGACGGATTGGAGGCAATGCTATCAAAACCACATCCATCTCCCAATATTTCTAGAGCTCGATGAATATCCTCGGTTCCAAACCTTGGTGTTAGTATGGTTACGTTGTTTTTACCAATGTTTGGATTTTCATACTTATCAATGTCTTCCGGTTTATAAACTGATTGAAAAAACTCCGCAAAATTTGATATAACCTACGGGTCACAAGATTTACGTTCCTTGAATGTGATACTATACACTGGGTAACCATTAATTTCACGTTTTTCTTTAAAAAAAATCTCCAAAAATGTTTTGAATCGTTTCTTATTTTTTTAACGTTGAAAACGTTTATACTGGGGTTTCTAAAGAAAAAGCGAACGACCAAAAAATGTAACAAAACACAAAACTGCCAACTCTGTTTAGGTGAAATTTGCAAAATGTAGGAATTGGTATTTTTTATGTTTGTATTGCAATAAAATTGTATTGCATTCAAACAATTTTATTTAATAAACCTACATACTATACAAAGAAAATTTTTTCCTTTTCAAAATACATACAAGAAAAAAATCATAGCCTTCTAAGTGAAATATTTTTTACGGTAATTGTGGGTTGTTGCGGTTTATAATTTTGAAATAAAATCAGTAATGGGCTGGTTATATAGACGGAAACGAAACGAAATGAAACGGACTAAAACGAAAAGGCGGAAGAGACATGGTTATATTGACGAAAACTTATTTTGACGATTTTAAAATGGTTTTATTTTATTTCAAAAATTTAAAAATTCTACCGCGACAAAAACATTCACCCTTGACGTCCGAATCCATTTTGTATTAACATATATTGTTTTGACATCAGTGCTACTAAGGATAGCAAAATAAAATAAAACCGGTAGTGTATAACCGCAAAGACGAAACGAAAGCAAATTGAATTGAATCAATTCATCCGTTCGTTTTCATTCCGTTTCGCCTGTATATCAGGGGTGAGATGTTGTAACCATCACGTTTTTCGCTACGATGCATTTTCGATAGAGTAACGGTATTTTAGAACTAAATTGTTTTAAAATTTTATATTTTTAACAAAGGAGTACTGTTATTCTATCGAAAATGCATCGAAGCGAAAAACGCGATGGTTACAACATCTCACCCCTGGTCTACAGTGTTACCACTTTGATACAATTGTATCAAATTTGGTACATTTTTCCGCCCCAAGAATTTCGGTACGTACCTTTTAACTTTGGTACATTTCTTTGAATACTTCTACTTAATTTGTGTTATTTAATTACATACACAAGAAGCTCGTTTTTTTAACACGGTTTACCATATAAACTTATGCATTCACTACCAAAATTGATCCAAACTGTTTCGCCTAGTTCAATAAAAGCGCAACAAATAAAATGTGGTCGCACAGAAAGTCCACAGAATACGTAAACACAATAATTTGGCCGTATACCGCAGAAAAAATCAGCAAAATTCTTCAACAAAAATTTTCACTTATTATAGATGAAACTACCGATCTAACGACAGAAAAATGCCTGGCAATAATTTGCAGATATTTCGATCCAACATCTCAAAAAATTATTGATAATTTTTTCGGCTTGATAAAATTAAAAAAGTCTACCGCGACAGAAATTTTTGATTTATTGAAAGTACATTTTCATAAATTTAATATAAATTTTGAAAATTTAATAGGCATCGCCATAGTGATAACGTGTCAGTTATGGCAGGTAATTTTAACGGTGTTTATGCAAAAATTGAAGAAGTACAAAAAATGTTTTCTTTTTGGCTGTACATGCCACTCCATTTCTCTTTGCGTAAACGCCGTCTTAAAACATTTTCCCCGAGGCTATCAAAAGAAACATTAGAAACGTTTATAATCACTTTTCACACAGTCGCAAACGACTAAACGAATATTCTGCGTTTCAATCGGATTTCAATATTCAAAATCACAAAATTTTAAAATTTTGCAAAACTCGTTGGCTTTCACTTGAGATTTTAAGAATTTTAGAGCAATGGGTGGGAGGCCTTATTTTATTTTGTATTGCTTCAAAGTAAAGGATAAAACTGATTCTGCCCACGATATCCTCGAATTCCTTACGAACGGCGAATTTAAATTATAATTGCTATTTTTATCATTTATTTTAAAAATTGTGAACGATGTTAACAAAATTTTTCAGTCTGAAAAAGCCGAAATGCAAAACGTTTATTAAACAATCAAACGCGTTTATTTGGAAATTTTAAAAAATTTCATCGTTTTGGACAACATTAATCTAAAAGTTGATTTTAGAGATACTAACAAACATCTCCCAATTACCTAATTGTTTTTTTTCATTTGAAGAAACATTTTTAGCAGAATACAAATTTAAAATCGCGAGCTTTGCTGCCAAATAAAAAAACGTTTTCAACTTAATAACAGCAAATTGGGAATTCTAAAATTTTGAAATGTAGCTGAAATTGTAGCCGGAACTATGCCAACAATTCGACCTTTGTTAAACAATTATCCTTTTAAAAAAACGAATGTCTCAATTGAAACACTAAATGAACAGTGGCGAAGCTTAATTGGAAATAAAAATTTGTTGACACACATGAATTCTGATGACGCTGTTCAAAATTGGATCAAAGTTAAAAATTTAAAAAATAATTTAGAATTTCCTATTTGTACAGAATTAGCCGACTACATCCTAACACTGCTGTCGTTGCCGCACAGCAGTGCAGCAGCGGAAAAGGCCTTCACATTAAATTTAATAAAAAATAAGAAAACAGATCATCTTGATAATAATATTTACTATTAGTAATGTGATGTTTACTAGAACATTAGTTAAAGTAAATATGGATACAGATATATACCGGAAGAAGATTTGGGAACATTTGCTGCGAAATTATATTTAAAGACGCTGCTTTTGAGCCATATTAAGTTTCATTTGTTGTATGTTTCAACTGTTGAATCAAAACTGATTATATTTGTGATATGTACTACGAAAATAATTGTGATTTTTGCAAATAAAAACCTTGAAATGATTTTATATTTTTGCTTTCTTATGATTTTATTTTTGGTACTTTATTTTCAAAAAAATGTATCAAATTTGCTACTAATTTCAAGTTTCCAAGTGGTAACACTGGGTCTAGTAGGTTTTCATACAATCAATTCGTTCGTTTCATTTCATTCCGTTTCGGTTTCGGCTATATATGTAACTAG
This sequence comes from Tipula helvola, assembly GCA_963556165.1. Classification (NCBI taxonomy): domain Eukaryota; kingdom Metazoa; phylum Arthropoda; class Insecta; order Diptera; family Tipulidae; genus Tipula; species Tipula helvola. The sequence continues at coordinate 217,197,539 of OY744481.1, read as the reverse complement.
CCTATTAGACTGTCTAACTTAGACATAATTATTCGATAAGCGAGGATGCACAATATAAAAATATTTTTTAACGTGGTAATAGGAACATATTGAAACTGATTAATTGATTTGAATTTTCAGTGGTATTAATGAAAATGATGATGCATTTAATTAATTATTTATACCCTAGTAAGTTTAACTGTTAATTGGTACCTTTCTAAGTTTTGCATGTTTTACGGTCAGAATTTTTAAGGCATGTGTATATGGGTACAAATGGAAAATTATTGGAATGATTTGTTGTGATGAAGGAGTTAGCTGAAATTCTGATATTTGTTATCTACTGTAGTCTTACTTTGGGATTTTACAATAACATTGCCGTGTATTTTCATGCCGTTTGGACTAGTTCAAAACAAGCTTGTTAGGATAGAATGGTTCGGGCAATAATTTTGAAATTTACTTTACTTTATTTAATTTTTAATGCCAACTAATAAAAGTAAGAAGAAATTATTTTCGGTCTTATCTTGAGCATAAATTACATTTTTATTCTTATAACAATTGTTATTCCAGTTTCCAAAGTAAGTCGGCATGTACATTATATTGGGTTGGTTTACGTAGTATTACACTTTAATATTGAAACGGGCATGAAAATAGTTGTAGTAAAATCATTCTGGATTCAAATATTTTATGTTTAGGCAATTTACTATTTTAAATTACAAAAGTAAAACGGCTTATATGTAGATTGATTTTGGTTTGATAGTTTCACAGTTTAAAACTGTGGTTGGCATGAAATATGTAGCTTAAGTCGAATCATGGAATGACTGCAGTAAACATTATAATGTGCGTTATTTTTATCTTAATGATAACTTATCTTGATTTTATTTTATTTGTTTTATCACATTCTATTACACTTCCATCTCACGAGAAGGAGTTATGTAGTCCTAGGAGATCATTAAAATAGGTGACCGATACTAATTGAATTTATTAAATTAGGTCGTCTCTGAACTACTGTACTATTAGTTTTGAATGGAATTTTGAATTTAAATAAATGATGATTACTTTTTAAGAAATAACTTTAAATCCTATTAATGGAGTAGCAACTATTTAAGGAGAATGGGTTAATGTTGATTTTGTTTCAGAATTTTCCGCGAAATTTGACTCAGCTTCCAGAAATTTCAAGTATCCAACGAATATGTACTTGATATTGTGTTGTCTAGATTTTGGTCTTTTTTAATTTACAGCACTTCAACGCGGACTTCATACCTTAGGAACTAATTAGCGTCTAATAATTTTAATCTTGGTTACTGGTAACATTAACAATAATTCATTACAGGATAGCGCGCATTACAGATCAAACTCCTAGAATTTTAGAGACAGATTTAGCTGAATCTCTACATCTATTATAGTTTGAACTAAATTGTAGTTATAAGTAGCGACAGGAACCAGTATTAAAGAAATCATGTAAATAAACAGCTAATTTCGGTGATATTTATTAGCTTTAAGCCAATTTTAAATTTATTATGATCTCGACTTTCAGAAGGGCCCAGGAATCTGATCCAGCAAACTAATAAATGTATTTCAGAGTACAGTTTTAATTTTAATTTTAATAAACTTAGAATTAGTTTAAAAATGTGTCGTCATTGTGTAACTAACTATTGGCCATAGTGTGTCTGTAACCGGATCAATTTCTTTCATACTAACTAAACCTATCCATCCTCTTTATGTTTTATGTAACAAAGTGTTCGGTGAGGCCCATTAGTAAATCCGGAAGATCTTGCTTAAAGCTTGGTCGAACACTTCAATCAATCAATCAATCAAGTAGTAATAGGAACATATTTAATTAATTTGGTAGAAGAAAAAAAAACAACCAAATAAATCGTAAGTTTAAGTATTTAAAATATTTTGAATATTTTATTATTAATATTGAAATTTAATACAAAAGTCGATAAATAGTAAAATTCTTATATTTTGTCTTAAACATGATTTATATAAATTTCTAAATAATGAAAATCAAACCGTCATTTAATTGACCGTCGAGTATGTGTATGTAAATTGTATTTGACTGTCATTGAGTATTGGGATAGGTGATTCTTCAAGTTACTAGCTCCATTTTCAACGGGTAAATCGGCAGAACTTCTTCTGCCACCATTGCTTTTTCTTAATACGGCTTAGGTAACTATTATACTTTATCTCAAAGTACCTTTCGAAATTTTGATTACACGCAGTGAAATTTCTGTTTGCTTTCGTCTGAACAGATTTTGAGATTTTCTTTGTAAGCTTTGTCTTTCTTGTTCTTAAGATTGATAAGTTTATCGGCGTTCCGTGGTGGATATTTGTTCGATTTGGCCATAGCAGTAGTAGGAGCAAATAGTGCAATGCCCGCCAATATAATTTTGTAAAATTTCTCCACGTTAACATCTATGTTGCTGCTGATTACTTCATGTTCACAGCTAATCTGCTCAAGATAAAGATGAAGGTTTATTCTGTCGGCGTTTCTAAAGTTATAATACGGCTCTCTGTTTTGATGGTTATCAATAACATTGCTGCCCTTGCTTTCAAAAATTATTTCTAGGGTTTTGTGGTTAATATCATTAATTACGAATGGTGATGGTAATTCATTTACGATTTCGTTCATTTGTAAAAATCAGATCTAAAATTCGGTCTAGACCATTCTGTACCTCGCAAATTTGGCTAAGATTTATATCGAAAATAGTATCGATAAACAGACACTCAATTTCAGAACTCACGTTCAAAGGTAAACTTTCATCCATTTCTTCGTCATATGACCAGATAATTGTTGGGAAATTACTATCTCCCGTAATTAAGATGGTATCAGTTGAATTAGCAGCATTGTTTATTTGCATTATTGTGTCGCAGCAGGCGGTGTAAGACGATATCGGTGAGCCAGGTGGTACATATGCAACGTAGATAAAAATTGACTTTTCGTTGATTGCGATTTTTACACACAATTGCTTGATGGACAGGATGGATATTTCAACTAACTCATTCAATAATAATGTATCAACCTTTATGAGTACTCCTCCGCCAGATTTTTTAGTACTAGTTAGCGGTGAACGGTCACATCTATAAACCACGTATTGGCTAGGAAAGAATTCAGAACTCAGGATTCCTTTGTTAAATGATATTTCACAGATGATATAAACCGGGAGGAGCGTTTTTTACACAAAATTGCGAAATTGAGCTGCTTTCGAAGACATTTTATTTCCATTTTAGCAATAAAATGACTGATTCCTAATGCTTGGTGCTTTGGCTATTGTTGTAGTCTTCTTGTAGTCGGATATTTCCAAAATATGTGCTGGGTTCGGATTGGTACTGGAACCAGATTTAACGAATACATGAACGAGGTTATGTTGGTTTACTGTTAATGCAATTCGTATTAAAGAGTGCAGTTGGTCCCCTTCAATCGGTGAAAAATAGTTAAATTTGTGTGTTTGTATGTGTGTGTGTATGTGTGTGTGTGTGTGTGTGTGTGTGTGTGTGTGTGTGTGTGTGTGTGTGTGTGTGTGTGTGTGTGTGTGTGTGTGTGTGTGTGTGTGTGTGTGTGTGTGTGTGTGTGTGTGTGTGTGTGTGTGTGTGTGTGTGTGTGTGTGTGTGTGTGTGTGTGTGTGTGTGTCTCTCTGGTTAATACAACTATAGCATGTGGAAAGCTACAGACAGTCGGACACAGATAACGCTAGCTGAAGTTAAGCCTTGAGCATAATAGTTAGGATATTACTTGAATCAGGTAATTTTAAATGGTTAGTTAATTGCATTTTGTCACGTTTTGTGAAAGTTATGTACAGTGAATTTGGCATAACTGGAATATCGTAGATCAACCGGCATTTGTAAAAACTGACTGATTTCCTTTTATTATTAGTGGTATATAATTGATGATATATTGATTGTAGTAATGCATGTACCACATAGTGGTGAAAGATGTTTAGAACGTGTTGTAAACTTATTTGCAGCAAAATAAAGCATGTTAACGTAATTAAGCCGGTTGATGTACGGTAATTGGTTTTGATCTCCCAGAATGAACATTTTACGGCAGTCACTTAACAAACCCACTAGGCCCAATAATCCTGCATGTGCCATCATGTACTCGTCGATATAAACAGTATCATATTTCTTAAATCCATTTAAATGGTAAGAAGCAAATTTTTAATAGCTTCTTTACATTGGAAAGCCACCTTAGTTATTATGTCATTAATGCCAGCCGTGCCTTGTAGAACTGAGGACGTAATCTTTGCCAATTATATGTTAATTTAAGATCCATGTTGATTAACCGCAGCCTGGCACTCCTTGAATAGATATAATTTTAGGTTTATTTTTATCTAATGATAGCGGAAGCTGATGTAATCTTTCAAATATTTTCTGGTCTAGCATTATTTCAGAAGCATTGGAGCAGAAAATGTATCTGCTAGATGTGATAAAGCAGTTCTTTTCGGAATTAATTGTACCAACGCATTCCCATCGAACCCAAATTGGTGATCAGATACAGGTGTTTCTATGTAGACTTTGTTATGATTATCATAAACAAAGACTTTATTTGATGATAAGGAACTCGCATAAAACGGTAGACTGTCAATTGATTTATTATAAAGTTTCGACAGATGATCACTCGTGAAGATGTTGGAGAATTTCCTTTATAGAATTCCGATGGTAATGATCAAATACTTCTTCAGAATAGTAACTAGGTGTTATAGGAAGCGCTGTGGTGTTAGATATACCTGCACTATGAATACTATTCGGTAGTGGCATATCAACAATCCATCTAGATTCTAGATGATAAAGCTCGTTTATATTTAACTGAATCGTTAAATGGGTTGATCAGTATCCATTTGACATTTGAAGACGTTATGCCACTAATAAAGTTAATTATCTTTTCTAGGCGGTCCACATAATGAAATATGTTATTATGCAATAGACTCTGTTAAGACATATGACAGCTGCGATGGTGAAAATATTCAAGTTAATAGATAATCTTACCTTTTTTTATTTTCCACTGGAATGATGATGAAAATATTCAAGTTAATTTTCCAGTGGAATATCTTAACTCAATAAATCCATCAGGATTACCACCATTTTGGCTTAAATTAAGAAGGAGTTGTATAATTATGTTGTTGCGAAATCTAGCAATAAAAGAGGGATTATGCAATGGAACACGTTTAGTGGTTCTAGATTTTAGTGTCAGTTGCTTAAAGGTAGAAATAATTACAGCAGAGCAATAATTGTATTCAGAGACAATACATTTTAATCCAAGAATTGCATTAGACACAGCTGAGCCGTTTATTTTGAAAGTGGCTTAAGTTCATATTTTGTTGAAACGAGATGAAGTGTATAGAAAAACAATAAATGAAAAAACATATGGGATTTTGAATTTTCTTATTTTTTGCACAGGTGTTAGAGATTAATTTTTTTTTGTTTTCACAATAAATTATTTACCGTTAGAAAGATTATACTGTTATTTACTATTGTTATCATTAACTTGATTTTTTGAAAAATGGACTTAGGCCACTTTCAAAATAAATGGCTCGGCTAATGATCCATATTTGCCTTTCAACTTCGTTCGATGTCAGTTTCCAGTAGGTACGCCTATCTTATGCAATCACAATAAATAAACCGCAAGGTCAAACGTTCGAAAGAGTTGGTTTGTATCTTCCTGAACCATGTCTTACACATTGTCAACTTTAAACATCATTCTCAAGAACAGTTACATCAGATTCCTTAAAAGTTCAAGTTCTCAAAACCCCGTGTCAAGGAAAAATAGAAAATGATGTTACTGTGACAGATAATATACTAAAGAAATATACGAGTAAAATAACATTTTGTGCAAATGCCAGTGGTCCCCTAGTTTAGTTAAAATACTTTAGATAATTTTAGATAGACAAAGATATATGGGCGCTCTAGTTATGTTGGGGCTAAGGTTAGAAGCCACTCCATACCCTATCTGACTCCAAATGTATTTTTTTATGCCCGACCGGCGGCACTTGCTGTGCGATAATCCCTTTATTATTTTGATAACAGGGTTGTTAAGTTGTAACTTGGGGCGTCGAGGGTGCCCGCGTGTATATAGACCCGCCTGTATATAGGTCCACTTTAGTTTTCTTTTTTTATTAAGTTATAACGAAGTTTGATTATGATTTGATTTTATACAATACAAATGGTCACATTATCGTACAAAATGGCGGATTGTATTAGATTTTTCTTTCGGAAGAAAATTTTTAGAATTCTTTTTTCTTTGTTGTGACCAACTGAAAACAAAAAAGGAACTACTGACTACTTATTTTTATTTATATTTTTTTTTAGGTACGTAGTTACATTTTTTTGTGTCATCACCGCTTTTACCAAGTGTGTGTGTAGCCTTGAGTAAATCGCCACAATACTCCCCCCTCCCCCCCTCCCAGTGTAGGCGCAGCCGAAATGAGACAGCTACTCTCGGAAACGCAAAAGTATTCTAATATTACGCCCACTACTGGACTGTTGAAACGATGGTTCTGATTTCCGCGCATATACGAATGTTACACATTTTCTGTTTGCCGTCGGTTTGCTTTCCGTACTTTCTTGTGATGATTTCGAGGTTAGGTTTGAAACGCGCGAGGATTCTTGTTCGTCTATGTTAACTGTCGCGAAACACGGTTTCAATTTGGCTATTGATACGTTTACTTGCACGGAAAAAAAATTATAGGAGACATTTCTATAATTTATAGGAGCCTACAGGATTGTGGCCTAATATAGGAAAGCATTTTACTATAACACATAGTTAATTTAAAGAGATGCGAATACAAATTGTTACCATTAAAATAGTAAAATGTACCATAAAAATAGTAAAATGTACTATTTTAGTAATAAGCGCTTCCTATTTAGTAAAGGAAAATATGCATTTCAAGTTAGTATTTATTGATTTATTGCCATAAAATTGGTATTTCCCCCAGCATATTTTTGTAGCGATTGCAATGTTTAATGGTGTTGGTGCAGCGTGCAGGTCGTCATAGGAAATATATTAGTATTTATTAGTAATGACATGAAAAGGTAGAAATATCATTTGTCATTACCCCCCACCTATACTTTACCCCAGAGTCAATACAAATGTATCGACTCTCAAAAATGAGAAGTGAGTACCCTCCTCGACTTCTCTATGTGGTAGTTTGGTTTCATTTGACCAAACTATAAAAATATAATTCTCGCTTGATACCTGAAGTATCAAGCAGAACGTACTGACTTAGCGAATTATATTCATGAAATGAAAATAACATGAATTTGTTTCAGAGAAAGAGAATACGAAATACGAATGCAATTAACAGCTATATTTTGTGGTAAATATTGCTTTTTATATAGTAGTGGTCCCTATTTTAGACACACACACTCTTTCTCGAGGAGAGGATTCAATTTATTTTTAATGATTTTACATTCAAAATAAAGAGAATCGTATAACACAACAGAAATTGTATCTTATAGGAATTATTCCTATAATACATTGGATTTGTAGAAATGCATATAGGAAATATTCCTATATGGCATAATAAATTAGCTCTTATTATAGTAGCGATTCCAATATTGCATTTCATGCTATTCAGAGTGGAAAGTCAGCTGTGTAAATAGTATGTTTTACGAAAAATATAGTACAGGATGCTATAATTAAATTCATATAAATATATAGAAAATAAATTAGTAATTTTTTTTCTCCGTGTGCTTGTCGTTTATTGTATAGTTTTTTTCGCTACGTTTGATTACTTGATGTGGTCCAGTATAAGGTGGCTGTAGGGATCTACGAAGTGCGTCTGTACGTAAGAACACATGGGAGCATGGTCCCAGTTCTTTACTAACGAATGCTTCTTGTGTACAGTGTCGAGATGCTGGTGTCGGCCTTAACTCTGTGAAATGGTTTTTCAGTTGTTTGACGAACTCGCTTTGCCGAACTATGTTTGTATTTTCTAAAAATTGACCCGGTATTCGAATAGCTGGCACATACACCAATTCGGCATATAACGCTTGCAATTCCTCGCTGAAAGATGATCGTAACCCTAAAATGATCGTATGCCAGTCGGCGCGTTTGTGGCACATTATGGCGGCCTTTAAAGTGCGGTGCCATCTTTCTACCATACCATTGCACTTCGGGTTATAAGCCATGGTTTGAATACGCTGGAACCCAAGAAACTTGGTCAGCTCAGCGAAAAGTTCAGATTCAAACTGGGTTCCTTGGTCTGTAAGGATGGACACTGGCACGCCAAAACGGGATATCCATGATGGAAATACTGCGATCGCGACAGTGGCAGCAGTGATGTCGGGAACCGGAATCGCCTCAGGCCAACGTGTATAACGATCGTTACGCAGTAACGCTGATTACCAGAAAGCGGTAAAGGACCAATGATGTCGAGGTGGATTTCTACAAAACGTTGCAAAGCTAAAGTGAAACTTGCGAGAGGTGATTTGGTATGCCTTGAAACCTTCGACTTTTGGCATTGTAGACATTGTTGAGTAAGTTTTTTCGAATCCTTCTTGAGAGAGGGCCAAATAACATTTTTTGCTAAAATGTTTGTGGTGGCTTGAATTCCAGGATGTGAAAGGTTGTGAAATGATTCGAAATCCTGTTTTCGGAAGTTTAACGGAATAAAGGGTCTGAGTGTACCAGTCGAAATATCACAATAAATTTGTTTATCAGAATTAAACATTATTGGAACTTGCTTGAGTTTAATTGACATGTTGTCATCATGCAAAAGTTCTCGTAGTTTCGCATCATTGGTTTGTTCATCCGCAATTTGTGTTCGATGCCGAAGTCCAGTTAATTGGTGTTTTGCTTCTCTTCTTGTAGCCTTTCAAGAAGTCATTTAACAAAGCTTGGTCAGCGGCAGCCCCTGGGATAAAACGTCTATAAAAATTGATCATGCCCAAAAAACGCTTGAGTTTATCATAGGGCAGGAGCCGTAGAGTAATAAAAATAAACGACATGGTACACGATTTCTCTATAGGCGATTCAAAGGATAATAAAATATCGAACTGAAACGTAAAAATAAAACAATATTTTTTGTTGACGATGTCCTTCAAATTAACTCTCAAAGTGGTAAGTGTCGTTGTTTAAAAACAACGACAAGGTACACGGATAGTTATTTGACTAACAAATCATTCTAGCGTCGAACAGTTTTTAGTGACCTTCAGTAAGAAAATGAGATTTGAAACATGTGTTGTCGTTGTTAAAAAACCGACAAAGTACACGGCAAATTCGTAAGTCATTTGAAAGGTTTTAAGGCGAACTTTCCAAATATATACGTGGTTTTTATATAGGCGATGACAAAGATGGTTAATTTCACCAAAATTAGACAGAAATTGGTGATTTTTTCAAATATAATTATTAAGTATCGTTAATTCAATTTCTCTATTTCGGTTTCAGTTTTCAATAACATATGTGGGAATTATGGTGTGTAGTCGAGAATATAGAATAAAGATGTATTATATGTTATGGTAAGTGTGCGTATTTACCGGTAACAGTTTGGTGAAGGAAAATCTGGTTCTGCGCTATCTGAAATTTTGCCCATATGACTTTTATGTATATGTATGTAAATGCCACATTTATCAAGGTGGTCTAGAAAGTCTCTGGGGTGGTCAAACTGACATAAATTTACGTGTGAAAGTTTGGTAAAAGTGAGTTGAATGTACTATGAATTACCATAAAGTGAAATGCTGGTAAAGATAAACATCCTGAAAAGAAATCCGTCTGAATTACGATACTTAGCTTAGTCCATCTATAAAAGATGTTGAACGAAGCAGACGTATGCCGAACCGTCAAGATGTTTATAATATAATTGGGATTGACCAAAAATTACCTCGTAATCTCCATTAGATGGCATCCTCAACAAATTTGTAAATTTTTTTGTTACAACGCTACAAAATTATGGATCAAATTTTTACAATTCTTTTAATGAAATAACGTTGTATTGTTCCGCCGAAAACGAATGTTACAAATTTAGTGCAATTGAAGGTGAAATATGCTGTGGAAATGTTGCAGACCTATACTGTGAGCGCGAAGAAACTGATGTCAAAATTGTATTTATTTCATCTAAACAAGATAAATAGCATGTCACAAAATGTAATTTTTCGAGCAATAGATACGGATATTATAATAATTATATTGGGAGATATGTATAATTTTCCAAATTTAAAAATTTATATGGAATTTGGGCGGGTATCTAATAATTCTTTAAGATATAAGAACTGTACAAATTATATGAAAATCTCGGAAGAATGCTTTGTAAATCTTTACCAGCATTTCATACTTTCACTGGATGTTAATTTTCGGCGGCATTTCATAGAAAAGGAAAAATTAAACCATTTAAATTACTGCAACAAAATCATGAGTTTCAGAATTTTTTTTCGGCGTTAGGTTTATCTGAAGAAGTGGAAGAGGATATTTCTTCAAAAGGTTACATATATTATAATGTATTGTGTTTCAGCATTTGATGCATCTATGTCACCTCCTTGTTTTTCGGCTTTAGACCAAAATATTAAGAGGGTTAATTTCATAACGGCCATCTGGAAGAGTGCAGTACATATCAAGCCACCACATTCCGTAGTACAAAATAATGGATGGATTGAGAAAGATAGCTTACTAGATTTTTACTGGTTCGGTGGGACTCAAACATCAACTCATATACATAATACATCAAGTATTGGATGAAAATGAAAGCAGTGACGAAGAGAATGATGAACAATGAGGAAGACAATATTTTTAACTATAAACCAATTATTGATAAATTAAATTTTTTTTTGAAAACTATAATTTGTCTATTGTTTTAAACTAAACAAAATTTAAAAAAAAATATTATATTTCAATTATATTTAAATATCTTATGGTAATTCATAGTACATTCTAATAGTACATTCAACTAACTTTTACCAAACTTTCACACGTAAATTTATATCAGTTTGACCATGCCAGAGACTTTCTAGACCACCTTGGTAAATGTGGTATTTACATACATATACATAAAAGTCATATGGCCAAAATTTCAGATAGCGCAGAACCAAATTTTCCTTCACCAAACTGTTACCGGTAAATACGCACACTTACCATAACATATAATAACATATAATACATCTTTATTCTATATTCTCGACTACACACCATAATTCCCACATATGTTATTGAAAACTGAAACCGAAATAGAGAAAATGAATTAACGATACTTAATAATTATATATGAAAAAATCACCAATTTCTGTCTAATTTTGGTGAAATTAACCATCTTTGTCATCGCCTATATAAAAACTTACGAATTTGCCGTGTACCTTGTCGTTTTTTTTAACAACGACAACACATGTTTCAAATCTCATTTTCTTACTGAAGGTCACTAAAAACTGTTCGACGCTTGAATGATTTTTTTTATAATTGGAGATCTACATTATGTTAGTCAAATAACTATCCGTGTACCTTGTCGTTGTTTTTTAACAACGACACTTACCACTTTGAGAGTCCATTCCTTTCCAGAGTCCTTCAACATCGTCAACAAAAAATATTGTTTTATTTTTACGTTTCAGTTCGATATTTTATTATCCTTTGAATCGCTTATAGTGAAGCCGTGTACCATGTCGTTCGTTTTTATTACTCTACGGCTCCCGGTCTATCAACAATTACAGGCCATTCGAAATTTTTAATGAAACTGACTTTGTCCGGAAGAGGAAGTGTGCCTTGTTCTTTGATTAGATGACCTAGGAATTTGATTTCGGATTATGCGAAGATGCATTTGTCGGAATTGATGATCAAACCATGCTCGGATAAATTTTCAAAAATAATCTTGATATGTTCAAGATGTTCTTCGGAAGTCTTTGCTGGCCAAGAAGTTGAAGCCATCAATTTGTCAAAAACAGTAACTGAAACTCAGACAAATTGAACTCTTCTTCTAAATATTGTCTAATATTTGTTTCGGTAACATCCGGATGCATTCTGGAGGCAAAAATCTGTTTACGTGGTTCCACAGCCCGTAAAATACCCCCACTGCCAGTGCCAATAATAAAATTATTAACAATGTTATTAGGAGCAGAATTTGAAAAGGCAGAAATAGACTGCACAGCAGGAACATTATTATTTTTATGGACTTTTATTTTTTTCTTACCTCGCAAGTTCATTGGCTGACAAATCGGCAATGAACTAGTTTCAGAAATAGGTTGACAAGTCGGCAATCCAGTTGTATCAGCAACAGATTGGCAAATGGGTGGTGAAACATTCCATGGTAACGCACCAGTTGATTTTCGAGGTACCGAAAAAGTTACATTTGTGCGATTTTTTGGAACAATTTCATTTGTTGAAACAGCAGGTTCCGGGACCGTCACGTTTGGAAGACTTCTAGATTTAAACACAATTCCAGATGAATCTTCAGGTACCGACAGCATTAGGATGACTCCATTTGAGCTGGTGATGGGCATTAAAATGCGAAGTGCTGAAGATTCACTAGTAAAGGAGATAATCGAAGAGCAATTGGTTTAAATCATTTTACGAAGAGCGAGCGGATATGAGAGAGCAGGCGAGACAAGTGATTATGCACATTCAGGAAGAGTATAAGAGGGGTTACGATCGTAAGAGAAGAGAGGCGCCTAAATACAAAGTTGGTGATATTGTGGCCATCAAGAGGACATAGTTTAGCAATACTGGAAAAATCACTGCAAAATACCTTGGACCCTATGAGATAGTACGGGTCAATGGACAGACCGGTACGAGGTGAAGAAAATTGATCGAGAGGGACCTAAACTTACGTCAACACCTGCCGAGTACATTTTTTTTTTCAATTTATTTTATTACGACTGAGACTGCGCTCATCTAGCAATTTTTCTTTCAAATACAAATTTTTATATATCTAGTAAAATTCACGTTTGTTGGGGTGTCGTGTAACCCACTGGTTAGCCCCATAATCAATTAAACCTATTTACTAATTTTAGTTTGGTAAGTTCACTAGGTCAAGTGACCTCATCCTTTGGAGTCTTCTTTCAACGACAGGGTTATCTATCATATGGTGAATAGAGGGGTTTCCATGTTCCTGGAGCCTTATTTCGTGTTTTGCGACATGCATTTTTATTTCCTCTTTGATGTATTCTATCCGTAGGTCCCTGTGAAGGTCTTCATTTCTTGCGTACCACGGATCATTGACGATGCTACGAAGAACCTTGTTTTGAACGTCTGTATCATTTTGGCGTTTGTTTGCTTGGTACATCCCCAGAGTTGTATACCGTAGGTCCATATCGGCTTCATAATTTGCCGATATAGCAGCAGCTTATTGTGAATTATAAGCTCAGAGCCTCTACCTATGAGCCAATACATTTTTCTGAACTTTATGTTAAGTTCTTCTTTTTTCTTTTTGACATGCTCTCTCCACTTGAGCTTGGCATCGTTCGTCTTGCCAAGGTATTTAGCTGTATTTGCATATGGCACGAGTCACGAGTTTATTTCTATAGATAGATGGTAAGCCTTTTGATAAGTAAAGTTAATATGCGCGGATTTTGTCTCATTAAGTTTGAATCGCCAACACTTTGTCCAGTTACAAACCGTATTGGTCATCCTCTGGAGTTTGCTCGGTGCATCGGCGACATTATTTCCAACTGCCATAATTGCTGTGCCATCTGCAAAGGTGGCTATGGTTCCTTCATTTGTGGTTGGTATGTCCCTTGTATATAGTAAATACAGGATTGGTCCTAAGACACTCCTCTGCGGGACACCGGCAGAGATTTTCTTTAGCTCAGAGTATTCATCCTCATATTTCACTCGAAAGTGTCTAATGGATAAATAAGATCTTAGTATGGCATAGAATTGTCTCGGTAGATCTCTATGCAGCTTGTATTCCAGACCACTGTGCCAGACTTTATCGAATGCTTGCGCGACGTCCAGGAATATGCTTGAGCGTACTTTTTTACGTTCTAACGTTCTTTCAATTATGTTGGTGATTCTATGGACCTGTTCAATTGTAGAATTCTTTTCTCTGAATCCAAATTGATGTGGCAGTGTTGTGAAACGAAATAAATATGGTTTCGTTTCGGTTTTCGTTATTGAATAAAAAAAAATGTCGTTTTGGGTTTCGGTTTCTGTTTCGCTATTTTTTTTATTACGTTTTTTGTTACGTTTCGGTTTGTGTTTCGTTATAGTTATGTTTTTCGTTTCGGTTACAACTCTGAAATAAATAAATAATTAAAATCGATTGTTTAGCTTTTTTTTTGTGTTTAAATGTGTTATATGTTTTGAAAAATTCCATTCGAAATACCGTTATTTTTCTACACAAAGAAACAAATTCGTTAAAAAAAAAAATCCTTTCAAAATCCCGTTATTTTTTCAAACAATCTAAAAATAATCGAATAGAGAGAGTAAAAAATAACGAAATTGTGGGAAGACGCACTCGATTTTATGATACTTAAAACGTATAGAACTTTTATTTTGCGTAAGAAGGAATGAAAATATTGTATGTATTGATATTCAATAAATTTAGAGTTTTATAAATAAATTTGGATGTGTCCGAATATTAATTATCCTTAAAATTAAGATGGAATATTTAATTTTTAATAATTGTTGACTTTAAAAATTGAATTATGTACATAATTTATTCTTTACACTTACAAGATTTTATTAAAATGAATCGTAATCCAAATTAAAAACAGAAATAACAATTAATTTTAAACTCTTTATTTTAAATATAATTTTAATATGTATGCTGTGTCCGAATTACAAAAACATTCATCATATGTATGTACGTAAATACAAACATGTATCTATTAAAACACAAACGAAATAACAAAAGACCTAGAAATATGGTGTAAGAACTAAATAACGTTAAAAAAATTGGGTTTTCGTTATGGTTTTAGTTTCTTTTTGTTTACATTTATCGTTTCAGTTTTTCGTTACGTTATAATCATTAAATTTCAGTTTTTTTTGGTTTTTCGTTATGTTTCGGTTACGTTTCACAACACTGGGAGGAATTAGTTGTCGGTCCTCAATTATTGGTTAAAGTCTCTTTAGTAATCACGTCGATTATAGAATTCGCGGTTGCGAATCTATCGCGGATCGTAAACTACATATACAAAAAATTAGAAACAATAATTTTTTATCATAGTTTCATTGAAATTCCTTAGGATATTTTTACTATTCGTCAAAAAAAAATTGTTTTAGATCCGCAATAAAAATATTGCGTTTGTACGGGAAATCAAAAAATATAAATCACATGTAAATCAATAGAAGTTTTCCAGGATACTTTGATTTACACCAATTGTTTTCAATTTTTTTTATATGTAGTTTATGATCCGCGATAGATCCGCAACCGCGAATTCTATAATCGACGTGAATAATTTTTCAAAGAGTTTTGACATAATGAGGGACTTTCCCAATATCGATTTTAGTTCATTTGTCCCCACGCTTGGGCAGCGCTGACTACCTTTTTTTTTTTTTTACATGCAAAAACACGTAAAATCATGTTTACAAATACAAGTTTCTTGTCTAAATTAGTGGATGTCCCCCTACTTTTTTTTTATGCTTAATAAAGATGAGTATGTTGCGATTAATAATAAATATCAAATTTTAAAATTAATTTAGTCGAAATTAATAATTTAATGAAAAATTCAAACACATGTTTGACCATATAAAACTACATATGAAATATTTTAGCCGCCAGTCAGCAAGCGTTGCAATTATATTTGGGAAAATCACTAATTGGCAGCAGAGAAATTGGCCTGTATGATTTTTTATCGTTAGGTGGTTTATCAGGTTTTGGTATCATGATTACTTCTGCTACTTTCCATTGATGCGGAACATATTTTAACCAAAAGGTCGCATTGATTATGTGTAGTAGCTTACGAAATCCTTTGTCTGATAGAGCTTTGATAATTTGGCAAGTAATCAAGTCATACTTGGGCTTTTTTAACATTCATGTTACTTTTCACTTCTTCTTTTAATTCTTTGAGAGTTACTGGCCGTATTTTAAACTCATCCAGCTTGTGAATAGATATTATATTTTCATTGGCAGTTTGTCTTGGTAGTGGTTGGAAGGTTTCCTGGAGATACTCCGCAAATAGATCAGCCTTCTCTTTGTGACCTCTTGCCCAGGTTCCATCATCCTTTTTAAGTGAAGGTACTTGCATTTTGAGTCTTTTGAGTCCGTTCTAGTAGATGAAGCTATATTTTGCTGGGTTTTCTGACATCGAGAATGAGAGTAGTGACGAGGATGTTCATGACTTCACCGAAACGGTTCAGAGCGGCACGGCCGAGCCGGCTGAACTGATAACGATTTGATCACCCTATATTAAATATCTTCTTTGATACCGCTATTGTATTTATTATTTGTGTGTTAACAATGTACCGGCATTTTTTTTTTTGTAAATTAATTTTAAATTCAAAAATAATTATTGCAATTTAGGAATCGAGAGAAGCCGGACGTGTTTTATTTGGAAGTTTATTCCTCTATAACAATTTGCATTTCCGACTTATGTAAATAGGACCATAATTTAACCTCAATGAATACTGGGCAGAATTCAGCTTAACAATCACTAAAAATATAAATACCGAAGTAC
Organism: Tipula helvola; assembly: GCA_963556165.1. Classification (NCBI taxonomy): domain Eukaryota; kingdom Metazoa; phylum Arthropoda; class Insecta; order Diptera; family Tipulidae; genus Tipula; species Tipula helvola. Next base: position 217,181,030 of record OY744481.1, on the reverse strand, counting down.
CGTTATTGCTTGTTTATTACCAGTTTCGAAAAATGATTCGCTGTACTGTACCGATATTAGATGCGCTAGTAAACATAGAAAAACACAAATCGAGACTATCTAGTCTAGGGCATGGTTAGATTAATCGACCGTTTAAAATTGTTCGAATAATCGGAGACTAAATCGATTAACCGAAAATTTTTTTCTCGAAAAAGTGTGAACTGTCGACAAAAACTTAAAGTTGTTGTAAACTGAAATTTCCCTGCAAGGAAAACTGGAAAATTAGTGCAAAAACTACTTTATTTTGATGAAATTAGATTTTTGTATAAACAAAATAAAATTATAAAAACGTATTTCTTAAAAAATTTTGAAATAAATAAAATTTGTTTTAATCGATTAATCGGTACAAAAAAAATCCGATTAATTGTTAAGCGAAATTTGGCCAAATCGATTAATCGACCATGCCCTACCCTAGTCGTCAAATAAAATTACTTCTGATAAATTTATTACTTCCTTCCCTATCCCTTGCAATTGACCAGCTTTTAAAATAATGCAACAAGCAAAACAAAAAACACAATAATTAATTTCTTTCAAAAACTTTCGGATTTTTTTTTATTTATTTGTTTTTGTAATAATTTTTTGATTTTTGAATTTTATCATTTTCTTTCATATTTTCTTTTTTTTAATTTGATTTGTAGATTTCATAAGTAAATATAATTATAATTAATAATGCAATATAGTTAATTAATAATATCTATCTATCTAAATAATTAGAATTATTATAATTGATCATTAAATAATAACAAAACATAATATTCAGACATTATCTTTCTTTACTATCTAAATCAAAAATTAAATATTTAAAATAAAAATATATATTACAATTGTATTTTACAGCAAAAATATATAAAGTCTTAATAGTAAGTGAGAAAAAATAAATTAATGAAGTAATTTTTTAAGTACAAAATTTGTTATACTATATGTTTTTTTATTTAACATAATATGAAGTAGAAGAAATGACTTATTTGTTTATATTCTAAATATTGACTTAGTATTTATTAAACTTAAATAATAAAACAAAAAATAAATTAATTAATTTTAATTTAACCTCGAGTTTGAGTTTGCCAAAATTCTTTATTCAGCGAAATATTTTGCAATTCATTCAGGTGTTTTTTTTTAAATTAAAACTAATTAATTAATCAGGAACATTTTTTTTTTTGTTACTTAGTCATTTTTGTTTTCTTGAGTAAAAAGCTTTAATACATAAAGTATTAATTATATAAATTCATCTACATCTGTCTATTGTTGTCACGACCACAATTAATAAAGTTAATTTTTTTATTTGTTTTTATTTAAGACTTTATCATTTTTATTATTTGTTTTTTATTCTTTTGACTTAGTTTTAATTTTTTCATAATAATTTAATAATTAAATATAGACAAAATTTCATCACAATATATACCTAATTTAACTATAAATACATAATTTTATTGTTTCTTATTTTTATAACATTAATTAATGACAAACACTTGAATTATAACTTCCAAATTGCGAGGCATTAAAAAATGTGGCGTGTTTGTAGTTTAAATCATTGTATTTATGGTTTAGCTATTTAATTTTAAAATAAGACATTTTTTTACAAGAATATTAGTAATAACTATGTATATCAATATATAAATAATTCTGCATAGCAGAACTAAAAATTCAAAAAATAATAATAAATAACAAAAACAGCAAAAAAAATGTTTTTTTGTTTCAGTCAATATTTTATCTAACCAAAACGTATAAATATCTTGTTCTCTAGACAAAATAGTAAGTGAAAACAATATTTTTTTTGCTGTAAACTCACATCGTATAATATTTTACACAAAAATGAAAATTAAGAAAACATTCTATTTGAACAAGCATAGCAAATTTTTTTTATCCTAAATATTAACAAAAATAATTAATTTTGTTTTGTTTTGTTTGTTATACCTATTCTATCTTATTTACAATGAAATGTTCATTGGCAAAGCATAAAATTATTATTATTATGAAATAAAAGAAAACGTTTTTTTTTTGTGTAATAGTTTTATTAAAATGGCAGAACTTTATATAAATATATTATTGAAAATAAAATAACCATATGCAAATGAAAAACGTTTGGTAATGAAAAATTTTGATGGAAATTGTTTTGTTTTTTGCTTTAGTAGAAATTTATCAAACAAATTGAAAATCACAGCCTACTATTTTTAAGTATTGTATGTTTTGATATTTTTGTTTATATTTGTAGAAAGAGTGAAAATATTATGTTGGAATGGATAAAAACAAAAAACAAAATACTGTAATGTATTCAAGCGACCGTTTTTCAATTATTTCATAATAATTAAGTAGGTATTCTTTTCGTATTTCAATAAAATGATGTTTCAATAACACTATTTACACACTGGCCATTTTTACTTATTTTTCAAAATATATTGTCTTTTAGTTTGTTTAAGATTATAATTTCCTTTTTACAAGGAACTATACAATTTTTTTTTATTTTCTAGAAAATAAATTAATAATAATAATAAAACAAAATTTTGTTTCATAAATTAAAAAAAAAATAACTGATTTTTACTATATATGCGGCGGACTGCAATGCCCGATTTGTCGTGTCGTTGAAGTCACTATAATTCCACCTAAAGGTGTCGGTGTTGCTAGTGTTGTTGATTGTGGTGATGGAGTAACTACTATACCCCAACGTTGCTGTGTTGATTGTTGGGGTATTGACGGGCATATCGATCCTTCAGATAAAAGTGATATACGTTTATTTTCATTCTGATTATAGAAATCTTTTGGTAATATTTGTGAAGCACGTTGTTTGTGTATAGGATCTGTATTCAACTGTTTTTGTGATCGCGCTCTCTGCAGTGGTTGTATTTGAGCGCAATCAGTGTTATCGCTGAAATTTGAAATGCCGCCATAAATGCTAGTATTCATCAAACATTCGTCTACGCTTATCGAACTTGAAATGTTGTTAACACTTTTGTCCCACGTATTTTTGATCATATTGTGGTGAGATGTGTCTAAACCAATTGTTGTATTTGAGCCTCTTTTGGTCGATAATGAATTATGATGATGTGATAAATTGTGTGAAGCATTTTGCTCATTTTGCTTTCGTGCCTCGGCATCATCTTTTTCTTGATCGCGTTGTCGCCTTCTTTTCATGCATACTACTATCATTGTTGCCACAATTACAATTGTCGGCATTGCAACCGATAAAACCGCTATTAGGATAACTTGTCCATTACTCAGTCCATCGCTTTCTTTACTGCGGGCTTCAAGTAAATTACTCGTTGAAACATGCCGCGATAAGCTTCCATCATTCCATATTGGTGAATAGGCTTCAAATTCACAATTTGTACCACGGAAGCCTCCAGGACACAAGCACTGGAAACTGTTCACACGATTTACACATGTTCCATGATTTTGACATGGAGTCGAGGCACATTCATCAATATCTTTGCTACACTCTTTTCCCGTAAAACCCGGTCTGCATGCACAACTATAGTCATTGTTTAAATTAGTACACGATCCACCATTAGCGCATGGTTTCATTAAACATAAATCTACTTTTTCATCGCAAAGTGAACCAAGGAATCCAGGAACACATTGGCAGCGAAATTGATTTATCAAATCGATACAAGTTCCGCCATTTCTACATGGCCGTCCCGAACACTCATCTATATTTTCCTCACACAAACTACCGGTAAATCCTGATGGACATGTACATTGAAAAGTACCATCTTTATGTAAACATAATCCGCCATTTTCACAAGGGTCTGGATTGCATTCGTCTATTTCAGTATCGCATTGTTTCCCTGATACGCCTGGTGGACATTCGCATTTAAAACCCGTTAATGTATCGCGGCACCGCCCTCTCATACAAGGATTATCATTACATGTTATAGATTCTATTTCGCAATGCGTTCCGATGAAACCTTTTTGACATTCACAAAAATATTTCAAATTACTGTTTGGATCGTCATGGCAAGATGCTCCATTTAAACAAGGTGCATTAGAACAATCATTCGAAGATATTTCACAGTCACTTCCATTGAAGCCAATTGAACATTCACAAGTATATGAGCCTTCTCCGGTATTAAAGCATGTCCCACCATTTAGGCATGGACGATGGTTTGTACAGTAATTTAAATCTTGATTACAGAAAAGACCGCCCCACCCTTCGTTACAAACACATTGATAAGGCTCTTTACATGAACCATGTTCACAAATAGGATGCAGTTCACATTCATTACAATTTGGACCTTTCCAACCCAGTTGACATCTAATTGGGAGAAAAGAAAAAAACAAAATTATTGAAAGCTTTTATCAAGTACAACTAACAGTCTAAAATTATTTTTAATTTTTTCTACGCTGAAGTCATAACACATCTTCCAACAATAATAACAAAAATCGCTTATTCCAATCATATCACTGTACAACTTAAATTACGTCTTGAATATTCAATCCATTCCCACACATTCCGTATAAAAAAAGTTTTCTTTTTGTTATTTCTTATTCTTCAAAAATAATAAAATGTTTTATTCTTAAAATGAATAATATGACTACTGAATACCTATCAAAAAAGTCTACAAGATAATAAAACAAAATTCATAGTACACCTCTTAAATTATTCATAATTGAACCACATACAATTTAACCGCACAATTAACGTATTTTGCCGGCATTATTAAGCTTGTATATGACAACGTTGTCATCAAAACACCAATAAAGCAAATCAATAGATTTTGGGTTAGTTAAATTTAAATTAAAAATTAAATTTTTCATGACAAGTTTTATGCTTACATACATACGTAGGTATTTTGTGTAAACATTTATGGGTTAAGGCTGTTATGCACTTGAGTTGAAATGAAAATGTACTATAAAAATAACAAAAGCGAATAAAAATTTCACCGCCAGATTTCACTTCGAAGTATGCAGTTTAGCTAGCGAAATGGGGATTTTCCTATTACAATTTAGGTGTAAAATAACAATTAAGGTATTTTTATTCTTTTTAACAATAAAAGTCAAGCTAAATTTTGACATTTCATCAAATTTTAGTTTGCTATTCCTCTCCTGTGTGTCTTGTTTTATTTGGAGACCAGTGACAATTTCATTTCACTTGAACTGAATACTGGCCTTTACAGTAAATTATTTACTAATAAAGAAGTGTTGAAAAAATTGATGAAAGGAATTTATGTACCTTTGCAATAAAAGAGCATTAACTTGTACTCATGTTTTCTAAAATATATTCGTACACTATATGTACTAAAATGTATTCGTACACTAGAGTCAATATTTAGGACAAACTGTGGTGAGGACTATTGTTATTTGTTTTGACCAGGATCATAATTTCAGCAAATAAAGTTATAAACCCTAACGGATTTTTGTGCACGTAGTTGTTTCATTAAAATCGACCAAAAAATTTTTTCACGGCATTTTCTACCATTAATAAAATTTCACTAAATTTCATAATTTTGTAAAATTCGAATGTATGAGTTTAGATATATTTAAAAACTCTTTAAAAATTAAACAAATTATACAACTTAATTTGTATGCATATGGGATATACAACTAATTTTTGTGATAATAATATCAATACTTCTTGTTTGTATGTTATTTTTATTTTAGTGTACAAAGTACATACTGAAGGTATTATACAATATTAGACCATTGTAACTCGTATGTAAATAAGACGATTATTCTACCAATCTGAACAACCAAACTGATAGAAGTTTTTTTAACATTATTCGTTTAAGAAATACATGCCTTTTTATTACAGTAAAACAATCTTAGAAATAATTACCATAGCATACTTTGTCTAATCAAGTGGCTGAGTTTATTTACTTATCCCACAACATGGCTTATACATTTCCTGGTTCACGGAAGCTGCTGCCATCGGTCGGCCAATTTTCACTAAAATTCACTGGAACCTTCCAGTAATCTAAAGTCTGAAACTTCGAAACTTAATTTTTCAGATGCAAGGACAACCAAAACGGATGAATCCTCAAAAATCTCAATGTTGAAAGTGTTCATGATTATTGAACTTTATTTTACTAAGATAAAAGAAAGAAAACAGTTTTTTATTCGGTAGTTTCCCGAAATGGTGTTAAACTCAAAAATATATATACATACATACATACAGTGATGAGCAAAATTTTCCGGACAAATATAAATTTAGCAAACTATCTGTAATTTAACAATGACCCCGGCCATTTTTAAATTTTTTATTTTTTTTTTGTGAACACTACTAAACTCGTTATATCCTATATTTTTGGGCTAAATTACCCTTGATCCTGCCGCATATGGATAAGAAAACAAAAGGTATACTATGGCGTAGGAAATCTCCAATTTATTGAAAGAACAATGGGTAGTAGTCTGCTGAAAAAAACAGCTATGAAACCGATTTTTATTTGTACCAAGATAATGATCCCAAGCACAGGCGGTAATAGATAGCAAGGGATTGCATATGAAATATTAATAGTCTTAACCTCCAGACTTATTAAAAAACTAAACTGTAAACGAATTTTTACTTATAATAAAGAATTTGAATTACAATTTTGTCCGAAAAATTTTGCTCATTGAGCTCATTGGTATAAGTTTTGTTTTCTTATCCATATGCGGAAGGATCAAGGCTAATTTAGCCCAAAAATATAGGATATATCCAGTTTAGTAGTGTTCAGAGACGCTTTCGAAAAAAAAAATAATTAAAAAAATGGCCGGGGTCATTGTTAAATTACAGTTAGTTTCCTAAATTAATATTTGTCCGGAAAATTTTGCTTATCACTGTATATAATATTTGTATAAAACAAGCTTTTTAGCAAGCTAGAACCAAGATTGAAAGATTTTAAAACCTAGAAATTTGAAAAACTATGTTTCTTCGAAAACCGCAGGATCCCTATTTTTGTATCCGAAGACGACCACAAAATTTCCGAATTCTTGTCATTGTTATTTTTGAATAAGAATTCTTGTAATTTCTGATGTAGGATTTGAAAAATATTGAGTTTTACAAAAAAGGCATTTGTAACTTTTTTTCATGAAAAAATCGGTAAATTTTAATTGATCATAAATTGAATAAATTGACCCTTGATTGCGCTCCCAAAAAGTGCGAACACCCCTTAAGAGCGTCGTTTACTCAAAATTACATTTCGTTTGAACTTATGTATGTAGCCTAAAAATTGAATTTATACATATTTACCTATACCATAATTTATACATATTTACCTATAACCTATATCGTATATTAGGTTATAATTAGAATGTGTGTAACAAACGACAAATGGCCACCTATCGGTAATTTCTTGAATTTATATTCAAGAAAAAATTTGGTTTTTATGCGTAAATTGTTTTTATTTTAATTATTTCTATACTACAAAATTAAAATATTTACAAAAGAACAAAACTAGCCACGAGATTACGGATTTATTGTTGTTGCGTATTCGCATCGAACTTGTACGTTTTATCCAAGTTTGAGAGCTAATAACAAAATATTAAAAGAAAATTTAGGGAAAAAAACCAAACTTAGTATTAGTTCATACGGGTCTCATTTGAAACGCGATATTTTAAAACGCGATTTGACAAAACGCGATATTTCAAAACGTGACATGGTACAAAACGTGATACATATTTCAAAACCCGATATTTCAAAACGTGATTTCCTAGTTCTGATCGTTTATGTTCAATTTCATCATTTTGGTGAAGGAAAATTTTATTAACTGAAGGAAGATTAATAATTATTATTACCTATTTTAACATAATATTATTATTATTTTAATTTTTATTATTATTTTAAAATTTTAATTTTATAATATCGCGTTTTGTACTATATCGCGTTTTGAAATACTGCGTTTTGTACCATATCGCGTTTTGTACCATATCGCGTTTTGAAATATCGCATTTTGAAATATCGCGTTTTGTACCATATCGCGTTTCGTCATATCGCGTTTTGAAATATCGCGTTTTAAAATATCGCGTTTCGAGCGGATCCCAGTTCATACACTATATCTGTGGTCAAAAGGTAAAACATGTTATTTCAAGTTTCATAATTTTTCTAGAGAGTTAGATAAAGATGAATATTATATTCATTTTTCACTTAAGTCGACTAAAGTTGCTGTGGTTGTGCGACCAAAGCCTTTGGCCATAAGGTGTTACCACTTAAGTCAAACTAAGTGAGGTTAGAGGTGAGATAGAACAAAAATCACTTGGATCAGTTTTTCGCCCAGAAATCCCAGAAGTGCTACAGTCATGGCATACTGGTTTTACGAGAAAAATAGCAAAAGGTTATCGATCAAAACGGCACATATTTGGTTTAGTAAAATTCATTTAAAATATAAGAAAAATGTCTTTGAATTTTTGAATTTTGGTGAAAAAACGCCACAAACTTTTCCTTGACCCAATATTATGTTACAATAGTAGAGGAACGTCTAAGGCGAAAATCTAACATCAACTAACTTCTAAAAAGTAAGTTATCAATATTCCGTTTTAAAACTGTTAAGTAACAGTTTCAAAATACTATGTTATTCTATTGCGATTATGTTTAATCTTAGAAAGCGTGATGATTTTGATTTTAATTTTTTTTTTGGTGTGCTATGGACGACACATTATAATAGATTATAATAATGTTTTATATTATTTATTCGCCGCATAGCTAGTCATTCATAGCCAAATTAAATAAACATACATACATAAGTATGTATATGCATAATACACATATTAAATATTTGCTTTTATTAATTGCAAAAAAAAAACATAATACTTGTTTAAAATCAAATACATGAATCATTCATCTCATCTTTTAAGTAACCTGTTTTAATAGCACATATTTTACAATAACTAAAATATACATATGCAACATATTTTTTATTTAGTTTCCTTTCTTCTTATTTTATATATTTTTGTGAATGTATTTATATAAAAAATAAAAATTTATTGATTGCAATCTCAATTTCAATATTATTATTATTACTTTAAATATTAATTCAGGGTACATAAAAAAAAGAAATCCACGCCGTGGGAAATTATTTACAAATAGGCGTGTCTCTTTCATTTTATTAAAGTTTTGTATTTTACTATCTACTTAATTATAATTGCATTAAAATCATTTAAAAAACGCAAAAATCAACCAACACACAAAAAATAAACAATAGCTTTAAAGTTTATACTTACTGGCACTCATTTGGCTTTAAACAATGCCCATGTTTTTCATCACAGCCGGAACGACATCTTGCTGTAAAATAAAAGAAACTATTTTAGATTGAATTATGTATTCGACTCCTAACATCTTAAAAGTCGCTTGTTTTATTACTAATATTTGATATAAAAGTTGGCATTTTTATTACTATTATAAAAATGTATGTCTAATAATGCTGTTTAAATACACAAACAAAATAAAAGACAAAACCTCCAGCTACACTTGAAATTTCAACAAAAATTTCAATCTTTAAATTATAATTCGTGGTCTAAGATGGATGAAGCTGCATAAACGGTGGAAAACCCGGATTGACGCTACGTACAGTAATGCTTTGTGTTTGGGTGAGATTGAAAGGGAATCGTGCTTCTTGAGCTGATCCTACCTGGCCAGACGATTGATTCCTTTCTTTACTGTCAACAGCTAATTCGATTAAAGCGCGCAATTGCGTTAAAGTGGCCAGAATTTATCAATTGGAAATGCGTCATCTTCCATCAAGATGCCAAAAATAATCAAACCAGCTCACATCCATCCCTATATGGAGTACAGAAGATGGAGAGAGTCCAAGAGGGTAGAAAACGGTGCAATTACATAAATTATAACTTTTAAACTTAATTTTCAGTTGCTAACGGAACGAAAACCCATTGCTTACAGACTAAGATATCCCATAGCCGAGAACAACAGAACGAAACTGGACCAGCATTCATGGCCGGCGGCCATTTTAGCTACATAACTCCGTGAGTTCTTAACTAACTAACGTCAAGCAACACGTGCTACAGTTAGTACACGTTTGGGTGACCGCATGGGAACATAATGTTGGAACGAAATCTCGCCTCCCCCTCCAGGCTGGAAATGTGACGGCGCATTATCGTGGTGAAAAATCCAACACCAAAATGTGTTGAGTCAATCCATAACAGATGTTAAGAGCCTCTGATATCTTTCTAATGCCAACACTACGATTTTCGAGCACAATTTCAGACATTAAGTGAAAAATAGGGGATATTATTTACCCGTTAGGACAATTAGGGTAACGAATTTATTATACAGGACAACACGTAGGTAAATTAAATAACTCAGAAACTATAAAAGATAGGACAATTTAGATAAGAAATTCTGAAAGAGCGTGGCCGAAAATATAGTATAGATTCATGTCATTTTGAAAAAAAATGGTCTATGGGACAAGATGAAACTCACATGACGAAATATAGACAAGAATTTTTCGCCTCAATAAAAAGTTAGATTATGTAATTTTTTTTAGGGAAATATGTTGCGTCCAGCAAATGAGATGTGCGAGACCAATTTTTTTTAGTGAGATCTCAACGTAACCAGTAAACTAAAAGTTCATTGATTGTTCGTTAGTGTTATATTTTAGTGAAGAAATGTCAGTATGAAGTAATTGTAGCTGCAAATGTTCAAGAAACTCAATGCCAAATTGGGAGTAATTCTTGCTGTAAGCATTTATGTACTGAATGTTTCGGCGTATTTCTTAAACAAAAAGACAAACCAAAATTTCTATTTGTAGAAGTAAATTATTTAACGTTTAAAAATAGTGTTGTCTTTTCCATATTATTTCTCCCTCAGACTCACTTAACCTTGCACTCCTTTCTAGCCTGTGATATATTTTACATTACTGGCTTCATAAATAATTTCTATTTATATTATTATTTATAAAGTTTTACTTGGTTAAAAGTTATATAAATATATTAATATTAATGAATATATTAAACACAAAATAGAAGATTCAAGTGATCAAAAGGAAATTGATTGATTGATTGATTGAAGTGTTCGACCAAGCTTTAAGCAAGATCTCCCGGAGTTATTAATGGCCGGGCCTCACCGAACACCTTGTTACATAAAACATAAAGAGGATTTGGATAGGTTTAGTTAGTGAGATAGAAATTGACCCGGTTACAGACACCTAAGTATAGCCAATAGTTAGTAACACAATGACAGCACATTTCGAATCTACTTAAAACTGCACTCTGAAATAAAATTTATTAGTATACTGAATCAGATTTCCTGCGCCCTTCTGAAATTCTAATTGTAATTAAAAATATATACTTAATAAATATATAATACTCATAAATTAATTTGAAATTGACTTAAAACTAATAAATATAATCGAAATCGACTGATCATTCACATGATTTCCTCCATACTGGTCCCTGTCGCTACTTATAAATATACTTAAGTTCACGCTATAATACATAAGGAGTTTCAGCAAGATTATCCACTAAATTCTATGAGTTTGAAAATTATAAGGCGCTGTTACTAGATATGATTGATGGATTAGGTTGTACGTCCCATCATTATAGCAGGATTCCCAAACTCCAGGGTCCCATTCCGTACACCCGTATACATGTAACAAAACCTAAGGCTAAGATAGGATTCTTAGTTGGGAGAGACTCGACCCGGCTACAGCCACTCAGCAATCGAAATTTAGTAAAAATTGTTAGTAATTATATAATCGAAATTATAATCGAATAGTTAGTACAGAACAACACACTTTCTAAATTACAACTTATTCACTACTTTTTGATCCTGTAGGGATTGATCCAATTTAAAATTAAATTCTGAAAATCAGGATTAATTTTAATCTCTATAATAACGATTCTATATTATAATCTGAAAAATTAATTAACAATACAATTAACCTAATCAACAATAGCCCACCTATCTTAGAAAGAAAATTAATATAATTCTAATCTACTTTTATGTTTTATTAAAATTAAAATTAAAACTGCACTCTAAAATGACCTTTATTAGTTTGCTGGATCAGGTTCCTGGGCCCTTCTGCAAATCATAATCATAATTAATTTAGAATTGACTTAAAGCTAATAAATACAATCGAAATCAGCTGTTTATTTACATGATTCCCTCAATACCGGTCCCTGTCGCTACATATAACTACTATTTAGTTCAAACTATAATTCATGTATAAAATAGTTTCAGCAAAATCTGCCACTAAGATTCTAGGCGTTTGATCTGAAATGGGCGCTATCCTGTAATGAATTATAATTAATGTTACCAGTAACCAAAATTAATTATAAGGCGCTAATAAACCCTGCCGCTTTAATGTGTACGACCAAGCCCCCAGCAAGTTTCCCGGAATACGCCGGGTCCACCGTACACCCTTTTACGAATAACAAAACGAGGGACAAGAAAAGTATGTTAGTAATAAAGCATCAACCCGGCACCAGACACCCAAGAAGTTGATAGTTAGTAAATAAGACAACACCATTTCTAAACTACATGAATATTAACTGCTTGATTCTTGGAGCTTTGAGTAGGGCCTTAACTTTATTCCTGAAAATTAGGATTATATTGGTTAATTCTGGAACAATCTTAGATTCTGAAACAAGTTAAATTATTTATCAGTATCCTTAAAATAAAGCCCTCTAACCACCTATGATCTTATTAATCTAAGTCTACCTAAAGTTATATCTGCATCAATCCTATACCACCTAAATAATTCAATAAATAATTTAAAAAAGTCCTCTTGGTGACACTCCTTCAATATTAACAATTTATTAACTATTTTATTATTTTATCAAAAAGCTTACAAAATTATTGCTAGCTTAGCTTCCTTCTGGAACTCCTCCAATCGTCACCAACAACGTAAACACACTACTCAGAAACTCCCTCTATAGCATAGTTTTAGAACATAGGTAATACATTTTACCCAGATTCAATTAATGATAAAATTCCAAATTAATTCGATACAAAGTTTCTCGAAATTTGCATTGGGTTACTCCGAATATTTCTGAAAATCAAGATCTATGTAAATTTGTTAATTGTCACCAACTACTACTTCTAAAATAAACTAAAAGTTATTAAACTCTGAAATCCTCATGGTTTAGTTGTTAAAATGGAAATCGTAAAAGTAATTAATTAAAAAATTTCTCATCCCGCTCATTAATCCCTCAGAAACTTTAAATCAAAAACAAATTAGTAGGACAATATAAAATTAACTTGCTTAAAACATAAAATTAGCCAAAAGTAATTTAAAAGAATTAATTAATTACAAACAAATTATTTTTCATTAAAATTGTTAAATACAATATGTTGTTATACAATATATAGCAGAGTTATTTATTTAATTAACATAAATTCTAAATATAAGGATATAAACATTGCTTATATTACAAACTAGTGTATAACCAATATAAGTAGAACAAAACTATCTACCTTACACGAAGAAAACTTTGAGAACTTGAAACTTGAGTACTCAAAAAGGATTATTCAATAATATTTACTGCAACACACAACTTTTTTTGGTGAAAAAGAACGGAAAAACCTGAAAAAGATGAACTCATAAATTGACATCAAACAGATGTATTAAAAATGCACATAAAACTACATCGCATGTAGTTTTTAATTTTTATTTTATTTTATAATGATGTGTCTTCGCTAAATGCACATTTCAATTTCAAATGCAAAACCTTATAAATGTGTATTGAATTTATGTCGCTCATGTTAATAACGACAGTTTAATATAAATTGGAAATGAAAATTGAACATTATTATAACACATCAAAAAACCAGAAAAAGATAATAGAAACATACACTAAAATCCACCTAAACAAAATAAAAAATAACTATTTCCATACACATTACACACTTCCATCTGCGGATTCAATATTTATGCATATGCACATGCGCAATAAATCTTTTCATATAATCCTTAGTACGCAATTACGCATACTTCTTCATGTTTTCATTATATGCCATGCACAATATTAAAATATTAAAATTACACCAAAAATTATAAAAATTCCACTACAAACACCCATTCTACAGTGACTCACAGCCTATTTGATCCAGTTGCATTTCATTAATAAATTGTAAATATCTCGCGATGTCGTATTTTGTTTGAGAGAAATAGAGAAATGGATCAAACAAGCCGTGGATCACTGATGTATTTAATCTGCCATTAAAACTACATGTACGATGTACCAAAATATAAAACTTTTACCAATAAGCCCGTTCTACGTATTAATCATCGATATGTTTGTTCAATTGTATTTAAAATAAAAATAAAAATAAAATACGTATACGTATTTGAACTAGATGAAACAAGAACAGACATGCGTATTAAATTTAACCGCGTTTATTAAATTGGAACAATTTAACTTTTGATATAAAATCAATCAAAAGAAGCTTTATGCACTAGAATTTTATATACAATTAAACAGACACTAAAGCCTAAATCATGCAATTAATTTAGAAATCATGAAATTTGATTTCCTTCATTTATAAGTACAAAAAACATTGCCTGATAAATGCATCCCGATGGATTACATTTTCCAAATTCACATTTAATTATTTCACTATATCACTTATTTCTTCACTCAAAAATTGAATAATTAAATTAAATTAAAATTAATAAAATTAATTGATTTTACACTTCACTAAACATTTGATTACATAATTTAAAATAATCAAAACAATAAATTACACTAAAAACTTTTACTTTTATGGAGCAGACAAAAAACACGACTGTCTCCTTTGAACGTTTATCGCCGACCCTCCATTCAAGTGATCAAAAGGAAATGTGGAAAAATTTAAAAACATTTGTTTTGAAGAAATCAAGTAGTATTATTAAAGATGTTGTATTTGACAATATTTTGATAAGGGATGAATTAAAGATAGCTGATTGTTTTAATAAATACTTTGTAAATAGTGTTAATTGTATAAATGAAAGTATTCCATTTGTTCAATATTTGAACCAAACAGAAAGACAAGTCAATCTGTTTACTTTTAAACAAATAAGTTATGAGGAGTTGCTAAATATTGTAAAATTAATGAACAATAAGAAAGATATTAACTTAGTGAGTAGAAATATGATTATAGACAGTTTTGATTTAATTGGAGAAAATTTATGTTCTATTATAAACAATTCGTTGAAATCTGGTGTTTTCCCTACAATATGGAAGGAATCAACGGTAGTTCCTATTGAAAAAATTTCTAATACAATTAAATGTGAGGAATTTCGGCCAATTAATATGATTTTGTCTGAAGCCAAAATCCTAGAAAGAGTGGTTTATTTACAGTTTAGACAATATTTGGAAGAAAATCAGATAATATTTGACTTTCAGTCTGGATTCCGTCGAAATCACAGCTGTGAAACTCTGGTGAATCTGGTGGTATCAAACTGGAAGGATGCTGTGCACAACAAAAAAATTATAGTTGCAGTATTTTTGGATTTTAAAAGAGCGTTTGAGACAATTGATAGAACAATTCTTCTTTCGAAATTAAGTGAAATGGGATTAAGAAACATCGAACTTCAATGGTTTAAGTCATACTTATCAGAGAGAAGACAAAGAACAAAAGTAAATGAATCGCTATCTGATTCAATAACTGTCTCAATAGGAGTACCTCAGGGAACAATATTGGGTGTAGTGCTGTTTCTACTATACATAAATGACATTCACAAAGCAGTTGAGTGGTCTACAATCTTCCTTTTTGCGGATGATGCTCTTTTATATGTTACTGGAGAAACCATTGAAGAATGTACGAGTAAAATCAACAATGATCTGGCAATGATTGATGTTTGGTGTAAAATGAATAAGATGAAGCTAAATATATCAAAAACAAAATGCATGATTATTAATAGTAAATTAGATAGTATGGTACATATAAATAATCAACCGATTGAAAAAGTTAGTGAGATAAAATATCTCGGTATAATTATAGATAATAAGTTGGATTTTAAAAGTAATTTAGACTATGTGTGTACAAAAATTGCAAAAAAAATTTATTTCTTGAATAGTATACGTAAGAATATTTCGTTGAGTACTACAATTTATATATATAACGTTATTATTAAACCCCATTTTGAATACTGTTCTTCAATCCTATTTATGTGTAATAGGGAAATGATGAGCAGACTACAAAAATTACAGAATAAGGGAATGCGATGCATTCTTAGGGTAAATAAATACACTTCGATTGATTTTATGTTACAATCTTTAAAGTGGCTAAACATTGAGCAGAGGATAAAAATGAATGTATTGATCTTTATTTTTAAGATGAAGCATCAAATTTTGCCAAAATATTTGTATGATAAAGTAGTGTTTGTTAGTGATGTTCATGATTATATGTTAAGAAATAGAAATGATTTTAGGTTAAAAGTGTATAATAATGAAAAATCAAAAAATATGTTAATGTATAATGGCTTATGTCTTTTTAATAATCTTCCAAATAACTTAAAAAATGAAACAAGTTTAAAAGTATTTAAAAGTAGTATGATTAATTATTGTAAAGACAATTTTTGAATGTAATAATAATTTACGAATTTATTTTTAAAAAAAATGTAAATTTTTTAATAGTATTTTATACTAAATAAAGTTATAATAAATAAATAAATAATAAATAAATAGTCCTTATCATACTGCTCGCACGAAATTAATTTCCGGTTGTTTTCTGCCATTTTTATTTAAAAGTAATTTCGCCATATCACAAATCATATTTTCTATTGAAAATGAAAACAAAACCAAATAAATATTTTCTTGTGTATAAGTAAGCGATATCACGAACCATACTTGCATTTGAAAATAAAAACGAAATCAAACAAATATTTTCATGCGAATAGCTTAATAAGGCCCTGGGCCCGTATTCTTGCAATTCCCCCGAAAAATGTCAACGGTAACTTTCTAGAAAAATACATCAATTCAGGACTGGAATTTTACAACAAAAAACAAAAAGTGAGTTTGTGTGTTTTACTTACATTATATGTATTTCGCTTAGTAGAAATATATTTTATTATTGCGATCTCAGCTAGCTAGAATAAAATGATATTCGAAGGTACGTGGTCGAAGCGATGAAGAAGAGATAGCTCTTACACATAATATAATTGACTGAAATCGCAATAGAAAAAGCGACATCGACCGAATGAAATGGAGTAAAAACTTATTCTTTTAAAAAAAGATATAAACTCGCTTCTCGCCTTTTGCGCAAAATCTTGAATTGAATTCAACAATACGGGTTTTGGGCGCCGGTGACTAGTATAAATCAATTTAAATTTTCGACTGAAATTAATGTCGTGTTCTTTCAGACTAAAAAAACTGAACTCGAGCAAAAAAAACTGAACTAAATCATTTTCTACTATGGCGAGTTTCGTTTTTTCCCCAATATCAGTTTTTCTTAGGCGGATACTACATTATCACATTTATACAGGGTGTTTTGTACTAGAGTGTAAACATTTTCAGGGATGATCCCTTGATTAATTTCAAGCAAAAAATCGTTCCTGGAAGGGGGGGGGGGGGGAGGGGGCTATTTTCAATATTTACTGAGATACAGTGCGTTAAAGAAAATTAGTTTTTTTTAGCATATTTTTCTTAATTACTCCAAAGTTAGGAAGACTAAGCCAAGCATTTGTAATATTATTTTTAGGGATCAGAATTACCTTCGTTTTAATGTATTATGTAAGTACGTAGCCCATTCCGTTGTTTAAATATTAATGTTTAAACTTTGAATTATATTTAAATATCACTCAAATTTTGCGGTTTTCATAGTTTTTTAATCATAAAACATGAAAATAATAAGTTATTTCTAATTTTTACTTATTCCTCATACAAATATCTACAAAAATCTCATAGAAACATTTGATGTACGTTTCTAGATAATATAAGAAATTAGAATACAAATATGTTTTTCAATTAAAAATCAATCAATTTTGTCACTTTTTTATGATATTTTATTAGTTTTTCGTAAATACCTTTTACAGCAAGTGCATAAAATGGCCACCTTTATTTTGAATGCATTTTAATAATCTTTTCTGAATTTCTATTGGTACATTTTTATTATCCAAAATCTCCCTTACTTTTGTTGCATCCGCAACAAATCTCTCGTTTCGATCTTCTATAGTTACAATTTCAAATTAATAAACCAGCTGTTTCATTGTTCCCCATACTCAAGTTTATTATCCCACGAATACAGATTATAGAAATTCATAATACCATAGAATATTGAAAACAAGTTTCCGTCGTCCATTTGCCTTTGTAAAAGTAGGTCGCAAAACTTTCTTCGTTTCTCAAAATAAGCGGGCAAAAGACCCTGGACGGATATAATGGCATGCGTAAAGATTATTGTTACGAAGAATACTCTAAATTTTATAGTTTAACATAAAAAGAATGAACCGTAAAGACAAACGTCTGATACTGATTGAAGGTTCATTTCTAGCCACTCGTATCACAGCATCATCGCTATAAATAGATAAAAATGGTACCGGATTAGTATCCACCCGATGATTAGCCACACTTCCAGTTTCACGCAATCTTCTAAACGTGTTGGTAAATGTTTTAGTAAAAGGTATTTACAAAAAACTAATAAAATATCATAAAAAGTTACAAAATTGATTGATTTTTATTTAGTTGACATGACACATTTCTATTCTAATTTCTCATGTTATCTAGAAACGTTCATCAAATGTTTCTATGAGACTTTTGTAGGTATTTGTAAGAGGAATAAGTAAAAATTAGAAATAACTTATTATTTATGTTTTGTGAGTAAAACATTATGAAAACCGCAAAATTTTAGTGATATTTAAATATAATTCAAAATTTAAACATTAATATTTAAACAATGGAATGGGCTACGTACTTACATAATACATTAAAGCAAAGGTAATTCTGATCCCTAAAAATAATATTACAAATGCTTGGCTTAGTCTTCCTAACTTTGGAGTAATTAAGAAAAATATGCATAAAGATACCACCCCAAACTAATTTTCATTAACGCACTGTATCTCAGTAAATATTGAAAATGCCCCCCCCCCCCCTTTCCAGCAACGATTTTTGCTTGAAATTAATCAAGGAATCATCCCTGGAAATGTTTACACTCTAGTACAAAACACCCTGTATAAATGTGATAATGAAATACCCGCCATAGTCTGAAAGATTTTGACATAAGTACCTTACAAGAAAGTCACCGGTGACTTTTTTCGGGTGAATTTCAAGAATACTGTCTCTGAAGCAGAAATGTTGATTAAAGTCGAAATGCAATTTTTTTCATAAGAATACCCAAAAAGGGAAACAAACGCTACTGTTCAATAAATAAACAAACATCATTATTCTACGGTTATTTATTGACATTGGTAGTATATCTCGTGACAATATTTTTTTTATCATTAAATTGAAATAATTATTATGCTAACAGCTGCATTTTTAATATCAGTTTTAATTCAAAACAAGCAGTTAAATGATGTTGAGAAGAACGAGTTAATTTTTTCAGCTGTCCCTCATATCAATAAATTTCACGATAATATTGTATTCATAGTTTTCGGTGATTTTAGAATACAGTAAAAATAATTTAATTTTTAAATTAGTAAAAAAATAGTGTTGCTAGCAATACTTTAAATTATAACATTCAAAATAATCCAGCGTATTGTTTTGAGGGGTTTTAAGCAGGTGTTTTGTATTTCAATGCCTTCATTAAAATATTCACTTCGAACAATTTATGCGCTTTAACCGTTGTTATTGTATGTAAGAATATTTTATTTTAAATATTATTTTGTATTGAAGTTTTAAATGAATCATCAAAAAAAATTAAATTGTTTATGGATTGGATACTACAAATCTCGATGCACGGTTTTCGCACACAAAATATAAAAAGATATTTTATTTTTGGATTTCTTAAACTACAAAACAAAAAAAGATATTCCAATAAAGAATACCACAAACCTCAATGATGAGAATAACCAAAGAAAATTCTATCATGTATGTATTGTTATTATATACAATAATATTGTTTCATATATAAGTATGTAGATATATATATATATATATATATATATATATATATATATATATATATATATATATATATATATATATATATATATATATATATATAAAAAATATAATAAATAAATATATATATATATATATATATATTGCTCGGATTTATATACTTGTGTTGTATTTGATTTTTTTATACATGGATATATTTTTGTGTTGACCTTCAAGAAACATAAACTTAAATTAAAATAATAAAATTTAATGAAGACTAAAACTATATACCTACAACAACAATCAAATATGAGATTGAAGAAAATTTATTTTATTTCATAAAAAAGATTAGATTAGATTTAATCCCAAAAATGTAACCAAATCTTTATGACATCATTCAACAAACAGAATAATTTTAAACCAGACGCATATGACGTGAGAACTTTCTAATTCGCTTCAACCGTTTATGATTTAACTAATAAAAGTTTGTATTGTATACATAAGCGGTATTTTTCAATTTAAAAAAAAATTAAGAAAGCACAAAATAATTACGATTTATATAATTGTAGTTGCAAACTACTGTTTTAATTATAAAAACAAATCCAATACACTAAATAAAATTCATAATCTAAATTTAAAGACGCGTAATGGTTTTATTAAATTGTATAATTTTAAATAATTTGAAAAACATACCAAATGTACAATAATCCCCTTGCCAACCCGAATAGCACAAACGGTCACCACCCGGAGAACACGTGTAATGACCAAAAGTATCATTACGTGAACGACAAAAATTTGCGCAACCCGAACCATAATAATTAGGATCGCATGTAACTCTAATATCATATTCGATTGCTGAGTATGTGGATTTATTCAAATTTTCTGTCCATTCCGATGATATATCTAAAACTCTCTGCATTGGTAAACGTGATATCAAGACATCTGAAAATTAAAAGAAAACAAAACATTATAATTATTACAAATAAATTGAGGGCAATAAAGCTAAATTCGCATAAAGTAAGAAATAATAGCTCGTTGTCCATCCACAAACAAACCAGTTAACAATTCATGAATTAAAGAAAAATGAAAAAATACATTTATATAAAATATACTGCAGGTGTATTTTAACAAACCATTATGAGACAGGTTTCAATTTCTTTATTATATTATATAGGAATATAGTACATATTTCAATAAGTACGGCAGTATGTATATGAATTTTAATTTTTTTAATTCTCGACAAGCTTTAATGGAGACGCCATATAGTTGATTTTCTTCTGTTTTTCTCTCTATTTTCAATGTCATTTACTTATACCACGTTTACACCAATTTGAATAAAAGTATGTAGCAAAAAAGTAGCGTGATGTAAACGCAAAATACAATACTTTATTACTTTATCGAATACTAGATAACGTATAAAAGTATTTTACTCTGCGTTTACATCATGCTAAATTTTGCTAAATACTTTTATCCTATACTTGGTGTAAACGAAGTATTAGTATACATATACGCAACATACACTTTATTTTCAATTTTATGCTGACTAAAAAATTACTAATAAATTCTTGTGTCACAGATATGATTGGGAAATCCAAAAAATATGTTTGTCTACTTAATTGAAAATTTCATATTTTGATAACTTCATTTTCCTGCTATTTATTGGTGTTCACCGTATTTATTTCCATCCTCTTATGAAAAATGTACATAAAAACTAAAAGAATATTTTATGATTCAAACCTGGTGGTTTATTTTAATTTAAACTGTCTAATTCATCAGAAATTACAATAAAGTAGCCTTCCGCAAATACTGATTTAACTTTATTACAAATTAATTTCCATTGTATTCAATAAAATGTTGACATTTTAATGTTTATACTGAAATAGTTTAGTGAGCGAATGACATTTCATTTAATAAACATCTTATTTTTCCTATATGTATTTAATTCAAATACTTTTAGAAGATAGTTTGTATATGTATACTTATAATAATAATGTAAGTATATGAACCCGTATTATTTGTACGTACAGTTATTGTTATATAGTTAGATAATATATCAAAATATTATCCAGATGGCTTTTGGTGAAATACAACTTTTTCATTCATAAAAATATTGAAGACAATTTATATCCTGTGTTTTATTATAAAAAGCAGACCACTCTCTTATTTAAATGTTTATTAAACCAAACATCTCAAGTAGTAGTATGAAAGGAACAAAGAGAATATTTATGTCTATCCGGCTCCTCGAATGACACTTTCCCACAACGCGTCATCTAATAAAAATTTACTATTTATAAGTTACCAAACCAACCATTTACTTTTTACAATAATTTTTCGTTATTTTAAGCAGGGGCAGTTCTTACAAGATGCCACGAGGTTTCTTAAATTTG
Organism: Tipula helvola; assembly: GCA_963556165.1. Classification (NCBI taxonomy): domain Eukaryota; kingdom Metazoa; phylum Arthropoda; class Insecta; order Diptera; family Tipulidae; genus Tipula; species Tipula helvola. The sequence goes on along the minus strand of OY744481.1, from coordinate 217,158,723 downwards.
GAGGTCCTTCCCCGATATCACAATTGCCGCAAAATCATAAACTCACAATTAATAATACACTAGCCCGTCCTAGGACGGATACAATTTATATATAATCTTGATGTCCAGCAGCCGCTGCCACAACCACCATTTATTATATTTTTTTAGCTGAGTAGGAGTAGCTTCAGATTAAAGACTTTTAAGGATTATTGTACCTTAAATAGACCTTAAACCAAATAGTAAGGGCTATTAAGGATAATTTTAAATGTGTTGGGGCATCACACAAAAATCCTTACAGACCGACAAACTGCGAGAGCTGTGCTTTTCTTAAAAAAACAGATATAAATTGAAAAACAAAACTAAAATGCTTTGAGCACAATCGAACCCTAGCCTAGACCTTAGCATTTTATTTTCATTGTTATATTGTTTTATTTCATACTATACCGAAAATCAATCTTTACGTGATTGATTTCAGTCCGGAAAACAACTCATTACGGTACAGAAAAATCAGTCCGGAAAACGAGCTATTACAGTACAAAAAAATATAAAACCAAACAAAACAAAAATAATTAGGGTAACTTGATAATTTGAAAATCATTTGGATTGATTTTCTTTAATTTTCAAACTCATGTTTTTACTTTAAAATTTAATTTTAAAAGAAAAAATTGAATTAATGTCCTATGTAGTATGAAATAAAACGTTGTACATTACACGTACGTTAAATGATCGTTACAGTACTCGTTCAAAATTCTGTAAGAAACATCGAACTCGTACTGGAACAACTCATTTACCGCCCTTGTGACGTAAATAACTATTATTTAATACTATACAGAAAATAAATGTTTACGTGATTGATTTCAGTCCGGAAAATGAATCATTACGGTACAGAAAAAAAGTGGCCAGTACAGAAAAATATACAGTACAGAACCAGTACAGAAAAATATAAAGCCGAACAAAAAAAATAAATAGAGTAACTTGATAATTTGAAAATCATTTGGATTGATTTTCTTTAAATTTCTAACTCATGTTTTTACTTTAAAATTCAATTTTAAATGAAAAAATCGAATTAATTTCCCAAGTAGTATGAAATAAAATGTTGTACGTTACACGTACGTTAAATGGTCGTCACAGTATTTATTCAAAATTCTGTAATAAACATCGAACTCGTACTGTAATAACTCATTTACCGCCCTTGTGACGTAAATAACTATTATTTAATACTATACAGAAAATAAATGTTTACGTGTTTGATTTCAGTCCGGAAAATAAATCATTACGGTACAGAAAAAAAGTGGCCAGTAAACGAGCTATTACCGTACAGAAAAATATAAAGCCGAACAAAAAAAATAAATAGGGTAACTTGATAATTTGAAGATCATTTGGATTGATTTTCTTTAAATTTCTAACTCAATTGAATTTTAAATGAAAAAATCGAATTAATGTCCCATGTAGTATGAAATAAAACGTTGTGCGTTACAGTACGTTAAATAATCGTCACAGTACTCGTTCAAAATTCTGTAATAAACATCGAACTCGTACTGTAACAATTCATTTACCGCCCTTGGGACGTAAATAACTATTATTGTTTCAAACATAGCATACTACCATAGACATTCATACTAGATTTCTCATTTCATAGTAACTAAAGGAAAAAAACAAAAACTTCTGATAATTCCAATGTATCGTTGTGTTGTTTATTTTATAAGGCAATAATTTTAGAATGCGTTGCAAATATAATACGTATATGCAATACACCGATAATATTTGAATGGAAAATTTTTGTTTTTATTTTCTGTTTTTAGTCAAATGAGAGATCTATTATGATTGTCTATGATACTACTAAGTTTATGATACGAAAAACCATTTTTACCGAAAAATTCTCATGGCTTACTACTCATAATATAACAGTTTTTAAATAATTTGAAGTAGTGTTCGCATACATTTGGGCGCATCTCAAACGCGTACCACGTATTTTTTTGTGTATACGCGACATTAAAAAGTAGGAAACCCATTACAGGATGTAATCGCATTACCGGTATCACAACAATGCCGTCCATATAATATCTACATATACTATTAGGCACCAATCCTACAATAAAGAAAGATAAACAAGACTTTTATATTATGGAATAATCGGACTTGCATGTGTAACTATTTTATATACATACATACATTCAAACAAATCATTTTCATTCATCAAAGGCAAAACAAATTTTTGAACATAGGATGTAGTCTATTATGTACTTTTATTGTTTTTGTTTTTCATGTGAATGTATTGCAAAGGACATTTTTACGCGGTTATAACTTGGAATCCGACCACCTAAAAATCTTAGCCATACCATTTTTTTCTTCCCAGATCAAGGTCTATAATAACAATAAGTCTGTCTTTGTTTTATGAAAATCGGATAAGTACTTTTTGACGTAATACTTGTTAACAGACAAAATAGCGGGGATATAAGGCATCTTTCTCACTTTAGCGCTTCGCTTGATTGAGATGCCTAGAAACGTACTAAAAGGAAGGTGTTCATGGCTGTTTACAGATTGAAATATTAAAAATTTGAATATTACTTTGAAAACAGGTGAAATTTTAATTTTTCTCAATGAAAATAAAAATTTAAATTGTTTAAAAATGTATACTCTGCCAAAAAGTACTAAATCACTTGAATTAAATAATCAGCAAAAAATTTCCTTTGTCCACGACTAACGTATAATATGTTCATTATACGTTTGTTTCATCACTTATAATGATATCCATTATTCACTGCTAGTTTATCTAGTAGTCTCTTCTTTCATTATTCAATATTTCCAAGTAAATTATTTGATTTTTGAAATTTTATCTAGTAGTCTCTTGCCATTTTCATTCGTAATACAACTAGTGCTCAATTATTGTCGATAATTTTTTACGAGTTAAAACCGCGCTGAAAATTCAACGAGTGCGCAGCACGAGTTGAATTATCTGCGTCGGTTTTAACGAGTAAAAAATTATAGATCATTAATTGCAGCACGTGTTGTATTTAGTAAGAGAATACAACTTTCCCGTCAGCGATTGGGCGCATCCAGCACATAGATTTCTCACTACAAAAAAGTAGATATCTCACATTTGACGTGCTGGATGCAAAATATCTCACTAGGAAAATGTAGATATTCTCAGTATTTAGTGAGGCAAAAAAATGTAATCTACATTTGAGTAGATATTTCTTGGTTTGTATATTCGCTTTATTTTTGACATTTTAATGCAAAATTTTGTTGTACGAGTACATGTTAGAAAGACAACGGCACAATATGCACATTTGAAATCTTTCGAATCAATTTAATTAAATTGAAATTAGAAAATATATAATAATGGATCATTACAATAATGAAGGTAATTATACAGATAATCTAAGACACAAACAAAAACTAATATGTAGATTTCACGTCCAGCACATTTGGCAGTCTACAATTGAGACTATTCTACATTTGAGAATATCTCAAAAGTAGATATCTGTGTGCTGGATACGCCCATTGAATCACAATTCATCATGCAAATTATTTGACAAGCTTTTGTTTGCATGGCTTTTCCTTTGATGTGTGGATAAAAAATTCAATCATAATAAAAAAAATTGAAATACAATTACAAATTTAGAGATAATTGTTTAGGATTTTCTTATTGCTATGGTAAAATTTGTAAAATTATCGCGTTGCTATGGTGAAAATAGTAAAACTATCGCGTTGCTATGGTGAAAATCGTAAAACTACCGCTATAATAACGTGTTGTGGTACGTATTTTGCATGGCAATCTAAATACTATTGCTGTAATAATCGCTTTTTCGTAAAATTTCCCATGGCATATTTTGTGAAAGTTGTATTCTCATTATTATAAAACTGTGACGTCAAAATGTCGACGAAAATTATTTGAAGAGTATTTAAAGGATTTGATTATAAAACATAATGATATTTGTCGGTCGTGGACAAAGTATCGTATTCTACTCGCATATAATGGCTGTTATTCACTCAGATGATTTACGGCAAACTTCATATTCGTGAATAACAAAAAATAAAAATTCAAAAATCATTTGGAAAAAAGCGTTTCTATGAAGAAATGTGTTGCTAAGGAGAAAAGTAGCTGTTTCTGTACTGTTTTCAGGCAAGAAATGACACTGTTTGCCATTAAGTACACGAAAAATATTTTTAAAAACTAGATCCAAAATCCTATACAATTTTCGCGCTCAATGAATAACTAAAAGCTATGGGTGCTAGAACTTGTGGAAATAAAGTGGTTCTTATAGAAAGGTAATATTCACCTAAATCATAGTTTAAAATAAATCATTTGATTTAAATAAATGAGAAATTTGCTATATTTCAGATTAAATAGTTGGAAAACAAAAAAATTAAATCGGACACTCTACAACGAGCGAAATGAAATGGATCAACCGAGCAATAACGGGCAGAGGAATCATACGCCAGAGGATATTTATATTTTAATTTAAATTTTTAAAACAAAGAAGCTGAAGCTGTTTTATAAAGAAAATTTCAAAAAGAAATGTAGACTGCTTTTTAAGTTTATATTATTAAAAGAAACTATTATTTTATTTTGTTACTTATTCAATTTTATTTATTAAATATAGATACCATGTGTAACATGTGTATTGTTTCAAAATATAATTTTATTTTATTTATTAAAAAGGTATACATGTTTAAAAATATAATTTTGTATTTATTCTTCTTAATTGAAGTTCTAGTCAGTAATATTTTTTTTAAATTGTTTAGCAAGTTGCCAACAAAAACTATCTCATCAGCGTAAATATGACTGCGTTGTTTGAGCTAAAATTTTATTAAATTTTGGTAATCCAATTACTCTCTCTACGAGTATTCTCCTTTGCAATTTTTCGAGTTTCTATGACTTCATTCGGAGTTAGTTGACAAAGAAACGGAGGAATATTAATAGCAACACCTTTAGAAAGGTCATTTATGTCGAAGCCTCGATCAGCACTATGGCGCCCTCGCTACGTTTATCAATAATCTTGCTTTCCACCACTGCAAAGCGATCACTGACCGAACCACATAAAACCTGAGAACAGAAAATTACTACACCTTTTTCATCAACTCCTAGTTTATTTGTATAATGCGAGAACAAACATTGATTCAGCTCGGAATTTAATCTGGAATGTTGTGTAGTAATTTCAGAGCAATCTAAAATGTCTCTCCATATAGACATGTCACTTCTTAAGCTTTAGTGACCACCAGTCAATGGCTGTGAATGCGGCATTCATAATATGTGTCCAGTGGACCAATATTTGCCTAGTGGTTAATAATGATAGGCCGTACATGTTACCAATAATAGAGAAAATAATATTTTGTCTGTATTTGATGAGACACAATATTAATTGGTCTCGTTTTGATAAATACTTATCAAAAGGAGACGGTAAAGTCTGGGCAAGAAATTAATCGAATTTCAAATCTATTGTACGGTAGCCCAGTACACTTTATAAATTGTTTATCCGATATGCGATCATAGTAAAGCGCTATCGGTACAAATTGAGAAGACTGAGTAGTTTTATTTTGGAAACGTCTGTAGGCTAGATTCACTATTGGCGAATGGATGGAGACTTTAGTTTCAATTTCTGGAATAATAATCTGGGGATTTGTAACTACATACACCCTGCGCCATTGAAATGTTCGGTTTGAATTTTTAAAGTAAATTTTGGAAATACCGCCGTTTGCTTCAAAAGTACATAGCAAAAATGATAGATTTTGATTATCAAAACAATTTTTATACTATTCCGAATATTATATTCAAATAAAAAGAACAGTAATCCGACATTTTAGACCTACATAACGTCGGATAAGAAATATTACCGCCCTACCTCGTATCAATTTGATAGGTCTTTTAACAAAGTTATTTCAATTGAAAAATAGTTTTTTGTTGACAATGGTAATTTTTATTCAAAATAAGGATTAACAGAAATAAAATAATTCATCTTAACCAAAATATTTTGGGAGAAATTGAATTTTTTATAATCAATAATTAATAACCCAGTCCTTGGCTTTTATGATGACCTTAATCCCGATCAGCATTGAATTTTAAAGTTTTATTAAATAATATATTGTTATTTCTTCAAACCAGACTTTTTCTATAAGTTTTTTCGGCCCTTTGGCACTTTTCAGCTTGTAATTTGTAATCTTCTTTCCCATGCAGGACCAAATATTTTCAACAATATTGAGGTTAGGACTATTTCCTGTCCAGGGTAACGACTCAATCACCAAGCTATTTTTAAATTCGGCTACCTAAACAAAATAGACATTAAAATTAAGCATTCTTTCTTCACAAATAACGTCAATAACTCACGGAGAGTAATCGTCCTGGAAGAGTGGAATACCGATGTATTGAGTCGGGTCCTCAATAGTCACGATGCAGGTTTCGATAATTTTTTTATATTTTCCTCCGTTTTCTGAACTATCCAGAAGGCATAGTGATCAAACTCCAAAGGCTCTTATGGTTCTCCAGGTCATAACATATGGTGAATGTTTCATTGTCGGCGAAATACATTCTGTTAAATACCGTTTGCCTTTTTGTCGCCGAACCCTTGTCCTTACATCGGGTCCAAAGATATTGAATTTGGATTTATCCGAGAATATGAACCAACGCCAATCCTTGTGCATTCAGTTTTTTCATTCTATTGCGAATTTGAGCCTTGCAGCTGCCATTTTTGCTGTCAGTAATGATTTTCTCGCAGGTCGACAAGCATATAAACCAAGTTCCTTTTAATAGTATGAACTGAAATAGTGTCGGTTGTTGCTATTAGAAGTTAACTTCTCAGTTCCAAAGCCGTAGCAAACCTTTGCTTAAGAGCTAAATATCTGAAATTCGATTTGTTGAAACAGAAGTTCTCCTCTTTGCATCAGAGCCAACTTATCGTTTGATTTTCGGAATAGTGCCTTAAAACTTTCTAATTGCTGTTTGGCTACACTAAATTACTTTTGCAATTTGTGAATGTGTGTACTTTTTTGCCTTTGCTTGCAAAATTATGGCTTTTTCATTAGCATTTAATTTAGAGCGGCCCATTCTAAAATTAACTCTTTGACTACTTAATTGCAACCGAACGAATATTTCATCCTTAGTTTGGTTTTAAATACCTAATAAGGCGTGAAATATGCTGAAAATAAAAAAAAAAACAAACAAAAAATAGCGAATGAGGTAAAATCTATGAGAGAATTGCATGAAATAGCAAAGAATCGAAATTGAACATTTCAATGGCGCAGGGTGTATATCAATAGTCTCTACAACGTTTGTATCTTGTAACATCTAAGCATCCTAAACATCATCATCTTGTATAACACTGGCATCTTGTGCATGAGAACTGCCCGAATCACTATCCAGCCGAATATTTCTTTCGAATCGCTTCTGCCTTGATTGAACATTCTTTCCCTCTTTCGGTCTATGGCTCGTTTTTGGCAGGTGTCTACTAAGAATAGCATTACGTTTTAAAAATAGTTTTGTATAGCCTAAAATAGGTATAAAATATTACATTTGGTGAAACGATTCAAGGAAGTGCCAACTTTCCTTCATATATGGTTGGCATATAATCCTCATCTCTGAAATGCAAATTGCAAACTTTTGCACACTTTTGAGGGCTCTTAACCATCTCGCCTAAGTTTCATATTCGATGGGAATTTATGAAATTTCACATCAGAACCCGATTTGTTTCGATGCACATTGCGGTACCCAGCAATTAATTACCATTTTTGGTAAGATATACCTATTTAATTTACCATGTACACTGCAGAATTTTTCTAATTTTAGGTTTATTTGAAATTGTTTTTATTTAATTTAGTAGTCACGCTCGTAATTTCCTATACAAATTTTTAGTCTTAATTAAGACAACAGAGACATCTACTTACATTAATTGGTGTTCAATGAAATAGGACACTCAAATAGGCTGTTCAATGAAATAGGACAGTAAATATCAAAATTAATTTTCAGCCTTATTTGTGTATGATTAAACCTAACATGTATACGTTTTTATTGAATAGTATTAGCATAGACAATCATAATAGATCTCTCATTTGACTAAAAACAGAAAATAAAAACAAAAATTTTCCATTCAAATATTATCGGTGTATTGCATATACGTATTATATTTGCAACGCATTCTAAAATCATTGCCTTACAAAATACACAACACAACGATACATTGGAATTATCAGAAGTTTTTGTTTTTTTCCTTTAGCTACTATGAAATGAGAAATCTAGTATGAATGTCTATGGTATTAGTCTTGTGTGATCTTAGAGAGCTATTTATAAAATAAAATGTTTAATTTTTTTTTTTAATATTCCTTTTATTAATTAAATATGATTTTTTATATTTAATTGTAAGGTTATATTTCTACTATGTAAATTAAAAAAAATAATTGAAAATTGGTAAATAGTTTTTTTAGTTAATGAAGAATTTACAAAAAAATCTTAGAGTATTCTATTTCATTGAACACCACTGTATGATGGGTTTCATATCGCGTATTAATGTAATACTAATAACTATAAAGCGTAATATTTAATTTTTGTAAAAAATTTGGTCATTACATGAATACTAAAAAAATAAAATTGGATGATAATCGAACCGAAGACCTTTGCCGCTCTAGTCCAGTGCTTTACCAGAAACAGTATTAAAACTGAAATTAAATGCTCATTGTCAATCGAGGTATATAATTACATAGCGTCTCTCTGCACACTGGGTATTATTTAACAGAGATTAGAAGTAGGAGTAGTAATTTCCACATTATACATCTCTGGTATACTGTTGAAATTCCTTAAGAATTTAAACTACTCCGTTCAAAGAGCCTCCGCAACGTTTAACACTTCTTTTCGGCGTTTGTTTATATAACGACATTATGTAGCAACGTGAGAATTGGCTGTTGTAATGCTTTGTTCAACGCTTCAGTCTGGAGCCTCGTTGTGGACCATTCGAATAATACAAAAAATAAATTTGTATTTAATTTTTTGTATTATTCGAATGGTCCACAATCAGAATTAATTTCAGTTATCTAAGGTCCAAATCGAAAGAGGCAACTACAACTTTTAGTTGCAGTTATAGTTTTTTCGGAATTGAATTCCGAAACCCATATTTATTTTTAAACGTCATTAAAACATCGAATTAAGTTGAGATTTGAATGGAATTTTTAAAGGTGATATGTATAAATAAAAAGCAACAGCAATTTACTTGGCAATCTATGTATTTCCGAAAATAAAATCGGTATTAAACGTATCCACCACCGTATCCACGATTATATTCGTAATTATATACAAATTAAATCTGTACTTAAAATTGACATTTTAATGTCGTTCTAGGCTCTATAGTCGTAGTTGCAATTTTAGTTGCGTCGGTCGATTTGGACTTAAGTGATACCCTACCCACATTGTATTACATTTTTTATATAACCTATCGGCTTTCCCTTCAATCTTCGCCACCCTAACAGCCTGATATCATTCAAAGGTGTTCGATATTAACTTGCTATTAAGATTTATCTGTACACAAGAGAACTTATTACTCGGAGATAATATCTTTAAAGACGTTTCCGTTAAGACCATATTACACCATCACATTTCTACATCATAGAAACCATTTGATATTTAATATGACAGTGTGTAGTGGATAAAACATAATAATTTTCTGTTGTAGTATTTTTCTTACGATAGTTAGGTTTATGAAGCCAAATACTACAATATTTGTCTGATAGCTGCTCAAAATGAATGAAAAATATTATTAGAGCACGGGAAATTACGTAAAATGTAATGGAATCTGAAAAATGGGAACCGTTATACAATTTTGCTTAATGCCTTTTATGTGCCGTTGGGAGAGCCGTCATCCAGATTCGGTTTCTTGTTTCTTTTTTTTTAAGAACCACAAAAATAATGGCAGATATTGTTGCTGCAGCACGTTTACCTTGCTATGGAATATGACTAAAATGTGTGATAATGTAGAAAGTAATATATGTAATAAGCAAAATATATTATACTTACTATATTTGATTTGCCTCATAAAAATATTAAATTAATTCTACGATGTACATAGAAATGTGATAGTGTAATATTGGCCTAAAGCAATTCACAAGTAATGTATCGATCAACATGTCTTTGCAATTGCAATCAATAAAATGTCATAAACAGCCAATAAAACGTCATACAAAGAATTTAGATCTAAAAGCTTACTACATAGATTATTTTGGTAATATTGATGATATTATTTGCCAAAGTATTGCAGGTAAATTTAGAAATTTAAATTTTATTTTACAAGGTAACCTATTCATTTTGTTTTAAAGACACTTATGGAACAAGTGTTAGAATGCAAGAGGTATTAACCTCAGAAAATTATTTCTTCGTAAAGTTTAATATTACCTCGGAACACGGTTTACCAAATTTTCTTTTGCGGTTTTTTGTTAAAATAACATTTATCATCAACATAAAAAAAGCCGTTTTTAACAAAATATATATGGCAGGTTCCTCTTCCACTGCAATTCGTTCTATTCGAATGGACGCAAAAGTCAACAAAAGCTGCTTATTACTACCTATATTTGTACAAAATGTCGGCCAAAATAATCAATATTTGTGAGAATAAAAGGAAACACAAAAATAACAAAAACGTACGACTAGAATGAAAGAAAGATTGAAGAGCGGATGGACGGGCTCGACATTTTTTTATCGATGTTTTGTAGTCCTGGGGACTAACTACACAATTAGACCTTTTTCTTCTTGCACCCTCTAATACAAATTAAAGCCATCGAAACTAGCGTCGAATTGCTTAGTTAGGACGTTGGAAACCTAATATGTCGAGAAATGTGAAAATTTGGCCAACAATTTCTCGCGATTACAATACTTACCCATTCTAACTTCGTTATAGTGGGAAAACTAAAAAAATATAAATACAGTGAGATCTCGTTATAACGAATACCGATTTAAGGAATTTGAAATTTCGCAACGAAATTTTTATTCACCAAAATGTCAATTATTTTATGTGGAAATGTTCTATGGCTAGGAAATAAAATTAAAAAAAAAACATTACATAAATACATACATAACTAAATAAAATAAATAAATACATTTCTCCGGTCCCTTTGGCTTCGCTATAACGAGATTTCAATGTACATTTAACAATTAAGACTCGAAAAGATTTAAATCCTCATTCATAATTCTGGTAAAACAACCTATTAAATATTGTAAAAGAAATAATTGCCTGTATTTTGAAAATACAAACATAAAATTTAATACTGAATTTTTATTTCACTTGAAGCAACTTTTGTCAAAGGAAACTCATATTAAACAAATAATATTCTACCTTCAACAAACTTACCATTTGATCTAGATGTTGTTTCATTATCATCATGAAGCGCTTCTATAATCATTGTGAATGTTCCCTAAAAATGAATGTAACAAAAATGACTTTAATGATTTCTTGGACCCATTTATAATAAAAAAAGCAAAATATTTTTGGACCCCATACATGTTATAAAAGTGCGATAAAAAACCATAATAAACATGATATTATTAGATACTGTTTTTAAACGTTTTATACTCAAAAACATATGAGTAAATTTTAGCTTATTGCATGCTCTTGTACACATAATCTTCAATGTGTTTTTTATGTCGACAAAAAAATATTGTATTTATACATATATAATAAGTAACGTATAAATAAAATTAGTTCGCATAATTTTCATATTTTTTTCCGACTTTAAACTTTTTAACATCGATGTTATATATAACACAGTTGGAGTTAAAATTTGCATAAAAAAGAGCGACCTCAAACGATGACGCTGTTCCCTTAATTTAGCTGGTGTGAAGGTTAACAAAATGTTCATTAAAAAATTTGAAACCGTAAACTTACATATAAACTTACTAACCTACACTCCAACATCACTCAAATTCGTGACCCTGAAAATAACATGTATATAGGGTGTCCCTCATTAATGCATTCGCGTTAACAGCACTCTGAACAAAAAAAATCCGTTACATCTTGCACCCATCTTGAATCCTGAATGAGACAATCGTAGTGTAACTGTAGAAACTAAAGGCATATTTTGAATTTTGCTTATAATAGAAAACCTGAACCAAAATTAAATTATAAATTAATTGTTGGCTTTTCAAATGAACGGTCAATTTTATTTTATAAACACCTTAAAATGTTCAAAATTTACAATCAAAGATGAAATAATCCTGTTTTGCTAATTATGTACATCAAGTTTTCTTTAAAACATATGTTAAGTATAACCGATTTAATTATTTACACATTTTCAAAAAATTTGAGGTAAGAGTGTAATTCATAAATATTAATTACATAGTTTCTAAACAAGAATTATTACAAACGGAGATTTTAAAGGCAAAAATGAAAAATATAATAATTTTCAATAAAAGTATGAATTTTGTAATAGCGATGGTTCAGAAAATATGTGACTAATCTGTTTGATTTGTACTTCAGGTACAACATAAAGTTTACAAATTTTTTGAAAACGAGTAAACGAATTTACAGTACCAATAAACTGTTTAAAAAAACTTGGTGTATAGCAAAATAGATGATTTTTTCAACTTTTTTCAGTTTTATTGTAATTTTTGAAAATTGTTATGTTTATAAGTCCTATGATAAACAGATAGACACCATCGTTCGAAAAAGCAATTAATTTAAAATGAATAACGCTTATTTGTGTATGAAGGTTTAGATATTGTTAGATGTTCACTAAAATTCAAAACGCTTAATTTCTACAGTGAAACCACGATTATCTGGTTTATGATTAAAAATGGGTATAAGCTAATAATGCAGTTTTTTTGTTCAGAGTTATGTTTTCCATCAGGATCTGAAGGGCGAGTGCGATATTTGGAAATACCCCGTTATTTATATATCTATATATGTATGTGCATTTCTACAAGTATAAATGTAGTTATGTAAAATACATAACAAAACAAAACAGCAGATGGTTCGTTGTTATTCCCTAATAGCAATTTTTTCACTTTTACCAAAAATTCAGTGCGGGGTCACAAAAATATTTAGTGATACAAATGTTTTAAAAACAAACTTACCGGCCAAGTAAATTCAAATGGAAACCGAATTGGATTGACAAAATCATCCCGAGGTCGATTTAAAATATCTATTGTATTTCCGCCTAAAACAGGTGTTGATACAACACCAAAGGTACATTCAGTTTTTAGGTCAATTTTTGCTTGATAATGTTTCAGACAGACGCGAAACCGAGTACGACACGTGCCCGAACATTTCCCTGTTCGGATATCAGGCCGCCCGCTGCAACATTCCCCAAAATCATTTTTTCCATATTCATTTCGAAATGACTTTAATCGTAATTCAAATAGGCCGGTACATGAAACCTGGAACAAAATTAAATATTTTTGTTTAAAAAAAACCTATATGTCTACATACATACATATAATAAGTATCTGCTTTTAATTAAAAAATTACGCTTATAAATAATTTGTTTCTGAGTAGTAAACATTCTCAGAATATGTAAGAAGAGAAAATATAAATATTATTATATATTTTACTGTAAGATTAAATGTATATACATAATATATATATATATATATATATATATATATATATATATATATATATATATATATATATATAGATGTATTGTGTGATTCAACAGTTGTAAATGTTTTGTTCGCAATTGTAACATATAACATTATACATAAGTAAGAATATACTTATTTATTATAATATTTGTATTCTCATAACAGGGTTTGAAAATCTATCATTTCACGAACAAATAAATAACAGCTGCTTATTATAATTGTCTTCAACTATAGAAAACTACAAAATAAAAATCCTTATAGAATAAAATTGTAAGAAAATTGGGTTTCTTTCACAATCAGGTAACCAACATATTTCACATATAAAAATGCTTATTCTCACAATACAAAATACAAAGTTATTTCATTCCATGTTCTTATTTTTTAAAGTAAAACATGAAAGAAACTTAAGTGTGTGAAGAATAAAATAAAATGAAACCTTTTTAAAAATAACCTCTATTTATGATGAAAAATGTCTGAAATTAAAACATTAAAATTCAGTTTTGGTAACATTTTGTTCCAAAATAATTGGAAAAACTCTCGAGCTATTTATAAAAGATGCTGCTAAATTAGGTTTTTTTATTATTATTTACTGATAAACAATTTCTATTTAACATATTGACAATTTGCCTGACAAAAATTTCGATGCCCTACTAAGTAGTTATAATCTTAAAAAGAACAAAATAAGAAGCAAAACACAAAAGGGAAGAAAACGGACCAACTGAACAGTAATTTGATATACCTACTATAAAAGCAAGCTTGCAATGCAACGCGCGACTGGTTAATTTTTTAATGAAATACTTATGCTCGTATTCAAAATACTCGGTTAATCGATCATGTATCATCGTTTTCTATTTAAAAGAGATTTTAATTTCTATTTAAATTTCAATTTAAATACGAGCATTAGACATTGATTTACTTTAAAAATTAAAAATTCTTTATATCGAAATGACCGTAACTCGAAAAGATGTGTGCAGACCTTAAACTTTGGTTATAGGTTCAAAATAAGTCCAAGTTCACGAAATAAAAAATTTAAAAGTTTTACGGATCCGCGGAAATCTGTTGGGGCTGAAAAGAGAGAGGTACATACTTTTAATTAAAAAAAATCGATTTTTCTTTTTCCGGGAAATATGGCATTTACAAAAAAATAGTTCAAATAAAAGTTATTTCTGACAAAATTATCTTTAATTTGGTGTTTTTAAATTAATTTTATAGCAATAATTAACGAAATACGGCCATTTCCCGATCATCAAAGTATAATGCTGTTGCTTAAGCTTCGCAATTACTACATTCAAAGCCTTCGCAAATTTTACACATTACAGAACATTTTAAACCTACTTTTATACATTCTCATTGTAACGTTAAGCAGTTGCCTGTACACACACATGCTATTATTAAATCTAAAATGTCATTTGGTGCAGCATCTAAAGTGGTTTGGACTGGTTGCAGAATATCTCTGTATCTCAAACAAATTCTCTCACCTACCAATTATTCTGTATCTCAAACAAATTCTCTCACCTGCTTCTTTTACTACTTTTAAAGAAGAATTTTCATTATAAAAAGCAGTTATAGCATTTTACTCTCAAGTAAACCTTTACATTTACAAAAGTTTACAAACAGCTTTATTGTTCCTTTTTTTCCTTTATTGTACTGAGCGCTCGTTGTATCGCAGCCGCTTATCGCGTGAGCTAAAAGTAACCAATTTTTTTATATAAAGTAATGTCCTTGCAAATCTATTGACGAATACTTGATTTTGTTCTACAAATGTTTGGTTTGTAAAACAATACGTCTGTATTTTCAGCATCAACAACTTGCCCAACTATTGCTGTTGTGAAGTCTTTGGAGTTGCTAATCGCAGTGTCTACAACCAATTTGTCGGCATCATCACAAACTTGATCAATTTTGATGTTTTCATTAACATTTGAATAAGTTATTTTTTGTTCTCAATATGTATGTGTATGTGACAAAAACTTTTCTTGACTTATGCTCACTGGAGTGTCGTCTGATATAGTGAAGCGAGGCCCAGCATTTTGATATCGACGTGGCTGTTCATCTCTTTTAGTGCTGTTAGGATTATCGTATTCATCAAAAATAATAAGAGGCTTGTACCATTTTTTAACATAATTTAGATAAATTTTGCAAACATCAATAAAAGTTTTGCCATTTTGTATGGTAAATGGACCATACAAAATGGCAAAACTTTTATTGATGTTTGCAAAATTTATCTAAATTATGTTAAAAAATGGTACAAGCCTCTTATTATTTTTGATGAATACGATAATCCTAACAGCACTAAAAGACATGAACAGCCACGTCGATATCAAAATGCTGGGCCTCGCTTCACTATATCAGACGACACTCCAGTGAGCATAAGTCAAGAAAAGTTTTTGTCACATACACATACATACTTTATAGAGCAATAAACCCCCCATCAACAACAAGCAGTGTATAGTTTCGAAAAATCGATCACCGAAAAATGGCCGTATTTCGGTTATTGCTATAAAATTAATTTAAAAACACTAAATTAAAGATTATGTTAAAAAATGGTACAAGCCTCTTATTATTTTTGATGAATACGATAATCCTAACAGCACTAAAAGACATGAACAGCCACGTCGATATCAAAATGCTGGGCCTCGCTTCACTATATCAGACGACACTCCAGTGAGCATAAGTCAAGAAAAGTTTTTGTCACATACACATACATACTTTATAGAGCAATAAACCCCCCATCAACAACAAGCAGTGTATAGTTTCGAAAAATCGATCACCGAAAAATGGCCGTATTTCGGTTATTGCTATAAAATTAATTTAAAAACACTAAATTAAAGATAATTTTGTCAGAAACAACTTTTATTTGAATCATTTTTTTGTAAATGCCATATTTCCCGAGAAAAATGAGAAAAATCATTTTTTTTATTAAAAGTAAGTACATACCACTTTTCACTACTACAGGTTTCCACGAATCCGTAAAACTCCTTACTTTTAGGTAAAATGTTTAAGAATTAATGGGTTGTTTTTTGGTTTAATATCCAAAATTTAAGGTCTCCACAAATTTTTTTCGAGTTAAAGTAAAGTTTTCCTGTACTATAAGGAGTTCGGCAAAAACAACACTATTATAGTTTGAAAACTAATGAAAATTACTCAAATGTAAAGCAAAATTATTTACTAACAGTAGAATTGTTACATTTTTAAAATAAAATATGTACCTAAATAGATAAGCCTTTAGTTTAGTAGATTTCATATATGTACATATTTATAAACAGTGAAGTTAAGTATATCTGATGGTTTTTGTTGGTTGTTCTTGTTGTTCAATAAATGGGTTGAAATGGTGGTTCAATTTGAATTTATTTGCACATTTTCATAAGGTGTTTCCTGAAGATCATTATTTCCGTAGAATTTATCATTACAGACAGCTACTTAGAACGGTTCTTTTAACGAATAATTTACGTTATACAAAACTTAAAAAATTGTCTAATCTAACGATAATCCTATTATTTTATTTCAAAAGATGAGATCCTCGCCCGAATTGGGTTTCTTAATTTGTTAGTTTTACGTTAGCATTGTGGAAAACAACTCGTGGGTAGAAGCAAAACCAACACAAATGTCTATACAAGCCTTCGAGATCACTCATAACACGGATTCCATCAAAAAATGTACTTACTCTTTATTTATTTATGTATTGGTATTTTTCATATAATATTTAAACAAGAAAAACACAGATTTTCGATTGGTACAGACACGTAAACTATTGGTAAAATATTAGCTGCCTTTTCTTATTCGTTCCCAATAGCTGCTATCGAGAGCCGTCATATAAAAAGTGGCTCCCGATAGCGCTCCGTATAAATAGGTTGAGCCAAATATTTTTTATATCAAGTTTTCGTTAAACAATTGAATTAATAATTATAGTTTGATGTTCAACAATTTTAGTAAATAGCGTGTTAAATTTAAGTTTAGGTATATAAAAATAACGGCTCTCGATAGCAGCTATAAAAAACACAGCTATTATTACTTATAGACATTTGTGTTAGTTTTGTGGTTATGTATATTGTGAAAAATATGTGAAATCACAAATTCACTATATGGAGCCATAATCATGTTTTAATTTTATGATTTTTATGTTTTGAATGTGTAGCCTTGATTAAATAAATTTATTTGAAATGGTTTGTTTTTTGTTGTTGTTGTTAAAGATACAGGGTGTCAAATTTTGGGAAAAATGATAATCAGATGTTGTATTTATGGCAATAAAAAGAAAAATAATTATCCGATAATTATGATTTTGAGCTCATTTTAAAGGTAAGTTAATAGTGAAAAGATATAAAGATAGAATGTTGTTTAATTTCTTCTTCTTTAAATTCCCCGCCAAAATATTCTGTTTCAATTTTCTTAAAAACCTATTTTTTTTTTATGTTTTTTTTTTAAAGAATTTGACAATTAATATTTTACAACATATCAAAAAACTGGAACACCGTTATTTTTTTATTCTTGCAAAATACGTTTTAGTATGACAATCTACAAATTTATTATATTTAAACGTATTTTACACGAAAACGAAACGAGATGCTGTCCTGATTTTTTATGATGTGTAATAGAACTAACTGGGGAAAACGATAATAAAAAAAAAAAAGATGCAATTTTGAGAAAATTGAAAAAAACTGCTTCGGCGGCCATTTTGAAAAATAACAAATGAAAGATGGTACCATTTTTATAATTATCTTAAAATCCCTGTTCATGTATCTTTAAAATGAGCCCAATCTTATAATTTTCGAATAATTGGTTTTCTTTCTATAGCAATTTAATACAATACCAAGTGCATTGAATTTTTAAATATTTGACACCCTGTATCTTAAAAAACAACAATAACAAGAAAATTATTTTCCATAAATGTTTTGTTTAATTAGTGCTACACATTCGAAACATAAAAATCTAAAAATTAAAATATGACTTCAAAAAAAATTTGATTTGACGAATTTTTCACTATCAAAAATGCGTCAAATTGCATATCTTAATATGTGACCGGAAATCATGTTTGAATTTTATAATTTTTATGTTTTGGATGAGTAAAACGAATAATTTATGGAATATGAGTTTTGTTGTTGTTGTTGTTTTTTAAGGTACAGGGTGTCAAATATTTAAAAATTCAATGCACTTGGTATTGTGTTTATTGCTATAGAAAGAAACTAATTATTCCAAAATTATAAGATTGGGCTCATTTTAAAGATACATGAACAGGGATTATAAAATATGTAATTATAAAAATGATGCCATCTTTCATTTCTTCTTTTTAAAAATGGCCGTTAAAAAGTGGCTCCCGATAGCGCTCCGTATAAATAGGTTGAGCCAAATATTTTTTATATCAAGTTTTCGTTAAACAATTGAATTAATAATTATATGTAGTTTGATGTTCAACAATTTTAGTAAATAGCGTGTCAAATTTAAGTTTAGGTATAGAAAAATGACGGCTCTCGATAGCAGCTATAAAAACACAGCTATTATTACTTATAGACATTTGTGTTAGTTTTGTGGTTATGTATATTGTGAAAAATATGTGAAATCACAAATTCACTATATGGAGCCATAATCATGTTTTAATTTTATGATTTTTATGTTTTGAATGTGTAGCCTCGATTAAATAAATTTATTTGAAATGGTTTGTTTTTTGTTGTTGTTGTTAAGATACAGGGTGTCAAATTTTGGGAAAAATGATAATCAGATGTTGTATTTATGGCAATAAGAAGAAAAATAATTATCCGATAATTATGATTTTGAGCTCATTTTAAAGGTAAGTTAATAATGAAAAAATATAAAAATAGTATGTTGTTTAATTTCTTCTTCTATAAATTTCCCGCCAAAATATTCTGTTTCAATTTTCTTAAAAACATATTTTTTTTTTTTTTGTTTTTTATTTTTTTTTAAAGAATTTGACAATTAATATTTTACAACATATCAAAAAACTGGAATACCGTTATTTTTTTATTCTTGCAAAATATGTTTTAGTGTGACAATCTACAAATTTATTATATTTAAACGTATTTTACACGAAAACGATCTCGTTCTATTAGACATCCTAAAAAATCAGGCCAGCATCTCGTTTCGTTTTCGTGTAAAATACGTTTAAATATAATAAATTTTGTATATTGCCATACTAAAACGTATTTTGCAAGAATACAAAAAATAACGGTGTTCCAGTTTTTTGATATGTTGTAAAATATTAATTGTCGAATTATTTAAAAAAAAAAAAAAAATAGGTTTTTGAGAAAATTGAAACAGAAAATTTTGGCGGGAAATTAAAAGAAAAAGAAATCGCTATTAACTTACCTCTAAAATGAGCTCAAAATCATAATTATCGGATAATTATTTTTCTTTTTATTGCATATAACATCATGATTTTCATTTTTCCCAAAATTTGACACCCTATATCTTCAACAACAACAACAAAAAACAAACCATTTCAAATAAATTTATTTAATCGAGGCTACACATTCAAAACATAAAAATCATAAAATTCAAATATGACTTAAAAAAAATTGTGATTTCATGTATTTTTCACCATATACTTTCTGGTTTATTTCATAATACCGCAACCGCCGTATTCCCCAGACCTGGCGCCATCTGACTATCACCTCTTCGCATCAATGGGACACGCGCTCGCAGAGCAGCACTTCAGCAAATTCGAAGAAGTTGAAAATGGCTCGACCAATGGTTTGCCGCAAAATTCAAGCAGTTTTCCTGGCATGGTATTCATAAGTTACCTGAAAAATGAGCGAAATGCGTAGAAGCCGATGGCCAATATTTTGAATAAAAAAAATTAATTTCCCTTGAAAATTACGTGTTTTTTTACCAAAAAATCGGAAAAAACTTATGCATGCACCTGGTATATGTATATCTTTATTGAATTTATTTTGTATCGACAATTTATTTTGCTGTACATTTTTTAAAAATTAATTTTTTATTTTAAACCTATAAATGTATTCCCCCCATTATTGAAAATGTAATTTTTTATGTACATAAAAGTATTTAATTATTTTGCCATGCTTAATTTTACAGATTTTAATTTATTTTGTATTTTTTAGCTATTTATTTCATAAAATGTTGATCTTGTAAAATAAAAAAATACGCCATTACCCTCAAATAAAAATAAAATACAATAAATCCCTGTGCCCATAATACAACCTTTCGCTTTGCCGATCGAAATTTTAGTATCGGGTTTTCCATTTGGGACTTGACAACTTTGAACTTTCACTATGAACGCATCCTTAAACCAATAACCAAACTGTCAGTGTCAAAACATTCAGTAAAGACAACATTTTTATCATGGTGAAGTACACGAACGTTAAACATTTACAAATAATTAAAATTTACTACAAAAATTCCGAGTCGGTGACTGCAACTTCAAGAGCGTTAATTCCAATTGTTGGTCGTAATTATTGTCCCAGTAGACAAGCAATTCATAATCTAGTGAAAAAATTTGAGTCTAAATATTCGCTGTCGGATGTTCCCGTGCCAGTGAGACAACGGGTTGGTCGAAGTGCGAATATTGCTCCCGTTCAAGCGTCCATCGCAAACGAACCAAAACAGTCGATTCCATGGCGTTCTCAAGAATTGGGCATCGCTCAGACCACACTTTGGCGAGTTTTGCGAAATGATCTTGCCTTGCACCCTTATAAGATAAAGTTAACACAAGAACTAAAGCCACTCGATCATATGAAGCGACGTACGTTCTCAGATTGGGCTCTGGAAATGTTGGAAGAAGATGACCAATTTCATCGTAAAATCATCTTCAGTGATGAAGCGCATTTTGGGCTAAATGGCTTCGTCAACAAACAGAATATGCGTTATTGGTCAGGTGAAAACCCTCATGTGCTTCAAGAAACACCAATTCACCCACAAAATATAACTGTGTGGTGTGGGTTTCTTGCTGGTGGTGTCATTGGACCGTTTTTTTTCGTTGATGAAAATGACCGTCACGTTACAATCAATGGAGATCGCTACAGAGACATGTTGCAATGTATTTTTTTGGTCAATTGCATGAGCTAGACATTAATGATATGTGGTCTCAACAAGACGGTGCGACATGCCACACAGCGGGTCTAACAATGGACTTATTGAAATCTAAATTCCATGAACGTGTTATATCCAGGAATGGTCCTGTCGATTGGCCGCCTAGATCGTGTGATTTAACACCTCTAGACTTTTGTTTATGGGGCTACGTTAAATCATTGGTCTATGCCAGCTAGCCGGCGTCGTTAGAGGAGCTCAGAGTCAATATTGAATGAAAGATAGCGGCCGTTTCCGTCGAAATGTGTGGCCGAGTCATCGAAAATTGGGTTCAACGAATCGACGCATGCAAACGTTCCCGTGGTGGACATATGTATGAATGATGTCGAATTCCATACATAATTATTTTGATTGTATTTTGAGCCAATAATAAAATTTTCGAGATATCTACGGTTTGCGTTTTATTTAAAAAAAAGTTGTCAAGTCCTTATTGGAAAACCCTATACAATTGGGTCAAACCTAGGTTGAAGAAAAAAAACAAATTTACAGAAATTTGTGCATTAAAATTTTATTAATTTCAAATAAAATTGTTTGCAAGATCCAATTCGATATATCTAAGTAATAAATAAAAATTTTCATTTAAATTGAAAATAACGACCACATAAAATAATTAGACCCGATTCTGAGTTCAAAAATGTATGTTATGTTATTTTCAGTGTTTAAATTCATTTTTTCGTTCCCTTCTTTTATCTTTTATTTCTCTCTTTGTGAAAGAAAACAAAAAATATTTTTGTTTTTTCTTTCCCCGAAAACGAAATCGAAAAACGTAAAATATCTCTCCTCATATAAAACACAAAGCATAGGAGAAAAGAGATATTTTATTTTGTTGGATGTCGTTCCAGAGGAAAGAAACAAACCAAAATATTTTTCACTCCTTTCGCAAAAAGAGAGTAAAGCAAGGAATGCAATTTGAATTTAAACACTGGTTATTTTTGTTTTTTCAATATAAAATCATATAGCAAGCGGCGAAATAAAATAACATTAGGGATGGTCCGAACCAGTGATTATGCGGTTCGGCCGAATACCGAATCAAAGTTATAAAATTTTGCCGAATCACCGAGGTTCGGCCGAATCTTCCCTTTTTCTCGAATTTTGTTGCACAATGTTATTACATATTAATATAGTGCAAGGATTTTGTTCAAAAAACGTGACTTGAGAGTTGCGATTTTCATGTACGTACTAGATATACAACAGTAAATATTATTGTTGTTTATTTTAATTTTAATAATATCGTACATCTACACTCCCGAGCAACTGAATCGACTAAAACCTTAAGCGCTCACATAAGGGCGATTTTTGTAAGAACGGTCAAACCGATTTTCATAAAACATTATTTTTTGAAAGCCTGATATTTTTGCTTCAAAATGACACTATTTTTATGAAAATTGGTTTAGTACTTTTTTTTGTAATGAATTTTGAATGAAAACGCAACCAAAATTGATGATTAAGCAAAAAATATTGGGGGTGTTTAAAATTAAATTACAACAAAAAACTCAACAAAACAAAAATAATTTTATTGGTTAATAATAAATATGGCCCCCCCTTGCGTCTACAACGGTTCGCATGCGGTTCCCCATTGACCTTATTAAGGTTTTGACAAATACTTGGGGGATCGCACCCTACTCCTCCTCTAACGCTATCTTCAGGTCACTGATATTAGATGGTACCGGATTTCTAGCTCGGACTGAGTGCTGGCCACCTCATCGTCTCGAGTCCGACCTCATCCAAGAACTGTCGAGTGGTTCGAGCTGCGTGACACCGGGCATTGTCATGCATCAATATGAAATCTTCCCCTATATATCCTGCATAGGGCACTACGGCCCGATTGTATGAACGCGGATAGAAGATTAATCGGCGGATTAATCGTCGCTTGGATTGTATGAACGACGATAAATACGAAAATTAATCCAAGGATTCTTTTCTATCCACTGTTTTTATCTTCTCTTTTTATTGTCTAATACAGCGGATAGAAAATGTTGTTTATTTTTTTTGACATAATTTTAATTATATTTGTTTGGTTCGGCGCAGCGGAATATTTTGATTGCTGTTGCGTTTATTGAAAAAAAAATCGGAATGGAATCGAAAAAACGTAAAATTTCAAATGCCCAACTCGAATTTTTTTTTCTATTGTAGAAAAACATAAAAAAATACTTTCGTGTACAATAAGTACACACATAAGAATGTAAATAAACAATAAATTAAATTTGAAACGTCAAAAAAGTGTTGACACTCCAAAATAAACTGCAATAAAAACTGCAATAAACAGAGGATGGAATTTATTTTATCCGTGTTTATACAATCGACGAAAAAAAAAATCGTCGGTTGAAGATTAATCTGTATCGCCGGATTTTTTTTAATCTATCCATGTTCATACAATCGGGCCTACATGATCCAAGAGAATGCTCTCGATATACCGTTCAGCGGTCAGACCTCCTTCACAGCCTCCACCAGGTACGAAAACAAGATCTGTTTTTCCCTCAAACGATATGCCAGCCCACACCACACACAAACTACCGCCGTATGAGACTGTTTCAGCAAAACAGCACTGCGAAAATCGCTCTCCTGGACGCCGGTAGACCCGGTCTCTCATATCACTACCATGGAGACATATTCTGCACTCGTCAGTAAATAGAACGGACGTCCATTGCTCGATGTTCCAATTGATGTGTTCGCGAGCAAATTCGAGTCGCTGTTTGCGGTGGCGTGTTGTCAATTTTGGGCCTCTAGCGGGCCGTCTTGGAGTGAGGTTGGCTTCCTTTAAGCGTCTTCTTACTGTCCATTGACTAACAGCTACATCTCGAACTTGTTTTAGCTCCTGCTGCACATCGACGCCCGTAAGATGGCGATTTCGCAGTGAAATTAGGACGATAAATCGATCGTCCCTCTCTGATGTACACCGAAACCGGCTGGTTTGTGGTATTCGATTGAAGGTACCAGTTCCCTGAAACCTTCTGAATACTCTTGAGACAGCAGATTGGCTCATGTTAAGCTGACGAATGACTTCTTGTTGATTGCGTCCTTCTTGCAATAAAGCAACAACTTGTGCGGATTTTTCTGGAGTGGTATCCATGATTTTAAGGAAACAATGAATTAAACTGGTAGAGATTTGTTCAGGTCAACGTCTGACTCATAAGTGACGACAAATATCGGTCAACGTGGCATTATACAGGAGATTGCATCACGCCAATTGTTTCACCGAACCATCGCATTTTGCTAAGACTGCTTTAATTTGAAAAGTACTGTATGGATTTTAATGATAAAGGTATCCTTGAAAAGATAAAATACTAGGCTGTCAAAAGAAGGTTGTTTTTCGAAAATCGATCCAGCCATTTTAAAAAAATATGCGTTTTGATGGTCTAGTCGATTCAGTTGCTCGGGAGTGTAGTAATGGCCTTGCCTTTTCACATGAATCGCGATTTTTCTATTCAATTAATATCATTGACAATTTTTTTCGCAAACGCATATTTCCTAATAATAATTGCAAAAAAGTGTTTTCTCGCGCGAACTATCCAATATGGCGCATAAACTATCCTATTTATGTTAGGATCCAGCCACTAGTTACTGCACAGAAGCATATATTGAGAATTATGAAGGGTAAGCCAAAATTAACTGAGTCTTGGCCACTATTTCAGTGTTTAGAAATTTTTCCACTAAGACATTTATTCGTGTTTAAAGCTTTGAAAGAATTTTATTTAAATACTAGTAATAATGCCGGTGTTAACAGTACTAATTATAAACTAAGAAATAAGCAACACATCCATCTACAAAAATTTACAACTACCAGCTTCCAAAATTCATTTTTAATTTTGGCTCCAAAAATATATAATAGTCTTCCACATGATCTAAAAACATGTACAAAATTGAATGTATTCACTTCGCGTTTAAAATCTCATCTTTTATATTGCTCCAGTATAAATGATTTGTGGCACTTCCAAGTTTAGAGCTTTAATTGTTAAGTAATATTTTAATGTTTATATATTGTCATTTTTACCTTTATTTCCAATATTGTATTATAGTTAATTATTAAGTTATTATATGTACATATGTAAATATATACAATCGACACTGGATTTGTAGGATCCACAGATTGTTCTGTTAAATTAAATAAATTAATTAAATTTAAACATTTTTTGCGGTTTTTATTAGGAAATGTGCGTTTGCTAAAAGAATTGTCAATGATTTTACATTCGGAATTGTTTACTTACTATTTTTGAAGTGACTAGTTTAAATTTTACTATGTAATTTAAGAGAAATCGTTGAATCATTTTTACTCATACGAGAAAAATCGCGGTTCATGTGTATAGACCATAAGCCGATAAAAATTGCAACTCTCAAGTTTCGTTTTTTGTACAAAATCCTTGCCTAGCGCCGGTATTCTTGAAATTCACCGAAAAAAGTCGCCGGTGACTTTGGTACAAAACAATTTAAATTTTCGACTGAAATGACGTATATCACAAGAAACTCACCGGTGACTTTATTTGATCGAATTTGAAGAATACTGGCTCAGGGCCCCTATTCTTGAAATTCACTCGAAAAAGTCGCCGATAATTTTCTAGTGAAGTGCGTCATTTCAGTCGAAAATTTAAATTGTTTTATACCAAAGTGACCGGCGACTTTTTTCGGGCGAATTTCAAGAATACGGGCCCGGGACCCGTATTCTTGAAATTCGAACAGACAAAGTCGCCTGTGAGTTTCTTGTGAAATACATTTCAGTCGAAAATTTAAATTGTTTTATACTAAACTCATCGGTGACTCTTTCGGGTGAATTTCAAGAATACGGGCCCAGGGCGCCTATTCTTGAAATTCGCCGAAAAAAGTCGCCGGTGACTTTGGTATAAAACAATTTAAATTTTCGACTGAAATGACGCATTTCACTAGAAAATTATCGGCGAGTTTTTCGGGTGAATTTCAAGAATAGGGGCCCAGTGCGCTTATTCTTGAAATTAGCTGAAAAAATTCGCCGGTGACTTTGGTATAAAATAGTTTAAATTTTCGACTGAAATGACGTATTTCACTATAAAATTATAGGCGACTTTTTCGGGTGAATTTCAAGAATACGGGCCCTGGGCCCGAAAAAGTCCCCGATAATTTTCTAGTGAAATGCGTCATTTCAGTCTAAAATTTAAATTGTTTTATACCAAAGTCACCGGTGACTTTTTCGGATGAATTTCAAGAATGCGGGCCCAGAACTTAAAAGCAAATTCACCTAAGTGACTTTGAGCAGTTTTTATGAATTTCGCATAAATAATTAAATTTGCCCACAATTTAGATTGTATCAAATTTAGGTGAAAATCGCTTATTGCATCCTTTTCCACTGCCTTCCAGGCAAATTTCGTTAATTTATGTTTTTATTAGAGCCGTTCTTGACCAACTTACACAAAGTAAACAAACCATATTTATCCCGTAATGAAGAGAGGCAAATGAAGTGAGAAAAATGTTTGTTATTTTTACAAATTTTCTGTAGTATAATAATATAAAATATTTTCTGTTATATGCAAGCAAATCTTTTACCAGAAATTTTTAAAATGATTCGGTATTCGGCCGGATCATGTCGGAAATGCAGAATTTTACCGAATCTTAAAAAAAAAAACGCCGATCATCCATTTTATCGTTATAGAATCGAGTCCAATACAATTGAAATTCCCATGATTTTGTTTACGTTTGATATTAAAACAAAAATCTTTATTCCCCTCTATATATTAGATTTGACCTTTTTAAATTGATTTCGCGACTATTTATCGGATCATGTAAGTCCTATACGCTATTTGAAAATTTTTGAGAAATCGAATTTTAAACTTAGGACTAAAATTCGTTCATAAATCAAATCAAATTTTGATCTTTTGTTAAATTTAGTTTATAGTTCTTACATTTCTGATTATTTTACAAGAAAGACAATTGAATTATCTTATTATTAAAACCGGAAAACCAATTTTCACCCAAAAAGTCAAAAATGAATATAGGACACTTTCCAAATAAATCGTTAACAGGTTTTTTTGGTTTACAATAATGCTAAATTGCATGCAGCCAGACGAAAAAACCTAAAATAAAAATACAAAATAGAAAATCATAAAATGCCAAATATATTTCAAAATTTCCTCATATAATAGGATAACTGGAAAAATAAGAAGTAAAATATTGATAAACAAAACCTCATTTGGTCTAAAGATCCAAAGAAATATTTATTATTATTTGAATCTATAAGACATAGGAAAATTTGGATTAAAAAATCTGAAAGAGCATGGCCGATTATATAAGAATCCATTAATAAGTCATTTTTAGGAAAACTGGTCGATTATACTGCCGTGCTAAGCATGTTTTACATAACTACATTTTTGGCCAAACTGATTTATTGATGCCAATCGATAGCTACTAACAAACTTTGTCATTAAAATTTAAAAAAAAACACGTCATAAGAAACACGGCTTTCAGTTTTGTTGCAAAATACACTAATTTCAAAACTTTCAACTTCAATTTTCTCAAAATGCATTTTTTGTAGTTATGTAGAACATGTTTATGCCCGGTTCCAGAACAAAACATCAATTCACCAGTTAAATAATATTTCCTCTCTTTTTTCTTTTATGAAATTGCAATTTGTTTCATAATTCAAAATCAATGCTATCTGATTATATTTCTTTTTTACATGAACATTTTAAAGGGAGAATTAAATTTTTATTTGAGCGATATTGAAAAGTCAAATATTTAATTCTCCGTTTAAAATCCTCATGTAAAAAAGAATTATGATCCAGATAGCATTGATTTTGAATTATGAAACAAATTGCAATTTCATAAAAGAAAAAAGAGAGGAAATATTATTTAACTGGAGAATTGATGTTTTGTTCTGGAACCGGGCATAAGTGTGCCGGAATGATATTATTATTTTATGATGGTATGGTGGTGTGATGTTATGTTGGTGTAATGGTACGATGGTATGTCGTTAAGACGGAATGTCGGTTACTTGGTTTGACGATATGATGGTATTACTGCACAAAAGGACATAGGACACTACATGACCCAAGAATCCTCTACAGATAAGCTCAATAGCGTACGTTCATTGTGAAAACTTAAATGGTGAAACCAGATTATTTTTATGTGATCTAGTACTCATACTCACACACTGTAGAAGAGAATGAAATAAAAGATAGAATACAAAATAAAAATAAAACAAATAACTGACGATTGGTATGGTATGGTGTGCTCTGGCGGACGATATTGAACTAAGCAAATGCTGTAAACAAAAATGTGCTATATGAAGTTATATGGAAATAGGTCTATTTAATTTTAATTTTTATTTATTAAAATTGTAATGATTGAAAAATCTAATGTGTCCATTATGTTGTTCAACTTGTGATTTTTATATACATACTTGATTAATTTGGAATAGTTTTATCATTAAAAATGCCAGAAAACTTTGCAGAAAATTGCAGAAAATTAATGTTAAGTTGACTATAAATTTATCTTTAAGATACTAAATACGTTTTGAATGATAAATTCAAGTTAAAATTTAATATTTCTAAAATATTTATGCTTTTAGTAACATTAGATTTCTGCAAATTTCTGCAATTTTTAAGCACAAATTTCTGGTATTTAAAACGATAAAACTGTCCAAATTAATCAAATATATATAAAATCACACTTTAAACAACATAATGGATTCTTTAGATTTTCCAATCATTACAATTTTAATAAATTAAAATTAAAATGAAATAGACTCTATTTCCATATAACTTCATATAGCACATTTTTGTTTACAGCATTTGCTTAGTTCAATATCGTCCGCTTGAGGCGCTTTTTCAACTTTACCAGTTGTCAATAAGCATTTGTTTGTACATATTGTTTTTTGTGTTACATTTTAAAGCTATGTGATTATATTTTTATTTTTTTTATTTTCGCCTATTAAAAGCTCATTTAAAGTAAATTGAGGCAACATGTTAACAGCTACGATGAAATATGACTATTTGAATAAAATAATTATATCAACAAATATCAATTACATATATCAACAAATTTAAAAACAATATTTTGTATTTTCCAAACAATAAAAAAAATGTCAATAGCGTAAAAATGCGCACATACTTAGATCTGTCCTACAGTTGGAATAAGACTAAGCAAAATTAAAAAACTTGGTTTCACCAAAATATATACATATGTATAGTAGCGACAACGTATTCGTATTGAGCTTATCTGTAGAAGGTTGGTGTGTCATGGGACACTATAGTGCTCACGCGAAGTTATGTAGTGGTATACTGGTATTAATAGAAGACAAGTGGATACACCACTACTGTTTCACCAGTCATAGGTAATGCAAAATGTGATGTGTCCAGACCTAAAATATGTGGTCTAAAAATACGATGTAAACGTTTCGACCTAAGGGGTTTTCGAATTTTTCCATAGATGCGATTTTTAATTATTTTGAATATTTGTCAATTAAAAATAAAAAAAATATTTATTAAATACGATTTATGTAAACAAACCTACATGCCACATATTAATATGTATTTTATTCGCGAAAAAAATGTATTTCGTCACAACAAAAAAATCAAAATGCTACCAACCTTTGGAAACCAATCGAATTCCAAACATTGAATTCCATGGGCTAATTTGTTTGACAAAAATTGAATTCCAGTTCCAAATCCAATTCTTTGGTAAATAAAGTACGACTCTCAACTCCACCCACGATATATTGATGATGTATTGATTCCAATTTGCTCAAGCAATTGTTTGTTAGAAATTTGATAAAGGAGGATCATCCGAAACGATCGTAATTTAAATTTTAAATAAAATAAATATCACATTAAGAAAGTGGCAAAACCAAAATAATTGTGTTTTAAAATGCTCATAAAATGCATCTACATGCAAAAATAAAAATGCTCATAAAATGCATCTACATTTCAATTTCATAGTGGATTCAGCGAGAAAAATTTGCTAGCTCGTGATCACGAATTATTGAAATTTCGTCAACTTTTTACCCCCTCCAATTTTTTGTTTAATTTTTCTTATGGTTGCTCTTGTAAAAAAGTAAACAAAAAATTAGAAGGGGTAAAAAAGTTGACGAAATTTCAAAAATTCGTGATCACGAACTACCAAATTTTTCTCGTTGAATCCACCATTACTCGAAAAATTACGTCGTAAAAATTTGATTTTTAGTTTTTGTTTTTTGTACAAATCGCATTTTGTACCATATCGCGTTTTGTAACATATCGCGTTTTGAAATATCGCGTTTTGTACCATATCGCGTTTTGTACCATATCGCGTTTTGAAATATTGCGTTTTGAAATATCGTGTTTTGTCAAATCGCGTTTTAAAATATCGCGTTTCAAATGGGACCCTTTAGATCTTTGTCACAACTTAAAGCATTTGTGGGAAACTATCAGCAGAAGCGATAGGAGCGATAACATTTCTTTGATCTGGGCCTGCAAGGTTGACGAAGCATTTTTCAATTTAATACCCAATTCGCTTCAATATACACTATGCGAAATAGCTATATGGGACAAAGTAATTTGTGCTGTTTTCTTCAAAAGAATTTCGCTGATTTATTTTACGATGTATGGAATAATTTTTCAATGCTTACTCAACAAACTGAAGTTACAATTTTCGTTCGTCCCTTTCTCGTAATGCCGTTATGTTGATTTAATGTCTTTAACAACCGCCAGTTGAAGGAAATAGCTATATGGGACAAGTGCGGTTTTTGATAATAAAACCGTTTTGTTGTTAATTTTAATATTGCTTTTATTGTTATTATTTTTTCTCTAATTAAAAAAAGAAAAAAGAATTATTGTCCACATTAAAAAAATAATTTTTTATGACTCAATAGCAATTTTTAAAGAATTATGCCACGATGAACGCAACTTTTGACCGATGAATGGGCAAGGATCTTTTGCTATAGCAAATCTGGCGTTCCCTTTCGTCAGATAGCCACAAAACTACATAGAAATTAAAATACCATCAACAACTTTTAAAAAAATCCCCAAACATACGGCACAGTAAAAAGACCAGGACCAGAGTCTAAAGTTGTCGTAAGAGGTAAAAGGGAAATAAGCGTCTTGCAGTCAGGAAAAATATCAGTCCATCCCAAATACAGCGTGACTTGTGTCTAGACGTCTTTAAACGAAGGATACAACAGATTTTAAAAGAGAATATTAATCTGAAATATCAGAAGCGAGTGCGTAAACCTAAACTTCTGTTACGCCATAAATTGGTGAGAATGGAATTTGCAAAAAAATTTAAATTTTGGGATAAAGAGTGGCAATTAATAAATTTTCGGATGAAAAAACATTTAATTTTGATGAACCAAATGAAAGCCAGAATTATCTGCGAGATTTTCGTGAGTCACTTCAAACGCGTCATTCCCGCAAATTCCAAGGAGGGTTACTTATGACATGGGGTGGTTTCTGCTATCAGAGCAAGACCTCAGTTTGTTTTGTTTCCCATAAAATCAATGCGGGGAAGTATGTGCAGTTAATAGACGACGCTTTAATAAATTTTGGGGAGGAAATGTACGGTGAAAGTTGGACATTTCAGCAGGATAATGCACCAAGAATTTTTTTCAATCACTAAATATATCAGTATTGCAGTGGCCTGCTGCTAGTCCGTACTTAAATCCAATGAAAAATCTATGGAGCATTCTTAGCCAGAGAGTCTACAAAAATGGACGTCAATTTAATACTTTAGCGAAGCTTAAGACAGTTATTCAAGAGGAATGGGCAAAAATTGACGTTTCTGTTTTCCAAACGTTAATAAAGTCATGCCACGTTGATTGATGGATGTTATTAATAACAATGGAAGTCATAGAAACTACTAAAATGCACTTATTGCTAGTATTTTTCTATTAATGAATAAAATAAATGGATTTTAAGTTTTGTCCCATATAACTATTTCCTTCGACCAATGAGAATAAACTGCTATAAATAGCGATGTAGGCACAATGAAAACTAACCGAACTAAAATCTGTACGCCCTCTGCATTGGCAAATATTCTGATGCAAATGAAAATAAAATAAGAGCTTGCTTAATAAAAAAAAACAAAAAAAAATTGTCCCATATAGCTATTTCGATCAGTGTATTCGTCGATGCTATACTACCCCAACGAATTAAGTTAACCAAAACACAATTTAGAAGCGATAAGTGCGATATAATTCCTTTAAAATAATTCATTAAAAAAATGTTACCTATACTTCAAAATTTAACTTATCGAATGAGAAAATGAGCAAAAAAGACAAGCGGTAAGTTAATTTTTGAAGTAGCCCCAAAACTTCAATCGATTTTGTCTCGAAACGTGTTTTTTTGCGCGCCGTGGAATGTAACTGTAAAAGTAATGGACCAATCAACTTGAAATTTTGTATGTACACATATTCTTTAGCTTATCGGCCTTTGCACAAACTTATTTGGTTAGGCAATTTGTTTCATTGCAATAAATGCTCTCAATTTTTTGTAAACAATTATTGAAAAACTAGTTGTCTGGAGGAGGTGCCCCCCTTAAAAGGCATCGCTTACAAAAAACGGCCGAAGATGGCAAATTTCGAGAGACATAAAACTAAAACTAGCCATGAATTACTTATAGAAAATAATTTATTTTATTTTTTATTTACATGAGCCGTTTATTTTGAAAGTGGAATAAGTCAAATTTTTAAAAATCGAGTTATCGTTATACAACATGTAAAAGTACAGTGCACTTTCATATTTTGTTACAGTCTTGCGCTTAACTGTAGCATAATTACTAGAAATAGCGTTTAATGAATGTATACTAAACGCTATCAACGTTTTGTTTATTATGACAGTGGAATAAGTCGCATTACATGCTTGTTCATTCGTGTAATGTCATAAAAACTAATAGTATGATGATTATATTATAAATCTAGACGGCATTGAAAGCAAAAAATAAAACAACAACGACAATTTACATTTAAGATTTAGAAGATTTTAGAATTATAAGATTCTCCTTATAAAATGTACTACAAAACATCCTGGTTCAGTGATGCAGATTTTTATATTTTGGACTTAGCAGTAAAAAGGGGAAGACCAAAAAATTTTAGTTCTATAGAATACTGCTGTTATGCTCAAGTGGGCCACCGGCCAGGTAGGGCAGTAATGAAACGTAATGAAAATACAAATTACAATTTTTATTGTAATTACTAGTTTTCCAAATACCAGTATCTTGTATTTTAATTACTTAAATTCTAAGTAATTGTAGTTTGTATTTTAATTACATCAGCTTTTGTAATTTATTGTTTACATTTTTATAAAGTTAAGGTTTGGTTCTAGAGCCATCAGTAAAAAACGTTATGTTGACGATCGTTATTTTAATGATATGTTTTTTCACTAAACGAATTTCGTCAAATCAATTTTTTCAATTTATAAATGTAAAGTAATTGTAATTTGTATTTACAATTCAAAGTAATTGTAACTTGTATTTTAAGTAATCCACTTTAAAGTAATTGTACATAATTTGTATTTTAATTACTGAGTTTGCTGTAATTTGTAAAATTATTTTAATTACTCAGTGTAATGTATAATAATTTGCCAAGCCTTGGCGCCGGTCACAATCGCGAATCATAAAGACATGATGGAATTGCTCCTATATATTTCACCTGTTCATCATGGATATTTTCAAAACTTAAAATAGTCGGATCAACTTGTTGAGGAGTAAAATGAAATCCAAACCTATCAAAATCAATATAAATTTCTCTTTGTAATAACTGGGTGTCAATTATAATGTAAAATTCTCTTTAATGAATAAAATCAATACTAAATGATGATAAGTATAAGTCATTTTTATTTTTAAAAAATATTTTGAAAGTGGAATAAGTCATTTGCAATACAAAAAACTTGTATTTAACCAAGCCTTATTACGAAATTTATCCCTTTAGCTAAAAGTACAGTCCCTGGCCAAATTATTAGACGCACATCAATTCTGTTGGGAAATGTCGACTTCTGGCGACTTATGTATTTCACTAAACATTTTTATAGCCTAGCCATACGAAACTATTATGTGTACAGGTGCATTCAAAATACAAAGTTTTACTTTGTATGATACTAAGTAATATTTGTACTAAAAGTAGAAATACTTTTTTTATCTAAATTAGAAATATCTTTAAAAAAAATATCTAGCTGAGCTAAGTAGCTTAAAATATTGATGCATGTTCATTATTATTGACTCTACATTTCTTTCATTTGGCGTTTTGTGCTATCTAGGCTAGAAATAGCTCTGAGGGCAATATAAATTTAGATAATCATACTTAAAATTAGTAGGTACTTGTTGGTATATGTACTAATTAGTACTTATCGTATTTAGTAAACGAACAAAAGTTATTTTTTAATTGGAAAATGTAATTTTTATTTGTATATTAAAAATTATAAAGGCTAAAATTACTTGTTGTAATAAGTACTAATTTTATTCATATTAATCTAAATTTATTTAATGCCCTGAGAGCTATTTCTAGCCTAAATAGCACAAAGCGCCAAATGAAAGAAATGTAGAGTCAATGATACTGAACATACATCCAATAGATATTTTGAGCTAGCTCAGCTAGAAATATTTTTTCTT
Organism: Tipula helvola; assembly: GCA_963556165.1. Classification (NCBI taxonomy): domain Eukaryota; kingdom Metazoa; phylum Arthropoda; class Insecta; order Diptera; family Tipulidae; genus Tipula; species Tipula helvola. The sequence continues at coordinate 217,123,595 of OY744481.1, read as the reverse complement.
AAGATATTTCTAATTTATATAAAAAATGTATTTCTATTTTTAGTACAAATATTATTTAGTACAAAGTAAAACTTTGTATTTTGAATGCACCTATACACATAATAGTTTGATATGGCTAGGCTATAAAAATGTTTAGTGAAATACATAAGTCGCCAGAAGTCGACATTTCCCAACAGACTGTAGTTAGTATAGTAATATCATAAATGTGAACACTTTAAACAAAAGTTGTATTGATATTTTTCATAACATGAAACGCAAATGTTTAATTATCTCAATATTATGAAAACATGACTTATTCCACTTTCAAAATAAATGGCTCATTCATAAGTATATGCAATAAAAATCCAAAATTCGAAAGCTGAATGTATTGTGACAGAGGGCACTAATTTTTCCGGCATTAATTTTTCTCGTATCAAGTAAAATTGCATTTATTTATTTTATCAATTGGGCAGCAAAAATGTAAAACCCAATAATAACATGCTGCCACATTAACCGGCCGTGATTTTTCATTATCCGCCGGGAATCGAGCCCGGGACATCCGGAGCTTAGAGCAAGCATGCTAACCACTGTGCCACCGGGGCGGCAATTATCGATAAAACTGCCTAGTTTACTATGGAAAAGTATAGGGTTGTCCCTATTAGTATTATATTTTATTAGTAATATACAATTTATTTGGCCCTATACTTATGTTGATACATATTTGTTTGTAAGCAGCTGTTAAGTTAGAAACAGCAAAATATTTTATTTGATTTTAATTGTATAAGTTAATGAAATTTATTTGATTTGAAAAAGTTGGTACGACTGCTTTTAATTTTTAACTCAGTCATGTTGAGCCGGCGCCGGCTGATTTCATGGGCCACGATGGTGGCTCATGAAATCAATCGATGGGGCCGGCTCAACATAACGGAGTTAAAAATTCGTGATCTCGAAATCTGAAAAGCAGTCGTACAAGCTTTTATTTATCAAATCAAATAATTTTTAAAAAATTATACAATTAAAATCAAATAAAATATTTTATTGCTCCGACAGCTGCGTAGAAACAAATAAAATAAACTTAAAGAGCAAAAAATATCTTCTTGAAAAAGCACAAAATAAGAAACGTTGGTACAACCGCTGCTTAGATTCCGAATCACAAATCTTTAACTTCGCTATGTTGAGCCGGTCTCAACGATTGATTTCATGAGATTCGACTGAACTCGAACAAAAAAGGAACCTGGGTTACCCCAACTTAACGTAACCAATTTAGTTCCAGGGCAAAAATTAAACCCGTAGGTTTACGAATATTGACGATTGGAGGACCGTGTTTACCACGTAGCGGAGAACTTTTCTGTACTAAAAGTATCCATCCATTGAGGTTTAAAATTTTATTTCGTTATTGAAACAGCCGCAATTCCTTCTTTCAATTTTTCCTATATTGTTTATCTAAGGGGTTAAGTACATATATTAATACTTTATAAACACAAGCTTCATATGGAGAGTTATTTTTATAAACACAAACTTCAAATGGATGGTTCTTTTAAATAAACAATTTTTCCATGAGAGGCGTTCAGCCTACTTTTACAATCGTCAATAGTAACCAGTTCATTACGTATTCAACTTACGTGACTAACTTCGTAGTGAACCTTTTTTTCACCAGAAATTGATCATGTACGCGCCGAAGGCTTTAACAAAAAATGTGTTTCAGAAAATGTTCTGGTGGTTTGAGAAAAAAAACACGAGTTGTTTCGGTTTATCTGATGTGGGAATACTTCGCAGGAAACCGTGTCAATATTGATGTATGTATAAATATTTTTTAAATAAATAAAAATTCGGGGAACTTTCGAACAAATCTCTTGTAGGTATACATACATATGTATAAATTATTATATTTGTATGTATATACATAATATAATATTATATATATAATAACAGTACGTATTTACGTATAATATACCTACTGCAGTTTTGTTAAAAGAAGAGGACAAATACTTAACAATCTATTACAATATTTCAAGAATAAAGCAAAATCGTTTTTCAGGTTATTTTTTCTGAATGAAAATTTGTTATAATAAAAGAAACAAATACAATAAGAAACCAACTATAAAGAATATTTCTTGTTTCTTATTTAATTGTGATCGCGAATTCACGTTCTCCACGTTTTTTATTTTTGTTATATCGGTTAGATATGTATTTGAATTTAATTTGACTATATGAAATGTTTTGTCTGTATTTGTTGTCGATCATGGGAACCGATTGTTGTAAATATAGTGTTTTGTGCAAAACAAAAAATGCACGAGCATTTTTTTGTTTTTGCTGTTTATACTTTTAAAATATGCGATTTCTTATGAGATATTATTTAAGTTCACCTTACAATAAAGATGCTAAAACAAGACAATCAAGTTTAAGGAAAACAAAAAATTAATTTTTAGATTGTACTTAGTTAAATAGTAATGTGATGATCATAAAAATATTAAACAAACTTCCGGTTTCAGTTAAATAAAACTTTAATAAACAATGTATAGAAAATAAAAGGTTCATATGAATCTTCTTAATAAAACATGCCCTTACGTTACATTATAATTTTGGTTTAACACCTGTTTACCGTGTTTCAAACTCGATCACTTCAGACTAAACTAAAAACTAGAGCAAAAATAAAACCATCAAACAAAACATCAATACATTTTGATTTTTTTTGCCAACAAAAGGTAACGGATGTACGTACCTTTATATTAATTCAAATTTTAATTAAAGTTTTTCTCCATAAAATCACAGTTTTAAAACAAATACAATTCTAACATTAAAAACAACATAAATAACAAATGAAGTATGTATAAAAGCTAGTTTTTGTTTCTTTTTTCTTGTAAAACAACTTTTTTATTTTATTTCAAATAAAAGAGATGACTAATAGAAATAAAAATGAGATAAAAAATTAAATGTGTAAAGTATTAAACATTCTGCTCCGCGTCAGGGCTGTGTAAAATAGTAATATGTATTCGAATTCAAGCACGTAAAAGGCATTTGGGAAATTGGACACTTCCTACCAAAATTAAAACACCTGTATACATGACGAGTATAAATATCAAATTTCTTTAAGTTCCTCTTCCGTTTTCGAACCATATTACACAACCCTACATATATGACCGGCAAATCGCATGCCGTGGGAAAACAATTCGTTCTTTCGTTTACTTTTATTCAAAATAAAATAAAAATTATCTCACACACATTTAAAAATCTAAAATTTTTCATAAAGAGTCAAAGAATTATATAAAAGTCAAAGAAGTCCAATTGATTTTGATGTATTAGTTTAGTAAGTCTTTTGTGGAAAAGAAGAAATATTATTATAAATACGTACAGAATGTATGTATATTGTTGCATTGAAAACAAAAGGTGATTATAAAAGAATTGCGATAGAAGTTGGATTTAAATAAGATTGGCGTTAATGTAAAAAATCAGAGATGATAAATTTCGAGAGATTTTCTATTGTTTCAAATGCAAAGCAAAACAATATAGAACTGTAAATATTTTTTTTACCTGTGTCACCGATATTGCAGCTATAATAATAATAGCATAGTAATATATCCAATTCATGGTTATGCTCATATTTAAAATTTTGTTGATGGTACTTAACAAATATTTTATTTCTGCGTAAATCCCAATTGGAGACTATTATAATTATAATATACTAAAATTATTCCTCACTCAAAATCACTAGATAAATAAATTAAATTTTTATAATTACACTTTTTTTTTATTTGTAATTATAGCACTTTTTACGAATCGTGATTTTTTCTTATTTTTATATTTTTCTTTTCAATTTTATCTTATGAAATGAACTAATTTTTTGGACATCATAATCACTGTCCAATAATAAAATTATTATCAAATTTCACATAATTTTTTTTATTTTCTTTAATCACATCAACCAAACATATTTTGCTTATTTTATTAGAAATTTTCACACAAAACACTTCAATTCAAAATCTGAGAAATATGAAACATAAAATTTGTATATAGGTAGATTCACCCCACAAAATTAATAGCGAAAAAAAAAATCTCGAGGAACTTATTTCCAATTAATTTTTATTTATTTCAAATAATCGTTTTAATTGATTAACAAAATACCCTACTATTAACGACCACGCATACTTTTAAACTAAATACCTAAAGAGTATTTCAATTTTATGATCTTTCGAAAGCATAAAAAATAAAACAAAAACTGGGAAACAGAATCCCCACTACAAGATGCTATAAACGTACTACTTTAACACACATATTCAATAAATAAATAATAAATAAATGAAGAACTGAAGAAAGAGCACAACAAAATAGAAAACATATAAGGTGTGGCTAAAATAAATTTTCCCCGCTTTTGTAAGTAGAAAAAATGCAAGTTGGTTTGTCTCTTTGTAGCCATGTACATGTAGTTGGTCTTAGTATTGGTTTGGTATGGATAATGGATTATGGATGGTATATTTTTTTAATTCTCGTATTCGTATCGAATCATAATCCTAATCGTATAAAGAGGAGTAGAGGACCGAGTTTCTTTTTGTTTTGGTTTGTGATTTGTGGATTATGAATTTATGATGTGATGTATGTATGTAACATCTAACATGTAAGTTACTAAGTTTGTGACTTTGATGAGTGAGTGCTTGCAAATTGTGATGTTAGATTTGCGAATGTAAATATGCAGTGTTGTATGCAATATGCAAATGCAATATTCCCCGATATAAATTTACAAAAATATGAGATTTTCTATCTCTCTCAACTCAAACAGCACTCTCTTTCTTTAAATGCTATTTACAGTTGGAAACAAATAGTTGTAGACAGCAAGTGGCTTGATTTCGCGATGATAATATTAACACATTAGTCGAACGTTTTGTACCGGCACATTATGCCGGCAATTATTTCAAAAATATTGCATTTAATTATTTCAAGAAATTAATTTACATTTAAAGCTGCTATAAATTTTTTATTAAAAAATTAGGAGAACAATTTTGTAGCGCTATACTACTACTTCCGCAAGAAATACAATTATTTAGAGTTCGGTGACCAATTCGGCTCCTCAATATTACTAACTATAAAATACATAATATAAAAAATATGTATCACAAGAAAAAGCTATTCTTAAAAATGCTACATACATAAGTTTAATATGTGGGAAATATCAATTTCTAAGGAGGCGTCTAAAAACACCAATACTGCGCCTTAAGAGCGCTGCAGACGATCCGATTTGGTCGGGCCGACCGTCGGTCCGACAACGACCGATCTGTTGACTACAGACGGTCCAACTTACCATCTGATTCTCATATTCTCGCTTTGAAATTTAACAGACGACTAGGGAATATCGTCTGCCAACACTACACACCATCCGATTTGGTTGGTTGGTTGGACGGTTAGATGGTTCTATCCGACACATCCGATTTTATTTTGTCGAATCGACTTGCATACACACGATCCAATTTTACATCCAACCCAACCAAATCGGACCGACCGCCCGACCAAATCGGATCGTCTGTAGCGCTTTTTACTTAACATGTTTTACATAACTACAGAAAATGCATTTTGAGAAAATAAATGTTAAAGTTTTGAAATTATTGTATTTTGTACAGGACCGCAGAATAGTAGGAGTAGAACGGCCGACCGCGCTGGTCCCCTTACTTTTAAGAGCCTAAAACAAATCCGAAAAAAAGGAAAAGGACTACAAATTAAGAGCGATCGTTTTCAAAACTTAAATTGATTGAAAAATATCTATGGTCAATTATAATTATAGATAATGATCTGGTCAACCGAAAATGCAACTACATATACCAAAATAATTTATTACAACAACATTATTGAATTTTCCAGCAATAGAGCAGGAAAAATTGTTTGATTATTGAATTTTCCAGCAATAGAGCAAGAAAAGTTGTTTGCTACACACATTTTTAAAATTTTTTTAAAAACACTTGTTAAATATTTCGCAAAATTACAAAACTATAAACAGTTTAGTAGATACTCCTGATGATGGCCTACCAAGCCGAAATCGATCGAGTGATTTTTTAATCCTTTTGTAATTTTGCGAAATATTTAACAAGTGTTTTTAAAAAAAAATTAAAAATGTGTGTATTAAGTGTGTTTCGCCAAGTGCCTACCGCAGAAAGTGTAAAAAGTAAAAAGTTGTTTGATAATGTGTTACATACATAATTTGACTAGCATTTATTGAATAATGAGTAATTCCAAATTTCCAACGTAAGCTAATTTACTATCTATCTTAGAATTTCTATTATTTGATGTACTATTTATATCTTACAGAACTGATTTACATATATTTAACTGATACTATTGTGAATATGCAACTGTACATACTGTGATAAACAGGGCGTCCCATAACCTACTAACAGACTATCTGCCTTTACGCTTACTTCTTCAAATGCGTTGAAATTTCAAAAATCCGCCGGATATCTAGTTTTCTTCTAGGAACCAAAAACATAATTGTAACCTTGGCAACATTGTAATGTAATAATTTTCAATAAAATTAGACATTTTGTAAAAGTAAATCTGCTTGGTATCATATAATAAACTTACATTTTCCGAATGTAGGGATCTCGTTCCTTCAAAGATCAGCAAAGTGTAATATTCGAAACCATTGTAATTTCAATTTCAAATAAAAATAAATATCACATTAAGAAAATGGCAAAACCAAAATAATTGTATAAAACTATAAAGTCTTCTACGAATAAACAACAAAAATGTTAAATTGCCGTTTAATTTAAACAAAATTTATAGACACTAAACTTAAGTATTTTGGTTACAAATACTTTTGGTTTCTAGACAGCGGTCGAATTCGCGAGTAAACCCGCTGAATACGGTAACGCATTTACCTTTTTTTATGGAGAGTAAACGAAATAAGAAAAGGTAAAAGTTTCACGTTTAGATACTTTATTCTTTATTCTTATAATAATTGCACGAGTAAAAATAGAAAGAATTCGTAATTTAACAAAAACGAACACTAAAAACCTACATTTACCGAAGTAACTGATTTACTGGAGAATTCGACCGCAGTTCTAGAAGAAAATTAGAAGGCCGATTTTTAAAATTTCAACGTATTTGAGTTCAGTGATCATAGATGAAGGTCGTAGGTTGTGGGCATCCTGTATAATGTGATTTAGATAAATTTTTGCTTGTTATTTAAAAAGTTTTGCGCAAAAATCGTTCCTTGTTTTTTAGAGCCCCTATATGTTACATCATGGCCCTGATTTTGCAGCAAAAATGAAAAATATTTTTCTTATTAAGTATTTCTCAATTTAGTTTTAATTATTTTTTTAAATTTTAAAGATAAAGTTTATTATTAGTATTGATTGGTACCAATACCGGTGAATGTTTTTGTAATGGAAATTCAAGGTCAAGGTAGGTATAGGTAGGTCATAATAAGATATTTAAAATTTTTAATTCATTTATATTTCCGCAGTTCTACTACGCCGTAGATAATTTTTTAATATTTTTGTTCTAGCAATTTTTTGAGAGTCCTGGACAACTAAATCTTGTTTTATTAAATAGGTGAAACCTTCTTTTTGATAGATCCACTCAAACTTGATCCCCGTTCATCCCTTATTTTGAATAAATTAGATGCTACGCCAAGGTAGTCTCTTCGTAACATATTGCTACGAACGGGTTACTTTAGGCATTTCTTATCTTTTGATCCGTTACTTTTTTTTTGTTTTGTTTTTATTTACATCTTACATTGTTTTTTACAGGTTTAAGCAAATAATGCAAATATTTAGGCGGATGTATGTTTTTAATATTTGGGTCAATTATTGCGGCAAGATTTTGACTCTCACTAAACGTGTCCAACATGTATTTGATGAAATACAAGACTCCATGTTGACCGAAGACAAGGAAAATTAACTTCAACGAATTACGTAAGCGCAATACTTACAATGTATCAAAAAATTGTCCGTACACCAGTCGGTTAAAGAAACATTGATAAAAAAAACAATTACAAATCAAACAAAAAATTCAGTTTTTATTTTTTTAAAACTCAAATACATTTAGGAACCTGCAAATAATAATAATCATGATATAAATTAATTTAATTACACGTTTGATGTGATTTATTATTTAAACAGCCTAAAACGATGTCAAATAATTGTCCGTACAATCAAGTTGAGGGAATTTGGTGAAAAAATGAGGTCTAATATTTGGTGTTGTAACCTATTCGTGCAGTGACACTTTGAAACCTTCATTTCATTGCAAAAGAAAACTTCCGAGTTATTTCGAGGCTAATTTTGGCCCATCCCTCCCACAATGACCCATTTTAATTGTTCTTTACCGCTAATTTGGTGATCACGGATCTTTCGCTCCAAATAAGCCATAAATTGTCAATGGGATTGGGAACTGGTGGCTGGGGAGAATGAGGGAGTGTTGACTTTACATTGTACAATAACCATTCTTTGATCAGCTTTGGGGAATGCCTCTGGTCATTGTTATGTACGGAGCGAAAATCTTGCTCATGTTCTATTTTCTCAGCACTGCTTAACAAATTTTCCTTCAAAATATCCAAATAATCAAACCGGTTCATTATGCTTTCAGAGAAGGTAAAATGTCCTACACTCCTTCAGCTTAAAGCTCCCCAAACTATTATACTTCGCCACCATGCTTTACTCAAGTTCAGTGTTGGGTTTTCGCGACACAATAACTTGCCCATCTGAACCTAAAACGTTAAATTTACTTTCGTCCGACGGAATAAGATTTTCCCAGAACTCTTCGGGCTCTCTCATATATCCCAATGCATATTCCAGGCGCTTTTTAATATTTTTTTCGACAAATCCATTTCTTGCGTGCAGCACATCCACGATAGGTACTCTAATTGTTTATGCCAAATATTGCGTATTGTCTGAGGTTGTATCGCTATTTTCTCGCGTTGATAAACTTTGTCAGCGATCGTTGGATCACTAAGCTTTCGATTCTGTTTTGTTTCCCTTTCTATTAGACATATTTGACGTTCGTTCAGCTTTCGGTTGCCCAGAAACCATCTCTAGAGATTTGGTTTTTTGGAAAATCTGGTTGACGTATTGAATCGAAGATTGCGGGCGATTATTTATTTTGGTAATTTCCGATAAACTTTTTTTACCTTCACTCTCCAATTTAATGATACATTTTTTAATTTCTACAGTAATTTTGGTACGAGAATCACACATTTTTAATTAATTCCAAACAATATTTCTTTCACCATGTAAAAATAATACGACTAATAAACTTTTACGTAAAACACAATTTTGTAATTTACCGTTGTTTGAAAATAGGAGACAACAAATAATAAATTGTTATTGTGCTACAAATAGTGTTGATTTTTACAAAAGTGCAAATGTACGGACAATTATTTGACTTATTTTTGGGCGGTTTAAATAGTAAATCATATCAAATGTAAAAGTAAATTAATTTATATCATGATTATTATTATTTGCAGGTTGTTAAATGTAATTTGAGTTTAAAAAAAATAAAAACTGAATTTTTTGTTTGATTTGTACCTATTTGTTTTTTATCAATGTTTCTCTAACCTGTTAGGTGAACGGACAATTTTTTCAGACAGTGTATTGTTGCGGCGAATTGATAAAAATTTAATACAGCGTTGTGCTACCATTCGACGAAGTTTCGAAGGCCATTTTGAAAAATTAAAAATAAAAGATGGTACCATTTCTATTATTGTTTTATAATCCTTATTCATTTTCGATCTACTCATCAGGTAGCTACGACCAAACTACAAAAATACAATTCCAACTCCATACATTAAGTATGAGGAAAGAACGTAGTTGACTTTGCGAATTATGAACAAATTCACCAAATCAAAAAACACAAGGAAAACTTCTCGAACTTTTTGTTTTGAGATTATCAGTACGAAACCAAACTACCCACGAAAACGCAAGGAAAGGTTTTCTTTTTTAGAGTCAAAATACATTTTGTATTAACTCTGGGGTTAAAGTACGGGGGGGATTTTGATATTTTTACTTTTTTTGGTAGATATATTATAAATGACTGGCCTCTTCATTTTTCTGATTGACAAGTCGAAAATGTTGTGAATGCCATTATTATTAATATATTGTGTCTATAAAAAGCCGAAAGAATCTTATTGATACATAATTTTATAATATTAATTTTAATTTTATATTTATATAGTATTTGTAGAACATTTAGAAATATGACGGGTGATAATATTGTAAAGGGTGATCCAACTTCAGTTTCCGAACTTTAAAAAAAATAAATACAAATTTAAGAAAATCTTCAGATTTTTTTTATTACTCAAAAATGTTTTGTATTACATTAAGTTTTATAAGTACCTCATGTTACTTTTTTCATTATTTATAATAAATTTTGTTTTCAATACATATTTACAAATTAACTATACACGTATCTGCATTTATACGTATTGAAAAAAAAAACACAAGCTAGGTTGTAAGGGGCCCTCTATGAACCGCTATGAAATGCCCCGGATTACTTTAAATTAAAATAAGAGTTACTTTTCGTAAATTTACTATATATGCTGGTTGTTTTTTGATAAATAAGATTTATAATATTATTTTGATCTTGCCCTTCACATATCTATTCTATTGCTAAGTGGATGTTTATACTTTGTAGTTCTTTAAGACTGAGAACAACAAACAGTAGTAATAGTAGTAATAATAACAGTACTATTTCTTCCATTCTACCACTAATCTATAAAGTGTGCACATGTCCCACAAACAACATGTTAACATAATGTACCTTCGACTATTAACACATTGTAGTTGAGCGTTTTGCACTGGCGCATTTTGTGATAATCACAATTTATTATTATTATTTTGACATTGCCCTTCACAGATTTATTGTATAACTGTTATATGAATGTTTGTACTATGTATAAGAAAGGGCAACAACAAAAAATAGTTCAGGAATATTAACAGTATAATTTCCTTCATTTTACCATTAACACTAGGTTTACGGAGATTTCGTATATATGTACCTATCTCTACGGTACGTGTCAATTTGACGCGTGTTAAAAAAATAAACATTTGGTAAAATAAGTAATTTAATTTTAAAGGAACATTGTCATATAGGTGTATTGATATAAAAATCATCATAATAATAAAAAGACAACTCGCAAGCTGATTGGTCAGTTCGGACAAAAAAATTAAAAAAAAAATTTGGTTCATGATTTAGTAAGAAATAAAAAATTACATATTGTTAGGCGTCCCATGCTCTGAAACGTTCTCAGCCATCTTTTACCAACGGTATTTAGAGAAAATATTATTGCCGGTTAAAAATTAATTTGTTTTTAGCCCCTACTAAAAAAACCGACCTACGCGGAAATGACAGAAATAAAATAGAAATTAAGAACAAAGAAAGAGTAAATTATTGTATTATACGCGTACCAATACAAACTTTCCGTTTCATAAACGGAATAGCGCAGCTACTCAGCTAGTTCAAAGATTGTAAACAAAAGGATAGAAGATAAAACAAAAATCCCATATAAAATCATAAAAACAATTGAAACCAGTTTTTTTGTTTTTTCACTTTCTATATTTACCATCGCCATATTGGTTAGAGAAATTTTGTAATTTGAGATTTTAGTTTTTAAAAGTTTATAAGGCATATTTCTTGAATGAAAAATAAAAGTGTACTTTCAAAAAATAAATTTATTTGTTAAAAAATCATGCATAAGTGTTGTGTGTGTGTAAGTGCAAAAATACCAGATATAAAGTAAAAATTGAGAAAAAAGGGATTACATTTCACCGGTAAATAAATTTTTATTTGTTTACAAATATTTATAACACTTGTACATAATCATTTTAAATATTTTCGAATTTTTTACACTTATTTTGTACACATTAGTAAAATCATTATGTTTTAAAATGTTCAAAATACAAAATTAAAAAAAAATTTATTGCATCGTTTCGAACGAAAATCGTTTGGATTGATTTTCTTTAAATTTCAAACTCATATTTTTACTTTAAAATTTAACTTTAAGTGAAAAAATCGAATTATTGTCCCATGTAGTATGAAATAAAACGTTGTACGTTACACGTACGCTAAATGATCGTTACAGTACTCGTTCAAAATTCTCGTAATTCTTCGATAAACGTCGAACTCCTACTAGTCTAGGAGCTGGTAGACAATTTTGAGTAGGTATTTGAGGCAGCATGAAAATTTGTGTAACGCTTCTTTAGCAATGTCTAAACACAAAATCAAAGATCTGGCTGAAGGGTATCGGGGCATTGTCAACCTTTGATTTTTTTAAGTTGCGAAATTTTTTTTGCAAAAAATGTATTTGAGGCATTCTGAAATGTTAATACCTTTTTGTTTAGTATTTAATAAAATATAAAATAAAAAAGCCAGATCATTTAGTCGGGTCTAAAATGTTGCCAGGCGGCTTCAAAGTTGAATTTTGTAGACTTCTAAAAAATATATTTGAGGCAAGCTAAGACTTAGACAGATAAATATATATACCTAAAAAAACATAACTTCAAAAAGACAGGTCATTTTGGTGGGGCTCTCTACCTGCCAGGTGGTCGGGAATGTACTGAGTTCTTAAGAGCTTTTGTCGTAATTCTACTTTGCAGTTTTCTGTTTCGCTTATTCTATTACATCTAGTTATCATCAACACTACTTTCTTGAACCTTATTACCTGTTTAACAGTTTTTTTTTTTCAATAAATAAGCAGAAAATTTCATAATTTTTACCTTTGAAATAGATTTTTCGAACCTATCAGCAGATTCGTTACATTCAGAAATAAACATTTCACTTAATTTTGCATCTACTTCTTCAATATTTATCAAAATATCTTGTTCTGCATTTAAAGCTGCTTTTCCACTCGAAATATTGAAAAGTCGTTGCTGGTCGATGCTAGTATCGAATGGATTCATAAATTTGGAAAATGCATTGACAAATAATTGAATTTGTGTAGTGTCTTTGTTTAAATTATATTTTTCCAAATCAGCTGTAACATGTTGCCGTTTCCGTAGACAAGTAGCCTTATATGTATATGATATAACAGTTGATCGAATCTCGTGGTTCTTACAAGAGCGCTGCCGAGCAGAAATGGAGTTAAAAAATGTACTGCACCGGTTAATCTTCTTTCAGCATCTGCGTTGATTGCCTGTTCCAGAGTCCGATCAATTGGCTGTCTACAGAATGACTTGTCCGTTCTTTGGATTCCAAAATAACTTCTTTCCATGGATTCTTGTAATCGTGGATGAGTTTGTTCTAGTTTAATTAAAATATCGTGATATTTAACCAACCAACGTGAATAATTTGGCTGATTAAAGACAAAGAACAGATTGGTCATTTTTGGTTAAATAAATTTAAATAGATCAATATCGCCTGTCCGTATACTGCGGCTTCACTTCTGACAATAATTGATGACATTTATGTACAGCACATAAAATTGAGGCTTTTTACCATAAGCTTCATTCAAACGAGCTTCTTTATGTTGACGATATGAAGATATGAGATTTGAGGCTTCACTATTTTGTAATAAAGCACCATAAGATAATTTTTGATCATTAAATTTCATCAGCTCTGTACTTAAATTTTCTATAATCATTATTTTTTTCATTTTTCAAGAAAAATTGAAAATGAAAATTTCTAATCCAACTGCCATCAGTGGGTGAAATCGTTTACATCTATTAAAGTGCTTGCTAGAAAGGAATGAATCAACAAATCCATTTGCTATTTTTCACTTTCAACAGCAATATTCATTGATCCACAGCTTTGAAATATGCAAGGATAATATGAAAAGATCCAAAATGAATAAATATGTTATCAAATAATGGCTGCTCACTAGCTTGGATTTGCATTGCAACTTTAGCAATAGCTTAATCGTAAGTAAATTCAATAAGAGACTACAGTACTTCTTCAGCGATTTTTTAACTTTATTTCAGTGTTTCGAGAACAACATTTTTAGAAGTAGTGTTGATGATAACTAGATGTAATAGAATAAGCAAAACAGAAAAGTGCAAAGTAGAATTATGTCAACAGCTCAAAAGAACTCAGTACATTCCCGACCACCTGGCAGGTAGAGAGCCCCACCGAAATGACCTGTCTTTTTGAAGTTATGTTTTTTTAGGTATATATATTTATCTGTCTAAGTCTTAGTTTGCCTCAAATATATTTTTTAGAAGTCTACAAAATTCAACTTTGTAGCCGCCTGGCATCATTTTGGACCCGACTAAATAATCTGGCTTTTTTATTTTATATTTTATTAAATACTAAACTAAAAGGTATTAAAATTTCAGAATGCCTCAAATACATTTTTTGCAAAAAAAATTTCGCAACTTAAAAAAATCCAAGGTTGACAATGCCCCGCTACCCTTCAGCCAGGTCTTTGATTTTGTGTTTAGACATTGCTAAAGAAGCGTCACACAAATTTTCATGCTGCCTCAAATACCTACTCAAAATTGTCTTCCAGCTCTCCATCTATACTGTAATAACTCATTTACCGCCCTTGTGACGTAAATAACTATTCATTCATTGAAATGCAAAAAAATTGTTCAACATAGTATTCTATTATGTACTTTTATTATTTTTCTTTTTTACGTGAATGTATTGCAAAAGAAATCTTTACGTGTCTATAACTTTAGCATCCGACTACCTAAAGATCTTAGCCATACCACGTTTTTCTTATCTGATCAAGGCCTGTAAATCTGTCTTTGATTCATGAAAATCTGATAAGTACTTTTCGAATTAATATTTGCTAACAGACATCAGTAGCGGGGATATAAGGCATCTCTCTCGCTCTAGCGCTTTGCTTGAGTTGAGATGCCTAAAAGTAAAGAAAATGTTTTAACAATTTGGAAAATTGTTTTGACATGATATATTTGTATTCTAATTTCTCATGTTATCTAGAAACGTACATCAAATGTTTCTATGAGCTTTTTGTAGGTATTTGACTGAGGAATAAGCAAAAATTAAAAATGACTTATTATTTTCATGTTTTATGAGTAAGAAACTATGAAAAACGCAAAATTTTAGTGATATTTAAATAAAATTCAAAGTTTAAACATTGGAGAATAGGCTACGTACTTACATGATACATTAAAACAAAGGTAATTCTGATCCCTAAAAACAATATTACAAATGCTTGGCTAGTCTTCCTAACTTTGGAGTAATTAAATAAAATATGCGTGAAGGTACCACACCAAACTGATTTTCTTTAACGCACTGTATCTCAGTAAATATTGAAAATGGGCCCCCCTCCAGGAATGATTTTTTGCTTGAAATTATTTATCCCTGAAAATATTTACACGCTAGTACAAAACACCCTGTATACTACTAATTTATTTTAATAATAAAAACATGTGGGTGTCTATGCCTGATTTTTAATTTAAATGATTTTGGTTATCATTTAAACTTAAATCGTATAATGCTAAATTTTGAATTGTTCTTAAAACTAGAATATTATAATTAAATTTATCGCCAGCTACCCCAACATATATTTTAAAAAAAAATTCACATTCCCGAAGTACATCAAAAATAATTTTTGATGGGGTCAATAAACGACCCCATTATTTTATATTAAATAAATTTAAATTCTATAACCCGCAAACACTCCTTATATTCTAAATATTTAGGAAGTTGCTTTGCCTGAATATATCCAGTTAAATAAATAATTATAATAATTATATTTCTGTGTTTACTAAATTGAGAACAATATCAATTTCGCTTGGATCTAAATTTAAATCAATTTTACTTCGCCTGGATGATACGCGGTTAATTTTCAGGCAAATCAACATTTCCAGTACCCTGGGGCTTAATAGATTTATTGATTATGAGCATTCTATAAGATGCAATAAATTGCTTACATGTTGGATTATCGTTTCTTCCAGTATGACTTCGAATTAACGCAAAAAATAACTCCAAATGGTCTTGACGTATAAATTTAGATACATGTTTATATGTATATTCTATTTTATTGAGTAAAATAAATTCAATAAAAAATAATTTAAAACTTTCAAAATTAATTAAAAATTCTGGAAACCCCGTTTGAAAAGTACTATCTACAACATTACAAATTTGATTTGTTTTTAAACTAAAATATTTTAAATTAGTAATTAATTTATTTAAAGATTCTAACTTATTTTAAAATTGTTGGTATATTTTCTTCGAAAGTGGCCGTTTATAAATATATTTGGCTGGAGCAGAGCAATTTTTATATGTTTCGTCTTTTTGCTGTAAATATTGTAGCACATTCGCTACACTGAGGCTAAACACTTGCACATAATTCTCATAATTTTATTTTTAAAGTTAATGTGAGTAGAAGCTTTTCTGGGTGCAAGTGTAAGACCTTTTTATAACTGCAACTTGTTTAGCTTATCAATACAAGTTCATTCAATTTTTTCATCCTCATTGAAAAAAGGCCCTTTGGATTCGAAATGGTTCTTAATTAATTTTATCATATGCCAATTATCTAAAAATACTAGTATTTTATCGTCTTCCTGTTCCTGTGGGGCTGCATAAAAATAAGTCTTTTCTGATAATTTTGCTCCAAGTAATTTTAC
Organism: Tipula helvola; assembly: GCA_963556165.1. Taxonomy (NCBI): domain Eukaryota; kingdom Metazoa; phylum Arthropoda; class Insecta; order Diptera; family Tipulidae; genus Tipula; species Tipula helvola. The sequence goes on along the minus strand of OY744481.1, from coordinate 217,107,108 downwards.
CATATTTATATTAGTTGAAAACCCGTCAAATGTTAAACTTATAATTTTTGCTTTACACTCTTCCCGTAAATGAGAAATTACAAATGATGTGATATGTGATCTATCGTTTGCGTCTAGTGAAATTATAAAAAATATGCTATTCCTATTGGAATTTTAAAGTTTATGTTTACTGCATTGTGTAATATGTATTCTGTGGTAATGGTATTTTAATTTAATGTTGACGAGATTTTTTTTGCGGTTATTTTACTGAACTCAAAACTAATTTGATCCTAATACAAATCTAAGGTGGCCACCGGTGTTCAGGCAAAAAAAAAACTTAAAATAAGAATGAAAGTATAGAATAAAAATGTTTATATGTATTCAAATTCATTTAATTAATAAGTTTTAATATTTACAAAAAATAAAAAATGAATATAAAAATCACAGATAAGAATAGACAGATGTGGATCTTGTATGGGCTATATTTACATTCCAAAATTTCAATACCAAATTCCAATCCAATCCTTTTAGAGCAGGACGTACATTTCTGTCTGTTTTTATCTTTTTTTACGTATGGCTAATTTGATCATATCAAAGCAAACATGGCATGGCTATTTTGATTATATCAAAGCAAACAATACCAACTTCAAACAAAACTTTATTTTAGAATATATACGTCCTGCTCTAAAAGGATTATATTGGAATTTGGTATTGAAATTTAGAATGTAAATATGGCCCATACAAGATCCACATCTGCCTATTCTTATCTGTGATAAAAATTATAGTCGTACATATTTATGTGTCAGTATATATAACTGTAATAAATAAATATAAGTAAATATTGTTAATTTGTATTTATTACAATTTAAAATATACAAATATTGTTCAAATCGAATTAGTTTTCAATCTATCAAATAAATAATTTCAAGAAATTAAAAACCTTTCCCTTAGATTTATTAAAAAATGAACTGGCGGCCGGCCTATTGACATAATTCCAAACTCAGAATATCATGTTTCACTTTCTGAGCAAGAATTTTGTTCGTAAAACGTGTGCGATTTTCTTGAACATACTAGATGTGCAACAGTAAATTTTATTGTTTTTTGGTTATATTTTAATACTATTGTACATCTAGTACATTTACAATGAATATTCTCATGTTTGAACCGTTTTAATTTTAAAATTAAATCTCCAATTTCCAGAATATTTTGAAATTAAGTTGCTGTCCTTTTCCGGCAAAATTATTTTAATTAATTCCGACGCTCGGCGATTATATATTTTTGCTGGAAAAGGAAAATTTAATTTAAAAATATTGTGAAAAATGGAGATTTAATTTTAAAATTAGAGTGAAAAACTCTATTTTCAAATGATTTATTTTTGAAATATTCTGAAAAATGGAGACTTCCATTTTAATTTTAAAATTAAATCTGTTTTCCAGAAAATTGGACAGTCTTCAAAATAATTTTTGGGGTGGTATTTCCTATCCTTTATTTGAGAAATACTTTCATGATGAAATAAGTACCCGTTTACTCGCCATTTGAGTATCGGCATTTTCGTAGTAATATTGGGGACTTATTTCATTTATGGTTTGGCAAGTTATTCCCTGCAGCCGACATAAATATAAATTAAATTGTTACTTCAATGTATGGTTTAACACTTACATTTAATCTGTCGAAAGACGCTGAGCTGATCATCCTATTCTTCTCTAAATCTCTCAAAAAATTCTCTAGTTCCGTTCTCTAGCTCCGTTTAAGATTTTAATCTATTAACGTTTTGTTGAAGCATCTTATTTGTTTGCGCGAGATTTTTCAATCTCTTCCATACAAAGAACTAAAGCTTTCTTGTGAGTTCGCTGAGTATAATCAGCAGTTAAATCGATGTCTCCTGGATATCTAAAGTCTTGACTAACCTAAATTTGCTGATACATTTTCAACTTCTCCTCTGCTTGGCGAAATGTATCGTCGCTTATTTGACATTACTTTCGAAGTAGAAGCGGCAGGAAGCAATTGGCTTGAATCAACCAGTACATTTGGAACATTCAAAGAAGCATCTGGTTGTTCCAACCCGATTATACACCTAAATAAAATAATAATAATTTTGCTAAAATATTCAAATATATATATTACTAAGAACTGAGTTTCAAACTTACCAACTTTACCAATCCAATAAAATTTGAGAGGGTATCGCATTTCTTGAGAGTCGACCATTTCTGTTCAAAATGTAAAGAGCAGTGTCGAAATTTATTGTCGAAATCTATAGCTTTGATATTGAGGATTACGTTTAGCTATAATCTTTGAAATTCCATTTCGGTGGGTGTACTATAAAACTAAACAAATTTAATGGTTTACTATAGTTATAATAAGACAATTCTCTGCTTAATCTTGGTACGCTGATCGTTCTAAATACATTTTTAACACCGTCTCCACAACTCTCCAGAAAATCATAGATATAGGGTATGTTCAAAACAAGCGCGAATTGCGAAGCGAGTAAACTATTTTTATCCAATTTTGATTAGCCCGATAACTAAACCGATTTCAAAAAAAGAAAATGTAAAATAACCCATTGTTACTGTATAACTTCACGCTGCTAGGGGCAACGTGAGTTATATTTTGTAGAACAAAAGGTTGGGTAGTAATTGGAAAATTATTCGTAGATTTTGTAATTTGCGTCAAAGAAACACGTCACATAAATTTAAAGAACGGTCACTATGATAAAACGTATTTCAAAATTCAATACTACAGTGTGAAAATACAAAATGGTACTATTTCTTATTAATTTACGATTATTTCAACAAAATTGGATAAAACGTTGTATGCCACTCGTGAGCAAAGAGATATTATCCACTCGAGATAAGGTCCTACTCGGCTATCGCCTCATGGGACAAACTTATGCCTTGTGGATAATATCTCGTTTTGCTCACTAGTACCATAAATTACTATTAGTTGCTTTCCAATCGACCAACCGAAAGCACCCGCTAGCAAACCGCTAGTAGAATGATTTTTGTCTTTGATATGGTCGATTGGCAAGCTCACATTTGGATGTTATGAGTAAAACATAACCTCAAAATCGTAATTGTGTGCTATTACGGCAAAGTTGTTATTTTTTTTATATAAAATCAATAAAAAAATAATTAATGTATAACGCGCTAAACAAAATCAATTAAAATTCCTATTTTTACCATAAATATTAAGCGGTTCTACATTTAACCACCTGGCGTCGAAATTGTGCGTAAATGCTTCTAACTGCTCGTAATAAAATAGCAAGAGTAGATACGAGTAGATAATTTAGCGAAGACAAAAACCATTCTACTAGCGGTTCACTAGCGGGTGCTTGCGGTTGGTCGATTGGAAAGCAACTATTATAAAATTATGATATAAAATACGCTTATATACAACAATTTTTTCTAGTTATTATTCTTGTATGATTTTGTCAATCTAATTAAACTCAACACTTTACATACCGTGTGCAGATATTTGTACATTTTGTTGAACTTCACGCAAAGCCTGCGTAAACATATTTGTGTGTGTCGATACGTTTAATTTTTATTTCGCCTCATCTTTAATGTTCGATTCTCTCGTCTCATCTCAAATTTTTCAGTTCTCGGTGTGTGTCGTAAGATCGTTCTTCGTCTATATAGTCTTCGGGGCATACTTTAGCCCGACATATGCCCACAGTAGTTTTATTCAGATTTCTCAATCAAAAATAAGTTTTAAATGCATTCACCGTCAGAGAAAACGAATCACCAAAAAAAAAAAAATTTCATACGTATCATAACACACTTTGTCTAATCATGTGGCTGAGTTTTTACTTATCCCACAACATGGCTTATATTATGTGAATACCTCTTGAACTGCACTAGCTGGAAACACAGGAGTGCTCTGCTACAATTTGCCAGAGTTCGAGGCGGTTCAATCATACAACACTACAAACATACAAAGAGGTTTACCTGGTTCCAACAGGTTGTATCATGGCTTCGCTAAATTAACGAAATGTTGGAAGAATATGTTGTTTCCCATTCCCATGCATCATTTATAGGCGATAATTTCGTGATAATACCCAAAAATGCAAGACCTCATGTTGCCAGACTCGTGAATGAATACTTGACAGGTGTAAATATTTCGAAGATGACATGGCCCGCAAGAAGTCCTCCCAGGATGTTTGTGAAAATTTAAATACAATTTTCAAAATTTTTCTCACTTTTGGTTTTTGTTCGAAAAGTCGAAAAACCTCAATCACATGTTTAGAAAAAGTAGAACTCACCCAAATTTTACCACAATAATGTGTGGCCCAAAATTATTTCAAAAAGGAAATGCACATATAATATAAAATTTACTTACGAATTTCGTTTTTCTCTAATTTTGAAATAATTTTCGAACATAATTATATTTAATTTGATTGAATAGATTTATACCACGTTTACACCAATTTGAATAAAAGTATGTAGCAAGAAATTAGCATGATGTAAACGCAAAATACAATACTTTAGTACTTTATCGAATACTAGAGAAAGTATAAAATTATTTTACTCTGCGTTTACATCATGCTAAATTTTTGCTAAATACTTTTATCCTACTTGGTGTAAACGAGGTATTAGCGTGATTATGATTATAAAGATAGCTTTTGTATTATACCTAAGCATATTTTATGTCATAATTTTATAAAAATAGTTTACTCGCATTCGCAATTCGCGCTTAGTATGATTTGGCCTATTATCTTGAGATTTTTAATTTTTTCTCGAGAAGCAGAGCACCGATCAGCAAATCGTGAATGTTCGAAGTGAATGTTCTATTTTTATTTTTAGCTAAATTGTACATCCAATTTACAAGGAAAATGTATCGAGTAGCATGCAGTATACCAAGGTGCAACCTGGATTTGAAACTGTCATTCACTTTTTGGTCAAATACACAATTGTTTCACTTTGTAATATCAATATTATTTTAAAAAAATAGTTCACACCTAAAAACACTACCCTATTCTAAGAAAATTTTATTAAAATTGATTTAATTTCATTCAAAAAAATCTAATTTTTTATTTTTACTGACAAATTTTTTTTTTAAATTTTTATAAACAATTGCAAAATGGAACAATTTTTCTAAAAATTGGGTTTAATGGTTTGAAATGCAGGTTTTGTCTTTTATGATTGGGACAATGTTTATAAGCAACAAACATAATTTTATTTAAGTACTTACATAATGCAGATTAGATTTATTAAGACAATTAAAACAATAATGCGGAATTTTAACTCGGTTTTAATAGATAATTTTTGCTTAGAAAAAAATTACCGAGAATTTTTTTTTTTAACCAATTATCGATTAATTGATCGATTTTGAATGAATAATATATAAATTAAGCAATAAACCAAAACCAACACTAATGTACTACAAGCCTGATTCCGTAATGAAGTACACAGATACCCTCTTACATTTAATCGCTTATACTTGAAAGTGTTGGTGCAAAAATTCTTAGAGAATTTATTCTCACTCATTTATATAGTGTATCCGATCACCAATACTTTCATGTATAAGCGAAAAATTAAATTCATAATGTTGGTGACAGTCAGGCTTGTAGTACATTATTGTTGGTTTTGAATAAACAATAAAAATCACTAACAAATGTGTTAATTTCCACAAAACTAATTAAGTTAAGACACGTAATAATCTTAAAACACAGAAAACAGACGCTTGATCTAAAAATAAATGAGTAAATCATAAAATATGGCGATGGGCTAAAGCGAAAACCATAGTTAGAATAAGAAAATAAAAAAAATAACGTAAGAGAGCGAGAAAGAGGATTTGTGTGCATTCGACCATACTTGAAATAAAAAACTTAAAAATTGTTTCGTTGGGTTCGTTAAATTTTAGCTGTCACTTAAAAAACTTAAAACGAGCGAAATTTTTCGTATAAACTTATGTCCGATTTAGACGTACCAACATTGTTTTCCAACAATTTTTTTGTTGCCACTTAGGCCCGATTGTATGAACGCGGATAGACGATATAACCTCGGATTTATCGTCGTTTGCATTGTATGAACAAGAAAATAAATTCATGGATAGAGTTATATCCTCTGTTTCTATCTTCTCTTTTCGGTGGATAGAACAGAGGATACAAGATGTTGTTGTTGTTTTTTTTTTGTTGACATTTTAAAATGTTCACAGTTTGTTATCGTGTTATAGTGACGATAACATTGATTAATTAATAATTATACTTAAGAGATAAGATAGAGTCAAATAATAATCCACCGATTAAACGTATGAAAAAGGAAAAATATGAAAATTTATTTTCAATTACATAAACGTCAAAGAAAAAAGTGTTACCATTCAAATAAAAACTGCTCTAAAACTGCAATAAAACAGAGGATAGAAAAATATTTTAAATTGTTCATACAATAGGAAAAAAATAAAATTCTCGGATAAAGATATATCTGTACTCTCGGATTTTATTTTTTCTATCCTCGTTCATACAATCGGGCCTTAGAGCTACATGCAACACAAAAAAATGTACATGCGATAAAAAGAGAAAAGTATAAAACAACAATGGCGGTCGTGCCATAATTTTTTGGCGGTATAAAATCGACAAGAAAATTTTTATTATATTTTTATTATATATAGTTTATTTATCAAAATTATGGCTTTTCCGGGTAAAATGAAAAAATTTCGAATGTAAATTTTATTTTATTATTAAACTTTTAGTAAAAAAAATTAAAGCGCTATACAAATTTCACAAATCGCCATTTTTATTGTGTTTGTTGCTATAAAATATCAAAAATATACTCGGGTCAAGTATATTTTATAGTCAAATTTATTTTTATAGTAACAAATGGTAAAGTAGTAACAATTGGAAAAAAATCCAACAAAATTTTTGTTGGTATATATTTTTGTTCTTGTCTTACAAATTAAAATCATAATGTACTAATATCTTCATTTTTTGTTGGGAAAACAATGTTGGTACGTCTAAATCGGACATTAAGAAAAAAAAAAAAGACAAAGCAGCAACAATAACAAACGTAAGATAAATTTTAACGTTGTTAGTAATTTTGTTTTTTAATTTAATATGTTTTATTTTAAAAATTTAAAAAAAAAATTATAAATTAAAGAAATACAGGATAATAAAACATTTTTGTGATTTTTATGTAAGTATTTTGCAAGGTATAGCTAAACCAAAAAAATATTGCGTCTTAAGGGATGATTCCAATATTAAAGCAGATAAATTGCAGGCATTGCCTTACATATAATTTGTGTTACGTTTTTACCAGGTATAATCGTGCTGTTTCTTATGTTTACCAGATGTAATTGTGTTATTTCTTATATGTATTTTAATTAAATAAAAACCTAAACTATTCTAAAATGTGTAATGAACCATAAGTATGTTAAATATCTATCTATACTAAATCTATTAAATCTGTTAATCTAAAGAAGAAAAAAAAACAAGCATCTTAATTGCTACAAAACAACGCTGTCAACTTAGAAATTAAAGTAAACTTATGGTTGGAATGTCAAAATGAAATAACAATTGTTTGCTTCGTTCAATTTCTTATTTTTCTTATTCCAAGTATAGTTGGCCCTTAAGACGATGACACATCAAATCGAAACCGCCCATTTTGTTTCGTTCAGTGGGATGAGTGCTACCTCTCTACCCAAGAAACAGGTACTAGCATTTAATGAAACCCAGCGAGCAGATGTTTGCTTCTTGCTTTACTATGAAAAATAAGACCAATTTCCTTTATAGGTTATTATAATTTATTTGGCATCAACAAGATGATGCGTAGTATCAGGTGTCATCTCGTTTAATTTAATGTGGTATGATGTAGTATAATTGTAGTTAGCGTAGATGATGCTCGGTTGTGAATGCCGCCGGCGTTGAGATGTGAAACATACACTACTACATGTAGCGTAAACGTTTCACATTTCAATAGCATCTAAAACGTTTTATGTGAAAATCCATAGGCTATTTACAATACACATCAATCCGGAAATATTAAAAAATATATCGGACACCATATTATTCCAAAATCATTGTCTTAAATGAGATGAGAATGTCGAATGAAGCGTGAAGGCTGCCGAGTAACTTCATCGATATCAAAACATTTAAAAACGAAAAGTATTTGACCTAGCTCTGCAAGTACGGTGATATCCGTAGGATAATTGACTAAATACCATCTTAATAATCTGATTTAAGGAAAGATCTTATCTCTCACAAAACACATAGTTTATAATATGTACATAAACTAACTCAACCAAACTAACGCGTTCCTTTGTTTTTGGTTTCCTTTATAAGTTATGTTCTTATTTTAATAACACGAAAAAATCTTGTTTTCTTTAATTCGGAAGGAAATATATTTCCGGTTCGAAGTTTTAATTCAATTTCAAGGTTTTGTCGGTTTAAACAAAATTATGTATGATTTGTTTTTAGTATAATTTCTCTCTTTTTATGGTTTTTTATTTATCTAAAAAGCCGCAAGGTATATGTATAGTATTTAATTGTTTTGAAGTCTCGTAATTTGAAAGGATCTTTAAATTGATATGTATTTATAATATGTATTTAGAATATACATACATAATAGATATGTGCAGTTTATAGAAACATTTATTCGTGATTGCGCCTTTGATGATGAAAGAAAAGGAAGAGGTATTTCAATAGGTTTGTTTAACGCCTCATACTTTTATAAATTTTCTTTACATGCATACTAATGCCCGTATTCACTAAACTCCATTAAATGTATAGCTGAAATTTCATGAAAAGACAATATAATGAAAAAAACGTTTAAGTTTAAATGAACAAAAGTCAAATACATCATCTGCAACAAATTCGGGAAATTTGCAGCGACCTGCAGAGTGGGGCATTCCTCAGCGGATCCCAAATTATCAAAAATCAATATAGAGTACTCAGATTTCAATAATTCTTCAAAATCCAAATTATTTTGTATTTTTTAACCAAAAATTAAATAAATTCTAAAACAATAGTATATTGAACAACGAACACGGAATGAAACTCATTTCTCACGAGTATTGAAGTTTCAATACGAGTGGGGAATGAGTATTCTGTGCGAGTTTTACACTGTACTCTCGTATATACTATGCATTTCAAAATTATATGCGGAGTGGAAACTGTTTTTGTATCACAAAATAAAATTGCCTCCAAAATTAGATGTGAACTATATTTTTGGATGAAATATCTTTTGTTAAATAAACTAAAGCATGTACTTCACAATAAATAAAACATTTTTTTTTGTTTTAATTAATACATAGTTAAGTTCATTCTAAAATTATTTGTGCACTCTGTTTCTGTTTCAAAATTATTTGTGCATTATTTATTCTGCCTTTCGGACGTTAAGTTGCCTATATTTAACCTTCAATTGGTTTCCAATTGTTTAAAATAATTGTTTTGTTTTCTTGCAAACATTGCTTAATTCAAAACTGCCGAAAAAATCGGAACTTAGCGTCGAAACAAGAGCAGCCAGCCATTGTGGATGAATAAAATGGCGTTGATTTAAGTTTAATAAAAATTGAAAATTTACATCCTAATTTTTTGTATTATCCTGACGAATTGTTTTTTACAGATTATATTTCATTTAAGCAAGATTTTCAGATAATTCCAAATTCATTCTCAATCCAATATGCTGGGTAAAGCCTTTTTAAATTTCTATAATTGTGAATTAGATTTTACTTCTCAAAGCATTTAATTAATTATGAATAATAACTTAGTTAAATATAAACTTTCACAAAATTCAATATATATAGTCTTCTCAAATTACAATTCCAGCACGTACAGAAATTTTTTTTTAAATTAAAACTTCGTTCCCTAATGGGTCAGAAGAAATTTGTTATTCAGAAGAAGTGCTTACTGTACTGTATTTTGAAAATTGAAAATGGATGTACATTCGTAAGTCTGGTAAATTCTAATGCTTACGATGTTGAAGTAAACTCAGATCTAAAATTCAAATCTCACGCTCTCAAAATTTTCATGTCTTTAACATAAATTCTACTCTTCCTTCTATCCAAAATCGGTTATCTTTATTCGTGTCAAGAGATGATCTAAACCATTTAAATAATGAGGAAAGTGATTCTATTTTATCAATCTGTCGATCATTTAACGATATTTTTTTTCTAGATTGTGACAAATTGCCTGTCACAGATGCAACATCACATCAAATAAATACACATCCACATTCCAATCCCATTTTTTTGTAAACCATATCGGTTACCACACGCGATTAAAACTGAGATTAACAGACACGTTTCAGATATGAAAAGTGGTGGAATAATATAGGAATCAGAATCGCCATGGAACTTTACCTTATTATGCGTTCCGAAATCTTCCATTTACCAAAATATATCACGGGATATCCTTAACAGATTGGGTCGTTCACATTGTTTTTCGACAATTGACTTGGCGCATGGGTACCATCAGATCCCTATTGATATCCGCAAAAAAACAGCTTTCAGTACTGAAACGGGCCATTACCTGTTTACTCGCGTGAATATGGGACTACGTAATGCACCCAGAACATTTCAAAGATTGATGAATAACGTCTTGTGTGGACTAAATTGAATACATATTCTCTAGTTTACCTTGACGACGTTGTTATTTTTGGCAGCAGTCTTTTTGATCACAACGATAGTTTACATGAAGTATTTTCTTGTTTAAGGCAGTACATCCTTAAGGTGAATCCCGAGAAATGTCAATTCCTTTGTAAAGAGAAATTAAGCCAGATCCGACAAAAATCGATCTAGTAAAATCGTATCCAATACCTAAAACATTTCGCGATGTGAAATCGTCCCTTGGTCTTGTTGGTTACTACCGAAAATTTTATCCTAATTTTTTCAAAAATTACTAAACCACTGACGGATCTTTTAAAAACAGATACAAAATTTGAATGGAATGCATTTTGTGATGAAGCTTTCCAAAAAATGATGAATTTCTAGCAAATCCTCCAGTCTTGCAATTTCCGGATTTGTCAAAGTAGTTTGTGCTTACCTGCGATGCAAGTGATACAGCGATAAATTCGGTTTTGCCTCAAGAGACAAATGAGGCCGGCTTACCGACAGGCGCGGGTCCAAAGAAGGTTCCGGGGAGGGGGGGGGGGCGAATATTAGGATGAAGAAAAAAAAACAAATCAATACAAAATTATAAATAGAAAAAAAATTATTTTATTAAATTCATAGTAAAAACCATTCTCCTGTTCGATTGCCTTCAAGGACTGTTTTTATCGCTTACGTTGGGAACACAATGGTATTTTTTACCGCTAACGTTGTGCATAAGTTTGCTGCGTGGTAATGACAAAATATGTAACATACTATTTTACGTAAATTTTATGTTTTAAGACAAACAAAAAATTGAAATGGATAAACAGATCGCTCTTGGGAGGGGGCGGTAGCCCCCATCGCCCCCCTCTGTATCCGCGCTTGCTTACCGACAGCATATGCTAGCAGGGTATTGAATAATGCTGAGAAAAGTTGTTCGGTTATTATTATTTTATCAATAATTTGGGCAACTGATCGTTTTCGAACTTATCTTTATGGAAGGAAATTTAAAATTGTTAGCGATCACAAACCTTTGATATGGTTGTGTAATACTAAAAATCAATCTTCAAGATTAATCAGGCGGTGGATTAAACTTGATGAATACGAGATTGACTAAACTGTAATGCGGATATGTTAAGCCGTATTACATCTAATAATCCAGAGTGCCACGTTGCAACTCGATCGAAAACCAAATTCCAAACATCAAATTCGCCTCAAAGCAGTACGTCAACTTCAGTAAATCGAAACAATAATTCTTCAATTTTTTCATCATCAAATTCCTTACAAAATTATTCTACTAATTCTACCAATTATACCAGTTTCCAACTCTACTAAATCTTCCAATATTGACCAACTGAATAAGATTATTTCTTTAACCAATGAAAATGATATAAATATGTACCTACAAACAATAAGGAATATCATGATGGACCTCTAGAAGCTCACCATGGAATTTACAGAACTTTCAAACGAATGCATAATTTTTTTTTATTTCCGAAAATGTTCGCTAGAATTGAAAATTACATACGGAATTGCACATTTTGTCAATAGAACAAAGCCTGTATAAATAAAAATATTCCCTTAAAAATTACGACAACTTCCACCAAAGCATTTGAAATAGATTTTCTCGATATCGTTGTAAATATTAAGAAATAGTTTCATTGGCTGCAAAACCCGAAGACAAGAAGAAATATTAAGATCCAGCCATTAGGAAAATACATAATTACAAATTAGTTAACTTCAGGTAAATTTTTTGCTTTAACATTTTCCCCCATTTTTGACAAATAAATTACAATGGTTACAAAGAATTTAACAAATTTAGAAATATTAAATTAAGGTATTGCAACTGGAATTTGTTTTAGTTTTGCCGTAAAAGGCAACGAAATCTCCATTTCACTTTGATTATTTAAAATAGAGAAAAAATCATAATTTGGGAAATCTGTGAAGATTGGATGATCTTTCCTCGAAATAAATTTTATTTTGCATAATTTCAATTAACCCTCTCAAACGCCTTGTACAATATATTGTACATCAACTTTCATCGCTTCGACCAACAGTAATTTTTAATTTTTGTCTCATTTCTCTTGGGCGATCGTTCTCTTATGTATTTATGTTCACACTACAGTTTTATGAGCAATGCCATATCATAGCAGTGCATAATTGTGCTACGTATTTTATTTTTGGAAGAAAGTCAATTTTAAATGGCGTTTGAAAGGGTTAAAAAATGATTTAAAATGTTAAGGGGTCGGAAAAAAGGTAGCTTTTAGAGTTTAAAGCTGTTTCTGTAAATATTGTTTTGGTTTCATTTTACGTGGAACTCCCCATATATAAATAGATGAATAGACTAGCTGGTAACTCGGTGTTATCCAGGAAAATATTATTAAATATTTGTGTGATCACCCAAATATTAACTATAGCGAGTGAAAGTTTATGAATGAAAAAGATATTTCAGCCCCATTTTCTGAAAAGTGCTTTTTAGTAAATATATGTATGATATACCGTATTCCGGAATTTAAAAATTTTATGTCTAGTACCACCATATGAAGACCATATGTTCACCATTCGGCGCGTTTTCGATGAGGAATGGCGGGCCGAACCTGAATGCAGTTGCTGGATACCTTCAACAGTTCATGCCACATCACTAGGTCAACCGCATTATCAAGACATGCTTCTGGACACCACCCTGATATGGTTCAATGTCTCCACGGCCAAGGTGATGGAAAACAAGGGAGTTAAACAGGGGTGCCGATCAGTTTCCTGAACTAAAATTGGAACAGCGCGAAAATCTGCAGCTGCCGCTCATCCTTGCTTATGCCGATAACATCATTCTCATCACCCGCAATCTCACAACAATTGAGCCCGTTCTTAAGGAATTAATTGAAGCCCTGGAATGTGCTGGCTTAGAGAACAACCGCCACAAATTTACTACTCTCATTAGAGTCCACATTCGAATTCCGTCCCATCCTCTAGTGTAATCCTAGCTGGTGTAGGTTTTACCCGCGTTAGGTCTAAGTCGGCATCATACCATCCGAACTCGGTGTCGTCAGGCAATCGGCATCGGAAAGTGTCTTTCAAGAGAATCATTGTACAACACAACAATTTTTTTTTTTTTTTTTTTATAAATTTAATTTTTTAATTGGGTACAGAGCGGACTTATTAACGGTCTTAGCTCCTTGTAACTGTCAGAGCTTCTGTACCCAATGCGTGATCCTGCAAGTAAAGATTAATAGCTACCTTAAATTTATTCATTTTATATTCCTTCGGAAATTTGAAGTGTATTAGCGAATTCCACTTTTTTGATGTTCGGTATATAAATTCGCACTTGATTTCTTCAGTTCGAGATTTCGGGAGCTTCACCGTAAAGTCTGGATTCCGTATTATTCTGATAACGCGGCATTGAACCCTGTCCAATAAGTGGAGGGTGGTACCAGACACATCTCCCCAAACTTGACAGTAATACTGTATACATGGTCGGATGAAGGTTTTATATATCTGGAGAACTTGATGCGATTTAAAAAACCTTCTGCATCGTACAAATGATTACTTATGGTCGAAGAACGGCTGTAGTTACTCATGCAAACCGTCGCCGATTGAGGCAGCAAGAGCTATTTTTTCTAAAAATCCTAGCCCGGAAATATTATTTGGTAGAACCATTACCAAAAGGACCAAAGTACACAGAATTAATCACTGGGGTTACAACCATCGTCTTGGTCTAAACCATATTCTATGCAGCGCGTTTAGGTACACTGGTACACAAATCAGGACTTACCATATTATAAGAGAAATTCTGTCTCTTCGATGTAAACAGGAGAAGGCAGTTGAAGAACTTTATACTCTTCACGAATCCGAATCCAGTGACTTATCTGAAACCCAAGAAGGGAAAAAAGTAACCACAACATAATTTGGATAAAATAAACTCAGCCACCTTCACTTAATTTTCATCCCCTAATCATTATATTAAGATACAAATAAATAAAGTACTATATATACCTGCATCCTCTTTCATTTTCCTTTTACTTTTCGGATACAGTATTTCACACTTACATCAATCAAATGATCAATTTTTGGACTATAAAGTTTAATACAACCCCAAAAACAGTTTGTTCAATGAACAGCCTTGGACAAAATCGGCCAACTGAATCATTCATTAAGAGTTTTTGGCCTCAACTGAAATTGCCTCATTCACCCGCTAAGCGATTTATTGAGCCATATCACCGCCACAGCTTCACATGCCGCAACTACCAAAATAACTGGTCGTACTTTCTTTGAGATATCAACATAAATTGTTCCGCTCTTTGTGGAACTTCTATTGCTCTTATCGTATGTAGTGTAGTTTCTACATACAGTGAATTTTCTATTACTTCAACATTTTACTTCATTAAACGTAACTTCAAGTTACTTCTTTCCCCTTCAAAAAGATAGAAGAAAGTAAAAAGGGAAGAAGAGAAAGGTTTAAGTGAGAGGTGGAATTTAAAATTGAACAATTGTCACACGTATTCAAGGTAGGAAGTGGCAGCTTGGGAGGTGACATCGTGTAAGTGGTTATAGGAGGTTGGTGGGGATTGCATTGTGGTTGGAAATGGGGTGGTGTACAGAGGGGGAGAAACTATGCGTGCATGTTGGTGTGGTTGTAGATGAGTGTGGATATAGGCGTGGGTGAAATTATGGTTGCGTGGGGTGTGACTAGTTAGATGGAGTGTATACTTTTTGAGAATAATAAATGTTTCTTATCCTTCGGTTTTGATGTGAACAGTATGCGACTTTTAACGCGGGATTATTTGCTCAGGCCTGGCCATGTGTCCAAATCAACCAATCTGAACCAAATTGATCTATAATTTTTGTTGGGTCCTAAATATTTAATTCTTTATTATGTTACCTTACATGACCTTTATCTGCAGTAAATGTCTAATTAATATTGTATATTGTATTATAATTAATCTATTTATCTATATTTAGACTTGATAAGTACATAGTTTAGAGCGGGGAACAGCAGCCGTTATAGTATTCTGAGTTACCAAAGTTCGGAAGCGGCCGGGAAATTGTAGTGGTTAAGAAGTGTGAAATTACTAATTACTAAATCCAAGTGTTACAGACATATTAAGTGTATTGCTTTGGTAAATTTACAAAAAAATACAACAACAATTGCATTAAATAAATCCAAAAAAGATTCAGCTAAATCCAATTATTTTATGAATTTACTTAAATCAAATCCGATTTTTAGTTTCAACACCTACCACTAGAATTTGCTTCATATGAAACACATCAAACAAAAATTAAATTCAAAAATAAATCTTTGCGGCTTGCTTTCTGAAATTTTAAATCCAATCCTAAATCTAATCGTTTTTTTACCAAATCAATACACTTATTGATTTGGATTGGTTACAGGGATTAGACTTAAATTGGTTTTCGAGTTTGGATAAATAACAGTATTTAAAAAAAGCTGACTATAATCGTCATTATTATTAAATACCAGTGTTGCGAAACGTTATCTGTAACGGAACGAAATACCGGTATACCGGATTTTTTTAAAGTAACGGTAACAATACCAATATCCAAATTTTTTAAACTGTGTTTACCGGTATTTTTACCATAACAAAAAAAAATTATTTTGGTATTTCGTTACATTGTGGTAAATTATAAATTCGAATTCTTAAATCATTACGAGTATGATAAAAGAAAATTATAAAATTTTTAAATAAGTAATGTAAAGTTGCCAAGATAACAATGTTACCACAGTCATACCGGGTTGTCACATTGGAAATTTAGTAAAACATTTGAAGATACGACAAGCTGGTTGTTTTTTCTTAGAGCAAGTTAAATAAAATAAAAAGTTAATGTTTTGTAACGTTATACCATAACGTAACGAAATAATATTTTGGTATAATACCGGAAAACGGAACGGTACCAAACTTGATTATTGAAGTGTAACGAAACCGACCAAACGGCGCAGTGGTTAAAGCTACGGCGGTTGGATCGGGAGGTACCGGGTTCGAATCCCTATAGGGGCGGGATGCAAAAGGGATTTTTCATCATCTGATTGCGATCGGTGATGACGATGAACACATCTATGACCCCCTGTTGAGAGTGCGGGATCCATGGGCCGACCCACCTTTCATATCAGTACTATAGGCTGGCATGAAGCAATGCAATGTGCAGGTGGTTTAAACAAAAGCGGGTCTATAGCCGTACGTCCTCGAGTTGGCTGGCAACGGCGTAAGGTAGGACGTTAAAAGGGAACTGCGAAAGAGTTGGGAGTGCCTCGAGCCCCAGAAAAAGATTGCAGAGATAGAGACAAAAAAATAAAAATAAAAAAGAAGTGTAACGAAACGGGTAACGTTATACATTTTTTTTTCGTTTCGCAACACTGTTAAATACATTTATATTTGATTATATTTATTTACAAAGTTTAAATTAAGGTTAATCAATCAGCTTATAGGAAGAGGATATATAAATGATCAAGTTCTGAATCAGCCAGGCTAGGAAGCAGCATTTAGTAGAAACCAATAAAGTACTAATTAGTTATTCAATTAGTTAGTAATGTATGACTCTTTTCACTTCATATTTTATTTTAATACTTTTATTTTTTTATTTTTTTTTTCACAATACATATTTACTAAAATGTTACATTGTTTTTTTAGTTCCACTAATTCTATTTGAATTAATTTGCAACGTAATTTATTCAATTGTATTATTGCAAGCTGTAGATCATGAAGTTTCTCACACAAATAACGGGTTTTTATTCAAAAAAAAATAAAAAATTAAAATTAAAATTCCGCAACTATCTCATGTTTTATCGCCAAAGACGCATTTTGCGCTCTTGATATGCATATTAAACTGTGCTAACTTGTTGAACATTTGTTCTAAGTATAGTTTCAGTAAGCGAAGCGACAAAAATATCGTCAATGTAGACGAAAACGAAGTCTAAATCACGAAAAATTTCGTTCATGAAGCGCTGAAATGTATGTACGGCGTTTCGTAGACCGAATGGGGTTTAAGTGAATTCGAAGAGGCCAAATTCGTTTTGTGAACATCTTCAGACGCGACGGGAATTAAATGATATGTTCTGACCAGATCAATTTTGGAGAACATTTTGCATCCAAGAACAGTGGGCTGCCATATTATTAGGGATACATCAATTCTGGTGGAAAATATTGACTTCTGGCGACTTATATATTTCACTAAACAATTTTATAGCATAGCCTTACGAAACTATTATGTGTTAAGGTGCATTCAAAACACAAAGTTTTACTTTGTTCTAAATAATACTTGTACTAAAAGTAGAATCTCTTTTGTGCGATTTTAGGCTTATTAGACATAACTTATCAGACCTTAGATCCACAGTAAGAAGTTAA
This sequence comes from Tipula helvola, assembly GCA_963556165.1. Taxonomy (NCBI): domain Eukaryota; kingdom Metazoa; phylum Arthropoda; class Insecta; order Diptera; family Tipulidae; genus Tipula; species Tipula helvola. The sequence continues at coordinate 217,089,259 of OY744481.1, read as the reverse complement.
ACTGTTTATGATAAATGATTGAAAAACGACAAACAAATAAAGCGAAAGATTGCGAAAATGCAACAAAAATTTTTTTTGCGGAAACGAACTAGAGAAAATTAAATCGTTAAAAATATTTCGAACCGGAATGTGACTAAAAAGAAATGCGAAGAGTGGTGGTGGAGATTTTACAGAATTTATGAAAATTAATAATAATAATTTGTGTTGCATTATACAAATAATCATGCCACCTAAGCCTTAAATAGTGCAAACGAACAATGAATTGAAAATATCACAATTATTGATTAATGTCATGTGAGTGATTAAAATGTATTCCTAAACAATAACCGTCCGTCGTGAATAAAAAAGTGTGTGTAGGCTATTAATGGTTCTAAAACAAAAACAATAATAATAAAATAATCTGCACAATTCTATTCATAAAATTACTGGATATATTTACCTTCTGTAAATGAATTAAATTAAAATGTTAAAAAATCCTAATATCACGCATGTGTTTGAGTGTTCGTATATTACTGAAATTACAACATACTTGAAAAGAAAATATAAAATGTGTAATTGGGGATAGGGAACTGTAAAGTTTGTTTCATGGTTGTCGTCGTTCCTTCATTCGTTCGTTCGTTCATTCGGTCATTTTCTTATTGCGATTTCATGGTTGCTGTAAAAATCACAGAACGATTTTGTCGCCATCTAATGTATAACTAATTAACTATATACATGTGTATATACAAGAAATGTTTGTGTTATTTATTTATTCAAGTGTTTTACGTTGGTGAATATAGTTGTGCGATATAATTTTTTGAAATTAATATTTATGTGTTCAAAATCTTTAAATTCAACAATTAAAGTAAATTTGTTTTATTATAATTATCGAACAGTAATTATTAAAGTTTAGTTTAGAAATGGATGATGTGGAGTTGCTTCATTCGGATATGGTGATTGCGTGTGGGGCTTTGGCTTATTTTTGGTATATTTTTTTAAACAAAAATACTAGAAAATCAAGACGGTTTAATGCCAGGCCAATATTAAAAGAAAGGGCTAGGGTCGGGCATTACAATAATTTAATAGCTGAAATGAGGTTAAATGATTTTTGAAATTCCGGTTTGACGACGATACATGGGGCAATGCACATTCAAGAACTAAATAATAATAATTTTATATTTTGTAGTTAAATTAGAATCATCGTATGACATAAAAATGTGTCTTTTTTCACTGAAATTAATTTCTGGTTTTTATAAATTCGAAGTACACTTTTCGGCACATTCATCGTAGAAATTAACTTATTTGGCTTTAAATTAACAGAAAAAAGGAATGCATTATTAAATTAATGCAGGAATAATTAGCATGGGAACGTGTTATTTTTACTCGTAAAACAATTTATAGTTAGTGGCAAATAGCTTCTAAAACAGGCTAACTATTTTATTTTATAAACTAAAATACTTACTTGTTAAGCTCACACCCAGAGAACTAAACGTTTGCGATAACCGAATCAATTGCCCTACCGAATTATTCGGTCCTGTATACATTTTAATTAAACTTTACGACAACCTCTTTTTATTGTTTATCAGAACTGAAAAAGATGTTGTAACTGACCCTTTTTAGTTAGCCTAAAGGAATTAGCTTTGACAAAGAACGAAATATACTGTTAACATGACCGACCATCGGTTGAACTTAGCGATCATTCGGTTGAGTTAATCGATTATTGGTTTAGGAATATTATATATTATAGTTGTCGTCACCACTGATCGATTATAATAATAGACTTGATTATTAAAGCAACTTTCTTTGCACGATTAGTGCAATCCTATTTCGGTTACTACATAATCAGAAATAGTCGACACAACCGCATTTAGTTGTTTTCTTCAACCGAATAGGATTGTTTCCAGTTCGTTTAACCAAATTAGTTTTATTAAGGAAAAAGTAGAAATATCCCCCCCCCCCCCCCTCCACCCTTTACTTTACCCCAGAGTCAATATAAATTTATCGACTCTCAAAAATGAGAACCCTCCTTTACTTGAGTTCAATTATAAGTATTGGTAGTTCGGTTTCGTACTCAAAAGTACAACCTACTCATCAGGTAAGTACGATCAAACTACAAAAATACAATTTTCGCTTAATACCTTAAGTATCAAGCAGAACGTACTGACTTAGCGAATTATATTCACGTGTGTATTTATGGCAACATGAATGATTAAGAAGTTAAACAATTCGGTTATCATGATTGCGGTATAGTTTGCCACAAATGCAATTCGTTTGGGCTAATCGAAAAGGTAGTTATCCCAACACCAATTCGGTCATCGTAATTTCGTTAAATATCGAGATAAGTTTCAAATAAAAACTATAAAGAGACATGAAAAGCTGAGAATAATTTTCTCTATCCTAGACTCCGTCAAATATTGCAGAATTGTTTGTAATTGTTTAGGTAATAATAATGAATTCACCCTCTTCTCATATAATGCCCTCTTCACTTTGTAATACGAATTTTCCAACAACATATTAAATATTTTAGGCAGCAAATTTTCAATCACAATAAACCAGTAGGAGTTAATGAAACTGAACCGCTTGGAATGTATAGTTGTAGCAACGGAATTTCAAAATAAATTAATCAACTTTGATATTTTGGTACAACGACAGAATGCTATGATTACTACGACTACAATATTGTTCTCGCAACAGCATTAGTCATTTTGTTTTATTCGCGGTTGACACAAAAGCCATATATAATTGGTATAACAAAATTACGTTTGTGGCAAATGAAACGAGGTTGATACTTTAAAAACGATTAGGCTCATTCGGTTCTGACAACGAACGTCTAGGAAATTAGCATCAACGGAGTTGAAGATTTCGAAACGAAGTTGTTGCAACTATCTGTGCATTAGTGCCTACCGTAGATTGTTTGTACCAATCTCATGTCAATTGGTGCTATCGAAATTATGTTGTAGCAACTGCATTTCGTTCATCGTAATGTAAAGTATTTTCTCGCAACCTCATGCCAACGAATCATTTCTCTCAGTGGCATTTTTGCCGCTATACTCTCCCATTTCAGTTTTTTGGCCGCATTGTTTTTATACAGCTTGTGGTTCAGATCGAATAATATTGGCTCTTACTTAATAAAATCGAGCAATTTAAATTCAAAAGAAAATTCTAAAATAAAAAGATAAATAATTTTTAATTATAAATTAATTCTATTAATTTACTATTCTACAAATTACATATTTCTATTAATTTTATTCACATATTAATCTTATCACAACACAACACTACTAGAAACCACGTAAAATTTTATTTTTTGCCATTAATATATTTTAACTAACAACAAATAAATTCATTAACCTATCTGAATCAGAAGACATCGTCACGTTTTAGCACAATAACACTTTATAATAATTGCTTTCTGTGTAATGTTCACAAAATTCAAATAAAATATGTTTTGAACCCTAAAAAAATATTTTGAACTGAAATTATTAAATATGATGTACATCCCTTTTCATTTATTATTCTAGTCTCTTTCTATTCATGATCGTTCTGCTAAAAAAAGTTGGAGATAAACCATCTCGCTGCAGAAATTGCAGAAGAGAAAAATGACGAAAGACGAGCAATTTGATTGGTTGAAAAAAATCACTGAACGAACGAATGAAGGAACGACGACAACCATGAAACAAGCATAACTACTAAAATACTACTTTCACGCAAGATATACAGAAAAAAGAGGTAGTATATTCCCGTGTTTCATTTTCGTCTTTCTTTGCGCATCACGTCACGTGAAGACAAAAAATCAGATATTTATATGAAATTTGGCGGTTTTTTGATTAATTTTTTAAATAAATCAAGAATAATCGTGATTTTTTTTAACAAACCGTATTTACTATATAATGATAGTTTACCGAGACCCTTTTTATGCTTTATATTTTTTTTATGGTCCAAATATTTGAGAAATAATTCTTTCGGGTGTATAATGTCTAAGATAAATGGAAAAAAGGTAAACAAAATTATGAATACATAACATAAAACAATTAAATTATTAAATGTTTTTGGTCATTTACGTACCAATTATTAAAACTTTTATTTTTTTACGTTATGTACTCAAATTTTTGCCATCTATTTTCGTTTGGCTTCAAATTATTGGTATCCACGTACCTATTCAAATATTATGTCCATATTCAACGTTGTGGAAAAATATATTAAATAAAAATTCAGTTCACAAATTATTAAACGCCCAGTTAATAGAAAATATAAATTTGAAAAAAACGAAATTAAATAAAACTATAAATTAAAATTAAATCTCTGGCTTATTTCATTTATTGTCTTAGGTTTTCGCTATAACTAAATCAAAACACCCATTCACTGTTTAGTGTTCTATATGTGTTCTTATCAGAAGTATGAACAATTGATAGTTTTGTTGCAATAGGAATTATTCAAATTTAGTATATTTAAAATCGAACACTCCCAAATTTTTGAATTAAATAATTAAAATTAAATCGTTCTCTGCATTTAACAAAAAAATTATTCTCATAAATTCCAAAACTTGTTATGCAATGTGCTCAAACAGTCTGCTCTAGACACGAATATTAAAACATGCCTCTTTTCGCGATTTAATTCCGAAAGTATTGCAGTATATAACTAAAATCAAAATTGAAATGTTTAATTTTAACATAAAGTCGAAAAATAATTAATGGCAAAAATAAAAAAAAAATCATTTATTTTTCATTTATTTAAAAAATTAATAAAAATATCACGAAACTCCATATAAATATCAGCATTTTTGTCTTCAAGTGACGTCAAATTGTGAAAAAAGGATAGCAACAGCATGCGCAATATTATACCTTATTTTCTGTATATTTTGACTTTCACGAAAGTACCATCTTTCAGAAAACATGGTCTTTCAAACTTTACCGCTAGTTGCCACTAACACAGTAGATTTCACGCTTGAAGCTAGATATCGCTACCACAGATAATTTACATAAATTATTATTATTATATTGCAACTACAAGAATATTGGAATTATTCTTTTTTCCATAGAAAGTTGGTTTAACACTATTCCAAATCGTAATGAAATATTTGGCATTGTGTAGTAAAATTCTCAAAGTGAGACATTTATAATATGTAAACAATAATTTAGAGATAAAAATTTGTTCGGCATATATGTACATACATGAATATAATGTATATACTTACATACTGTCAAAAATAAATAGTTATCTTAAATTACTTGTTTTTCTGCAATCTGTTCGAATAATTTTATAGTTATTTATGGTACTAGTGAGCAAAACGAGATATTATCCATGAGGGATAAGTTTGTCCCACGAGGCGATAGCCGAGTGGGATATTATCCCGAGTGGATAATATCTCTTTGCTCACGAGTGGCATACAACGTTTTATCCAATTTTGTTGAAATAAATGTAAATAATCGTAAATTAATAAGAAATAGTTCCATTTTGTGTTTTCACACTGAAGCATTGAATTTTGAAATACATTTTATCAAAGTGACCGTTTTTTAAATTTATGTGACGTGTTTCTTTGACGTAAATTCACAGAGAAGGATATAAGAGTAGTTTCTTCCATACATTAAAATGGTATTCGATTCAAAAACAGCTTACTTTATAATATTTATTTGAGTCTTATGAGGAAAAGAGATCATCTATCCTTTTTCATACTTCTTTAAAGAACAACAAAGCGAAAAAGTACTATTTATTTATGAATGAACCAAACATTTCAGTATAACGTAGCAACGCACATTTTTTTTCAATTACTATACTATTATACGGCGATTGTCATGTGAAGGTCAGTGTTTGTACAAAAATCAAGGCAGTCCTGATTTGTTGTAAATTTTTTTTCCTATAAACAGAAAAAATTATTGTTTGATTGCATGAGTAGTGAAAAATGGTGGTTTTCTTTTCTCATCCTACCTGAAAATGTTAAGAGATTTTCTTCTACGATTTTTCAATCATTAATTCTAAATATATTGATGATGCAAATTAATATTAATTTCTCCAATGAAGTCAATTTAGAGTTAATTCGTTTTAAACATTTCAAGCCATTCTCCTTTAATGACAAGTTCGGAATGACTGCGTAATATTGATAATAAATAACTTTTACTATTATGCACCAACACTAAAGTATTTTATGAAAAATTCAGTTTTTTCTCTTATAAAACGCATTAAAATATAAATCCAGTGTACAATTTTGTTAATACTCTCCGTGGTATAAGCGATTAATGGGGCTTGCAAAGACATTTGTGTTAGTTTTTGCTTAGCGCTTACAAATGTAGAGAATTTATATTTATTTTTTGGTATATATTAGGCGCATCCAGCGCATCTAGAGTATACCTTAAATATGTAACATCTGCATTTCTAAAAGCGCTGAACGTAAAATAAGTAAAAAAAACAAATTTACTACGGTCTACGTATTTTATTTTATGCCCAAGTTTCCCAAAAAAAACAATCTTCTATTTGAAATTGTGTTTGTTTTATAATATAAATTCAATGCAAACGAATTATATTTCCATGAACTGACTGCCCAATTTCGTCCAACTAAATATTTCCCAATTTTACCACCTATGATATGTCCAATTTCGTGCAACTAAATATATGTAAATCTCAAATGGGGAACCTATAGAAGATGAGAATCAATTGCGATTGATACAATATTCACGCCTCGTTAAAGATCGATGGATTTTGGAAAACATTATACCTATTTGACAAACTAATTATGCTTCGTATAATAGTTAAACGTTTTTTAAAATCCATTGCGAGATTACCTTTTGACTTTTGCTAATGCGGAGCTCTCATTGAAGCAAATTTAATAAAAATTCATAAGCGAAATTCATTGTATTATTTATTTAATTTTTCATTATTTTTTTTTATTTTCTGCATGCTTATTTGGATGCTTTGCGAGATTTAGTTTTTGAAAATTCAATATTCAAAACGGACCAATTGCAGTTTTTCCTTATTAACACTAAAATCAAAAACTGAATCAGGCTTCGAATATGTCGATAACGATAACGTCGGATCAGTCAAAAATGGAACATACTCATTTTCTATCATGTTTATGTATTCTTCGATTGGTTACGTTGGTAGAACTACAATAGCTGTGGTAATATTTTTCTAAAACGTTAACCAAGCTTTGAGCTATTTCACAAAATTTGTCTGATGGAGCTTGGAATGGATTTTTTTCATTTATAAAGGTGTCACAAATGTTGATTTCGTTCCCTTTCTTTAACAGCTTTTCTTGACAGCTTCCGCAATCAATTTTCTTAAAAATGCAATAACCGGCATAGTATACTATTGCGTTGTCTTTAATTATGTGTAAATCTGTCACTTCAACAATTTCGTCGGATTGTGTAATATTGCCAGTTGTCGAATCATGGGTTTTATGGCTATACTCATATTCCGTTTTGAAACTATTCCAATCCAAATCAATGTTGATTGCCTCATCGGATATGCAATTTTTAAACGGGAAATTCAACGTGATTTTCTACAACTATATATTTCATCATCGGTCAAGTCGATTTGGTCGTAACTCGTAAGTCGCATTTTATTAGAAAAAAATACAAAACAAAGCTAAAATTAAGAGTTATAGTCATATTGAACTGAAAAACGAATTAACTCTAAATTGACTTCATTGGAGAAATTAATATTTTATTGATCTAAAATAATTAACTAAATTTTTCTAAAGGACAAAAAGGTTTTTCATTCATTATCATTCAAAATCAGAACACAAATAAACATTCCTAACATGTGTGTGTGTGCATCTGTTTATATGCATAGAAGATTTTGCTGAAAAATCCAAAAAGCCGACCAAAACCGGGTTTTAATGCACCATAATGGCTTTGTATAAATAAAATTTCATTTTTGAGAAACTTGAAGAAAAAGCCCGTAGTACGGGCGTAATTATTACTTCTTTTAATTTCCCATAAAAACTAATGCAAATTCGGTCATTTTGACTTAAATATTTATGAACTAAAATTCACTCGAATTGAATATATTATTCGATAATTTGCATCCTCAATATATTTAGAATTAATGATTGAAAAATCGTAGAAGAAAATCTCTTTACATTTTCAGGTAGGATGAGAAAAGAAAACCACCATTTTTCACTACTCATGCAATCAAACAATAATTTTTTCTGTTTATAGGAAAAAAAATTTACAACAAATCAGGACTGCCTTGATTTTTGTACAAACACTGACCTTCACATGACAATCGCCGTATAATAGTATAGTAATTGAAAAAAAATGTGCGTTGCTACGTTATACTGAAATGTTTGGTTCATTCATAAATAAATAGTACTTTTTCGCTTTGTTGTTCTTTAAAGAAGTATGAAAAAGGATAGATGATCTCTTTTCCTCATAAGACTCAAATAAATATTATAAAGTAAGCTGTTTTTGAATCGAATACCATTTTAATGTATGGAAGAAACTACTCTTATATCCTTCTCTGTGGTAAATTACGAAACCTATGAATAATTTTTCAATGACTACTCAATATTTTGTTATACAAAATATAACTCACGTTGCCCCTAGCAGCGTGGGTTATAAAATAACAATGGGTTATTTTACATTTTCTTTATTTGAAATCAGTCTAGTTATCGGGCTTTTATGTATCAAAATTGGATAAAAGATATTTAATGTATTTTCTGGTCCTTTGAAATAACTAACCCTAAAAAAAGTGTATAAAATCTCCGCCTCCTTTAATCCACATTTTGAAATGTGTATGTAATATCATGCATTTTTTTTTCTACGCTTAACGTTTGACCCAATAAAACATTTGAGAATAAACCTAATTCCCAATTATGTATATATGAGCAGATTATAATAAATACAATATTTGTATTCTAAAACAGAACACTAACTTTTAATTAATCATAAAATACGAAAATTCAAAAAAAAAAAACATTTCAAATTTACAGCCATATGTTTCACCTTTCCTTCCTGGATCAACCGTATTGTATCGTTTTTTTTTACTTTTTATTACTTAAGTTTAAAAAACATTTAAATTGTGCTCAATGTAAAAACCAAAAAACTGGAAACAGATTGCTAATACTTAAATCGTTTTTAGGATTTCGTGAGATTTTCTTCATCTGTTCGGTAATTTGTGTTTTAAAAATATATGTAGCTACGTATATACGTTTGTTAATTGAAAGAGAGGAAGTTGGTGTACATGGAGTATAATAGTTGCATGCACCGAATTAACCCTTGTTGATTTAGATTATAATGGTTGCATGTACTCAATGAACCCTTGTTGCGTTGAAAACGTATTATGAGTCTAAACTTTAAGAAACTATCCTAATAAGTTGAGATGGGTTTTAGCAATATAACATTTATATGACAAAACCAGAGACAAAGTCTTTATCAAAGATTTGTCATTTTGCTAAAAACACGCAAAAAATAGACTTCTGAATTCCAATGTTATCGCTATATTGCGTATACGTATGTATATTATACGCAACGCATTTAAAAATCATTGCCGTATAAAATACCTGTTTCTTTTTTTTGCGCGTGTTAGTAAAATGAAATACGTTGTCTCTGCCAAATCAATACAAATCCATTGCTATTTTTCATTAATAAATTTCTTTAACACTCGTTAAACTGTGGATGATTTTGTGGTATCAAATAATAATTTACATAAAAATAAATAACACCTGTAATATCCATTATCACTTTATTTTGTCTTGCTCGTGATTAAATACAGATTTTGAAGAATACAAAAAGAAGACTATGTGTCATCTGTTTAAGAAGCAATATAGAAAAGAGACATCTGGTAATTTCACAACAACAATAAGATTTGGTTCGTTGATAAAATTATTATTTTAGATTGAATAATTTTTTATTTCATACTAAACAGAAAATCAATATTTACGCGATTGATTTCGGCTACACGAATTAAAAAAGGCTGAATTAAAAAAGGTATTTTTCTGAATTAAAAATGGGCCTTTTTTATTCATTTTGAAAATGAATTAAAAATGTGTTTAAAAATGAAGTGTTTAAAAAATGAATTTAAAATGGGTCTTTCTTAATTCATTTTGAAAATGAATCAAAAATGTGTCGAAACTGAAATAAAATGGGCCTTTTTTAATTCAGTTTGAAAATGAATTAAGAAAAAATGAATTAAAAATGTGTTTAGAAAAGGGACAATTTAAACGGGCATACAAGAAACAATTTTTGGCGACAAACATTAGCATCAAAAATAATAAATTGGCATCACAAATAATATTTTGGAACCACATACGAGAATACAAACAAATATTTTTGAAGGACATTATTAAATACTATGGCGACAAACATTGTCATCAAAATTAATAAATTGGCAACAAATATAATATTTTGGAACAGAAAAAAATAATTTTTAATAATAACAAAAAAAGAAAAAATTCTACACAAAAAATTAAATTTAATCGAATTATTTAATATTTGATGGGGATCGATATAAAATGTTGCAGTGTCATTAATAGATTCCATATAATCCGCTCCTACGTGCGGCATGCAGTGCGACATGTTTGCCTATCCCGGCTCCTACGTCCCTCGAAGTTGAAACCTAAAGCCCCTCGGAGGGCTAAGCGGGGGGGAGCGAAGCGACCTCCCGCGTGCCCGTGAGAGTTACCGAAGCCGTTAGCCTCTACAATTCTAAGTTAAATTAGGGATCTCCATTTTCCAGAATATTTTAAAACTAATTTCAATTTTTTAATTTTTAATTTATTTATTTATAAATTTGTTGCTAGTTAATTTTTTTTGTTGCCCAAAATGTTTATTTCGATGTTGTGTACCCTTCCAATAGTGTCAAAAAATTATAAATGTTGTCAAATTATTATATTTTGCTCCAAAAAATACATAAAAATAAAATTTATTGAACTTTTAATTTTTTTTTTGTTAACTTTTTAAAATGAATTTAAAATGGGCCTTTTTTTATTCATTTTGAAAATGAATTAAAAAAAAAATGAAATAAAATTGTCTTTTTTTTTGTTAAAGTTCCATTTTTAATTCATTTTTTCAATTTTCGATTTTTTGTCTAAAACAACATTTTTAATACAGATTTTATTTATTCAAAATGAATTAAAAATGGTTCCAATTCTTCATACTAAAATCACCATTTTTAATTCAGTTTTGATGTACATTTTTAATTCAGCCTTTTTTAATTCGTGTAGCCATTGATTTCAGTCCGGAAAACGAATCATTACGGTACAGAAAAAAACAGTCCGATAAACGAGCCCTTACCGTACAGGAAAATAAAAAGACAAACAAAAAAAAAATAACTAGGGTAACTTGATACATAATTTGAAAATCATTTGGATTGATTTTCTTTAAATTTCAAACTCGTGTTTTTACTTTAAAATTTAATTTTAAATTTAATTTTAAACCAATATTGATTTATTTTAGTCTGATGAATCGATTTTTGTGCTTAGTAAAGATGGTACGTATTGACAGTGGCCAAATAAAGTGTCTTTAATTAATTTATTTTAATAAATTGTGTTAAAAACAATTGTGTACATTAATAAGTTACAAAAATTATTATAATTTTGTTATATACCGTGGTTATAGTGTAATGATTATAAAAATATATCTACATAATACATACTAGATACATATGTATGTTAATGTAAGCTATACAATTCATTCTTGGTTTCGCTTAAAAGCTGGCACTATAGTTACTTTTATTTATGTGCATAAATATAGAAGAAGGATAGCGAACACAATAATTGTTTTGCTGGAAGATTGATGTACTATCAGAAATTATATTGCATATGAACATGGCGGACAATAGCATATCCGAATAAAACGCGTTACAGCCGCACCAAAAAGTGCTGACTTTCACCATCAGATCTTAGGATGAGTTTTTAAGAATTATTTTTTACTATATTTATATCATTATCTACTAAATTCTATTTATTATATTAATTACTAACAAATCAATTTACAGATTTATACTTATTTACAAACATATGATGGCGCATACATATTTATTAATTATAGCCTACATAAAATAAAAATTATCTATGTGCGGACCATTACATTAATTTTGTTAAATGGCGGTACTTTATTTTATTATTATCAATAAGGTTCTTTCGGCTTTTTATAGACAAAATATATTAACAATAATTGTATTCACAACATTTTTCGACTTTTTAATCAGAAAAAATGAAGTGGCCAATCATTTATAATATGTCTACCAAAAAAGTAGAAATATCAAAGCATCCCGTACTTTAACCCGAGGTTCAATACAAAATGCAGGGCCAGCTTTACCCACTAAGCAGATTATGTCTCTCATTAGAAATTTTGAATTTTAACTCAACTCGATTACACCAGTTTCATCGAGTTTAAAATAGCTCAACGAAAAGCTAACTCAACTCTGTTTCTATAAACTCAAACTCGTTTTCAAACTACATCGAAACATGATAATAGTAATAGTTTCAATACTCGTTGCGCGAGAGCAGTAAACACACCAAAAAATACAATAAAGCTCACCTCTCAAAACGTCGAGATTGGTAGTTATAATACTAATAGTTTTTCAAAATTCCAACCGAAATATAAATGAGGCAATCAAGGACTTAAATAAGATAATACCGTACATTAAAGAAATACGAACGGATGAATGTTACAATCGTGTTCAAGAAACAGCAAAAGAATTAGCAACTGATTTAGAGATTAATTCTCAATTTAAAGATAATGCGCTGCGAAGACGTAAAACAGGCTTTTTGATTACGAATGCTACGACGAAACTCCCACTGATCAACAACATAAATTTAAAATTTCGTTTTTCTTCCTATACTGAATACTGTACTTAATTCGTTAGATAAAAGATTAGGAGGTCACAAATGCACATATCAATAATTTTCAGTTTTTAACCGATGTTGAAGGAGTTTGTAAACCGACAACCACATTGTGACGCGTTAGATAATATGTAACCGATGGCGATGACAAAGATATTTTTGCGGTAGAACTACACTGCGCCAATTAAAAAACGGAACAGAAATTTTCTTCGAAAAAATACCCAGATTTGAACGCTTTTATCTTGGTGAAATAACACCTTTCAAAATAAATTTTTATTTCTAGTTGAAGGAAATTTTGTTTTCTTTTCGATACTGGAAGCCGTTTTATTTTATTTTGTTTTTTTATGACTTTTTTGAGTAAAACAAAAGGTGTCTAAAAAAAAAAAAATTTGCTGCTGTTTGAAACTGTAAACGAACTTGCTCGATATTTCATTCAAAAATCCAAATCGGCCATTTTATAGAGAATTTAGAAACCTTGCAAAATGATCCTAGGAAAATTTCTGTGCGGCCACTCTTTGTTGAGGTATTGAAGTTTTAGTGTGTTAAAGTTTTAGTGTTAAAGTGACTTAAAATTTTATCGTAGAGTGCTCAGTTTACAAGATAAAAAAAATTTACTTCTACGCTTTTTGATACGTTTTCTCTAAAACTTCAATAACTCGACAAGGAGTGGCCGCACAGAAATTTTCCTAGGATCATTTTGCAAGGTTTCTAAATTCTCTATAAAATGGCCTATTTGGATTTTTGAATGAAATATCGAGCAAGTTCGTTTACAGTTTCAAACAGCAGCAAATTTTTTTTTTTTAGACACCTTTTGTTTTACTCAAAAAAGTCATAAAAAAACAAAATAAAATAAAACGGCTTCCAGTATCGAAAAGAAAACAAAATTTCCTTCAACTAGAAATAAAAATTTATTTTGAAAGGTGTTATTTCGAAGAAAATTTCTGTTCCGTTTTTTAATTGGCGCAGTGTATTTAACGAATTAAAGATTTTAAAGGACACAATAAAAAATTGTACGAATACTAATACTGAGATCTATTATTTATATTACAATACATTTACTCTAATGCACTAGAACAGTGCTTCTCAAACATTTTAATACTGCGACCCCCGAAATCGAAAAAATAAAATCCAGGGCTCCCAACAATTTTATTCAATACTAATGAATTTACAGTTAAACATTTTGGGCATTCTTGTCCAAGGATATCAAATGTCTCATATCCGTGTCCCGCCAATTAAAAAAAAAATAAATAAATGTTCTATGTTCTACCAACCCACAATATTCTTTCAGCTTCATCCGATCTACAGGTAAAAAAATTCCTATATGCAAAAATGATAAAATTCCAGAAAATTGTTTAGCTTGGTTTTAAAAAACATGTGAGGATTTTATTTAAGGAACTATTAAAAATTTGATGTTAGATGAGCTGTGAAAACTCGGAACTAAATATTTTAGCTGAACATATGAGTGGAGCAGAATAGTTTCCGAAATGGCTGAACTAAAGTTAAAGCTAAACATTTTTGAGCTTACGACTATTCTAAATTTGTGAAATTTGTCAAAATTCATTTTTGCAAGTTGTTCTAATTTGACTGCAACCCGACCGGAATTTGGTTCGTTTTTAGTTTTTGTGTCAAATTATTTTTACTTAGGTTTAAAACCAAATTTGGATTTAATATATTCTTCTAAAAATTCGGAGTTATCCCAAGGTTTTTTTTAGGTTTTTTCTACTACTAATTTTCAACGTAATCAACCAATTTGAAAGCTTTGGCCCTCTTAGCAATTTTATATCCAAAATTTGAAATTTTATTTATGACGAGTACTCCAAAAAAACGGAACGCGCCATAGTATATAAAATGATAGCTCAGTAGATGAGAGTAGATTAGTTTTTTTGGTACCAAATACCTACGGAATAAAAAATTACCAAACTTTTGAATTGTGGAGAGCGGGGGGAGGGCGATAATTAGGTTCCTGGCGTAATTTACCGAAAAATTTACTTTTCTAGAAAAAAAATAAAAAATATTCCTACTTCCCTTATATATTCTAAGTGAGCACATAATTTGCCAGAATTGAAAGCTCAATTTTTTCTTTGTTTATATTAGTAATTTGACGCACAAACTTTGGTTCTTAATTTTTAGAAAACTGACTGACCCCATTATTTTATTGAGGACTGCATACCCTAGAAATAAAATAAACGTTTAATTTAAATTTTATATGGTCGTTGTGGGTCTTAAATAAAGCTTATCAACATTTGTGATTACATATTGGTCTAAGGAAAAAATTTACATTTTGTGCAAAACTGCCCTACAGCCGAAAATGTACTTTCGATTCCACGGAAGTTAGTCACAAACAAATTTATAAAACTTATTAATAATTCCTATTTTATAGGCATTTTATCTGAAGATAGTTACAGCAGTTTTCGTTAAGTATTCCAAAAATTTACTAACATTTCGGTAATCAACTGTTTTACCGAAAATCGGTATTGGATTCCCTACAAAAATCTCGGCATTAGAATCCTGGAATTTTCGATTTGGAGTTCTCAACCCTAACCTGATATACAATTTAACCAAATTGAAATTGTTGAAGCCAAATTTGACAAGCTGTCATTTGAAATTTCAAATTAAATTAAAGTACGAGTAACTTTTTTAAATTGCATACTAAATATGTAGGTACATTTTTAATATACAATTTCGCAAATTTTTATAGACCTAAGTTCCTATAGTTTTTAGTTTAAATTTGGCTCCAAAATTTCCGAGAATTTACTTCGGATTTAAAAATGTTGTTTCATACTTCATAAAAGGCCTCAATTTTAACCATGATTTTTCTGTCCCGCAGATCAAGGTTTGCGATCTGAAATTTCTGTTCATGTTCATTGTAGAATAAGAACTTAACTATCAAAATCCTCGTGATTGTGGAATTGATATACACATCACATATCTTCCAACACCCATTAACAGCACAGAAAATCGTATAGTGATCATTGATAATAGACAGATTCAGAAATTTGTGTACGAGGGAATTGTGCAGTTTATTAGAGATCTTAGGGCGAGATTTTAAGGCTCCCTGGCAACAGCTCCACGGCTCTCTAGGGTGCCCGGCCCACAGTTTGAGAAGTACTGTACTAGAGAATATATTCGTGAACGTAACGATTGCTTTACGGATACTTTTAAGTCTTCCAGTTTCTGTAGTAAGTGGCGAACGATCATATTCAAAACTGAAAATATTCAAAATCTACTTGAGCTCAAGTATACATCAGGAAAGGTTGGTTGGATTATCGAGTAGTTATAGCAATTGAAAAAGAAATTGGTGGCAAAATCGATTTAAGTCAAATGATTGATGAATTTGCTACTTTAAAGCAAGAAAAGCTAAATTTTTGTACCTGAATTATACGAGTATATTATTTATTATTAAATAAATTATTGAATTGTTGAACAATATTTAGGAATTCGCTTTGTTTCTTTGTTTTTGCTTTTAAATTTAATAAATTTTCTCCCACCATTAATGCTTTAAAATCTCTCTGGTAATTTAAGTAAGTTTTATTTACCATTTAATTTAAAAAAGAGCGCCTAAGAAGAACTTGCATAGGGCGCAAAGTATTCTAGAGCCGGTACTGATCAAAATGTATCGACTCTAAAAAACGAAAACTTTCCTTGAGATTTCTATGTGGCAATTTGGTTTCGTACAGAAAAGCTCGCACAAAACAAAAAAGTTCGGTCTTCTCATCAGGTTATTGATTTTAATTATACAGACAAGCTTCTCTTTTATTATGGTAGCATGTATTATGTTCCCCGGTTCGCCTTATTATTAAATATTCAATATAAAATTGTTATGGGACGATATCCGCCAATAGTATATATAAGCAAGAATGCTTAAGGTACAGGGATGCACAAGATTTTCTGTTTTTTAGTAGGTCATAATTTTTGCATGTTTTAATAAAATCCGGTTTATTATTTTGATTCGGTTACCAAATACAAAATTAAATCTGATCAAAAAAGATTATGGCCGAAATTCTTTTTGTATTTTTGGTTTTGACTTTTGTTTTGATTGAAATTCTCTTGTTTAAACTTCATTAGTGCATTTTTTGTTCCCTATCCGGAGATGCTATCGAGAGCCGACATATAAATGTTGCAAAATATTATTTATGTGAGGTTTTCACAGAGCAATTGAATTAAAAATTTCAGCTTGATATTAATTCAGTTTACCAATAAACAGCGCGTCAAGTTTAAACTTATTTGTAGAAAATTGGCTGCTCCGCATTAATATCGGCGCGAATAAAAATCGAACTACATATTAGCATGTTTCGTCAATGTGTTTATGTGCGACTCTACAAAATTAACGTCTCTTTCTAAAGTATTGTAAACGTTATCAAATTATAATAATTACACCTTGAAAACGAAAGCCAAACCAAATTTGTTTTGTAGCACATTTTTGTATTGATAATCAAAGATTGATTATTTAAATTCTTATCAGAAGTAATAAATTATTGTTTATAAATTGAAAAATTAACTTAATATAAAAAAATAAGTAATTTTCATTAATTTTATTTGAGATGTCCGAATACTTTTACGCTATTTGAATTATATTTACTCTGCAATAACAGGAGATTTCAGTCTTCGAAAATTCTGCTTATGGTATTAAATTTAAATCTCTGTATATTACAAGCCAAGAGAAGGGCCTTTTCGTCCAGTCCGTTCCATAATCGAGTGGTACGTGAAAAAAACGGATTTTTGAACTTATTAGTGTGGGCAAATTTTACCAAAAGCTCTTGAAGACCTATAGCTATTATGCCAGGCATAAGTTCATAGAGCTCAGATGAGCACATACGGTTAAAATACTTGTAGAACACACATAAAGCTCCTACATTCCGTTGGTGAGAGAAGAAGTCAAAGAAGGAAGAGAGGCTAATATCCGAAATCCATCGGTACGTCACGTTTGCACCCGATCAAGTGCATCTAGGTGAGTTTTAGGAGCGTCTGCCCAAATATTCGAATTATGCTACAGTTTCGGTCTTTTGTCCGATTTGATAGGAGATCTGTTGAAGTAAAGTAGAATTTAGAACGGTTTAAATTTTCCAATAATCCCTCACCGCTTACCTTCATCCCTGTTCAAACGTAAAAGATGGAGAGTAGTTGTTGGTTTTACCAGAGATTTAAAAACGGGATTTAAATTCTTCTACAAGACATTCAAATTCTCAATCCATGATTCAGCGAAGAGTGGATCCCAATTGCTCCCAACTTATTTAGCAAACCTTTATGTCACACACGATTGACGATGTCATGTACTATAACTTGAGCCTCACCAGATACAGTGTATCCTATTCAAAACGTGACTCGTTTTTAATTTAATTTCATTATTTTATTTATCAAAGATTGGTTTGCTTTTTAAGTTAAAAAATACTGTACTGCACTCTGATTTTCTACAAAATAAGACAATTTTTAAATGTGATAACTTAAAAAAAGCACAGCTTACGTTTATGAGTTTGCAATTTTTCGATGTTATTTGAGTAATAGTCATAATGAAAAATTGCAAACTCATAAAAGTAATCTTTGCTGTTCATAAGTTATCACATTTACACATTATCTTATTTTTTAGAGAATCAGGGTGCTGTATTGGCATTCAAATTAAACGAACAACATAACAAAATGCAATATTCAAATGAACAAAAAATCTTCATTGTAAAGGAATTTATGTGTGAAAAAAGTCAATTGAAGAATTAAAGCGGGAGTCTCGAGCAGAATTTCAGCAATTATCGCCCAGTGGGTCTGCCATATTTTGGCTGGTTAAGAAATTTAAAATATTCGGGACATTTAAAAATCAACATCGAGGTCGACCTGCACCAATAAACATTCGCCAAAATCTAGAGCGAATATTTATGCACAACATTTTTTGGAACACCTAATCCGAGATTACATCTTGCATATATCTGGTTTAGTGAGGAAGCATACTTCTACCTCACAGGTCATGTGAATAAACAAAATCAAAGATAATGGGCCACAAAGCTCCAAAGGTGTTCGGTGTGTTTTATCGGTGAAAGGTATTGTTGGTTGCTGTTCGAGGAAATCTTACTTCAGCAAGTTATTTGGAGTTTGGTGAACACTTTGTTCTAACACTAATACGAATAGGAATAAAATGAAATTAACGATGCATGGTTTATGGAAAATGGTGTAGATGTGGGTTTTGCACCTGCAAGAATTTTTTTATAATAGAGTCATATCGGATCGCTTTCCTGATCGTTTTAACAGAGGTTTCCAATGGCCACTATATTCACCGATTTTAAACTCCTATGACTTTAGATATCATATATGAGTGGATTGGAAAGCACGATTCGAACGAACGTAAGTGAGATTACGACTGATCTTCTCTTCCGAGAAATGTTTGTCCGCTGTTAGATAATTCCAAATCTTTCCACATTTCATCTCTTACTTTCATTTCATGATCTTTTTTGGCTTTAGCCAGCGTTACAAGAAATTTTTTTGAAGCCGGCCTGAAAGCAGCCAAATTTTCGGGTGTTGGATCATTTAAAAGCCGACGGTACAAGGCTTCCTTTTTACATTGGTCACTGAACCAAGGATTACGCGACTTTTTGGGTTTGGCGTGGCTTAAAAGAATAAATTGCTTCATTCCTGTAATGGTAACTGTGGATACAAGCGCTGCTATGTTACGATGTTATAATTAAAATATTGTTCTAATCAACAGAAAATCGCATATTTATTTATAATACAAATACATACTTACATTTTTTGTACAAATAATCCTTAGACCTTAAATTAAACAGCATTCACTAAACAAGAGAACTTTATTATAATCTTTATTATTCCACTTCCTGAAATGTTTACAATTCTTATTCAAATTAATGAAAAATTCATCACATAAAAGATCCAAAAAAACATCTGCATATATTCTTGTAAATTATAGATGTCAAATAAGAAAATAATCTATTCTAATGATTTTCATTGCACCAGTTGATTTCCTCTCAAATTTTGTTTGTTGTTATTTTTCGTAAATAGGAAATGGTATACTAAACTACACTTGTGTACGATATCTGGTACTTTGTTGTTCACATATTTATATTCCATAAATATAAAATGTGGTGCATGATTAAAGCAGTTGCACGGTTAGCGACGTGTATAAATTGTAGGTGCACATGTAGTTTTGTCCTCCACATGGTAGAAATCAAACTTAAATAATTTGCACCATGTTAAGTTTCTTCTTTCTTTTTTAAATATTTGTTAAATAAAACCGATATCAAAATATGAATACATATTCTATATAAGTATGTATGTATGTGCATCATTTATGTTTATATATACAAATATACGCATGTATCTACAGACAACATAAATAAATGTGAATACTTGAAATATTAAACCTAGGAAAGGTGCGGTGCATTGATATTGTATATGAGTACACATTTTTGTATTTGGCGTGTGCCAAATGTTTTCTTTTATGTCTTAAGATAATCCATGATTGTCCTTTTTTGAGATTTTTTGCCTTCTGTTAGAAAACACCAATACTTTCCATATGCTCAGTTTTGATTTTATTGTTATTTCTATTCTTGAAAATGTAAATTTTTGTTGATTGAAAGAAGAAATAAAACTAAGAAACACAGGCTGAATAGATTTTCTCCAAAAAAAACAGAAATAAATAAAAATCACACCTGCTTTCCTTTCTGGAGTTTTCTCTTATTACTTAAATATCAACAATTTTTGAATATATGTTTGTAGGCACATAGTACGTACAAAATTTATTTTCACAAAAGCAGATGCAAATAGAAGGGAAACAGCAGATTTTAATTCTAAATTAATGATGATGATAAACACTTGTTAATAAAATGTGCGTGCATTTGGTATCGAATGAGATACATACATTTATTAGCTCAGATTTTGCTGCTTTGATGGATTGTCTTTTATTTTTCTTATCACGTACAATGTATTAATATTGTCAAATACACCTGTCTTGAGAATACCACTACCTTAATAATTTGTTTGCTGCAAATTTGATCTACCTACATATTTAGTAAAGGCAGCCAATTTTATAAGTATGTACAACACATTTTTAAATCCCTTATGTGTCGTAGAGCTAATAATTTACGAATTTGTGATTTATTTCATCAATTACCACCTTATCCGCCCACATGATTCAATTTGCACGTTTTCAACAAAAACAAGTATTTGAAATGTTTAGTATATTGTAAAATGAGGAAAAAAACCTTCACTTCCGCTTTATTTCATCCATCAAAAATAATCACAAATCGATGTTTTCAAATTTAATAAAACTGCATATTTCCGTTTTCTAGAATTCGTTTGGTTTACACTATACAATAAAATTTAGAAAAAATCAACAGGCTTCCGATAGTATTTTTTTATCATTATTTATTCACATATGGTAAAGGATCAGATTTCATTACGTTTTATTTTTTTATTTACTCGAGATTCTCATTTAAAATTCATCTTAAAAATCCACCCTCATAAATAAATATTTTGTGTTTGGTTTTTTTATAGACTTGAAGTGGAAATTTAAATCTCATGTTTAAGATAATAAAAATAATATGTTTTTGTTTAAAAGGAAATACAACTAGAGCAAAGTACACAGCACGAATTGAAAAAAACAAATATTTTTCGCAGGTAGGTTTTTATGTTTGGGAATATTTTTTTTCTTTTGGAGGTGAAACGGCAGATGGTAAGTAATTATTAATTATGCATGTATATTCTTAGATTTATCAGGCCATATGTCACTTTGGAAAACAAAATCTTTGGTAAAATCGCTTTAAACAGTTAATCATTATTCATCATTACACAACACGATAATACATTACATACTTGATAATGTAAAAAAGATGAAAAAAATCAATCACACCCCAAGCCAACAAGCATGAAAACATAAATAAAACAGAGTACTATAGTCATACACACAATCGTTCGATTGTTTGCAATTGCACGTGCCTAAATAGATTTGCCAGTATTTTTAACATCTGTCACAATAACAAATTTTTTTTCCAAGAATTAAATTCCAGACAGTAAATAGGTAAGTATACTATGTATAGTAGATTTGATCAGAAAGTTTCTTTTTTATTTTGAATAAACATGTACCTTAAAATTTAGCAAATAGTAAACCATAAAAATTAATTTGTGTATAAATTCAAAAGGGTTATCAACAATTCTTGTATCTTTAAACTTGGTTCGTACAAAACTGCAAATCATAAAAATTAGTTCATTTGGTAAATTGTTTAAAACTGAAATAAATTTACTAATAAAATGGGTAAACAGTAGTGGCTTTCCAATCGACCACCGCAAGTACTTATAAGCACTTATGGTTCATGTCTTTGCTAAATTAACTGCTCGCAATCACAAAATACCAAATACCAATTATTCTTTATTTTATGTCGCAATTGTTCTACCTAATTTTTCATGATCAGCTACAAACAGTTACGTCAATATTCTCCGCTAAGTGATATAGTGATATTTGATAATAATTTACAACAATAAAGCTAAAATTTAGTTTTTAAATATTTATTTTAATACATATTCTATTATCATACATTTAAAAAATCAAACCTCAATCGCATTATTTTTTTGTATTATGCGAATTAAAAATTTAGAGGTTATGTTTTGCTCATGTCATTTTTTTTTTGTGTGTTCCAATTCCAATCGACATTTAGCCGAGACATATTTTTCACACTTATAAGTACTTGCGGTGGTCGATTGGAAAACCATTAGTAATCTTGCTTCAAAATTGTCGAAAATAATTAATTTTATGGAATCATAAGAATCGAGGAAATATTGTACTTTACGTCCTTATACTTTACATGATGTCACATTTTATGAGTGTAACGATTTTATTTTACCCTTTATTTATATGTATGCTGCTTACAAAATGTACACTCAGCTTTAAAAATTTGATGTTTCTTCTTCTAACCCTTTCTGTTATATTCTACGCAAGAAGCACGTTTTGAAAACATTTAAAAAAAAAATTTCATCTATTTCCTAACAAACTTAAAACCATAAAATATTATTATTAAAAATATAACTACAATTTCACGTAAATATTCTAGCCAAACATAACACAGTCGCGTGGCAGATGTAATGAAAAAGAAAAATTGATAAAAAAACAACAATTCAAATCTATTACGCGGCCAGATGTCTTGTCTTTTTTATTTTGTTTTCTTAAAGTTTTTAAGAAAGGAAGATGTCATTGAAGGGGCAGATGTTACGTTAGTATTATAACTTGGTTGCTTATGTCAATGAGTGTGTTTGCGAACTAAATTAATGTGTGTGCACACCTAAATTATTTATTTACAAATTTATTTATTTTTGTTAGCACAGGTCAAGTTTTTTATAATAAAAGTTACGCAACTAAGTGACCACATTTCAAAATATCACCATATTAACTTTATTAGAGCGTTTTTAAATCTCGCAACATGTTGAAAAATGACTTCGAATGTGATTCCCTTGAAATTGCCATAAATCGGATACATTTGGAAAACAAAATGTTTATTTTAAACGACATGTCGCCAACACTTTGGCGGACCTAAAAGCACCCACTATACGCAAAATAATTTTCAGCCTAGGCAATATCAAGAAGCAACAAACAGCTTAAAATCAACTGTATGTTTAAGGAGAGACATAAACGATAAATAAAACGAATAATCCTAGGTAGACCATTTTTTATTAAATTTACCTTATTGCGCTCGTTTACACCTTCCTAATACAAGCTGAAAACTGTAATAACCTATTTCTAATTAATCGAGTTGAAATGATTAAATATCGAAAATATGGTATGGTTTTATTATTGTTTAATATTATAGGTTTACAGGCAGCTGCTGTACTGTTTAAATTTTTAGTTAACTCTTTATCTGACCTTCTGATAAAAGTATTCAAAGTTTTGACAAAACTGATTTATAACGTAAAGGTACAATTATAATAAGGTAAAAACAAGGTTACAGTTTGTTGAATAATGTTAGATAAAATGTATGAATCGTTTTTTACTTAATTTTAATTGGTTTTTTAAAGGCTCTCAAAACAATACAACATCAAAAGAGAAACTCTGCTTAAACCTTATCTGGGATTCACAGTAAAATTCAGGAGCTCAAAGTCGTCAAAACGGAGAGGAGTTCTCTGACGAGAATAATTTTCCATCAAAAACCGTACGAGCAATTTGAACAAAACCAGATGATCACATCTGATTCTGATGTTGGAGTGGTTAAATAAATATAAGGTCAAAATTACACATCCGTTTGACTGTGCAAACATCAAGGCACTGAACCACTGCTCAGGTATACCAGTTGGCTATCATGTAGTATCTCGAACAGCATAACTTCGAGATGATCTCAACATTCAGGAACTGTAGCAACCAGCTTAAAATGGTTTACCCGTGAAATTTATTTTCGCCAATATGTTTCTATGATCAAGATGAAGAATTGAAAACCAAACATGCCAAACGAATTGACCCAAAAACACGTGATACTTAATAACACATGGAAACCATGTGGTTTTTGATCCACATTGATCAATTTTTTTTTATATGCTGATGCAGGGAGTGAGTGGAGCGTAGAGTTGCAGGTTGAGTTAGGGATCGATTTAGGGGTTGAGGTGAGTTGTTAGAATAAAATAGGCTGTTCCAAAATAAATGTCCGAATTCGACCGCAAACTATGAAGGGTCGTAACTCAGCTGATAATAAACATGTTTAATTGAAGTAAGCACCGCGACTTCAACACACTTCTGCCAACGAGATACAAGCTTGTTGATTCCACTTGAGGAGAAATTCTGAGTTCTAGAGGCGATGAAATAGTTAAAGGCATCTTCGGAGATTTCTGATCATAAAAATGTTTCTCATTGATGAAGTGATCCACTCTATGTCGTTCAAATGACGGAAAATGGTTGCTAGGCCAACAGACAATTCTTCCGCAAGCCTCGCACCATTACAAGGGGATCACTTCCACAATAGTCTTCAGAATGGCGTCGTCAAGAGACCCTATTCAACCTTTACTTTGCTGTTCTTCGGGAGACTCATCTTTGTTAATAATTCTTTCGACCCAATGTCAAATAGCGCGATCCGTGACCGATCCTTGGGCGAATGCAGCGTTGATTTTATTCGCCGTTTCAGCAGCATTAGTTTGAAGTATAAACCCATATAAAAAAATCGGACGAAAGTTGTGATTCTCAATCGTTCACTTTGGCAGCTACAGGAACGTTAATCTAAAAATCTTTATTTCGGCGTCTTTAAAAAAAGCAACTAAATGGCTGGAGTGTTTTTGCCTTCTGAGTGACAACGACTCTTCCTCCTCCTCGTCCAAACGCTTATAAGAAAGTTATTTGACTCCAGACCCAGAATTTTTGCATGTTCTCCAAAAAGGCATTGTCCCATGAAAATTAATACGAACGATTTAAATTTACATCTACGCAGGGATATTCAGGTTCTAGTGCATCTAGATTTGACCAAACTTGTCTTGCTACTGGCGCCTGTCTCGTAAGTGCAGCACTGTGATAGGCCTTCCAAGACTTGCCCTTTCCGGTTGCAGCTGAAGAGTCGTAACGTGCCTAGCAAGTCCATCCGCCCTGCAGGTGTTGTTCAAGTAACCAGGAACCCAGATTAACTATGAGTGTTGAAATGCTCACCCTGAGATGAGTGACAACTCAACGGCACCCGTGAAGTCAAAGAAACTGATCAAAGCGATCTATTTGCCGCAACTATCCACATAGCCACCTATGCTTCGCTCCGAGAAGACTCAAGACCTCTTCAACGTCACCTTGGTTTGGTTCACGCTGCAGTAACCAGGGAGCCGAGTAGAAACATCCAGATTTAGTTTATCACATAATACTCCAGCTCCCACTTTAGCGTCTATCTCGGAGCCGTCCGTGAAGAATTGTAAAGCATCGGTTTCCGATATCGATCCATCCCTTTAGAATTCTCTTGAAGGCAACATGGTCCGAAATCGCTTCTCGAAGCTTAGAATAGGAATAATGTAGTCACATTTGGTCAGCTCATTCTTCAACGATCTAATAATAGTTGAGTGCCCTGTATTAATATACCTTCACCGAGAGACAGCTGCAAGTCGCATAGCCGTATTTGCGCACAACTGTTTGCCTGAGGCAAAGGCTGACTATAGGTCAGCTGTTATTATTTTAAACAAGGAGTCACTGACTGCACTGGAAAAAACCAACGGTTTAATCAACTATGGTTTCAGTGCAGTCACACTCAAGGTGTATAAGAAGGACGCGGACAAGCTGGAGGTTCCGAATTCAGCTTCAGATACTGCCACGGTGCTTTACAGCTCTTCTTGGCGCGCGGAAGTATCGGACAGTCAAGCGGAAACTATCTCCACGGACACGAAGATGTTAACGTCCGTGGGATCTCTAATGAAGCTCTCAGAGCACTGCTCATCACAGGAAGACTCTGATAGAAGAAGCTGTAGAGATTACATTGACATTTCTACAAGGAAACCTTCACCACTCTAAGGCAGCATCAGCTGCTCTCCTTTTAAAAATTGGAAAAGAAGGGACAGATATTGTCTTGATCCAAGAACCTTGGTTCACTAAAGACCGGGTACTTGGACTCAAAACTCCATGTTATAGATTAATGCATACGGAACAAGAAGTTAGGGTTCGGTCGTGCATTCTCGTTAAGACTAATATAAGTTGTCTTCTGCTACCAAACTTCAGCAATGGAGATCTTGCAGCGGTCAGCATTGAGGTCGATAGACGGAAGCTCTGGGTGATATCAGCTTACCTAGCTTACGTTCAAGTGAATATTCCACCATTCCAAGCATAAAGTTGGAGTCATCCTGGGGAGTGATACAAATTCTCATCACACAATCTGGGGAAGTACGGACATAAATAAACCCCTTGATTACATTCTAATGTCCTTTATTGTTATCCTTGATTACATTATAAGTACTAACCTTCATATATGTA
Organism: Tipula helvola; assembly: GCA_963556165.1. Classification (NCBI taxonomy): domain Eukaryota; kingdom Metazoa; phylum Arthropoda; class Insecta; order Diptera; family Tipulidae; genus Tipula; species Tipula helvola. The sequence continues at coordinate 217,062,596 of OY744481.1, read as the reverse complement.
ACATAGGCAAAAAGCCGACTTTTATAACTAGAAATACTCGTAGACAGGAGGTATTGGACATTGGACTTGTCTCAAACTTTTTGTCGATTAGTCTATCAAACTGGAAAGAGCCGGAAAACCACTCCTTTCCTGATCACTGTTATCTTCAATTCGAAATGGACTTGGCTTCTCCAAAAAGTCCAATCTACAGGAACAAGAAAACCGACTGGGATACCTTTAGAAATATTCTGGGTAATTTATTACCAGGACCGGTGCCAAAACCTCCAAAAACTACGGTAGAACTCGTTGGCTTAGAGGACGAGCTATCCAACGCTTTTAATAAAGCGATAGTGGGCTCTAGATCTCTTAGTAGGCCTAGAGGTAAATCTCGACCACTCTGGTGGTCCAAGGAGATTCAACAAACACGTCAACGATGTAAAAGACTCTTCAAAACAGCAAGGAAAACAAGAGCCGCTGTAGGCTGGGACTCCTCAATTAAGAAGAGCCAAGAACGATCTTAGGGACTATACTGTGGTAAAATTCAGGAGTATTCGGAAATATCCAGGCTGTGCAAAGTACTATCCACTGGCTCTTCCATCCCAAGTTTTCTTCAAAGTCCGAATGGAGCATGCACCAAAAATAGTATGGTATTTCTGCTGGTTGTTCCGAATCTACACCTACTACATCAGTAGGTAATAGGGCAAGTAGCCTCGTAGCCCAAATTATCAGCAGAAGAAAGATCCTGTGGGTGATAAACAGTTTTAAACCATATAAGTCACCTGGACCTGATGGTATTATCCCTGCGGATATTCAACAAATTAGGGATCTAACCATTCCTGGTTAGAGGTAATTTTGAAACGCAGCCTAGAACTATGTCATATTCTGGTACGCCGCCTTCATCTGCGTAACATGCTGAGATGTTGTGTTTGGTCTGGTACGGGTGGTGAACTTGCCCAGCTCAGTTCATTTTTGTTAGCTTTTGTCCCTTAATGGCTACTGTCAATAGTACAGGCAAATTTTATATAGTCAACGAGATGTGTTGTGATACATGATAGGAGATTTTGTGTGTTATCAGTGAGAGTGAAATGAGCGTTTATACTTGTGATTTTTGGGTGGGTTGATCATGCGATGCACGCTGATTGGACATGAAAGTGACGCGATGTTGAATGGTCCATCGTCAGAATAGCTAATCTTGTCTTCATGGTTTTGATGATGTATTAATGGGCGATAGTGCGTGATTACGATATTATGCGAGAGCGGTGAAGAAAAAAAGAAGAAAATCAACTGATTATTGGCATGTTGATGTATAGAGTTTTTTTATTATGAAGAGATTGGAGGAGATTTTTTTTTGCGAAAATTAAGACAGTCAAGTTTGGACAATGAGATAGTGAAGTTTGGTGTGGCAGCATTTAAATCAAGTCCAGCTGACTTAATTATATGGCTTAAAGCTGTTAATTGCCCACACTAACTTCGTCCTGCTCATTATACGACTTCCAACGCCTGAACCCAAACAAAGCACTCGGCATTTCAGGCACCAGTTTGGAGCACTCCGGAAAGTGGGTTATCAGTAGTAACTGCTGAAAGATTCAGCACTAGTTATGGTCCAAAAACCATCCGGCCACTGGAGATGACTCGGGATGATAGGACAAGGCAGTACTTTCCATAGCCTCGCAGCCCCCGAGGACTCCTGTATTTTACCACAGTAGAGCCTCCAGGCACTTATTTTGGCACTTCTTATTTTATATTTGTATTTTCTGAGGGCTTCTTTATAGCAGTCCCAATTCGCAGCAATCCTTGTTTTCTTGGCTTTTCTAAAAAGTCTTTTACATTTCTGACGAGAGCTATGGAGCTGTTTCGACCACCAAGGTGGCCTTTGTTTACCCAAAGCTCTACTTAGAGAAGAAGCTACCAACATAGCTACATGAAAAGCATCTGATAGCTGGTCTACTAAGTCATCATGCTCCTGACTAGACACAGGGGGTTTTGTAATCGGTACTGGCAAAGAATTACCTAGAATGGTTCTGAAGGTATCCCAGTCGGTTTTCCTCTAATTAATATGTGTGTAATTATGTGCTTGTAAATATTGTATGTAAATATAAAACATATGTATTTCTAATTGTAAGTGGGCCTTGAATGGTAGTGACGTTTGTTTTTTTTTCCGTGTTTTGTGTATTTTGATGGATAATTAAAAAGAAAAAACTAAAATATTAAAAATTTGTAATTACTAAAAATATAATTACTAATTAATATGTGTGTAATTATGTGCTTGTAAATATTGTATGTAAATATAAAACATATGTATTTCTAATTGTAAGTGGGCCTTGAATGGTAGTGACGTTTGTTTTTTTTCCGTGTTTTGTGTATTTTGATGGATAATTAAAAAGAAAAAACTAAAATATTAAAAATTTGTAATTACTAAAAATATAATTACTAATTAATATGTGTGTAATTATGTGCTTGTAAATATTGTATGTAAATATAAAACATATGTATTTCTAATTGTAATTGGGCCTTGAATGGTAGTGACGTTTGTTTTTTTTTTCCGTGTTTTGTGTATTTTGATGGATAATTAAAAAGAAAAAACTAAAATATTAAAAATTTGTAATTACTAAAAATATAATTACTAATTAATATGTGTGTAATTATGTGCTTGTAAATATTGTATGTAAATATAAAACATATGTATTTCTAATTGTAATTGGGCCTTGAATGGTAGTGACGTTTGTTTTTTTTTTCCCGTGTTTTGTGTATTTTGATGGATAATTAAAAAGAAAAAACTAAAATATTAAAAATTTGTAATTACTAAAAATATAATTACATAATAGTAAGTGTTTGTATATATTATTTTACGTTTGTTTAAATAAAATAAAAAGATAAATATATAATATGGACTGCGGCAAATGCAGCTTGACAATTGCAAATAATCAGACCATCAGCTGCTCTGGTTTTTGTGGTAAAATATTCCACTATGGTTGTGCTGAAGTGGACCGTGTGGCTTATAATCAAACGCGGAAATGTTCGAATATTATGTGGTTCTGCTTTGACTGCAGAGATCTCATGAAAAATCAATCATTCCTCAAGGTAATGAGGGACTGCAATTCTAGTGCGAATACTGCCCAGCAGCCCTTTGTTGAGAAGCTGCTTGATGAGATTACTAGTCTCAAACAACAACTTGGCATGATCCTCGATCGACTACCTGAGTTGTCAGCCACGACTACCACATCGTTTGTGCCAAGTTCTTCTGCGAGAGCAACTAAGGATTCGACTTCAAGGATTATATCCGACGCTTCTCTGATTACTTCTGATAAAAGCGTAAAAGGTATACCTAGTAATAAATTGCCTGCTGTTATGCCTATTAGTCCTGCGGTCACACAACCAGCCATGCAAAATCCTCCGGCCTCTACTAGAACCTTTTCTGATGTGGTGACTTCGTCATCTATGAGTTCCAGTGTTGTCGTGAGTGAAGTTGGGAACAAGCATCTTCAAAATCTGGGCACGAAAACTATTTGTGGTACCAGACAATTTTCGAAAAATTTTGGGGTAAAAGTCATTGTACCGACGATATGGCTACACGTCTCAAAATTTGATGCGGATACTTCCGAAAATGAAATTGCGTCCATGGCAAAAACTTGTTTGGAGATCGAAGACTGTAAGGCATTCAAACTAATCCCTAAACAAAGAAGCATCGAATCTCTGGAGTTTGTTTGCTTCAAATTGGGCATAAAAGCTGATGTACGTATTAAGGCCCTAGACCCTAATACTTGGCCAACCGGTGTACACATTCGGGAGTTTTACGATACAAATTTTCGGCCAACTTTGCCTCCACGGGTGAAATTTCGAACAACTGCTGCTCTCAACATGTCAGCAGAATAAATTATAATAGCTTACTAAGTAGTAAATTTGTCCCAAGTAATAACCTACAGTGTGAAATTTCGGATACCAGCTGTACCAGTCAACTCTCCAGTAATGTAAGCGATGTAGTCTCGGGCAGGGTGCTTCCGCCTATAAGTTCTGGACAAACCTCTTTTACCTCGCTGTACTATCATAATGCCTCTAGCATTCGAGGTAAATCTAAATTATTCTTGCTTGGCGTGCTTGACAATGATTACGATGTGATCATTATCTCGGAAACATGGCTTACTAAAAGTTTCAATTCGGCGGAATATTTTCCACCTAACTACGTCGTTCACAGGAATGATCGGCATGATTTTTGTACCAGCCTGAAGGGGGGAGGTGTGTTGGTCGCTGTTAAATGTTCGATTTCAAACGAGCTCATTGCATGTCATCCAACTTATGATGTTATTGCTGTACGTATTAATGTAGCCAGTGCCTCCATCCTCGTAGTAGCTGCATATGTTCCCTGCGGATCTACCCTGGAATATTATCTGGGAATTATTAATTTCATCGATTCTGCTGTTGCGCCATTGGTTCGTGATGGTGAACAACTAATTGTTACTGGTGACTTCAATCTTCCTGATATTACTTGGATTGATGTTGATGGAGTTTTCACGGCCTGTTCCAATGACCAAAAAGGATTAGCAGTCACTGATTATTTTGCTAGCACAGCATTGATGCAGGTGAACCGAATAAGCAATAGTCGAGGGAAATTCCTCGATTTGGTGTTTTCAACTGATGTTATGTATTTGGAGCTCTCGCCGTGTGAGGACTTCACTGGATGTACGAGCATATATCATACCCCAATTATGATATACATTTTCCATGAGAATTGTAATACTATGTGTTCTTCTAGTAATTCTTTTCATTTCGATTTTAGACATGCTGACTACGTTTCTTTAAACAAATTTCTTGTCGATTCGGACTGGGTATTTCTAGAACGAGGAGGAGACTTGAATGATAGTGTATTTTTGTTCAACGAGCTTCTCAAGTCTGATATTGAAAGATATGTTCCTTCAGTGAAAAACGAACCTCGGTATCGAGAGCCGTGGTATAATAAACAGCTAATTCGTATTGAGAAACGCCGTAATAAGTTTCATTCTTTATATAAGTTGCACGGTGTTGAGTTTTATCCTAGCTTCAACACTGCTCGTAAGGAGTTTAAAACTTTAAACTGGTTCCTTTACAATAACTACATTTTGCAAATCGAAGATGAATTAACTTCCTATCCTAAGAAATTCTGGAATTTCATAAATGGTAAAAAGAAGGTTGCTGGGTTTCCTACCCCAATGATTTTTAAGAACTCTTTCGCCAGTCAGCCCTCTGATATATCAAATTTGTTTGCCAATTTTTTTGAGTCTGTCTATGAAGAACCTGCGGTATCATATAACAAGCCTTTTACTAACCGCTGTCTTTCTGATTTTATCTTTTTAAAATTTACGGAAGCAGAAGTCTATGATGGGTTATCTCAACTGGAAGTTAATAAGGGAGCAGGACAGGATGGCTTTCCACCCATCCTTATTAAGAATTGTGCAGTGAGTCTAGCCCCTCCACTGACTATTATCTTTAATAATAGCCTACGTACAGGGATTTTTCCTGATCTCTGGAAATTATCTTTCATCTGTCCGATTTTCAAATCTGGCAAAAGAAGTGAAGCCATCAACTATCGCGGAATCGCTATTCTTTCTGCTATACCAAAACTATTCGATTCCATGGTACAGAAATTTTTGTTTTTTCATGTAAAAAGGTTTATTTCTCCTGCTCAACACGGATTTTATCCGGGTAGGTCTACGGCGACTAATCTAGTCTCTTTTTGTGGACATTTATATAGTAGACTAGAACATAGGCAACAAGTAGATGTAGTATACACCGATTTTTCAAAGGCTTTCGATAAAATTGACCATTCGATTCTTATCGATAAGCTGGATAAACTAGATTGTCAGTTCATCCCTACTAAGTGGTTGCATTCATATCTGTCTGATCGTTACCAATTTGTTAAGGTTAACGATTTTAGCTCTCGGTCATTTCGTGTTACCTCAGGAGTTCCTCAAGGAAGTCACATTGGTCCGCTTTTATTTTCATTATTTGTAAATGATGTTGTTGAGTGTTTTGAATTTGACCGATGTGAATTTTATCCTAAAGTTTTCCTAAAACAACAACACCAACTAAAAAACTTGATAGAATTAGTAAAATGCATACATTTAGGCGATTGCATAAAGTATTGAAATTATAAATAATTTTTAATAATGTTTACATTAATAAAAGTACCTAAATTATTAAATACATTATAATTAAGAAATAAATATGTAATTGATATAAATATTTCAATAACAAATTATTAACCAAAGTATAACTTAAAATTTCGAAATAGGATTTTATATGCAACACCATATTTGGTAGGAATGTCGAACATGACGTAATACTAAACAGGGTTCTAGGTCGTTCTCATCGGTTTCCCTAATAGGGTAGTAAGATGCACACATAAGCCAACTTATCAGCGATTTAGAGAATTTTATCATGGATTTTGCATATAGAAATAAACATTTTTGCGTAAAAACTTCTTATGAGGTAGGGGGTGTCGAACATGACGTAATACTAAACAGGGTTCTAGGTCGTTCTCATCGGTTTCCCTAATAGGGTAGTAAGATGCACACATAAGCCAACTTATCAGCGATTTATAGAATTTTATCATGGATTTTGCATATAGAGATAAACATTTTTGCGTAAAAACTTCTTATGTGGTAGGGAGTGTCGAACATGACGTAATACTAAACAGGGTTATAGGCCGTTCTCATCGGTTTCCCTAATAGGGTAGTAAGATGCACACATAAGCCAACTTATCAGCGATTTAGAGAATTTTATCATGGATTTTGCATATAGAGATAAACATTTTTGCGTAAAAACTTCTTATGTGGTAGGGGGTGTCGAACATGACGTAATACTAAACAGGGTTCTAGGTCGTTCTCATCGGTTTCCCTAATAGGGTAGTAAGATGCACACATAAGCCAACTTATCAGCGATTTATAGAATTTTATCATGGATTTTGCATATAGAAATAAACATTTTTGCGTAAAAACTTCTTATGAGGTAGGGGGTGTCGAACATGACGTAATACTAAACAGGGTTCTAGGTCGTTCTCATCGGTTTCCCTAATAGGGTAGTAAGATGCACACATAAGCCAACTTATCAGCGATTTATAGAATTTTATCATGGATTTTGCATATAGAAATAAACATTTTTGCGTAAAAACTTCTTATGTGGTAGGGGGTGTCGAACATGACGTAATACTAAACAGGGTTATAGGCCGTTCTCATCGGTTTCCCTAATAGGGTAGTAAGATGCACACATAAGCCAACTTATCAGCGATTTAGAGAATTTTATCATGGATTTTGCATATAGAAATAAACATTTTTGCGTAAAAACTTCTTATGTGGTAGGGGGTGTCGAACATGACGTAATACTAAACAGGGTTATAGGCCGTTCTCATCGGTTTCCCTAATAGGGTAGTAAGATGCACACATAAGCCAACTTATCAGCGATTTATAGAATTTTATCATGGATTTTGCATATAGAAATAAACATTTTTGCGTAAAAACTTCTTATGAGGTAGGGGTGTCGAAAATGACGTAATACTAAACAGGGTTATAGGCCGTTCTCATCGGTTTCCCTAATAGGGTAGTAAGATGCACACATAAGCCAACTTATCAGCGATTTATAGAATTTTATCATGGATTTTGCATATAGAAATAAACATTTTTGCGTAAAAACTTCTTATGTGGTAGGGGGTGTCGAACATGACGTAATACTAAACAGGGTTATAGGCCGTTCTCATCGGTTTCCCTAATAGGGTAGTAAGATGCACACATAAGCCAACTTATCAGCGATTTATAGAATTTTATCATGGATTTTGCATATAGAAATAAACATTTTTGCGTAAAAACTTCTTATGAGGTAGGGGTGTCGAAAATGACGTAATACTAAACAGGGTTATAGGCCGTTCTCATCGGTTTCCCTAATAGGGTAGTAAGATGCACACATAAGCCAACTTATCAGCGATTTAGAGAATTTTATCATGGATTTTGCATATAGAGATAAACATTTTTGCGTAAAAACTTCTTATGTGGTAGGGAGTGTCGAACATGACGTAATACTAAACAGGGTTATAGGCCGTTCTCATCGGTTTCCCTAATAGGGTAGTAAGATGCACACATAAGCCAACTTATCAGCGATTTAGAGAATTTTATCATGGATTTTGCATATAGAGATAAACATTTTTGCGTAAAAACTTCTTATGTGGTAGGGGGTGTCGAACATGACGTAATACTAAACAGGGTTCTAGGTCGTTCTCATCGGTTTCCCTAATAGGGTAGTAAGATGCACACATAAGCCAACTTATCAGCGATTTATAGAATTTTATCATGGATTTTGCATATAGAAATAAACATTTTTGCGTAAAAACTTCTTATGAGGTAGGGGGTGTCGAACATGACGTAATACTAAACAGGGTTCTAGGTCGTTCTCATCGGTTTCCCTAATAGGGTAGTAAGATGCACACATAAGCCAACTTATCAGCGATTTATAGAATTTTATCATGGATTTTGCATATAGAGATAAACATTTTTGCGTAAAAACTTCTTATGTGGTAGGGAGTGTCGAACATGACGTAATACTAAACAGGGTTATAGGCCGTTCTCATCGGTTTCCCTAATAGGGTAGTAAGATGCACACATAAGCCAACTTATCAGCGATTTAGAGAATTTTATCATGGATTTTGCATATAGAGATAAACATTTTTGCGTAAAAACTTCTTATGTGGTAGGGGGTGTCGAACATGACGTAATACTAAACAGGGTTCTAGGTCGTTCTCATCGGTTTCCCTAATAGGGTAGTAAGATGCACACATAAGCCAACTTATCAGCGATTTATAGAATTTTATCATGGATTTTGCATATAGAAATAAACATTTTTGCGTAAAAACTTCTTATGAGGTAGGGGGTGTCGAACATGACGTAATACTAAACAGGGTTCTAGGTCGTTCTCATCGGTTTCCCTAATAGGGTAGTAAGATGCACACATAAGCCAACTTATCAGCGATTTATAGAATTTTATCATGGATTTTGCATATAGAAATAAACATTTTTGCGTAAAAACTTCTTATGTGGTAGGGGGTGTCGAACATGACGTAATACTAAACAGGGTTATAGGCCGTTCTCATCGGTTTCCCTAATAGGGTAGTAAGATGCACACATAAGCCAACTTATCAGCGATTTATAGAATTTTATCATGGATTTTGCATATAGAAATAAACATTTTTGCGTAAAAACTTCTTATGTGGTAGGGGGTGTCGAACATGACGTAATACTAAACAGGGTTATAGGCCGTTCTCATCGGTTTCCCTAATAGGGTAGTAAGATGCACACATAAGCCAACTTATCAGCGATTTATAGAATTTTATCATGGATTTTGCATATAGAAATAAACATTTTTGCGTAAAAACTTCTTATGTGGTAGGGAGTGTCGAACATGACGTAATACTAAACAGGGTTATAGGCCGTTCTCATCGGTTTCCCTAATAGGGTAGTAAGATGCACACATAAGCCAACTTATCAGCGATTTAGAGAATTTTATCATGGATTTTGCATATAGAGATAAACATTTTTGCGTAAAAACTTCTTATGAGGTAGGGGGTGTCGAACATGACGTAATACTAAACAGGGTTCTAGGTCGTTCTCATCGGTTTCCCTAATAGGGTAGTAAGATGCACACATAAGCCAACTTATCAGCGATTTATAGAATTTTATCATGGATTTTGCAAATAGAAATAAACATTTTTGCGTAAAAACTTCTTATGAGGTAGGGGGTGTCGAACATGACGTAATACTAAACAGGGTTCTAGGTCGCTCTCATCGGTTTCCCTAATAGGGTAGTAAGATGCACACATAAGCCAACTTATCAGCGATTTATAGAATTTTATCATGGATTTTGCATATAGAGATAAACATTTTTGCGTAAAAACTTCTTATGTGGTAGGGAGTGTCGAACATGACGTAATACTAAACAGGGTTATAGGCCGTTCTCATCGGTTTCCCTAATAGGGTAGTAAGATGCACACATAAGCCAACTTATCAGCGATTTAGAGAATTTTATCATGGATTTTGCATATAGAGATAAACATTTTTGCGTAAAAACTTCTTATGTGGTAGGGGGTGTCGAACATGACGTAATACTAAACAGGGTTCTAGGTCGTTCTCATCGGTTTCCCTAATAGGGTAGTAAGATGCACACATAAGCCAACTTATCAGCGATTTATAGAATTTTATCATGGATTTTGCATATAGAAATAAACATTTTTGCGTAAAAACTTCTTATGAGGTAGGGGGTGTCGAACATGACGTAATACTAAACAGGGTTCTAGGTCGTTCTCATCGGTTTCCCTAATAGGGTAGTAAGATGCACACATAAGCCAACTTATCAGCGATTTATAGAATTTTATCATGGATTTTGCATATAGAAATAAACATTTTTGCGTAAAAACTTCTTATGTGGTAGGGGGTGTCGAACATGACGTAATACTAAACAGGGTTATAGGCCGTTCTCATCGGTTTCCCTAATAGGGTAGTAAGATGCACACATAAGCCAACTTATCAGCGATTTATAGAATTTTATCATGGATTTTGCATATAGAAATAAACATTTTTGCGTAAAAACTTCTTATGTGGTAGGGGGTGTCGAACATGACGTAATACTAAACAGGGTTATAGGCCGTTCTCATCGGTTTCCCTAATAGGGTAGTAAGATGCACACATAAGCCAACTTATCAGCGATTTATAGAATTTTATCATGGATTTTGCATATAGAAATAAACATTTTTGCGTAAAAACTTCTTATGTGGTAGGGAGTGTCGAACATGACGTAATACTAAACAGGGTTATAGGCCGTTCTCATCGGTTTCCCTAATAGGGTAGTAAGATGCACACATAAGCCAACTTATCAGCGATTTAGAGAATTTTATCATGGATTTTGCATATAGAGATAAACATTTTTGCGTAAAAACTTCTTATGAGGTAGGGGGTGTCGAACATGACGTAATACTAAACAGGGTTCTAGGTCGTTCTCATCGGTTTCCCTAATAGGGTAGTAAGATGCACACATAAGCCAACTTATCAGCGATTTATAGAATTTTATCATGGATTTTGCATATAGAAATAAACATTTTTGCGTAAAAACTTCTTATGAGGTAGGGGGTGTCGAACATGACGTAATACTAAACAGGGTTCTAGGTCGCTCTCATCGGTTTCCCTAATAGGGTAGTAAGATGCACACATAAGCCAACTTATCAGCGATTTATAGAATTTTATCATGGATTTTGCATATAGAGATAAACATTTTTGCGTAAAAACTTCTTATGTGGTAGGGAGTGTCGAACATGACGTAATACTAAACAGGGTTATAGGCCGTTCTCATCGGTTTCCCTAATAGGGTAGTAAGATGCACACATAAGCCAACTTATCAGCGATTTAGAGAATTTTATCATGGATTTTGCATATAGAGATAAACATTTTTGCGTAAAAACTTCTTATGTGGTAGGGGGTGTCGAACATGACGTAATACTAAACAGGGTTATAGGCCGTTCTCATCGGTTTCCCTAATAGGGTAGTAAGATGCACACATAAGCCAACTTATCAGCGATTTATAGAATTTTATCATGGATTTTGCATATAGAAATAAACATTTTTGCGTAAAAACTTCTTATGTGGTAGGGGGTGTCGAACATGACGTAATACTAAACAGGGTTATAGGCCGTTCTCATCGGTTTCCCTAATAGGGTAGTAAGATGCACACATAAGCCAACTTATCAGCGATTTATAGAATTTTATCATGGATTTTGCATATAGAAATAAACATTTTTGCGTAAAAACTTCTTATGTGGTAGGGGGTGTCGAACATGACGTAATACTAAACAGGGTTATAGGCCGTTCTCATCGGTTTCCCTAATAGGGTAGTAAGATGCACACATAAGCCAACTTATCAGCGATTTATAGAATTTTATCATGGATTTTGCATATAGAAATAAACATTTCTGCGTAAAAACTTCTTATGTGGTAGGGAGTGTCGAACATGACGTAATACTAAACAGGGTTATAGGCCGTTCTCATCGGTTTCCCTAATAGGGTAGTAAGATGCACACATAAGCCAACTTATCAGCGATTTAGAGAATTTTATCATGGATTTTGCATATAGAAATAAACATTTTTGCGTAAAAACTTCTTATGAGGTAGGGGGTGTCGAACATGACGTAATACTAAACAGGGTTATAGGCCGTTCTCATCGGTTTCCCTAATAGGGTAGTAAGATGCACACATAAGCCAACTTATCAGCGATTTATAGAATTTTATCATGGATTTTGCATATAGAAATAAACATTTTTGCGTAAAAACTTCTTATGAGGTAGGGGGTGTCGAACATGACGTAATACTAAACAGGGTTATAGGCCGTTCTCATCGGTTTCCCTAATAGGGTAGTAAGATGCACACATAAGCCAACTTATCAGCGATTTATAGAATTTTATCATGGATTTTGCATATAGAAATAAACATTTTTGCGTAAAAACTTCTTATGAGGTAGGGGGTGTCGAACATGACGTAATACTAAACAGGGTTATAGGCCGTTTTCTGTTTAACAGCTTTAATATAGTCTTAGCTGCATAACCGTTATTCGCTGCTATTTCAAAAATTATATTAAGCTCTTTGTTGTAATTTTTTAAACTTTTTGTAATTTGGCGAAATATTTACCAATTGTTTTTAAAAAAATTTAAAAATGTGTGTATTAAGTGTGTTTCGCCAAGTGCCTACGGCAGAAAGTGTAAAAAGTTATAAATATTAATTACAAGTTATTTAAAACCTTTAAGTAAAACAAATTTTACAAAATATTGTTTGTGTATATTTTGTTTTTGACATTTATCTGAAGTGAAGAGTGTCAATCGAGAAGTTACTTCTCTTCAGTAGCTTAATTAAATGAAGAGTACCTCAATTATCTGAAGTGAAGAGTTATACTCTTCAGTTAAAACGAACACGCCTTAAATAATCAAATGTGAATACCTATTGAACCGCAATACTAGAAATATGAAACAAAAACTAAATCCTAGGTCATTCAAAACAATCTTAGGAAATGTTATGAAAGCATACTTTGTCTAATCATGTGGCTGAGTTTTTTTTACTTATCCCGCAATATGGTATATAGGGCTACCATATTAGGGAAACCGATGAGAACGACCTATAACCCTGTTTAGTATTACGTCATGTTCGACACCCCCTACCACAAAAGAAGTTTTTACACAAAAATGCTTATTTTTATATGCAAAATCCATGATAAAATTCTACAAATCGCTGATAAGTTGGCTTATGTATGCATCTTACTACCCTGTTAGGGAAACCGATGAGAATGACCTATAACCCTGTTTAGTATTACGTCATGTTCGACAACCCTACCGAATATGGTGTTTTTGCAAATAAATCCACATTTCAATATGCAAAATATAAGGGCTGAAACCTCATTAGGTGATCAGAAATTCGGTCTTTAAAATTAAGTCTACTTCCAAAACCAAACTGAATCTCTTAATTCAGTTTTCAGCTCAACCTCCAAAACTATATTTGTGTAAAGTTTATTTCAAATTGGTCAAGGCGTGTGGATTTGTTTAAATATCTTGCGCATATAGGTTTTACAATGGCCAATTAGGATAAAACTTATCTATTTCGTAACTGATTTTAGTGAAATTTGAAATTCGCGATAGAGATGGGATCCTAAAATGACTTTTGGATAAACTTAACATGGCCAAGTGGGATGGAACTTGCCTATTTCCCAACCGATTATTATTATATTTGGCATGTGCGTTGGAAATGGAATTCTAAAATGGTTTTTGGATGAAGTTCTGGAATATGGCCAATTAGTATAGAATTTGGCTATTTCTTAATCTATTATATGATAAATTCTAGATTTGTGATAGAAATGTGATTCTAAAATGATACTGCTAATTCCGAGACTCTACACTACCGTTAATAGATTTAATTCTTCAGCGCGTGTCCGCCACACTCTTCATTTTTTTAAGCATGGCCAAACTTACAGCTCTGACAGTAAATACTCAGGAAACATACCCCAATGTTTCAAGCGAAGGATTGGCGATGAAAGTTTCTAGGCGAACTTGAATATTATTTCGAAGATACTCTCGATCGTTAGGCAATTAAAATAGACGTTTATGCTGCCTCAAAGAAACTTCAATAGCTGCATGATTTACCGAAACCTCATCAGACAACAATTTTAAAGCAATATTGCGGACGTCATATTTCACTAATACCGGTTAAGAAGTAGCCAACTTCCACCTCTGTTAGCTAATATTCCAGAACTTCATCCAAAAATCATATTAGAAACCCATTACATCATACTTGGCCATATTTCAGAACTTCATCTAAAATTAATTTGAGAATCCCATTTCCATTGGAAATACTGAATTTCATCAAAATCGGATAAAATATAAAATCCCAATAAAATTTTTATAAAAAAAATCACAAATCCTCAGTTTAACTGCTCACTAAACCCTAATCCAACCCCAACTCAGCTCTTATTCAACCCATTCAAACGGAACGGATCTCAACCCTCAACTCAACCGCAAACTCTACGGCAAACTCAATCCTCAAACCAGGATATATAAAAAACTGGTTAACTGCTCACTACATCCTAATCCAACCCAACTCAACTTCAACTCAACCCGCAAATTGGCCCCTAACTTAACCTTCAAATCAACTCCAAATTCAATGCCCAATTCAATAATCAAACCAGCATATATAAAAAAATGGTAAATATTTTCGTATGGCAGATACCCCACCCTCTTGAAGTATACAGTCTCCAAAAGCTTTTCAAATTCCCGCCTTGACCATAGATACAGATTGGCGACGGATACAGATGGACAAGCCATTCTCGAGATACCATGGGTACAGACATCCAGACATCCAGATGTCCAGACAGACGGACGGACATTTTTTTTTTTTGCTTTTTCAGATTCAGAGGCTATCAAAACGTCGAAAAAAGTGGTTTTGGGCCAACCAAATTTTTCGTCATTTTTAACAGGATTTCAATACTTTGATCATTTTAGACCGAAGCAAATCCATGATAAAATTCTGCAAAAAAAATTTTTATGATTATTTATTTTGATAAATAAAAAATATTATATTCTATATCAAGCATTTTGATATTTTATTTAAACCGCCTGAATGTTTACATTACCCAAATACATTCAAAAAATATAACGTTGTTGTTGTTTCAGGAAAATTGTAGTATAAACTTTACGTCTGTATATAAGCATGTGAATTTTTTCTTAAAATATTCCTAAATTATTGTTTTTCTTGTTTTAAGAAATTTTTAGGATAAACTTCACATGCATTGAATTTGCACATTGTCTGCTTTACGCAGATGATATGAAAATATTTGCTCCAATTAATGAGGTTGCTGGTTGTGTGAAACTGCAAGCTGACTTGATTAAATTTTGCAGTTGGTCGATCAATAACAAATTGTTGCTGAATGTGGGTAAATGCAGGAGTTTATCATCCGACTTAGGTATAATGTTTTCTTCTGATCTATCTTTTACTAAACACATTGATTGTATCATTACGAAAGCTTACATTATGCTAGGTTTCATTAAGCGCAATTGTAAGGACTTTTGCGACCCGCGCACAATGAAAACTCTATATATATATATGCTTTGTTCGTTCAGTTCTAGAATACGCTTCTCAGATCTGGTCCCCATTTTATAAGTGCCATTCAGATAGAATTGAGAGTGTTCAGAAGCAATTTGTTCTGTATGCCCTCCGGGGATTACCCACTGAGAGAGCGCATCAATACATTCTCCCGCCTTATATTGATCGTTGTAATTTATTAAAACTACAACGTTTGGATCACCGACGAGACGTTGCATCTGCTATATTCGTTCACGATGTTCTGACTTCCCGAATAGATTGTGACGAATTACTTGCTCGTTTCAATATCTACGCTCCCATGCGCTGTTTGCGCGGTCGCCCTTTGCTACATATTGATCCTGTCTCCACGAACTTTGCACTTTCGGAACCAGTCTTGAGAATGTCGCGGCTTTTTAATTCAGTTTACGATGTTTTCGACTTTAATATGACAAGAAGTTCGTTTAAAAACGAATTGTTTAATGTCTCTCCAGTAATTGTTAAATTTTGTTTTTTGTATGTTTACTTACCGATTGTATAAATATTTACTGTAGGTAATAATTTAAATAAATAAATAAATAAATAAATAATACTGAAGATAGCAGTGAGCAGAAAAGGAATGGTCATCAGACACTTTCCAATTCACCTAATTATTTTATCCTTAATAAAACCTGAGACAAGCGTGATATCTAGCACCTCCTGTCGGTTTCTAGTAATAAAAGTGGGTTTACACCCAAAATTACATATTTGAAGGTTAGTACTAAGAATAAAATTAAGGAGTAACTCACCTCTTCCGTTTGTACCCGTACTTCCCAATATTGTGTGGTGTGAGTTCACATCACTACCCAGAATGACTCCAACTTTTCGCTTTTGAGAAAGAAGCCCATGCCCCTCAAGTCGTAGTTTTTGGAGGTTTTAAGAGCCCCGGCCTCTATATTTTTATGTAGATCTTTCATAAGAATCGCACGAGTAGCGAAGAAAAAAACATCCATCTGTGCAGAGATCCGCGATATACAGATAAGGCTACATAATTCGGAGGGCGCCAAGTATCCGGATACACCGTTAACTAGCCCATCTTCGTTCTTTGACTGGATGGGTTAGGCTAAAACACGGCGGTAAACAACTGGGCTGGGTTAAGGTGCCAATCGTACCGTGCTGAGAACCAACCTGACTGGGGACCAGTCTAATAATTAGTCCCCAGTGCTGCAAGATACAGAGCTGATAGACGGAGTTGGAAACATCAACACATTTGCCCCTCGAGATTTGGAAAACTGGATTTTGGCATTGAAATAATTTGGCTCACGGGAATTAATCAACTTATAAATAAAAATTACCGCACGACTGAAAAAAACTTAGACAATGAGGTACCAAATACATTACCAAAATAATGCAATACATGATCATATTTCCGCAGCTTATACACGTTTCTAAAACAATTATTCAAAGTTACTTGAAGGGCAAAGGCACGATCAAAGACTTAATCAAATAAAGCATAAGGCTTTGTGAATAAAAATGTTGCGCAAGTCGCAACTTTTAAAGGGTTGAATTAATTTTTTTGACCAATGCAACGTGATTATTCCAAGTGAATCTATTATTAATTATCTAGACCAAGATCATTATTTGTATCCACAAATTTAATGGCAGATCCATTGATGATCAATTTCGGAAAAGTAAATGGGTTTTTAAATTTAGTATAATAATAAGCGTTGCACTACATTTACCTTCATTAATAATTAAACCATAGATCTAGCCCAATGGCAAATATTACTTAAATGAAATCTAAATTAATTAATCTAACAATATCTTGTCTTGAATTTAATCAAAATTGCCACCTAGATAAATCTATACATCATCCGCATAAATTTGAAAATACCAATTATTATTACATGTAGAAATCTCGTTCAAAAACAACGAGAACAGCAGTGGTCCCAATATAGAACACTGTGGAATACCGTCATTAACTTTATCCAGATGCAATACCATTCCATTCAAACTAACATATTGCCTATGATCATTTAAGTAAGAATGTAGTAACCTAATTGAAGAATGATCGAAATTATAGAATAACATTAGCTTCTGCAAAAGCAGTTTATGATTGATCATAACAAACGCCAGCAGTACACTCTCAATGTATTATATAGTACTTTCAAAATATGAAAAAAAAAAAAAATCGATGTTTTGAAGCACACCAGACTACATCCTTAATTAAATAGTCAAGGGTTACGACAAATAATTAAATTGATGGGCATTAATGAATTTGAATGAAAATTTATTTGATTTTGTAAAACAGAGTTATACTTAATAGTTATGATATAACTATTATATACTATTATATACTAACTATACATCGAGATTTGGTTACAAACTTCAGTTGCGCAGCGTAAAATACAAGCGTTTATGTGCAAGAGGAGTTGTTACGAATAGCCGGGAAAATAATTATCTGTCCAACGTAATACTTTCTCATCTAGCTCAGGCGATTGAAGTTTGAAGTTTTTCGTAGCACACAATTTTATGTGGCAATATTACGAGCCTTATCCGGCTTTCTAAATTCGATTATCGACTCATAAAACATTACTCAAATCAATGCCTTTTTATATATTCGATTATATGTTTGCAAGCAAATTACAGTTGAACGTTTCACTTCCCGACCCTACATTTCTGTTATAATAGCTTTTTGCAGATAATAAATAGGATTTTGGATCTTCGGTTTTATTATCCAACGAAAATATTCACATCGCTAAAGTGGTGCTTTTTACAAATAGCATGTTAACCTGTATTATGTTATATCGATGGCAAAACTATGTTACGTTATGTCATTATGAGAAGAAATGTTGTTTTGCTTTGAATGAGAACTGCACCAGGTTTCGTTTACTAGTACCAGTAGGTACCGGAAAATTATATAAAAATTATTTTAATGAAAACAAAAATGAACCGGTTGCAAAAAACGAAAACATATTTACATACATTTTTTTCAATTCGCTACCAATTTAGCCTCCCTAATATATAAATAACAATATTCACAATTGCTTTCGAAATACAAATCAATTGTACCAACAACGAGTAAAGTATTATGTATCCCGAAAAATAAATTGTTTAGCCTTATTATTGAACATTGAATACAATAAAATGACGTTTAATAATCGTTTTTAAAATGGGGGTAATTCATATTCAGTCTATCTATGCTTTTTTATATACGTTTCAAATATATCCTTCTAATTCCATAAGTTTCTTTGTGCAGAATTTAAATTTTATTTAATTATTCACAAGCAATTTCTCAAATAATTTACTTAAATGTATGGTTAGGTACGAGAATGCGTATACATATGTAACACCAATTTTCACTTTATATTTACGTACATTTCAAGAAATGCATCGTGAATGGAGTTGTTGTAACCAAAAAAAGAAAAAAAGTAAGTAAGAAATTAATTCTTACAAACTACATGAAAAAAATGAATTAATTCGTCACGCTTCTTAAAATTTTTAAATATTTACGTTGAACATTGGTTAAAAAATAAAAAAACAAAAATTAGCAGTATATTCGTCTTATGCTGTGCAACATTCGTTGCATGCTTTTATTATCTTAAGGAAAAATATGTATTGCTTAGTAAAGGCACATTACGAAATAGGCAGCTGCTGTTCAAGGAACAATATTTAAGTGATTTAAAAACAAAATAAATAAGTTAAAACTACACTTGTTGCCGTATTCTGGTTCATGGTTGTATTACATTCATTAAACGAAAATCAATAATTCACCTGCTTGTCATATGTGAATACGCTTATTACAAAAATTTATAGTTTTAATCAATCCTACATTAGTTCTAGTTTTCAATATTATTTTTAAAATTCAGTGCCAAATTAAGTACCTTAAATACGAGTAAAAGAATTATGATCAAAAATGAATTCTACGTAAAATTATTTAATATTTGTTGTTCCATAACAATTATAGTACATATTACTAAAAATAATTTCATGGTTTGAAAGCACAAGCAAATGTGGTTATATAAGAATAAACTCGTATTTGGAAAGGGTTCGCTAAGTTTTTGGTTAAACATATGATTAATTTTAAAGAATAAGCAACATGTCTTCTTCGCATTTGATATACATAGGTGTATGTATGTTTATTTTGTGTATATGACATGCACAAACATCATATATCTAACAGCAACAAAAAAATAATTAACCGAAATTATAAGGTGACAATAAAATGTGACGTTTTAACCAGTGTTGCATTTTATTTTATTTTTTGCTAAAAAATTAACAGTATAAATTGTGTTTATTTTAAATTTGATCTAAGGAGATAATCATACTCTACAATAAACCAGACGAACGATTAAATGCGGTTTACTTTATTGATTCATGAATTTTATGACAGTTATTAAACAAAACCGATGTTTAGGTGGGGTTTCCACGGAACTGCATAATTTAAATATGTAATTAACCGAAATCATAATGGGAATTAAATAATCCAGCACTTCCATATTACCAACAAATGAAATTTAGGATCTATTAATTCGAAGTTTTTATTATAAGATTTTATAATATTATACACAAATCCGTGTGCAAGACGAGTTTACTTCGATAGATATCATAATAACAATGATATTCACGTAACAAATTACAATTATGATTGAATTTTTTTAATTCGTTTATTGTAATTTTAATGTATAAGTACTATATAAATAATAAAAAACGTAACTGTGAAAGGCGCCAATACGACGAGCCAATGGATTATTGTAAATTCACTTAAATATTTATTTTATTACTATTATTTCTTCAGCTTTTCTCAACATACATATTTCGTACAACATCTCAGAAATATCCACTTTTAAATTCAAATTAAAATAAATAATTAAAATAACACATTGTACATCACAAAATTACAATACAGATTTTATTTATTGTAAATGTCAACAAATTAGTGATATATTAGTGTTTTTAATTGTTTATTCTTTAAACAAATCTGATTAATACTACTGTTACCATTGTATTTAGTGTTAGACATTTATTGTTGGCATTTTATATTATTTCTATAAAAAATTCATCTTTGTATTCAATCATTTATTGTATCAAATATGTATGACGCCGCTAGTATCATTGTTTTAATTGCGAGTATAGGTTGTTAATAAAACTTTGTTACAACGATTAAAATTACTAAGGGTTATCTTTTTACCAATAGACTCATAGAATAAAATGTGCCTATGCAGCGCTTGCACCGAAATATGAGTTAACTTATGAAGTTTTATATACATAACTTTGTTACAACGATTAAAATTATTAAGAGTTATTTTTTTACCACTAAGTAGGCTCATAGAATAAAATGCGCCTATGTGCGTTTGCACCCAAATATGAGATCGCTGGGCAAAACCTGTGTATTTACAATAATCTATCTGGTAATTTAATTCTATTTGGCCAATTTGGTTGCAATTCATACAAACATTAATTAATTTGAGCTGTACAGATTTGGAAGATTATTGTTTTTGAATACGACGTCTGCTGATCTGCTCTTTTCAGTCGACCAAGTTGCGGTTATTTTAATATACATATGTATATCCCTTCAAGTTTTGAGTAATATTTCAAGCTTAATTCGTTAATTGTTTCTTTGGTTTTATTTAAAAATGGCTTTATTTGTATGAACCATGAAGCATTGGCAATAACGCAAAATATTGTAGCGACCGATTCTAAATATTCAACCGAAATATTTGAACCCTCACTACAATAACATATTATAAACAAACAATTTCAACGTACAATTTTATTTTGAATTGCTACTACTCTGGGATGTCCACGGTAGAATATCAATCTCATTTACAATAATTATATTATTAATGTGTGTGACACATACGTAGTCAATACCACATGAAAGTTTGTTTATTCTTGTTTATTTTTCTCTTACACGCACTTCGTGTCACGTTGTAACACCGGTTTCCACTGTAGAATAGAAATGTGTATTATTTTATTTGCGAGATAATCCGCATAAGTATTTCAAACCGCAATAACAACAACAACCTTTTGGTTTTTATTGACGATTGTAAAAGCATAGACAATCATAATAGATCTCTCATATGACTAAAAACAGAAAATAAAAACAAATATTTTCCATTCAAATATTATCGGTGTATTGCATATTCGTATTATATTTGCAACGCATTCTAAAATTATTGTCTTATAAAATACACAACACAACGATACATTGGAATTATCAGAAGTTTTTGTTTTTTTCCTTTAGTTACTATGAAATGAGAAATCTAGTATAAATGTCTATGGTAAAAGTAAAGAACGCGCCTCTCGAGGACAATAGTTAAAATGATGCACCTGATAAAATGACATTTGTCACAAATGCGACGAAAGAAAATTTAGCAATGCGGTAATTAAAAATTGTTTTTATAGTTCAAAATTGGAATTATTTACAATTATTAGCAATCCGATAAGTTAAAAATTGTGTTTACAGATCAAAATGGGTATTATTTACAACAATTTCGAACGTCAAATTATCAGGTAGCTCAGTTTAAAAATGTTCCACTAGGTGGAATCCGTGATGCTACAATGGTCAATAAATTTTTGGTACAGAACGAATTTTCCTTACAGTTTAGCCTAGGAAATTCGTTTCTTATATGTTAATTATGTTTGTGAAATACCTCATTATGTATTTTAATTTCATTACAATATACGTTACAACGTATTACATTTTCATATTATTCACAAGTCATTTAATTAAAATTCGTCATCTTCGGAAAATAATTACATTTTCGACGTTAAAATTCTTTTTAAAAGTTATTACTTATGACATCTACGGAAAATAATGTGCAACAATATTTTTCGCCTTAGCTTTTTGCTTTTAATTTTAGCATTTTGACCTACGTAGTGCATCCGGCATTTTCGTTTCATTATGTCTAAACAAATGATTATCATTGTATATAGTCGTCCCTGTTTCGCGTGTGTATGCGGTTAATATAAAAGAGTGAACAAAATATCGTCATCCTAACTGTGAATTAACGTATTTGACATTTTTTCAAAATCTCATCTCTGATACAAAATGGTTCATCATGAGAAACTCTGTCTGAATTTTTGCACCTGCGTCAAGAATGATAGATTACAAGATTATGCGACTCAAAATACGTTACTCTCTTTTTTTGTAAAAAAAATAAAGCGTAGGAACCAGTCTGTATATCTGACTTTCTTTTCACCTGTTATTTAAACTTTGTTTCACTCACCCTTGGTTCTTCAAATATTTGGTTGGTTTTACAGCAGTGTGAGCAAGAAACATGAATAAATATGATCACATGATCATTGATGTGAAACTGTTAATCTATATACCTTTCATTTCCTCTTATTTTATGTAGTGTGGTGGTATAATATATTTGGTCACTCACTCTCATTCATCATTGGTTATTTATTTTATTTAATGTTTATGTTGTATATACAGTGGAAAACAAAATTATCGTACTCTTCATAGTAATTTGACGACACGACAATTCATTTAATTATAACATTTTTGGTTCACTATCGTATTAGAAGAGAGGATAAAAAATATAATTAAAAAATAAAGTATAGGAACCAGTCGTTTTACTCTCCATCGGGACTTCTAATCTATCATTCTTGCACCTGCGTTGATTCACCGTTAGGACGAAGATGTCTCCTAAGAGTCAATTAACGTTGGTGATGTGGGAATTCGGCTTCAGTTTCTCAAGACGAACATTTTGGTATTAGAGATCAGATTTTGAAAAAATGTCAGATACGTTAATTCACAGTTAGGACGACGATATACAACAACAAGTTTTTGATTTTGTTTGGTTAAAAAAAGTTTTTATCATTAACGTTTCGATCTTGCTATCTGAAAGAGTGTGGAAAGAAAATATTTGTTTCTTGTTTTGCAACATTTGTAAAAAGAAAATAATATTAATTAATAAAATTCTAATTTTGGAATTTATTTAAAATAAATCCGAATAGAAATTCGGATATTTGTGATAAATAAAATTAAAGTTTAAAATAACATTGACGTGCATTTATTTAATTTTTATTTTCTCCGTGAACTGGACGAAATCTAAATAGGTCGTATGTGCCCACATGTCATACACCTATAATGGCTATATCATCCGCAATATCAACATTACTTTGTTGCTTACAGGTAAACCGGGTGTATACAACAAGAATAATTTTGGCACTATGTAGAAGGTTTGTGGTACAGCTGCGTTAATATCATTTAAGCAAGAAATTACACTTTTTTTGTTTAAGGATGTAGTCTGGTGTTCGGGTTTCGAAAAATCGATTTTTTTACATACTTCGAAAGTATAATATATTGAGAATATAGATTGTGAAATTAGTTCATAAATCTTTCACTAGTTTCGCTAGTCCGTGTACAAAAAAGTTTGTTTACGTTTTTTTATATGGAGTTTTGCTAAAAACAGCTATAATAAAATTGAGATAAATTGAATAAAAAATGCCACGATCTGAAGTTTAAAGTAATAATAATAATTTACAATAGATTAATACATGTATTTTGAAAAGTTAATAATCCATAACCCTCTAATATTTAGGAAAACGACAAATTAAAACTGCTAATTTTGATTAATTTATAGCTGATTTATCAACAAAACTTATTGCTACATTTATATTTTTCAATGGAATTAACCAGCTTTCTTTTTATTTTCTATTCTTAAATACAAAATATTGCTCAATCTCATATTTTGTTGGCTAATAAATTTCTAAAACAACGGACATAACCTCAGAAAATACCAAAAATGACCTGATTTTTATTTGTAATTTTCTCGGATGTTAAAGGGTCAACGGTTTATTTAATTTAAATAAAATATGTTAAATAGTATTTCAAATTGTTTTTATAACCATCAACGTTTCTTCAAGATAATTTTAATTAAGAATTTTGCGATTTAATTGGACATGTTTTTACCGAAACTTCATATAAAAAAAATGTAAACAAACAATTTTGTACACGGACTAGCGCCTCTTGCGAAAATGTATGCGAAGCAGTTATACTAAAACACAATCTATAGATCGTGATATTTGTTCATTTTAGTACCGCAATTGTCGCTAGTGTGAATTATCTTTTCCATAACAAATGAGGTAATTTACACTAGCGCACCTAGCGTAAATGATGGGGAAGTTGATGCTTAGTACAAGTGCTAAACATGATCTATAGATCATGTTTGGCACTTGTACTAGACATCAACTTCGTCACCCTTTAACATCCAAGGGTCAACCTTTAACATCCAAGAAAATTACAAATAAAAATGAGGCAATTTCAGGTATTTTCTGAGGTTATGTCCGTTGTTTTGGAAATTGATTAGCTAGCAAAATATGGGATTTGAACAACATTTTGTATTTAAAAATATAAAATAAAAAGAATGTTGGTTAATTGATCGAAAAATTTAAATTCAATAATAAGTTTTGTTGATAAATCAGCTATAAATATATCAAAATTAGCTGTTTTTACTTATCGTTTTCGTGGATATTAAATCGTTATGGATTATTAACTTTACAAAAAAATATGTATTAATCTATTGTTAATAATTATTATTACTTTAAACTTCATATCGAGGTATTTTTTATTCAATTTATTTCAATTTTATTATAACTGTTTTTAGCAAAACTCTATATAAAAAAAATGTAAACAAACGTTTCTGTACACGGACTAGCGAAACTAGCGAAAGTTGTTTGAACTAATTTCACAATCTATACTGTAAAAAAATTACAGCGAAATTCGAGATATTTACTGTTACAAAAGAGAAAGAGAGAAAACAAATTATTTTAACTTAGGTATTACCTTTGAGTATATATATATATAGATGAATCACGCCAATTGTAATACTACCTCAATAGATAGCGTTACTTGTATAATTTACAAATTTTTTCTAATTTTTTGTGCATAATATATTTAGGTTGCAATGTATCGAAGTATACAGTAAGATTTGTAGTTGAAAATGAATATATTTTGAACTTTTCCTCTTTCCGCTCGTATCGTAGATGTACATAATACATATAATACAAATACAACAAAACAACAATAAAATGATTTAACAACCAAAATGTAGAATTTTTTTTTTTCATATTTTCATCGTTTTGAATGTTTTGATTGTACTGGGGGTCAATTCTCGTTCTATGAAAAAATGGGATGAAAAAAATCTTTCCATTTAGTTTCCATCACGTCTTTCTCATTAGTATCTTTTCACGCAACAGCAATATGCGATTCTCGTTGTCCAAATGAAAAAGAACGCTGAAAATACGCTGAATACTACACAGCAAACATATTTTTTCAAGTTTCATGTATATTTCCGCTAGGTGCGCTAGGTAAATGGTGCAAATAATAGCTAAATAAATGATAAAAGAGATTATAATTTGTAATTCGATTTTATCACTCTCTCAAAGAGAGATAAATAGAGAGTTAAACCAGTTTTCGTCATTGCTTGTCAAAATATAAAATAAATTATTAAAATGGCCAAATTTTACTAAAATTAAACGAAACTAATTATTGAGGGATTATTTTTAAATGAATTGAATTTTTTTTAATAAATTTGCTTAGAAATTAGTTTTAAAGTGAATAGTATTATAGTTTGGTTGCACATTTAACATTAAAATTGCAAATTTAGGTCTTATAAAACTGAATTTCTATATTCATTTATATTCCCACGATCAAAATAATCGGTGAGAAATTTGTTTTCATATGAGAAGATTTTGACGTCATTTTTTTCCTTCTCATGAAACGTGAATCGGAAATCTATATTTCTCACTGAAAACACTTTTCATTGTACTTTCCACAGAACGAGAATTGAACCCCAGGAGAGCGTGAATGTGTGAGTGATATTTGTTTTGTGTTGATATTGTACAAAATGATTGTGTGGGTCATGTGGTTTTTGATTTTTAAATCTGTTGAAATTTAATTTTGAAACTATGAACTTAAATACATTTTAAGATTTCAGGGGGTCAATTCTTGTGCTATGAAAAGTACAATGAAAAGTATTTTCAGTGAGAAATACAGATTTCCGATTCATGTTTCATGAGAAGGAAAAAAATGACGTCAATATCTTCTCATATGAAAAAAACTTTCTCACCGAGTATTTTGGTCGTGGGAATATAAATGAATATATAAACTATAATACTAGTCACTTTAAAACTAATTTATAAGCAAATTTATTAAACAAATTTCAATTCATTTAAGAAAAATCCCTAAATAATTAATTTTGTTTTGTTTAAATAAAATTTGGCCATTTTAGTAATTTATTTTATATTTTGACAAGCAATGACGAAAACTGGTTTAACTCTCTAATTACATCTCTTTGAGAGAGTGATTAAATCGAATTACAAATTATAATCTCTTTTATTATTTATTTAGCTACTATTTGCACCATTTACCTAGCGCACCTAGCGGAAATATATATGAAACTTGATAAAATATGTTTGCTGTGTAGTATTCAGCATATTTTCATCGTTCTTTTTCATTTGGACAACGAGAATTGCATATTGCTGTTGCGTGAAAAGATACTAATGAGAAAGACTTGATGGAAACCAAATGGAAAGATTTTTTTCATTCCATTTTTTCATAGAACGAGAATTGACCCCCTGGAATAAAAAATCAAATGAACGTTCTTGTAGCTCTGCCGTTCTAGTTATAAGTAAAAGTATTTTTGTGTATTAACACGAATACGAAGGATGTTTAAATATTTGTATAAATGGAAGTTTTCTATCGTTTTTCAATTTTCCTAAGTAGTGATAAAAAACGGAATGTGAGGATTAAAGATTCAGGTAACAAATTATTGAAAATAATCGCAGAAAAGTCTAAAACACCCATAAAAGTTTGTGAAATCATTTCTACGATAACGATATTCGTATTTTAGGAACAAAAAAAGTTTTAAATAAAAATGTATTCTGTTTCGTTCCCAAATATTTGTGCATGTGTCCAACATAATATGGATAAAGAATGTGAAGCTCTATTAACTGTTCCAAATATACAAATTAGAAAGACATTAAAAAAAAAGCTACTCATATCACCGAAGAAAAATTGATTTTGCCAGAAGTTCAATGTTTTACTGCTATAGATGATCTATCTCACAATATTTCGCCATTCCTTGAAGACCATCATTTGTCACTGGAAGGAAATCGATCACCTGCCGGCCCAAATTTGCAAATTTGAGAGTATATTCAAACCGAACATCTAATATTTATTTATCTAATTTTCATGATAATGATGAAATAACTGAAGATCAATTTCCTGTCACGCCTGATATTAGAAGAAAAAAAGCCAATGTAATAAATTCAACGAAAGTTCCTAGATTTATATTTAATTCACCAAAACAAAAGAAATTATATTCTTTAGACTCACATAATTTAGTTATAGAAAAAATTAATGAAATGTTTAGTCATAAAAGTGATCCGGTAAGAACATTTATTTTGTCCCAGTTGCACATAAAGCTAATTCTCATTGGCAAAATGGCGAACGAGATTTATATTTAAAGTTTTACTATAAATCTCCATCCCTTTATAAGTATATGTTAGAATTAGAATTTTCATTGCCTGCGGTGTCAACCATTCAAAGATGGCACTCAAACATTTTATTTTCTCCTGGAATAATGAAAAGGTTCGCAGACATGTTGCAGACCAAGAGTGCACTTCTTTCAAAAATGGATAAAAAATGTGTGTTGTTATTAGATGAAATGGCAATCAAACCAGAATTAGAATTTAGTACTTCAGAATATATAATATATGGATTTTTAGATCTTGGTCATTTAGGTCGAAAAACATCATTGCAACTCATGGTTTGATTATTATGTTACGTGGTTTGAACAGCAATTGGAAACAAACTTTGGGTATTTATATCGGTAATGTCAAAGGTGATGAGTTGCATCAAATTATCACTTACTGTATTTCTGAAGTAACACGAATTGGATTTGATATATGTGTTGTGAATTGTGACCAGGGCAGTAACAACAGAAGTGCCTATAAATTGTTAGGAGCTTCCGTGCCAAAGCCTTATTTTTTCTTAAATGAAAAAAAAATATTTCTTTTATATGATCCGCCACATCTGATAAAAAGTTTAAGAAATAGGTTAATTAGTGCTGATATAGTTACACAGTTTGGTAGAGTTTCTTGGAAAATTATAGAGAAACTTTTTGATTTTGATGAAGGTACAATTAAAATATTTTTCAAATTAACGAGGAAGCATATACGACCAAATTCATTTGAGAAGCTATCCGTAAAATTAGCCACTCAAGTGTTCAGCAATGGAGTTTCTACGGGAATTTTTGCGGCAATCGCAAATGACTTTTTCTCAGAAGCTGAAAAATCTATAGCCACTCCTACAGCTGTATTTATTGGTTGGGTCAACAAACTTTTCGATAATTTAAACAGTGCCACTAAATTTTCAAAAAATCCAGATAAAAGCGCAATTTCCAAAGAACAAATAGACATTATCGAAAATTTAACAAATGCATCACAACAAATAGCGCTTTGGAAATCCGATGCAAAAATGGCAATACCTTATTGTTTTACGGGTCTTCAACAAACCATTAATGGTGTATTAGGTCTGTGGGATCATATTTCCGAGGATTCCCAACAACATTTTCCAATAACGTCGCATCTTAATCAAGATCCCTTAGAAAATAATATATCAATGCTTCGCACAAACAGAGGAACATATGAAAAAAATCCTTCAGCCTTTCGTGTATGCAAAAATCTAAAGCTTATATGTTTTCAAAATTTGAAATCATCCAACCTCAGTGGCTATGAATATTCTAATGCTATTAATTTGTTGGAACAAACGTCATCTACACCAGTGGTTCCCAACCCAAACATGACCGCGGACCGGTGAATTTCGCGGCGTCAATATTTTAAATAAATATATATTTTAAGTACACGTTTATGTAAAATTTCATACTTTTTAATATCAATTCCATATACATACATACAAAAAAATATAACATAGCAGAAAATGCCAATTCACATATATACATATGTCGTTGCAAATGGTAATATTAGTTTTGCAGCCTTTTGAAATACTGGGTGTATTCTTCCTTTATTTGTATCAAAAACTGAGCTATGTAGCCTCATTTTTACGAATACCGATTTTAAAATTAAATCTGAACTGAGTTCAATGAGCTGTAATTCTTCTTCATATGTCAGTTTATTGGCTTGGTGTTTCACGAAAGAATTAGCAAACGTTTTGAGGACCGTTGTAATTTTTCCGCGGACCGGCAGCGGTCCGCGAACCGGTGGTTGGGAACCACTGATCTACACCACTTACAGAAACTGATGCAAACGAACACATTGATGAAGAGCTTGATTTAGAAACTGTGGAGGCTGCAATGCTCGATGATGAAGAAAATGACATAAAAGATATCCTTTAAATTATTAATGAAAATAAAATAATAAAATGTGTTGCATTAAAAAATTTAGCAAATGCATACGTAGCTGGATGGTTGGCACACAAATTTATTCTTAAAAACCAATGTGTAATTTGTAATTATTATTTTAAAGAAACTAAAAATTTCGAGAAAAAACAGCAACACTCACAAATTTACGCGCTTATCATTCAAATTATACGGAACAACAACTACCTTGCGGAAGTTTGACTACACCATCAGATATATTTGAAAATGATTTAAAGGAAATTGTCTCAATATTTGATAAATTTTTCAAACAGTTTAAATGGCAACCGAATGTATTGACAAAAATGATTTCCGTAATATCTCAAAAGCAAAATTTCTTCAGCCGTTGTGAATCTCACAAACATGAAATAATGAAATTCATTGTCAAAGTTTTAATCAGATTTACCATTAAAAATTTTAATAATTCGCTTAAGGACAAAAATATCAAAAATAAAATATTGAAAGTTATACCGAATAATAAGCATTTAAATAAAAAAATGAAGAGAACCAATATTTCCAGTAGCAGCAAGAAATCTTATAAAAATTTAAGAAAAAAATATCTGTAGATTAGAAATAAATAAATAATCATGTGAATTAATCAAGTTAAATAAAATATGTATTTGAAATATTTTGAGAAACAATGACTTTTTTAAATTACCAATAATATACACAAAACAATTCTTTAATTGGTACTAAGAGTTTACTTATTAGCTGACTTCTAAAATGCCATCCTATCCATTTAAATTTGCGCAATAAGCACGAATTAAGCCTAAATCTAGCAACAACTCTGTGGTTTATTTTCTCTCATTACAAGAAAATTCACCTATCAAGTGATTTTGATTAATCTTCAACTCGAGCTTGGATTCAAGTATATCCTGTATTTTCCTTGTTACTAAACCAACTTTAGTCTGATATGTTAAGCACTGATTGTATTCATTATTATTTCTATATTTCACAGAAAATAAATTTCACTTGTTGTCATCTATAAGCAATTATTTGGACTCTACGCACAAATCCAAGATTAAAAAATACCACAATAAACTGTAGACATTTTGTTTTATTCGTCTCGTGACATGCTATATGAAACATTTTACTGTAACGGAAAACAAAAAAAATTATTTAAAAAATGAGAAACGACAAAATTTCTTCCTTTCATTATTATTATTCATGCTACTTGTATTATTTATAAAAACATGCCGACCGTCGCGCTCTCATCTTGCAGCGAGGTAGTATTACAACTTTTTTTTCGGTTTGGTGATTCCTACTCAAAGGTATTACGGAGCTAATCGGTAGTAGTGGTAGGTTATCATTCTGTGAGTGAATACACACACATACCAGTGGCGTAGCCTGGGTTTTAGAGGTAAGGAAGCACTTCACATTCTACAACAGTATAACGCATGAAGACCGGATTAAAACTCTTTTGCATAGTTTCAGGCATATTTTTTATTAATTTTTGTAATATCTATTATTTAACATAACTTTCAGTAAATGAAAAAATGAAAATACAAATAAAAGGTTAAAATAGATTATGTTTTATATTTCAATTCTAAGCGTCGTTCAGAAGCTGCAAAGTCATCTACACGGAAAAAACTAGAGTTGTTACCACGAAGAAAACGGAATTTGAATTGAAGAAAATGTACTTTTTCTTCATTTAATAGCTCATTTTCTTATTTCTTTCGTGTTTTTCTTCATGTAAGATTTGTGTTTCTTGAAATGATAAAAAAATTCTTGAGTTAAAATTTGTTGCTTAATTGTAATTTGAGATTTAGTTTCTTGTATCTATAACTGCTCAAAATTCTTGATTGAAGAAAAAAAAAACAACGAAAGGAGAAAAATACGATTGTTTTGTTTTCAATTTTTCTTGCAAGTAGAAATTGACTGTTTTCTCAAACTATATTGTCCAATTTTCTTGGAATTTGTTATTTTAAAAATAAAACAATTTCTTGATCAACACAAATGCAATTTCTTAATTCAAGAAACTATTGAAATGTTAATGATAATATTGAATTTTTCTTAAATCTAGAAATAGAACCTTTTCTCAAAATGTAGGTATTATCCAATTTGCTTCAAATCATCCATTTAAAAATTTAATATATTCAAATAAATAAATGAATTTCGTAAAAACATTTTTATTTTTTTATTCAAATTTAATTATTTATGGTTTGCAGACATTTGTGGAGAGTATGCAATGAGACATTAGGATATTTTGTACACATTCTGCTAACTTTTTCATTTTTATAGCTGAAATAATTGGGTTACAATACACAACTAAGTTGGGTGTCTAGAAATTTGATTAGCCGGTGTAATAGTGTGGTTCAGAATATGGAATAATTTGGACAAATATAGTACAGTATTCCCAATAATTTAGATTATTTTTAATTAGGAAAAGTTTACTCTCTCTTCGAAACAAGCAATTTTTTTATGTTATTCTTGAACTAAGAAAAAAATCTTCAATTGAAGAAACTATTCTTTAATAAATTCTCTTAACAAGAAAACTATTATTTTACGTCTCTCAGGACAAGAAAACATTTTCTTCTCTTAAACGATCATAATTAAAAATCGCATTTTTCATTTGAACAAAAATTTCTTAATCTGAGAAAATATTTTTAATTCAAGAAATTATTTCATAATATGAAAAGCTTGTTTCTCATATCAATAGAATAAAGTATTTCAACTAAGTAAGCCTTTCTTGAGACGAGAAAATTATCGTTAAATTGTTATAATTGTACGTATATAAATACCATTATATAATGGATGTTCGTACCGAAAAAAAGCATTCTATCGCGAACCTTCAACAGTGAGAAGCGTGAAAAAGTTATGTGATTTTGAAAGTAGGATTTTGTGAAAATTTTCTTTTGTTAAAAGTGAAAAACTTAGATTTTTTAAACGGTGGTGTTTCCGCCTCAAAGTGGTGTAAAGTGACAAAAGAAAATGGATTTCTTAAACTAGACACATTTAAAAATGTTTTTAATATTTTCTCTCGCCTTGCTCGATATTCAAAGGTCTCAGATGTTGAAAACATATGTAAGTATTTCTGTTATTAAATACAATATAAATAAATACTTAAAAAAAATCATATTTCCTTTATTTTACAGAAATAAGAAACTGCAAAAAATTACTGGCACACTAAACACTACTAACAATTTTTTCTTATTAGTACAAAGTTTTTGAATAGTCAAGTAATTATGTTGGCACAGGA
The DNA here is from genome assembly GCA_963556165.1 of Tipula helvola. Taxonomy (NCBI): domain Eukaryota; kingdom Metazoa; phylum Arthropoda; class Insecta; order Diptera; family Tipulidae; genus Tipula; species Tipula helvola. The sequence continues at coordinate 217,029,429 of OY744481.1, read as the reverse complement.
GAAAGGCATATATGAATTTATTATATGTAAAGACAACATACATTTAAATCATTTGTTTTACACTTCCAAATGGAATTAAAATATTTAAACTAAAATTATTATCTATTTAAAATCTACAAATTTTTTTCATATATTGATACTTTTTCTAATAATGATTGATAATTAGATTCATAGTTAAAAAACAAAAATTGAAAGTCTAAACTTAATATTAAATTACAACGATCATAATATTAGTTCTAAGTGAAAATTATTTATAAAATTATAATTATTTATATTATAATAAATAATAAATATAAATTTAATGAAACAAATAACAATCGAAATTATTAAATTTGTGAAATAAAAAAACACAAAAATAAATTGTCATATAATTGTATTATTTTATAACCAACCATTTCACAAATTGAAGAAATATTTCTGAAACCAAGAAATATTGCGTAACCATACCTGAAAAAATATTGCTTTGTCACAAGAAAAGCGTTTCTCTAGTGAAGAATATTCAAGTTCCCTGGAAGAAAAAAACCGATGCATACAAGAAAACGCAAACAATAGATTGGTAAATGTTCACTCTACTCAAGAAAATATGTGTTTTCCAGCAAGAAAATATCTGTTTATTTACAGAAAATGCTACTTAAATAAAGAAACGAGATTTCTCACCATAAAATTTCTAGTTTTCAATCAAAAGAATCGGTTTCTACAATCAAACCGATTTTGTTAAACTTAAGAAATAAGAATTAACCATGAAGAAAAACCATATTCTCGATGTAATCACGTTTTCTTGTATCAAGAAATTAGTTTTTTCATATCAAACAAATAAAGATTATTTTAATATTTTAGCAGAATTTCAAATTGAGAAACGTAAAGTTTGTGGTGAGAAAAATTTCGTTTAGCTGAAAAATGATGTACAAATTTTCTTAAACTAATCGATTTTTTCTTCATATTAGAAATTATTTTTTTCCGTGTATAACCTCATCATAAAAGCGGTTGGAATCCTTTAGTTTTTTTATTATGTCTTTCTCAATAGAAATAGTTGCTAAGCCACTTAGACGGTTAGCTCCGGTACTATTCCTTAAATAAGTTTTAATTCGTTTTAAAGCTGAAAAGCTGCGTTCGGCCGATGTACTTGTTGGAGCTATGGTGTAAATCAGCTTACATAAATTAGAAAATCCCACAAATGTATTTTCTAAATCTTTATCGATTAAAAATTGTAAAAGTTCTTTTAAATTGGTACAATTTTGTACGTCGGAGTCACGATACATTACCGTTAGCTCAGACTTTAATGTTGGAAAATCGAATAATTCTGGGTACGTTTCTTTTAAATTTTCAAAATATTCCAGCGGAAATATCTTTGAAAATTCTTTGAAGCGATCGCACTGCATCAAACCAAAAAATTTAAATTTATTTAAACCTTCAAATCGTGTTTTAATTTCTGATATAACATTGGTGAATATTTCACAATAAATACTTTTATATATTGATCTTCGATACTTAAATTGTTACCGCGCCGTCCAGGTATGTTATCTGTTCCAACATTTTCTAAAATAAATTTCCAAAATTCAGTAAACTGGTTTTTACATGTTTCTAAATGCTCAACAAAACTATTTGTTTTTGAAATGCAGTATGTAATATCATGGGATTTAGTTTGATAAATATTATACAGAATATCAGTTTCCGGAAAAATTTTATTAAATAAATTGAGTAAAATTAAAAAATTCCCATTGGAAAATAAGGATAAAAATCCACGAGCAGAATTTTTTGTATTTCCGTCCCACATATTATTTTCGTCATATAAAATTAATGAAAATAACTCAATTAATTGGTTTTTATGTTCTAAAATAACGGACACACGTGTCCCATTATACTTCCATCTAGTAGGAGCGACTTTTGGCAATCGTTTTGCAACGAGTTTATCGAGAGCTGCCATTCGTTTTGAAGAATGACTAAAAAAACTAACCATCGCCGATAAGTCTCCGAAGAAAGATTGGCACGCTTTAATTTTTTTACATGAATGTGTGAGAATAATATTCGATTTATGTGCAAAACAATAAATAAAAATAGTGTTCGGAATTGATTGTCTAACTTTTGCTTGTGAACCATTGATTTCACTTGCCATTACAGAAGCACCGTCATAGCTTTGGCTGACTATTTTCGAATTTAATTTGTTAATATTTATAAAATTTAAAACATATTCAGCTAAATCGGAAGCTGTACGGGCATCAGAAACGTCAACAAATGAAATGAACCGCTCAAAAATATTGCCATTTTTATCGATAAACCTTAAAACCGTACAAAGTTGTGACTTGGTCACAACATCGGTAGACTCATCCAAGATTAGGGATACGTAACTGGTTTTTTCAACTTCCATAAAAATATATTTCTTTATAACTGTTGACACTGACGATATCAAGGCATTTTGGGTGTCGGGTGATATCCCTTTAAATATCGTAGCACTGTCTAAATGTGATTTTAGAGAAGTGTTGTGCTCGCTTAATAAATTGATTAGCTCAATGTAGTTTCCCTTATTCAAAGAAGTTTCCGTCTCACTGTGTCCTCGGAATGCCAGTTTCTGCATGCCTAAAAAACAAACCACGTCTATTAAATTTTTTAAAAGTTCTCTATTTTGTTTAACTTTAGCATTGTGTTTACGTGATGCATCTAGAAAATTTTCTATTCGACTTTGGCTCCCAAATTTTTTAAATTCTAGAATAGAACAAAGATGGGAATTCGATTGTGTTCCGTGTCGCTTAATGGCCTTGCTTAAATTATTTAAGTCCGAAAATCCTTGCCTATTCCATACAGTATATTCTTTGTTGAATAACAAACACGGCCAGCAATAAAGTTTGGACGTTGCAACGCAACCAGTTAGCCATTCTGTTGTTTTATAAAACTCTGGTGAGAAATATCGTTTACAATTTTTAATTTGAGTTACTATATTTAATTTTGGTGTCGGTTTTCCATTATGTATAAGTTTGAGCTTTTCTTCAAATGACCTCGAAGCAAAAGGTCTTTCAAATAAACTATCAATTACACATGAACATACAACTTCCGATTGCATTATGGTAAAAGGTAAAACCCGGCAGATATCCAATAAATGGCAAAGATCACACGAATTTACAAAAATGTATACTTCTTTAACCAAGACCCTCAATTCAAAAACAGTTAAATAAAATATTATGACAAATATTTCTTTCAATTTTAAATTACGAACAAATGGCTTGCAAAATTTTTAATAAACTTTACATTTAAATATGGTTTGGTTCAAATAGCCAAAACCCACTATAAAAAATCACAACTAATTTCACACGATTTAAATGAATTATTTAATAACTATTCTAAATGTTATGTACAACTTACAGCAAAACGAGACAGATTATTGGTAGTTATAGATTGAAAGAAAATAATTTATATCGCTCAAAATTCAAAACCAAAGTAAATCCATCGGTGAATCCCAATCGCCGTATAAAAAACTACATAAAATAAATCTTTATATTTCATATTCAAAATACATAAACATAACGTAAAAATCACTAACACACTGACGCAAGTATATATACATTTTTTTTAAAGTAATCTGTCATAAACGAGTAGCGCTGCTTAAGTGCTTACATATACATATTTGTGTTGGCTTTGACTAAATTCATAATGAAATATGAAACACAAAATTAATAATGCTTCCCTATAATAATTTTTGTTTTTCTTCCTCATCCCTTCACATAAAATATAACAGATACGTTCTATATATTTTGTGAAATACATATTATTCAATTCAATGTTGTAGAAAAATAATTAATGAATTATATTTCGGGAAACAATTTCACAATTTCGCAAAAGCGTTTCTAAAGTTAAATTTAATGTAAAATTTAATTTATTTAGTTAAAACACTGAAAACAAGATTCCAATAGGGTGTGTAACGAAAGCCCGGTTTTCAAAATCCCGGTTTGTCAAAATCCCGGTTTTTTTGTTAATCTTGATTTTCAAAATCCCGGTTTTCAAAACCCCGGTTTTCAAAATCCCGATTCTGCATAAATAAAAATCCCGGTTTTCAGAAAATCCCGATTTTTATTTTACTTTATAAAATTTTCCTTCACCAAAAAGCGCGGCTCGAATTAAAAAAAATACGTCTTTCAAATTTCAAAACCAAGATTTTAAAAACCGGGATTTTGAAAACCGGGATTTTGAAAACCGGGATTTTGGAAACCAAGATGTTGAAAACCGGGATTTTGAATCCGGGATTTTAAATCCGGGATTTTGAAAACCGGGATATCCTACCCAATCCATTCCAATATTATGCAACACCTACAGATATTTCTGACGATTCACTATGTTTGACAATTAAGGAAAAAGGTCTATAAGACCTATATATTGGAATCTTGTTTTCAGTGTTTTAACTAAATAAATTAAATTTTACATTAAATTTAACTTTAGAAACGCTTTTGCGAAATTGTGAAATTGTTTCCCGAAATATAATTCATTAATTATTTTTCTACAACATTAATTTTTAGTTCGGACCACCTACGGATCGCCGATCTTACTTGTCAAATTTTTTTAAGGAAAAAGCTCAATATAACTTTTCCTCCATTTCGTTTTTTCTAATACTTTGTGTTAGGGAACCATCAACTTTATGTTGAACGTAAAGTGATCGAAAAAAAATCAGAAAACAGAAGATAATACAGATGAAAGGAATTTCCTTCAGTGTATATTTCATAGAGAAATAATCAAATTTTATTTTAGTTCCGTTAAGAAATTTTATTTTATTTTACGCTTTAGTTTAAAAGGAATATTTATGTATGGATGTATTTTTTACTTTTTTTTAAAGGGAAATATTATTTATTATTCTCATTCTATTTTTATTCTTCAAAAAAAATTGTATATCCGAATCTCTCGCTCATCACACCATTGCAATTACGTTACGCCGATCTCGAACACATCTCCCACAAAAGAAAACAATGACCTATACTCTCCCCAAAGCACATGGTCCATATCACCTCACTTCTTTGCACCAATCATTAGCTCGTATAAATCATAGCACAAATCAGAGCTTAACATTTCGTAATTATACGCTCAGTTGATAACAATAGCCGTTCTTTTTTTTTCTTCTCAACTTACACAATTAAGAAGCCGAAACCAATTCACAATTAATGACAGTAAGTGAGGAGAAATAAAGCAATAATGATGAGGGGTAGCATATATCAAGAGGGGTTCAGAATTGTTCAACAAATAATATCAAAAGTATGATGCACCGACCAATTCATAAACAAGCATACAAGAAGTTATTGATCAACCGAATAGATTTTTGGAATAACAGTGTTGATTCGAGCCAATCCTATAGAGCAATAGTTGACTGCACTGAAACATTTGTTCAGAAATCCAAGAATCCTGTACATAACCAGTTAACATTTTCACACTATTAAAATACGACAACTTTTAAAATTCTAGTATCCATAAAAGAATTTGGTTTAATTACATTTGTTTCGGAAGCTTACGGTGTAGCAATCAGCGATCGCGAAATAATCGTAAAATCGGGGTTTTTAACTTGAACCGGGTTTTTTAACTTGTTTTTTAATTTTAAAGCTAATGACTATATCTTAGCCGATAAGGGGTTTGATATTTCCGATGTTTTAGAAGAGTTAAAGGTTGGCTTAAACGGCGCAGTGGTTAAAGCTACGGCGGTTGGATCGTGAGGTACCGGGTTCTCGAATCCCTATAGGGGCGGGATGCAAAAGGGATTTTTCATCATCTGATTACGATCGGTGATGACGATGAACACATCTATGACCCCCTGTTGAGAGTGCGGAATCCATGGACCTTTCATGTCAGTACTATAGTAGTTTAAACGAAAGCGGGTCTATAGCCGTACGTCCTCGAGTTGGCTGGCAACGGCGTAAGGTAGGACGTTAAAAGGGAACTGCGAAAGAGTTGGGAGTGCCTCGAGCCTCAGAAAAAGATTGCAGAGATAGAGACAAAAAAAAAAAAAAAGGTTTGCTTAAATATACCACATTTTCTACGCAATAAAAATTAGTTGTCAGAAGAGGAAATTATGGAAACCAGGTGCATTGCCAACCGACGAATTCTTGGTGGAAGAGTAATAGGGCGTGCAAAAATCAACAGAATAATTTCCGATACCATTCCCATTATAAGTGGCAGCACGCAAACAAATTTATTTTTATCCGTTTCATATTGTAATTTTCAAAAACCACTAAAATCTTTTTGTTTTAGAAATTAAATATTTTTTTTATTATTAATTCAAAAACAAAAAATTAATGAAAAACAAATAAATTTTATATACAAAAATAAAATATAAATAAGTGCATCTGCATACGCAGCATGCATGTACACATCACAAAAATAAAATAAAAATAATTTAATTTCATATTTAAATATAAGGCCACATATTCTTTATGTGTTATAACAAATTGAAGATGTTAGGCACTCTATTTTTTTTTTTCAACACTTTTGTAAAACAACAACAAAAATGTTGGTATTTATTCCCGATCCATTCCCGATATTTATCTTGAAATTAGGGACTAAAAGGAAGTTGTTTTTTCGAACTAAAATAGAAAAATATTTTATTTATTAAACTTAGAATGTAGTGTCTTTTATACACAAATGCCACTTATCTAATTATAATGGCATTATCAGCTGAAAAGGCTACACCTGTCATAAGTAGTTCTGAAAAAGTTAATAAACTGTCACATAATATACAGGAACTAATCCAGGAAAAACGGAAAATTCGCCGGCTATGGCAGCAAACAAAATCACCGTTATTGAAATGGAAATTAAATCGAGCATCGAAAAGAAAGTTAAGAATATAATTAAAAATTGCATAAACCCGAAAAAGGCACCAGGTTATGATCTCATTACTGGAAAAATGATAAGGGAATTGCCAGACAAATGCATAAAACTAATAACATTCATATACAACGCGATTATGCGAACCAGTTATATTCCTCAAAAATGGAAAATATCTTTGATCACAATGATACATAAGCCTGGAAAAAATGAAACGCAGATCTCATCATATCGTCCAATAAGCATGCTGCCCACAATATCAAAGCTATTTGAAAAAATTTTACTAACAAAATTAAAACCAATATTAGAAGAACGGCACGTTATACCAGACCATCAATTTGGGTTCCGAAGCCAACATGATACCACAGAGCAAATTTATTTATTTATTTATTTATTTAGCTTGAAGCTATTTAGTTTTCAATATTTGCTTTACATATAATTATAATAAATTTAACAATTAATATTTAACTAAGAAAATTTAATCTACATTTTTTTTTATAAATTTGACTAACAACCTCTTAAATAAATTTATATTAGGTCAAACTTTAACATCACTTGGAATTTTATTAAATAAATCAATTCCCTTATAAAACAAAGAATTTTGATTTTCAGTTCTCTTAAAAAATGGTAACAAAAATTGATCTCTATTTCTAAAATTATAATCAGTTTTATCTTTCACATAAGAAATAAAATTTGTTAAATAACTAGGAACCAAATTGTTTTTAACTCTATAAATAATTATTAATACATTGTATACTATTCTTTGATTTACACTCATAAAACATAATGTTTCCAACATATTTCGAATACTTGTTGTTTTTGGGACGTTTAGCAGGACTCGCATCGCTTTAATTTGAAGTTTTTGGAGGTACTCCTTATCTTCTCTACTGCATGTAAATAGCACTGATGGACAATACTCAAAATTCACAGGATTGTAAACGCAATCAAAATCATCTTCGAGGAAAAGAAATATTGTTCTGCTGCTTTCTTGGATATAGCACAAGCATTTGATAAAGTTAGGGGCGATGGGCTAATATACAAAATTAAAGAGCTTCTACTGAAGAAATTTCACTCAATTTTGGGAAACTACCTTATTCAAAGGCAATAATGGTCAAACAAAATGGCGCAACTACTTGCTTAAATGATATTAATGCAGGTGTCCCGCAAGGCAGCGTTCTAGGGCCAATATTATACTTGTTGTACACAGCCGATTTACCTGTAGCCAACAAAGTAACAATATCAACATTTGCCGATGATTCGGCCATCCTGGTGTCACATAATAATCCCGAAATTGCCTCAAAGGAGTTACAGAATCATTTAAACAAAATCGCGGACTGCGAATAAAAGTGAACGAAAACAAATCAATTCACATCACATTCACGATAAACAAACGCACCTGCCCACCAGTGAAATTAAACAATAAAAATATTCCTCAACAAACGAAGGTCAAATACATAGGTTTGCAGCTGGATAGAAGGTTAACGTGGAAAAACCATATTGAAACTAAGCGCAACCAAATAAAAATGACATTTTCCAAAATGTATTGGCTGATGGGAAGGAAATTTCAGTTGTCATTAGCCAATAAAGTTTTACTGTACAAAGCGATAATCAAACCCATATGGACATATGGTATTCAGTTATGGGGGTCCACCAGCGCTTCCAACAGACAGCTCCTACAACGAACTCAAGCGAAAATACTTCGAAGTATTACTAATGATCCGTGGTACATTCGAAATAGTAATATACATGACGACCTTGGGATTAAAACCATTAAAGAAACAATTAAAGAATTCAGTTCTAAATACTATTTAAAACTAGAAGCGCATCCCAACGAATTGGTCAGGGATATATTAAAACAGCCACGATTTAGGCGATGTAAAAGAACAGATCCACTCGGACTGATGAACCTGTAAACCTGTAAATTTACTAGATGTTGATTATATACATATGTATGTATAAGTATAATCTAAATTAATTAAATTGTGAGCACTAACAATAAGTATTAACATTGGTTAAGACTTAAAATATGTAATAATTTTAGCTTAAGATTTGATTACTTCTTGTTAGTTTCTTATGTAGAAAGATTCAAGAATAAAGCCATTGGCAGCATTTAAAAAAAAAATCAAATTATAATAGAGTCCAAGGGTGTTTTACCAGTAGGAGCATTGTATGAGTACCAGTAGGTGGATTGTATAAGTTTCACTATACATGTACAAAATGTTAAATGTTTCTTCAGCGCTCTCTAATCTTAAATTTAATAACTGTAATCATAATTATGATACCCGATTTGCTAATAGCATATCATGTGAATCTATCAGTAACGAATTTCGGCTGATATGCTTTAAATTTGACAGAGAAATGTTGTTCACCTGTCTTAGAAAAGTTCGCTTTATACAAGTACATATATAATTGAAAAAAATTAAATTAATACGCAAATGCAAAAATTATCCCATAAATATGATTCATTAAGAAGGTTGTTTTATCTGTCCCACAAGCAAATAATATGACTGCTTTTAATTTATAACATTAAACGTTATAGTTATAATTTACAAAATAAAACTTAAAATGGACCATGAATTAAACAAAAATGTCATAAAATTGTTCACACGTTTTTTTTTCGAATACGGTAGTATTAATATGTATGTTAACACGTTGTAGTCGGGCGTTTTTTGTTGCATTTTGTGATAAGCACAATTTATCATTAATATTTTGATCTCGCACTTCGAATATTTCATCTATTGTTATGTGAATGTGTATTCCAATGAATCGTAGAACAGTAGTATTATAGACTAAAACAATAAGAGTTCTTAATGCGAACAAAACATACTCCCAAAGCTGATACATATAGAGAAACAAGTAGCTCTAACGCAAAACGTACACATTTTTCTCATTCGTTTATTTTACGATCGGACTTTGTTTTTGCTTTTGGTATACAAAATACGTACAAGCACAGCTAAGTAAATCAGATGACTTATCTAAAGCACTGTTTGCGGTTTTTCAAAATTGGCTGATAAACGCGCCAATTTGATGTGATACAAATATTAACTTCAACCTGGAACCCATAATGACGAGACGTCTATAAATGAGCAGCTAAACAAATTGTGACCACTTTTATTTATTTGTTTGTTGTTTATAAGTAGTACTAAACATGTTTTATATAACCACAGAACATGCGTTTTCAGAAAATTGATGTTAAAGTTTTGAAATTAGTGTATTTTGCAAAAAAAAATGAAAGCCATTTTTTTTATTACGTGTTTCTCAATTTAGTTTAAATTAATTTTTTTTAATTTTAAGGATAAAGCTTATTATTAGCTATCGAATAGCATCAATAACTCAATTTGGCCAAAAATGTAGTTATGTAAAACATGCTTAACACGGCAGTATATTCCGTTGATTTATATAACTTATTAATTACAACTTATTGCATGAAGTAACACTAGTAGTTGACAATTTTCTCTTCAGCACAGTAATGCTTCCGTACAAAAGAAGAGGCATTTCCACAAAATTATTGAAAAATCTTTAATATAATTTGTGGTATAGGCCAGGGCAAGGGTTCGATTTAAACTTGCGATGGTTTAAATTGAAACAGAAAATATTCACGATCTAGAAAGACCAAAAATTTGTGGCAGGGTCCAAGGAAACCGATTGGGATAAGTTTATAGGTGATTTTATCAATATGTTGTTTAACCAAAACAGAGACCAAATGCGTAGAAAAATAAGTGACTAAATCACTATCACTACCACTTTAAAATAATTTTAAATTTAAATGTTTTACCGCTTTGTTTTTAATTTGTCCATGATGCACAAATAATAATTATGAGGATAAATTTACATGCACAACTAATTTTGTTAAAAACTAAATTAACTGTAATTTTTCCTAGAATTAAAATTTTAAACATTTTTTGATCGGAATGTAAAGCAGAATACATAAGGCGATAATGATTCGCTAAATTTAAGGCCGAATAAAAAATTAAAAATTGCCGTAACCCAAATTTATATTTTGCTTTAGTCAGACTTTATTATTTTATTTGATAAAGTTGTTTGAGAGAATAATAAATAATAATTGTTCCTGAAGTATAAGTAAATTCTGAGGAAGATCATAGTGTTTCTAGTGAAGGTGGTCTATCAAAACCTACTTTAGAAATAATGGAAGCTACTTAAGCAACCTTTTGACACAATTGTCAAATCACTCAGTGGGGGAGGTTTAGACGTAATAAAAAATTATTTAAAAAATTTAATTATGCTGATGTTAACAAAACTTCTTGTCACGCAAAAGTAAAGAAATTGCTTTATCGTGCCCGAATGCAATTTTCGCCTTAATGTTATATTTATTTGTGCTTAAATAAATTAAAATTATAAATAAATTAAACAACAAACTTAAATAAAATATTTTATTAAAAAAAAAATATTAATATTTATATACTTTATAACACTTTAATGAGTTTTCAATATTTCCTATATAAAATTTCTTGTTACGACGTCATGCACTTTGCTCTTCACAAATAGTAAAAAAAATTGTCAGTTGGTGCTTTAAGCTTTCCGACATCAAACTTCACCATATTTAGAAGGGGATCCCAAATCATTTTTAATAAACTGACTTTCGCATCGCAAACATTTAATTTTTCGGATTATTTTACAAGATTATTTTCCTATATGAAATATCGCATGGGAACTTCAAGCGGAACATCACAATTAAAAAAAAATTCAGAAATATCTGATGAAGATGGTGACTCTTGTTCTACAGCTTCAGAACTCAAAGGTTTTACATCCTTTCGGATATCACTTGTTAAATGCAGCAAACATGAATCAATATCCTGTTCACAATTTGAAATGCAGGAATGTACAATTTGAACTACTGTTAGCGCCGTTTGTGTTCATCGAAATTACAGTGGCCATCTTCTCAATATTAATATTCACAATTATTCGCACAATATTAACGTAATAATTAATAATTAAAAAAAACATAATATAACACATAATAATACATACGAACTAATAAATGAACTATCAATAAATTCGCTCAGCCTGTAACGAACGCCAATTGGCATTCATTACTTTTTAGGCATCTCAACTCAAGCGAAGCGCTAGAGCGAGAAAGATGCCTTATATTCCGGCTATTGATGTCTGTTAACAAGTATTAAGTCGAAAAGTACTTATCCGATTTTCATGAAACAAAAACAGACTTATAGACCTTGATCAGATAAGAAAAAAGTGGTATGGCTAAGATCTTTAGATCGCCGGACTCCAAAGTTATAGACGCGTAAAGATTTCCTTTGTAATACATTCACGTAAAAAACAAAAACAATAAAAGTACATAATAGAATACATACTACCTATGTTCAAAAATTTTTTTTGCCCTTGAATGAATGAAAATGATTTTGTTTGAATGGCTATAAATTAGTATGCATGCAAGTAAAATTATTATTGTTGGCTTTATTGTAGGATTGGTGCCTAACGGTATATGTAGATATTATATAGACGGCATTGTTGAGATGCCGGTAATGCGATTACATCCTGTAATGGGTTTCCTACTTTTTTTCTATATTTAACAAGAAAATTAAGTTAACAAACTCTGTTACCAAATTAATTCAATTCACAATTTTCAATACCATTTATCGTTTAATTATTTTCCATAGTCATCTTGTAGGCGCTCAAATAATCATATAAATGTCGGCTTGAGCGAATACAAGCGTAACCCAATAAAAATAAATAAATTGTACTACTTGAGATTGCTGACATAGGCATATCAAAACAATAACATATATGTAAGTAGTGAATATTTACGTTAATGAAAATGTAGGTAATAAGAAAATTTTTAAGGCCAATAATTCCAATCAGCAATTTTTGTCAAGTATGAAAAAATAAATTTGGGGCTGAATCTTAATATTTTTAAATTAGGTTAAAAATTATTAAAACAAATTTTGATTAAGTGGAAATAATGTAGAATAGTGGGGGAAAATTCAGTAATTTTACGCCACTAAATTTGGTATAAAAAGATGCCAAAAATCACTGAATGAGATAGTCGGTATATAGTCGGTGGATAGAGTAGATAACAGTGAGTAGACTGTAAACATTATTGAGAAAAGAGTTAAGTGGGTTGTATACTAGACAGTACACCGCGAGTAAACAAAAAAGTATATCAGAAATATAGTTCAGAGTCAAAGAAGAAAAATCACATCAATTGTTGTTAATCATCAAACGGAAAAAAAGAAACAACAATTATGATAAGTATATCCACAAAATAATCGCAACCTACTAAACATCCGTGAGGATCCCAATTGGTGAGGTGGTTAGCCAGCTGTCCCATTAGAGACAGGAGAAAGTAAGCGCTTCGTCGTCTCTTCTGCTGGCAACTCGCCACCAATTTATAAATTCTTACTCAACACTAAATTTTTTCTGTTTCAATTTAATTTTTTAGTTGCAATTTTACTACCACCGAGTAAACATTTAAAATAATTTACTTATTACTTGTGTGAAAAGTTGAATCAGCAGTTTTAAATTTTTTTTTTTTTATTTTTAAAAAAAATTTTGTGATGTGAAAAGTAAGTGAAATCGTGATGTTCAATTCTCCGCCTCAAGTAAAAAAGGCTGGGTTAAATCAGCAGACAGAGATGTCCGCAAGCGATTTGCCACCGAACGTCACGACCTCAATTATTAATAAAATTGGAAATGTGCAGCATAGTCCAAAGCGACAACAAATTTTAAATGCTCAAAAAATTGCTTTACCAGGCAATTTAAATCAAAATGAACTTGAAATTAATTTAAATAACTTTGGTGTGTTGAACCATAAAGAAAATAAAAGTGCATCGTCGACAAATATTGACGATAATATAAACAATGGAAGTGCATTGACAACAAATGAAAAAAAAATGAACAGTGATGTAGGTCAGTGTTTAGTGCAAACGGGAATTGACCGGTATATTACTGTCCGATCAAAGCGAAGGAGAAGCCCTAGATCAGCGGCCAGTACAAGCGCGAACAAATTCACTAAGTTAGCTTCCGTTGAATTAACACATGGCAATAGGTATTCTTGCTTGGTTGTTGAAGATCCGCCGCCTGAAAAAACTCCAAAAATTGAGAAGCCGCCACCAATCTATTTGAGGGAAGAATCAAATAGAGAACTTGCAAAAACCATCGAGTTTATTACGGAAGGTGCATTTTATATTTCCGTTATCAAAAGAGGAGATATAAAAGAAACAAAAATTCAACCGCTCAATATTGATGCTTACAGAGCGTTAATCAAGCATTTTGATCAAGTTGGTAAACATTACTACACGTACCAACTAAAGAGTCAAAAAGGATTAGTTGTAGTATTGAAAGGAATAGAGAGCTACGTAGATGCAAACGAAATTCAAGCTGCTCTCGCTGAGAAAGGTTTCCAATGTAAATCTATTACCAATATTATTAATCGGGAGAAGGCGCCGCAGCCATTGTTCCGCCTGGAATTAGAACCAGATAATAAAAAGGTCAAAGGCAAACATGCAATATATGACCTAAAATATCTACTGCATAGAAGGGTTACCATCGAAGAACCCAGGAAAAGAAATGGGCCGGTACAGTGTGTTAAGTGCCAAGAATATGGACACACTAGAGCATATTGCACTTTGAACGATGTTTGTGTTATATGTGGTGAACTCCATAACGCAAAGATTTGCAATAAAGCCAAAACAGAAGCATCAGTGAGAAAATGCAGCAACTGCAATGGAAATCACACAGCTAATTATAGAGGGTGCCCAATTTATCTTGAATTGAAAAGAAGAATCAATCCAAAGCAGCGAGCTGAACAACGAATGCTTAATCTCCATTCTTCAGCTAAAAAACAAGCACGCCCAGAAATTGTAAATCCAAACGCTCAAAATGGAAATCAGTACGCAACTGTCAACGGTAGTGTGCACCAAGGGGTTTCATACGCAAGTGTTCTTAAAGGTACGGCCCCTAAAGTGCAAGCAAGTGAAGAGGGAAACATCTCAAAAGCTCTAAACAAATTGACTAATATGATGCAAAGCCTCATGGCGATGATGGAGAGAACCATGGATCTAATGATGCAGAATATGAACACGCTGATGCAGATAGTCGTAAAAAGTCAAAAATGACCATCATCAAAATAGCTATATGGAATGCAAACGGCCTAGCACAACTTAAAGCGGAGGTTCAAGCATTCCTCACTGAGCACAATATTGACATAATGTTAATATCCGAAACACGCTTCACCAAAAATAGCTATTTCAAAATTAATGGGTACTCTATTTATGACACCAAGCACCCAGATGGGAAAGCACATGGAGGCACAGCTGTATTGATTAAAAGAAGATTAAAGCACTATGAGCTGACGAAATATGAGAAAGAACATATACAATCAACGAGCATCTGTCTTCAGGAGTGGTCTGGAAACTGTGTCATATCGGCAGTGTACTGTCCTCCAAAACATGCTATAAAAAAACTCCAGTTCTTGGATTATTTTAGCCAGCTGGGTAATAAATTTCTTGCGGGAGGTGATTACAACGCCAAACATACTCATTGGGGCTCCAGATTAACATCGCCGAAAGGCAAACAACTTTATCAAGCTATAGAGGAACAGTCCCTGGATTATTTATCTGCCGGTAATCCAACTTACTGGCCAACGGATAAAAAGAAAATTCCTGATTTAATCGACTTTTGTGTAACTAAGGGCATTCCACGTACATATGCTAAGGCCACCGATTGTTATGATCTGTCTTCTGATCACTCACCGGTAATAGTAACAGTGAGTACCGATGTCTTAAGGAACGAAACACCCAACCGTCTTACAAACAAGCAAACTAATTGGGATCAATATAGGAGGCTAGTCGAACAAAATTGCCTACTTAATATTCCTCTGACCACACCAGCTGATATTGATGCGGCGGCTGAAAATTTAAAAGACATCATGGCATTATCAGCTGAAAGGGCTACACCTGTCATAAGTAGTTCCGAAAAAGTTAATAAGCTGTCTCATAATATACAGGAACTAATCCAGGAAAAACGGAAAATTCGCCGGCTATGGCAGCAAACAAAATCACCGTTATTGAAATGGAAATTAAATCGAGCTATCAAGGCCTTAAGATTTGCTTTGCGGGAAGAAGAAAACCAGAGCGTCCAGAACTATTTAAGTGATCTCTCGGCAACCGAGAGGACAGATTACTCTTTGTGGAAGGCAACAAAAAAATTAAAAAGGCCAACAAATTCGAATCCACCGATTAGACTACCAACTGGAAATTGGGCGAGAAGTGATGAAGAAAAAGCCAATGCTTTTGCTGATCATCTAACAACAGTATTCACACCACACGAAGAAGATAATAATTTCGTGCTACCCCAGCAAATGGATGATGGTTTATCCTACAAACCTATAAAGTATAATTGGAAGAAAGTTAAGAATACAATTAAAAATTGCATAAGCCCGAAAAAGGCACCAGGACATGATCTCATTACTGGAAAAATGATAAGAGAATTGCCAGACAAATGCATAAAACTAATAACATTCATATTCAACGCGATCATGCGAACCAGTTATATTCCTCAAAAATGGAAAATATCTTTGATCACAATGATACATAAGCCTGGAAAAAATGAAACGCAGATCTCATCATATCGCCCAATAAGCATGCTACCCACAATATCAAAGCTATTTGAAAAAATGTTACTAACAAAATTGAAACCAATATTGGAAGAACGGCGCGTTATACCAGACCATCAATTTGGGTTCCGAAACCAACATGGTACCACAGAGCAAATTCACAGAATTGTAAACGCAATCAAAATCACCTTCGAGGAAAAGAAATATTGTTCTGCTGCTTTCTTGGATATAGCACAAGCATTTGATAAAGTTTGGCACGATGGGCTAATATACAAAATTAAAGAGCTTCTACCGAAGAAATTTCACTCAATTTTGGGAAACTACCTTATTCAAAGGCAATACATGGTCAAACAAAATGGCGCAACTACTTGCTTAAATGATATTAATGCAGGTGTCCCGCAAGGCAGCGTTCTAGGGCCAATATTATACTTGTTGTACACAGCCGATTTACCTGTAACCAACAAAGCAACAATATCAACATTTGCCGATGATTCGGCCATCCTGGTGTCACACAATAATCCCGAAATTGCCTCAAAGGAGTTACAGAATCATTTAAACAAAATCGCGGACTGGCTAAAGACATGGCGAATAAAAGTGAACTAAAACAAATCAACTCACATCACATTCACGCTGAACAAACGCACCTGCCCACCAGTGAAATTAAACAATAAAAATATTCCTCAACAAACGAAGGTCAAATACTTAGGTTTGCACCTGGATAGAAGGTTAACGTGGAAAACCCATATTGAAACTAAGCGCAACCAAATAAAACTGACATTTGCCAAAATGTATTGGCTAATGGGAAGGAAATCTCAGTTGTCATTAGCCAATAAAGTTTTACTGTACAAAGCGATAATCAAACCCATATGGACATATGGTATTCAGTTATGGGGATCCACCAGCGCTTCAAACAGAGAGCTCCTGCAACGAACACAAGCGAAAATACTTCGAAGTATTACTAATGCTCCGTGGTACATTCGAAATAGTAATATACATGATGACCTTGGGATTAAAACCATTAAAGAAACAATTAAAGAATTCAGCTCTAAATATTATTCAAAACTAGAAGCGCATCCCAACGAATTGGCCAGGGATATATTAAAACAGCCACAAAAGAACAGATCCACTCGGACTGATGAACCTGTGAACCTGTAAATTTATTAAATGTTGATGTTATACATAAGTATGTATGTATAAGTATAATCTAAATTAATTAAATTGTGAGCACCAACAATAAGTATTAACATTGGTTAAGACTTAAAATATGTAATAATTTTAGCTTAAGATTTGATTACTTCTTGTTAGTTTCTTATGTAGAAAGATTCAAGAATAAAGCCATTGGCAGCATTTAAAAAAAAAAAAAAAAAAAAATTTAATTTTTAATTATTTATTCTTCTAATGGCTCAGAGCTAAGCTCGCCACATTTGACTATGATCAAACCCACTTCTTGCCGCCCCGGTGCGGCACAGTGGTTAGCATGCTTGCTTTAAGATCCGGAGGTCCCGGGTTCGATTCCCGGCGGGTGATGAAAAAATCACGGCTGGTTTAATGTTGGATCAATGAATTAATCACTCATTATCCGTTAAAAAAAAAATAAATGATTACGAAACTTCAATAAGAAGCAAAAAAAGAAGAAAAAAAAACTCACTTCTACATGAAGGATCCCATCTACATATGTGCCCAAAAATCTCTTATCGTTTAAACAATACTTTCGATCAGTCAACTCAAAAATAAAAACACAAAAAAATCTATCATTTTTTCCTTTATTTTCAATTCTCTCGTGTATTTTTTAGGTTAGAAAACAATTAAAAAATTAAAATTGCAAAAAAAAATCGGAACAATTAACCTCACGTTGAAATTTTTATTGCAACGGGTACAAAACCCAACAATACAACAAACTATCAACTTTTTAAAATTAAATTAAAGCAAAAACAGGAGAAAATTGATAAAAATTAAGGAGGGAATAAAAAACACGACTTCACATACTGAATATTCTATTACTTTTCGAGAACACAAAATCGGCTAAGATACATAGAAATAAAGTTTTGCTCGATAAGGGGCCCCTTCATTTCTCGCACTTAAGGCTTCTCTCTAATTCCCCCTTTCGTGTCGCCGTTTCCCCTTAACTGTAGCCAAAAATTTCAAACAGTAGGCGAATTATGATACAAAGTTACATTTTTCATTTCAAAAATTTTAAACAGACACGTCACTAAAGAAGTTTCACTTCAATAATTAAAAATTATAAGCTGTTTGGTAAAATTGGTGATGTTGCGGTGCCGGATCGAAGGACCAGAAATAATTATGGTAAAATTGTTGATGCAATCTGATTTGAAGTAACGTTTGAAGCAAAGTTGAAAATGTTGCGATGAATTTCGGCTAAATAAGTTTACTGGATTCCGTGTAGAACAAACAAATAATTAAATACGGTTTCACTTCACAATTAAATAAAAACGAATATTTTAATGATAAAATACTTCTGGAGAGTATTTTGGTAATTCACTAAATTTTATTTAATATAAATTCTTTTTTTATTGGTTAATATAATTGGAACGACTATCACTTGGAAAAGCTGTTACTCGAATCTAAAAAATTTATACAAAGCAATTCAATTTGGTTTGGGAAAACTTTCCATTACGTTTTACATAAAAAAATCATCTGGGGTCAAATCCCATAACTAACCAAAATTTTAGTACAAAAATTAATAAAATATGGAACGAATACACCTAATATAATATTCTCTAACTTGTTACTAAATTGGAACTGTCAGAAATGAAAGTAAACAAAATTAAATTGGAGGTACGTTAAAATTATTCAATATAATACTAAACTTTAAATTAAATTCCTTATTTTCTATTTTCAGATAACAACTATAAAAAGAAGGAGAAAACAAAGAGGCATCTAATTGATAAATTATTCAGATAAGTATAATTAGTATAAAAATTGTGATGAAATGATTCCTTGTGTTCTTCTCCTTTTTAGGTTATAATAATACTCGAAGTCAAAATTACATAGATTACAGTCTACAAAATAATATGGAAAATTTAATGAATACAATGCAATTGGAATTTAATGTGAGTATGAATTCAAATATTTTGTGTAAAATTAATAATAATTCGAATATAAATTTATGTTTCAGCTACTTTTTATGGATGTTCGGGCGTAGATCAAATTCGCTCGCATAATGTATGCATGCAATTTATTTTCTGGTTTATTTATTTTTTAGGTTTGATATTTGAACACAAGCCGAATAGGAAATATCCGTGTAGTTTTGATTCATTTTATTATTTGAAATCTAGGATCTAGAATGCACCGGTTTTAAGAAAACTACGAATAAACTTAAAATTCTTCCACAAAATAATCTATAAAACTCACGAAATCAAATTTCGAATTGACGATTGTAAAAGTAAAGAAAGCGCCTCTCGAGGACAATAGTTAAAATGATGCACCTGATAAAATGACATTTGTCACAAATACGACGAAAAAAAATTTAGTATTGCGGTAATTAAAAATTGTTTTTATAGTCCAAAATTGGAATTATTTACAATTATTAGCAATCCGGTAAGCAAAAATTGTGTTTACAGATCAAAAATGGAATTATTTACAACAATTTCGAACGTCAAATTATCAGGCAGCTCAGTTTAAAAATATTCCACTAGGTGGAATCCGTGATGCTCCAATCGTCAATAGCTTCGTTGCCAACTCCGATTGTCCAAAATTTTCAAAATCCCGAATTTCGATAACCTCATCTCTGAAAAATCTTAAAACTCAGAAATATACATACTTAATTCAACATCAAGCGAAACTGGAGTATATCGAAAATTTTAAATAATTTCGAAAAATAATAAACAGCAAACCAATCTCACATAGCTTAAAAACTCCATAAAAAAATATATCGCCAATTCTGAAACATCACGTAATTACAGCCATTTGCAAATTTACGGCAGATTAATATCGAAAAGCTGGCACAGTCTTGAATAAGCTCAAATTATTTTAGAATCCTAGAATAATCTTGATATTCTCAAAAAAATTCGAGTAGAATAATCGTGAAAAGTTACAATGCTAATTCCAAAGCAAATAAAAGCAAAAAAAAAATAAAAAATATCTTTTTCAATTTAATGCTACGCTTAATTCAATCCAAGCTAAACTCGAATAGTCTCGAAAAGCTTGAATAATCTTGAAAAATCTCACATAACATCTATATTGATATGCAACACTCTTATGGGCAAATACCAGAGCCTTCTAGAGTATAGAGTCATAATCATTATGACGTATTTTTTCGAAGCTTTTTTAGTGGTATAACTTTTCACTAATCTCCATAGGAATCCATAGTAAAAATGGTGTTTTTTAGCTTTAAGTTTTTCAATGAAAAAACTAAAAATGTTACAAAATTTTTATACAAAAGTCTTCTACATATATTTAGCAGCAATATACAAGAAGGGTATATTGGTATTAAGTAAATATTAATTGCAGAAATATTAAAATTAAATTATTTCTAAAATATATTTTTCGAACTTTCATTTTGAAAAATACATCAAAGTTGGCTCTGACGAATTAAAATAATACTTGCTAAATTTATCTTTAGTTTTACTAGTGTACGTTAGATGTCTCAGATTTATACAGAAAAATACGAAAAAGATTGTTAAATCACAAAATTATGACACGTTCTTAAATATTTTGTGAATTTATTTTGCTTTTCCTACAACTTTTGAACTCAAATTTCCCCTAGTGGCAATTTTTGGTACGATTTTTCAAAATGTTTACTGCCCACTGCCATCTATGTATATTGACTTAATGCACACGATTTGTAGTAAGCTTTTCTTTTTAATTTGACCAGAATGCTATTGTTATGAACTTTTTTTTATATTTTGGTTTAAATAAATCAATTATTACAAGAAAATGAAAACGATTTACTTAAACGATATTCATACATGTTAAAATTTAAACATTTATGAAAATATTTCAGAAATCATAATGGAGAATTTGTAACGTTTTCATTTACAAATTTGTCTTTGGGAAAAAAGTGATTTCCCATATGTTTTATGTGTTTTACCATAGACATTTATACTAGATTTCCCATTTCATAATAACTAAAGGGAAAAAACAAAAACTTCTGATAATTCCAATGTATCCTTGTGTTGTGTATTTTATAAGGCAATGATTTTAGAATGCGTTGCAAATATAATACGTATATGCAATACATTGATAACATTTGAATGGAAAATTTTTATTTTTTTTTTTGTGTTTTTAGTCAAATGAGATATCTATTATGAATGTCTATGGTTTTACTATGGAAATTTTGGTTTTTCCGTCGTTTCTAATTCCCTTACAAAAGCTTCGTTTTTTAGATTATGGCTTGTATAATCAAGGTTGCTTTGCAAATACTCGATAATCTAGGAATTCGAAAATCGAAAAATATGAATACTCGATCAATTTTACCAAACAAATTTTATGTCATGTTCTATTGAATAAAAAAAATGAACCAGCATCCGAATTACGGTACTATGGCAAATGAGAATGAAATGATTTAATTACTAGTCAGTTCTCAGACTCACCAAAATTTCGATTCCCGTTTTGTTTCAATTATAGTAACATATAACATGAGTTATTCTTATTTGGTTTACTGTGCTATTTTTTGACAATATGTATTTTGTTGTAAAAATATTGCTTCTATCAAACGTTTTTTCTTTTTTTTTTTTTAATTCATCTTGTTGCGATTTTTGTAGGAGTATGTATACTAAAAATTAATAAATAAAAAATAACAGAATTAATTTATGTATGTATTGCGTTTTTAACAAACCCGAGAATTCTGTTTTCATGTTTTAAATTCTACAATAGTTTTGTTTACAAATTGAATTATATAGTATTTAATTTAGTCTATCAACTGCTGAGGATTTATTAAAAAAGATCATTTTGATATAGCCTCATTTTTACCAATAAATGCAAATTGGGGAAATTTATTACGTTTTATGATTGAGTCTTGGAACAACCTAAAAAACTGTTGTCGTTTGTGATCCCTTTCGGGTCAACCCACTACCGCCGGCCGTACTCGTTTGAGTACGCCACATCATAACGTAAATTCTTCGAATCTAACGCATTTCAAATATTTTTGTTTCTTGATAATTTGTCGTTCGATTAATAGCTCATTGCCTTGAAATCAAAAAAATATTTTCATTTGGCCAACAAAGATGAAATTGGAATTTCAAAAGATCGGATGTTCAAAGTAAGACGCTTATAATTATGCTTAGGGAACAGTTTTGCCAGTAGGTTTTTTTATAAGGATGATTCAATTAACGAATCTCAGCGGTAAGCCAGTGTTGAGCTAAGAGTACAAAAATTGGATCATAAGCAGTTCGCGTGGATATTACTATACGGTTTCGACATTTTTCTTTGAAATTTTTGTTTTATTTATGTTTTTTACTTGTTGTCACCCTGTGACTGCAGTTTAAAAGTTTTTTACAGGTAGTTATTTTTTAGGCGCTAATGGGTTCTCTTTTTGGTAAGTTTGACACACAACACAATAATTTTAGCCTTCTAAATTTAAATTCTGGCCTCTAAAAATTAAAAATTAGAAACTATTTTATACTTTTTGTTATCATGTAAATATGTACAATACTTTTCATATACAAATATTTTATGGTTTTTTTTTTTGGCATTCTTTATGAGTATTAATTTCTCAGTCATCAAACCGGAATCGTGTTTCCTGTGTTTTTGTACCTTTAGGTTGTTTATACGATTTAAACCAGGCGCGGATACAAAGAAGGGGGGGGGGGTGGCGATAGAGGCGATCGCCCCCACCAAACACAATCAATAATTTTTCTCGACGTTAAAAAATAATCGTTTGATTTAGCACTAGCAGGTGAAATACCATAAATAATTGAATAATTTTGTTACGTTCTTATTTCATGGGAAAAATTACGACACCGGACATTTATTTTCCGATGAAGAACCAGTTCTCACTGGAAAGATAATTGGGGAAACAGTCTGAAATTTTCTGAAAGAAAACTTTTTTATTACTTCGAATTGCATAGTAATATGTACTGATGACTGTAGTGTTATGACATCAGTTCAAAAAGGAGTGTTTGCTGTAATACAAAATGAGCTACCACAGGCTGTTCAATGTCATTGCAATAATCAAGCACTTAATATTAGTATTAGCAAATCATCAAATGTACAGTCTATCAGAAATTCTGTTGGAAATTTCGTTCTTAAAAATATTTTCAGTAAGCAGCTCAAGTCTTTATGTGAAACACGGTGGGTGGAGCGACACGATTCTGTAATATTATTTAAATCCTCATTTTCACAAATCATTAATGACTTAATGATAATATCAAAGTGGTAGTTCAGCTTACAGATTAGCTATTCCTCTTCCGTTCAGTAAATTATTGCAAAAAGTTAATTTAGATAAACTTCAGCCAAAATGCATTGTCAGATTGCTTAGCAACTTTAAAAGATCAAAGAAAGAACAGTGAAGCCTTGTTTTCTACCATTTTTAAAGAAGCGAGTAACTTAATGGAAGAATTAGACGTTGACATTGCGTTGCCAAGACTTGCTACAAACCTATTCTAGAGTCTTTTTAAATCTTCTAGAGTCTACTATAGAAAATATTAAAATCAGATCTGGAAACGGCAGTTTCAGTATATTGGATTTAAGATAACAATTCCATCAAATATTATAAATTTTTTTTCAAAAACGCTAGAAACTTCAACTGAATCTGTATTCACCGAGTTTCAATTTTATTTAAAGAAAATAAATATTTCTATTGAAATCTTATTAGGCGAAGTTCAAATATGGCAACAGAAATGGCAACGAGGAAAACGAAATAATGGGATCGTTCCAGCTGGCGCATTACCCTCACTTGCCAACTGTGAAGCAGAAGCTTTGCCTTCCATTCAAAATATTTTAGTTATGTTATCGACGTATCCTGTAAGTGTTGTATGTGCTGAAAGAAGTTCTCGATATTACGGAGATTGAAAATATAGATTCGATCAACCATGACCGAAAATCGATTG
Organism: Tipula helvola; assembly: GCA_963556165.1. NCBI lineage: Eukaryota > Metazoa > Arthropoda > Insecta > Diptera > Tipulidae > Tipula > Tipula helvola. The sequence continues at coordinate 217,005,039 of OY744481.1, read as the reverse complement.
GTAGGACTGGCACTTTTACATATCCACAGCGATATTACAAATGAAATAAAACCTTCCGATATCATCGACCGTTACACCAATAAATCAAATAGGCGAATTGAGTTTTTACTGTAAATGTTTTTACTGTAACTGTACCTATTTTTTTTATAAAGTTACAGAAAACTAATTTTTTTATTCTGTTTATCTTATAATTTATATAGATACTTCTTAAAAAAACTGTTTTGTTAACGGTATAATTTCTATATTAGCCCCTCCCTGCAGCTCCTTCTGGATCCGCGCCTGATTTAAACCCATATGAGTAAATTGTCATCGAACCGGAATTCGTGTGCTGGATCTAAAAATGCATACCTGGATCAAAAAATACGAAGTAGAAATTGAGCTCAGTTCAGAATTTTATATAAGTTTATGAGTTTTTTGCGTCAATAGGCCACGATATTAATTGGAATTTTCAGTTTTCCCAGATTTTGATTCTTTTTCAAAAAAATATAAGTTAACAATTTTTCGGGCCTGCAAATAAAATGTGGAAGATAAGATGAATGGTTTGCAAATAGTTTACGTTCCTTTCTTATTCTAAAATGGCTTGATAGCTAAACTGTTTGCTTCTACCCCAAACCAATCTCGAGTACCTACGTTTAAAAACTTCGAAAAATCGAAAATCCCGATTTACCTGTAATTCGGTAACACATGAAGCAACTCCCTAAAGAAAATTATGATTTAAAACTAAAACAGATGAATTTGTTTTTCGAAAGTTAAAATTGCTAAAAAAAATTAATTTCAATTTTGCTTGCGTCAAAATTTAAATCAGCTGGAGCCGCCACAATAAAATTAGATAAAACAATTCCTTAAGAAATTCTAAGCTTAAACCAAAGCAACCTTGATTATACAAGCCATAATCTAAAAAACGAAGCTTTTATAAGGGAATTAGAAACGAGGAAAAAACCAAAATTTCCATAGTAAAACACATAAAACATATGGGAAATCACTTTTTTTCCTAAGACAAATTTGTAAATGAAAACGTTGCAAATTCTTAATTATGATTTCTGAAATATTTTCATAAACGTTTGAATTTCATTTTCAACATATGTATATAAATCTCGTTTAAGTAAATCGTTTCCATTTTCTTGTAATAATTGATTTATTGAAACCCAAATTTTAAAAAATGTTCATAACAATAGCATTCTGGTCAAATTAGAAAGAAAAGCTTACTACAAATCGTGTGCATTAAGTCAATATACATTACATAGATGGCAGTGATTGCAGTAAAAAAATTTAAAAATCGTACCAAAAATTGCCACCTGGGGAAATTTCAAGTTCAAAAGTTGTAGGAAAAGCAAAGCAAATTCTCAAAATATTAAGAACGTGTCATAATTTTGTGATTTAACAATTTTTTTCGTATTTTTCTGTATAAATCTGAGACATCTAACGTACACTAGTAAAACTAAAGATAAATGTTACAAGTATTATTTTAATTCGTCAGAGCCAACTCTGATGTATTTTTCCAAATGAAAGTTCAAAAAATATATTTTAGAAACAATTTAATTTTAATATTTCTGCAATTATAATTTACTTAATATCAATATACCATTCCAGTATATTGCTGCTAATGATATTATGTAGAACACTTTTGTATACAATTTTTGTAACATGTTTGCTTTTTTCATTGAAAAACTTGACGCTAAAAAACACCATTTTTACTATGGATTCCTATGGAAATCAGTGAAAATGTATACCGCTAAAAAAACTTCTAAAAAATACGTCATAATGATTATGGCTCTATACTCTAGAAGGCTCTGCTTAAACTCATACATATTTGCAATATTAAAATCATACAACTTATAAAATTTATTAAAACTCCTAATACCCATATCAAACCTAAGTTTTCAATTAAGTTTTTGCTGAAGTTGGCTCCATTCTCTAACGGTGTTATGACACTTGCTAGTTGTTCGCATTGATTAATTGATTAGAAAGAAAGTTAAAAAGCCCCAATAATGCACACATTTTAAAATTTTTTAAAAACACTTGTTAAATATTTCGCAAAATTACAAAAGGTTTAAAAAATCACTCGATCGATTTCGGCTTGTTAGGCCATCATCAGGAGTATATACTAAACTGTAAAAATATATATGATGATGGCCTAACAAGCCGAAATCGATCGATTGATTTTTTAAACCTTTTGTAATTTTGCGAAATATTTAACAAGTGTTTTTAAAAAATTTAAAAATGTGTGTATTGGGTTTCTCCAAGTGCCTACGGCAGAAAGTGTAAAAAGTATTAAGTTGGCAGATTTGGCTACCCTCGCCGTAATATATCGTCGTCTGTTGGTAAGAATTAGTTTTAATAATAGCCAGATATGGTTCAATAGTAGTTGTAAAAAGTTGAATTTATTACCAAATTATACAAATATTAAATGTAACACTAAATGTTTGGAGGGAATAAGAGCTATTAATTTAGCCCATAGTAGTTGGAGGAATAGTGAGCTACGTAAAGGGTATACTACCAGGAACAACTTATGCCTCCATCTTAAAGTAGTTCACACTGAGTTAGCGGTTTGATTGCATTCTTTTGAGTTTGACTGGTTGGATAATAAGTTTCGTGCCGAGGTAGCGGAAATTTCACATATTAAATATGTAAAGCAAAAAGCTAAACTGAATGTGTTGCGAGATAAGGCTTATCCACGTAACCATAGAAGTAATAGCGGTATGTCTGGTTACCAATTCCATTCACGTTTTAAGAACTTGTCTACCGTCGGCTTCAGTGGCGTAGAGGTTCAAATGCTGAGCAATGGAGTAAATTTTGCTCCTGTGCCAAATACAATCGGCGTTCAGTCATTTCAGAGTCTCGCTATTGCTGCCGCAACTGCCTTATACGGCCAGTCAACCCAACTGAAATCAATATGTGCGCTACAGATTAAGAAAGGCTTAGGTGACGCTTCCTCCTCTATCTCCTCTCAATCTCCTGTTTCTTCTAATGATAACCTTAAAGTGATTGGTACGATTAAGAAAAAGTTACGTGATCATGACCTGATAGCGTGTAAAGCGGATAAAGGCAATACGATCACTGTTCTCACAAGAGTCGATTACTACAACAAAATTCCTGATTTCATTACAGAAAGCATAGCATTAGAGCTCAATAGAGATCCTACTAGGTCATTTAAAACTTTGGTCAGTATATCAACCACTGCCCAAGGATAGGGGGAAACCCTAACCGACTTGTCGGAGGGTAAATGGGAAATAAAATACCTTTCGTGGACCAAAACTAGCTAGGGGTGGTTCCCTGAATATAATAACCAATATGGGGGACTCTAATGGAGAAAACCTTACGGCGCAGGGAAACGGATACCCAGTGCCGGCGACTTTGAGGGGTGAGCAAGCGGGCTCCCAGTCGTCGTTATCCAATGACCGCAATACTTCAGAGGTGATAAGTTCTGTAAATCCATTTGGAAGAAGTTCCATAGTGCCACGATCACCAGCAAGACTCTATGCAATGCATAAGTCCGAGAAAGTTATTACCCCAAGTGGTACTCCAGTCAGTCGACTGGACAATACATCCGGGGGGGATCCATCCAGGCTGGCCCTATGGATTTTGAGGAGGGCCAAACACTCCATGAAAGAAGTGATGCCAGTGGAAATTTTACAATGCGAGCAGTAAAATTCAGTGAAAGAACTGTTGACCTAGAAAAGGAAAATATGGATCTCTTTGAGAGGCTACAGAAGATGGAGCAATCATTTGCCAAGCTAAGCGAAGAAATTGAGTATCTAAAGCGAGAAAATGAACTTCTAAAAATGAATCGGGATGCTAAAGAACAAAGCGAATTAGAGAGTATTGAACCAAAGAAAGTCAACTATCTCACTGATGAGGATGAATTAGAAAGGGAGACGAACTGGATCCTAAAGAAGAAAAAAAAACATTCCAGGAAGGGTAAGAAAAGAAAAGCTGAATCGTCACCTGAGGTTGAACAACTAAATGTTAGTGGAACTACAAGTACCGAACCGGAAGTTGTCCAACCTGAGGCCAATCAACCGAAAGGTAGTAAATCTACCAAGAACATTGCACCAAAACTGGTGCAACCGAAAGAAAAAAAACCCCCACCAATAAGTATCGTGGGAGTAACCAGTTACCCAATAATTCAGTCACTGATGAAATCGGTTACTGACAAAGAATATAAGGTAACAGCGCTAAACAATGACGTTTGGAAAATTAATACTCTGGACTCAGAAACCTATAGAACATTATCTATGAAGCTGAATGCTGAAAAGTATCAGTGGTTTACCTATGAGGACAAACAGGCTCGTCCGATAAAAGTTATGGCAAGAGGTTTGCATCACACTTGCTCAAGCGAAGAAATAATGGAAGACTTAAAAAATAAAGGTCTTAAAATACTAGATGCTGTGAATATGATTAAAAAAGAGAGAATAGAAAACCAAGAAGGAAGCCCAACTTTCAATAAAAGGGGACTCCCTCTTTTTATGCTAGTATTTGATAACTCAGAAAATGTTCAAAATATTTATGGTATAAAAGCAATTCTTCACATGAAGGTAAAAATTGAACCTATGAGGAGAACCACTACACGCATACCACAATGCAAGAAATGTCAGGGATTTAATCACACCCAAAAATATTGCAGCCGGGATCCGAGATGTGTAAAATGCTCAGGTAAACATTTTACCCAGGCATGTACAATAGGGAGAGATGTACCAGCTAAGTGTATAAATTGTAAAGGCCAACATCCGGCCAATTATCGGGGCTGTGAGGTTGCTAAACACCTACAAAAATTAAGAGATAAATCACGAAATCAATCGCAAAATCATGAAATTCGAAGGATTCAACCATCAAATCAGATGGATCAAAATCCACAACCAAGCAACGCAGGGCAAAGAAGAACATTTGCTCAGGTAGTGAAAGGCTCGGGTTCAACCAAATATATGGGCTCTGAAAATAATCGAATTATGGAAAACATTATGAACAGCATCGAAGCTATTACAAAGCGGCTAGATGACCAAAGTAACCTGAACAACATGATATTTGATCAACTGAAGAAAATGCAACTCCCACAACGCAATCCGATAAAAAATGTTAAGTAAGAACACAACTTTCAGAATAGCAATCTGGAATGCGAATGGACTTATGCAACATATTCCAGAAATAGAAATATTTTTAAATACAGAAAAAATCGACATTTTTTTAATATCCGAAAGCCATTTTGTTAAATCTTCGTTTGTTAAAATCCGGGGTTATAACTTATATCATTCCATTCATCCAGCGGAAAGAGCAAGAGGTGGTTCAGCATTACTAATAAAAGAAAATATAAAACACCATGTAGAAACAGAAATCGAAGAAGAAACAATGCAAGTCACCACTGTTAGGGTTCACATTAAACACAGACAGCTTACTGTCTCCGCAATATACTGTCCTCCCCTGCATAACTTGAAAAGGGAGGACTACATTAAACTATTTAAATCATTAGGACGTGATTTTATTATTGGAGGAGACTTTAATGCAAAAAACACCTATTGGGGATCTAGACTTACGACGTCAAAGGGTAAAGAATTGTTTCAAGCAGCCCAGACATCAAAATGTGAATTTTACTCTGGTGGTTCCCCAACATACTGGCCCAGTGACGAAGCTAAGATACCGGACCTAATCGACTTTTATGTAGCAAGAGGTATATCTCAGAACTATATTCACATTGAAAACAGCAATTCTCTAGTATCGGATCACTCACCGGTTATCATGACAGTCAGTGAAACTGTAATTCAAAGGGAAAGTGCACCCAGATTAACAAATTCAAAAACAAACTGGGATCTCTTTCGTGAAATAATGGAGGACAAAATCAATCTCCAGGTACCGATAAGAAATTCTCGACAGTTGGAAGACGAATTGGAGCAACTCAATGAAATAATTCACTATGCTGCATTGGCAAGCACTCCCATTTTACAAAATAAGAAGACGCTTAACATATCCTACCCAATGGAAGTTAGAGAGTTGGTAAGAGAAAAACGACGAGCTCGTAAAACCTGGCAAATTAATCGAACACCGGAGAACAAAACAATTATTAACAATTTATGTAACAGCCTCAAATCGCTTCTTAAAGAAGTTAAAAATGAATCAATCAACAGATATCTAGTTAGCCTAACTGACGAAAAAAATTCTGATTACTCACTGTGGAAGGCGACGAAGGGACTCAAAAGACCCAAAATGCCAGTGCCTCCACTTAAAAAGGATGATGGAACCTGGGCAAGAGGCCACAAAGAGAAGGCTGATCTATTTGCGGAGTATCTCCAGGAAACCTTCCAACCACTACCAAGACAAACTGCCAATGAAAATATAATATCTATTCACAAGCTGGATGAGTTTGAAATACGGCCAGTAACTCTCAAAGAATTAAAAGAAGAAGTGAAAAGTAACATGAATGTTAAAAAAGCCCCAGGGTATGATTTGATTACTTGCCAAATTATCAAAGCTCTACCTAACAAAGGATTTCGTAAGCTACTACACATAATCAATGCGAGCTTTCGGTTAAAATATGTTCCGAATCAATGGAAAGTAGCAGAAGTAATCATGATACCAAAACCTGATAAACCACCTAACGATAAAAAATCATACAGGCCAATTTCTCTGCTGCCAATCATGTCAAAACTCTTTGAAAAATTATTACTAAAGAGACTTAAACCAATAATTGAGGACCGACAACTAATTCCTCCACATAAATTTGGATTCAGAGAAAAGCATTCTACAATTGAACAGGTCCATAGAATCACCAACATAATTGAAAGAACGTTAGAACGTAAAAAAGTATGCTCAAGCATATTCCTGGACGTCGCGCAAGCATTCGATAAAGTCTGGCACAGTGGTCTGGAATACAAGCTGCATAGAGATCTACCGAGACAATTCTATGCCATACTAAGATCTTATTTATCCAATAGACACTTTCGAGTGAAATATGAGGATGAATACTCTGAGCTAAAGAAAATCTCTGCCGGTGTCCCGCAGGGGAGTGTCTTAGGACCAATCCTGTATTTACTATATACAAGGGACATACCAACCACAAATGAAGGAACCATAGCCACCTTTGCAGATGACACAGCAATTATGGCAGTTGGAAATAATGTCGCTGATGCAACGAGCAAACTCCAGAGGATGACCAATGCGGTTTGTAACTGGACAAAGCGTTGGCGAATCAAACTTAATGAGACAAAATCCACGCATATTAACTTTACTTATCAAAAGACTTACCACCTACCTATAGAAATTAACTCGCGACTCGTGCCATATGCAAATACAGCTAAATACCTTGGCATGACCCTCGATGCCAAGCTTAAGTGGAGAGAGCATGTCAAAAAGAAAAAAGAAGAACTTAACATAAAGTTCAGAAAAATGTATTGGCTCATAGGTAGAGGCTCTGAGCTTACAATTCACAATAAGCTGCTGCTATATCGGCAAATTTTGAAGCCGATATGGACCTACGGTATACAACTCTGGGGATGTACCAAGCAAACAAACGCCAAAATGATACAGACGTTTCAAAACAAGGTTCTTCGTAGCATCGTCAATGCTCCGTGGTACGCAAGAAATGAAGACCTTCACAGGGACCTACGGATGGAATACATCAAAGAGGAAATAAAAATGCATGCCGCAAAACACGAAATAAGGCTCCAGGAACATGGAAACCCCTATATTCGCCATATGATAGATAACCCTGTCGTTGAAAGAAGACTCCAAAGAACGAGGCCACTTGACCTAGTGAACTTACCAAACTAAAATTAGTAAATAGGTTTAATTGATTATGGGGCTAACCAGTGGGTTACACCCCAACAAACGTGAATTTTACTAGATATATAAAAATTTGTATTTGAAAGAAAAATTGCTAGATGAGCGCAGTCTCAGTCGTAATAAAATAAAATGAAAAAAAAAAAAAAAATTATTATCATAGTAAACAACAGAAGAGATTTCAATATAAAATTTTTTAAACGAAATTAATTCATGTACATTTATGAATAAAATAAATAAACAAAACATAATATAAAATATTACCAAAAATTGATGTTATGAAATCAAATCAATACTATGCGATTCATTAGTATTTGTGATGAGAAAATTAAAGGTAACGTTTATGTTTGTTGTAATATAAAACCAAGGAAAATTATTTTTTTGAATTTTCTTTTTGTCTTATTTAATTCAATTATAAATAACGTTTTATTTGAATTAAATTTCATAAATAAATTCATAACTGTAATGCAAATAAATTCAAATAAACTTGTTTCCTTCTCCATCACGTTATACGTTTTATAAGCACCCCATTATACATTTTTGGTCTTGCTAGATTACGAATATTTTCCGATTTCATTAAAACCCCAGCAAGGACAAATAAAAACTCTGCCTTGGCCTAAGCAACCATTTATGTTCAATATTTTTATTTAATTTCGAAGCAATGATACTTTTAGTGTATGGGAGCGTTATTGTGCTGAAGAGAAAATTTAGGCCTGACTAATTTTACAACAAATAAGAATGCTATATCATTCAATAAACCGAAATTGAACATTGGCCTTGAAAAGTTGTAGCTTATAGAACATATGGCCAACCAGAATATGATTTACTGTGAGGAAACAAAATGTAAACGTAATTATATTGGATTGCCAATTGAACTCTGGAGAACCTTGTTATGTCAAAATTAGTGCGTTTTGTCGTTGATTAGAAAATATGGAGAAAAAAAAATGTTGGTACTACAGAGAATATCAAATACGGTGGTTACTTCTTCCGTTAGCATCTCTTGCGGAAGAAATAAAAGTTTATGTGGCTGTATAAATTACAACACTTCAAGGTCAATGTTCAAATTCGGTTTATGAATGAGGCAGTATTCCCAGTTGTTGAAAAACAGTCGAGCCTCAATTTGCTCTTCAGCGCAAAATTGCTCCAATACACAAGAAGGAGAATTTGGCACGAAATTTTATAAAAATATTGAACATAATTAGTTGCCTAGGCCAAGACAAAGTTTTTATTTGTCCTTGCGAGGGTTTAAATGAAAGCGGAGGATACTCGCAATCTAGCAAGACCAAAAATTTGTAATGGGGTGCTTATAAAACCTTGTGGGATAAGACTCCTTGCGATTTTATGGACAACATTTTTGGTCACTTCCAAGACGTGATGGAGACGTAATAAAAATGTTCCAATGGTTCACAAATTATAAGTGACTTATTCACTATTTAATTAGTAAAAAATAATATTTAATTTAATTGATTTACTAATTATTTTTAAATTTTTCTGCATATCACAAATACTAATGAATCAAAAATATGAATCACAAATACTATTGAATCAAGTTTAATTGAATTTATTTGCATTACAGTTATGAATTTATTTATGAAATTTAATTCAAATAAAACGTTATTTATAATTGAATTAAATAAGACAAAAAGAAAATTCAAAAAAATAATTTTCCTTGGTTTTATATTACAACAAACATAAACGTTACCTTTAATTTTCTCATCACAAATACTCTCTCTCCATACGCATAGTATGGAGGCTTTCCAATTCTTAACTAAACATTTAAAAGAATGTTTAAAAACTTAAAGTTACAAACTAAGGTTTAAATACACAGCGCTTGTTTCAATCGTTACAGGTATCCTGTAGCAAGTTAATTGTTATAAACAAGTAGATTTAGAAATAAAAATTAAAATAAAAACAAAAATAATATTTTACAATAACATTAAACTAATCAGCAATATTTTACAGATCTGGGAAAAAGAAAATTAATATTGTTGAATTTTGTAATTTATATAAATGAATGATATAAATTAAAGTTGTATAACATATACTATACTAGGATATATAAATACTTTAGTTGAATACTGTATGTATGTTTGTACAATGTATAGGCTATTTACGAGAAAGGCTCAAATAAAATTTCACGAGCAACTCTGAAACCAAAATTAATAATTATCCTATAAATTTGTTAGTGATATATAATATAAAATAGTTATCACTAGGCTTAGGATTTTTAGGTTCTAAAAAATCCAAAATATGTACCTAAAATATGTAACTAAAATTACAAAATATGTGGTAAAAATATGTGTTTAAAATGAAAAATTTGTGGTCAAATTTTGAAAAGAAAGCCAAAACTGGTACTTATCATAAGAAGATTTTAATTCATTCATTAAAAAAAAAATATCTACAAGATTTTCGCTGTAAAGTGGGGCAAACTAACTCCTGTATTATAAAGGGCTGGAGTGGTAGTCTATAAATGGTTCCACATCTCCAAACACTTAAAAATTTGGACAAGAGAATGATTCCTACTCGTAAAGTGGACCGTGAGAAGGGTAGAATTGAATTTTGTATGTTTTTATAGGTCAACGTATTCTTGTTTGATTCATTTAAAGTTCGAAGAATTCTTTTAAATACATTTTTAAGATTTTGGACTAATCAGATAAATGTCTCACTGGACGAGAATTTTTCATTTTTGATAAAATGGTCTAAGAACTCTGCCGTGCTAAGAAAAAAAGTCATATCTGCCTTTTTTTGGTTTTGAGTAATTTCAATGTTTCTGTTTTTGTTTGCCATGTCGTTATATGAAACTTGACTATTAAATAACGTGATTTTATGGCATTTGATGAACGATATTTGACTTTTAAAAAAGCGGAAATACAGGTATTCGTTTGAAGAACTCAAATATGCCCCTAACACATATTTTGACTTTTGGCGCTTATGACTTTTTTCTTAGCACGGCATGGCAGGGTGAACGTTTTGTTAAAATAAAATACCGGTCGAAATTTGTGAATATGTGGTTTTTTGGCCCTAAGATTTGTATCGACAACCTTACTTGTCAAATTCGACCCTGAACCGCCCCAGGATTGTTCAAAATTCTATTAAAACATAGGCAGTTCAAAATGAAGTATACCGCTTGATTTTTTTCGTAACATGTATTTTAGACCTATTTACGCGATCCAGGTCGATTTATCTGGGACTGGCTTTAGTTTTTTTTATATTTCAATAGCATTGGAAATATGTATACTACAAACAAGATAGGCGGTATAAAATATTTTAAATGTAAACACTCAATAATAAAAGCAACTTTACATTCGCTTTAAGGCAGGTTTGGTCAAGCCAAATTACCTCTAAATTTGTTTAATCACTTAAATGGTTCTAAAACCATAGGTATTATAAAAAATTCAAGCGATATACATCCCTTTCGACTGCGTATGTTTTAATGCAGCTTTGAACAATTCTGGGGCGGCTCAGGCCCGGCGTTGTATAGCCAGATTATCGATGCCATTCATAACGATAAAACTACATTTTCACAAATTTTCAGTCGATATAAACACATTGAATAAAACGTTCATCATCCCTTCTGCTAGTGTGTTCATGGACAAAGAAAACAATCACAAATTTGTTTTTCTAGAAGAACTTCGGATCATCAAAGAACCTTAATAGTTTTAATTCTATTTTTGATTTGATCTTCATTTATTAAAACTTATACAGTTTAGGCAAAAGTAAAATTTTCTAGTTTCTAAACAAAATATTTTTTGGCTTAAATGTCTTTGCTTTATCAAATTTTAAGCTAATTTACAAAAAAAAAAAAAAAATATTTGGAAAAAGTCATAAAATATGTGCTAAAACATAAAAAAAGTTGAAATATGTAAAAATATGTGATTAAGCGAAAATATTTAAATTTATGTGGTAACATATAGGGCTCATTCGCCTTTATTTCTTCCAAATCGAATAAATATCCAACAAATTTTTGATTCGGATTTCCCAAAAAAAATATTTTTTTACCTAAAAATCCGAAGCCTAGTTATCACAAAATAATACACTTTTCTCCGTTATATGACAGCTGGATGCTTGGAGATTCTGGATGCTGAGCGAGGTTTCTTCAATATTTCTGAAAATCCTATACTAAATTAAAGATTTATCTCTAACTGCTACATTAAAAATTAAGCTAAAGAATTATTTACACTCTTGAACCCTCCTGTAGCTCGGAGATGACCTAACAATTAAATATAATTTATATCAGCTACTATTCTAAAGATTACCGCCATATTTGTCATTTACACAACTAAAAACTGCAGTTTAGCTCAAACTACTATTATAGTTGAAGTAATTCCGCAACCCTGCCAAATAAATAAATAAATTAATTAGAATAATTTGACAACTACTGACAACCATATTTTCCACTACCACACTACACTTCAACCTTACTGAAAATAACATACTGAATGCATCCCCCGGTGGATTACATTTTCCATATTCACATAAAACAACTTCACTATTTTATTCACAAACACATAAAAATAAAAATTACTTCAATTTAAAATTAATTCAAAATTACACCAAATAAAAAAACTGAATTAAATAATTTAAAATAATCAAAAATAAAAATAAATTAATCTAAAAAATTTATATTTTACGGAGCAGATAAAAACACGTGTGTCTCGTTCGAACGTTAATCGTCCACCCCCAAAATACATACAGTGGTACACAAAAGTAATCGTACAAACTTTAAATTATTGAAAAGACGATTTTTTAGGTACTAATTTCAAAAATTTCACATATATTTTCAAATATTTGGCTTATTACAAGGACGAACTTCATTATACAATCCAGAAAAATCAAAAAATTCCATAATTTACAACTAAAAATATAAAAAAATTAAGAAAATGTCCTAATTCCACACACAAAAGTATTCGTACAAATTTACATTTGAATGCGCAAAAATGTACTATTCGTTCAAATTTACAATTACATTTTCTGTTAAACGAAAACAAAACATTGTTTGAATTAGTTTATGGTTAGATTTCGGCGCAGTATTTTAAATCGAAACCGTGACGAACCACATTAAATTGAAATGGGACGAAAGAAAAACGAAACTAGTTTAAGTGAGCGAAAATTGATTTTAAAATTATATTGCAAAGGTAAAACTATGCGAGAAGTTGGTGAACTTGTTGATAGAAGTCACACCACTGTGCAAAGTATAATAAATAAATATAAAAATGAAGGAAGACTAAAAATAAACCGAGATGTGGACGAAAAAAAATATTGACACAACAAAATGAAAACTATATAATTCGAAAAATTAAGGTCAATCCAAAGGAAAATGTTCCAAAATTAGCTGCAGAAGTGGGAAACATAATAAACAAATCGATTTCAGCAGAAACTGTTAGGAGAGTATTGAGAAGATCCGGATACCATGCCAGAGTTCCTCGACGAAAGCCTTTAATTTCGGAAAAAAATAGAATAAAAAGATTGGAGTTCCCTAAAACCTACATAAACCAACCATTAAATTTTTGGAAAACAGTAATTTTTACAGATGAGTCCAAATTTATGCCTTACGGCTCAGATAAACACCAAATGATTTGGCGAAAATCAAATACTGAGCTCAGGAAAGAAAATTTGCAACAAACTGTTAAACAAGGAGGTGGTAGCGTAATGGTGTGGGGCAGTGTTGCAGCAACTGGCGTGGGAAATATAGAATTTATTGAAACAACTATGGACCGGTTCCATTACTTGGATATTTTGAAAAGGAATTTGATGCCGACAGTTGAAAAATTGGGCCTTCTAGACGAGTATTACTTCCAACAAGATAATGATCCGAAACATACTGCAGGTAATTTTAATATTTCTAGTAGCGGTTCTATATTAATTTGCATAAATTTCTTATAGGTATTGTTAAGGAATGGCTTTTATACAACGTCTGCCATCAATTACGAACACCTCCGCAGTCTCCAGATATTAATATCATTGAGAATGTATGGGCTGAACTAGAAAGGAAAATCCGCAAACACAAAATAACAAATAAAGAAATGTTTAAAGAAAAATTGTTGGAAGAATGGCAAAATATCGACATTGGCTTTCTTAATAAGTTGGCAGAATCAATGCCTAAAAGGCTTAAAGCCATTATTGAAGCAAAAGGCTACCACACAAAGTATTGAAACATTGTTCAATAAAATGTGTACGAATACTTTTGAGTATGGAATTAGGACGTTTTCTTAATTTTTTTATATTTTTAATTGTAAATTATGGAATTTTTTGGTTTTTCTGGATTGTATAATGAAATTCGTCCTTGTAATAAGCCAAATATTTGAAAATATATGTGAAATTTTTGAAATTAGTACCTAAAATATCGTCTTTTCAATAATTTAAAGTTTGTACGATTACTTTTGTGTACCACTGTACATATTTTAACTTAGTAAAATATTCTTTTCGTGCACCAAAAATAATTAGATTTTCAAAACATACCTATGTTCACATTTTTGTTTTTTGAAAATGTCAAAATAAATAGGTATATACGTATATAGTGTTATCTACACCATAATTAGTTTGTTTCTCTTTATTGCATTTTTGTTTATAGAGCAATTTATAGCACTTGAAAACTAGCCAGAGTCATAACACCATAATTGAAGGTGTCATTTGTACAAACACTGAATTGTTACCGAAAGTTTTGGTCATATTGGTCAGTTTTCTTTTCAAACAAGTTTAGCGAATTTTCGTTTCTAGTGCTAAAAATGAAGCAGATCACATTTAATAACTCGGACATTCACCACCTTCAACCAACCGCGAAAAAGTTGTTTGTCCTTTCTTTCTAAAATGATTCCTGATAGTAACAAAGCAACTGGAGACAGTTCCTCGCTTCCCTTATTGTAGGTGTCGCTGTGTTTATAAAGAAATGCGATTTCACCATATAATGAGGCTAAAAGTTGATTCACGTTGTCCTCTGCAGATCAAACCGTAAACTGGTAAAGGGCCAAAGAAGAGCAAAAGGAACAAACTGTCTGATATCATATCCAACATTTAAGATATTTTTGAAAATAAAATGTTGAATGAAAATGATTGGGGTCCCGTTTTCCATGTTTTCAAAGGTGCAAATCTAACAAACAAACAATCGTACATCATAACACATCATAATATTCTTTATTTTACTTTCAGCCTTTTGAACTATGCAGAACTCTAATATATTAATAAAATTTGAATTGAAAAAAACAGGAAGCTTAGTTGAGATTTTAAAAACAATCCATTCTTTTGTTTAAACCGCCCTACTTTACATATTTTACTATTTATATTAAGTTGAGTGAATTGTCTTTTAGTAGCATTAACAAGCATTTTTCGTTTTCATAAGTTTTTGTAAATGAATTGTTGAGCTTTGGGGAAGGAAAACATATGGTTATATTGCATTCATAATTTCAAAAATGCTGATCGCGCAACGATGAATTTCAACCCTTTTGCTAATCTATTTACAATAATTTTTTTCTGTTCAACTCGTATCAAGATAAAATTCATTGGAAGGAGTTTGTATCCCTGATTTTTTTAAATGTAATAATTATACATATTTATAAAGGCTATTATAAGTGACTCATCAAAATAACCATGAATGTATGGGTGTTTTGTTAATAAATTAGATGTGTAAAATTTAATTGTATTTTTTGTGTGATATTAAAAAAAAAAAAATCTTGCTTAAAAAAAGATGATGGGGTGAAATCAGTGAATTGTGCGTTTTTGTGGTGATATTAAGGGAAATATTATTAATATCAATAGAATTAAAGTTATAAAATATACAGAACTTATAAAAATAATAAGTGCAGAAAAATAGTGGAATAAATTGTTAATTAGGAAATATTCAATTTTTTGCAGATAATTTTATGATATCATTTTGTGTCGATATCGTCTTATGTACATAATTCATTAGCGAAATTGGAAGGTGATTATTAAGTAAGGTAAGTGATGTACTATCGGTAACAGCTGTATCTTGATTTTGAATCTGATTATTATGGAGATTAGGCTACATGAATTTAAATAGTTGTTCAAAAATGAATTAAAAATGTTCATTAATGAAAAAAAAGCGAATATTGTATGAAATGAATTAAAAAAGGCGCGGGTGTTTCATACAAAAATTAACTTTTTTAATTCATTTTTAAAGACCTTTTTTAATTCAGCCTCTTTTATTTCGGTACCCCTGCTGATCTTTATGGTGAGGAAATGTAGCAATTTGCTTTCTTTTTAATAGTGTGTTAATAACGAAATAATAATTGTAATTGGAGTTTGTTGTCTAGTGAATTTGTATATTCTTAACGATAATAATATGGAATAGTTTGTTTCAGTGCAAAGAGTTTAAGATATCTAAATCAAGGTGTCTAATGTTTTGTACGGTTGATAATTCTGAGAGATAAATTGTTGATTGGTTGCAAAAGTTGCTTGGTTGAGTTTAATTTATTTTGTTTAAGCAGAAATGCCCCTTAAATTGGATTATCAGGAAGCTCGCTTGATTTGGTCGAGTGGACAGTTTATAAATAAGTAACTAATTGGGTTTTTAAATTGAGGGATGGTAATTTTTGGTAACACTTAAGACGGAAATGTTGGTAATTTTGAACGGCGTTTACTGGAGCAAATGTAAGGAACGGTGATCTAGAGCACTTGATAGTATGCTTTTAGTTAATGAAATGGTTGGAGTCTAAATCAAAATGTTCCTCGAATAATATTGTTAATATCAGGTACATATTAATTGTAGTGTGGAGTGAAAATAAATTGAAGCATCTGTTAATGATTTTTGTTGATTTTACAGTAAATTATTTAAATTACAATTGAATAAGCAATTTCGAAAAGGGCACATCTCGAAAATTTTAACAACACCGTTTTTCCACGTTAATGTGATGGAAATATATCCCCGCACCTATTTGGCTTGAAATATGCACATTTCTTGTGTTAATACGGCCACCAATGTCGGTTTGTATAACGATAATTTCGAAAAGGTCACAACTCTTGGAGATGTGCCCTTTTCGAATTTAATGCATTTTATTAATCGGCGACGGCGATATATCTCTATCTGTGAAGTGATTTTGATACTTATGATAACAGTTTCATAAAGTTTATACGTTGTGTTTTAATTTAGATTTACTTTATATTTTATGAATTTCGAAAAGGGCACATCTCGTATGCATATAATACATAAAAAATATATAAAATAAAGATTAACATTAAATATTTATATAATTTTCAATTACATTTTGACCCTACACGTAACCTTAAAATAAATTGTATACTACTTTAGAAAATAGTTAGTTTTCTTTAATTCCTGAAAAATTTAATTTTTTAGACATGCGCACTTTTCGAAATTGCATATTCAATTATTTATTTATGTTTTCTTTGGTTTCGTTTCAATCAAATCACTGGAATCGGATCCCTCTAATATAGTTCTTCTGCCGCCTTGTATAGTTCGTTTGGGTTGGGCAGCCGTACCACGATTTATTGTTTGTTCTCCAACTCATTGAAATCATTTTTTGCTTGTTACGAAACACTGGAAACTCCTGACCTCCATCCTGCTGAGGTCCGTCAGGTCGTTAAAGAGGGGTGCCCCTAGACATTTTAGTCTGTTTCGTGCTTTTCGTGCTAGACGAGTGCAGGTGCAAAGAAGATGAAGTACCGTCTCTGCCTCCTCTTCGTGTTCGCTACTACGACAGTAGTCATGTGAGAAGAAACCAAGTCTTTTCGCATGCCTTCCTATGAGACAGTGCCCCGTAATCACTCCAACAACCACACTGATCTGACTCCGCTGAAGTGAGCTCAGCTGTTTCGATCTCGCCAAGTCCAACTTTAGCCAGACGTGTCATTCGTCAACTTAATAGCTTCTTCCTGAAGCAGCAGTTTGCATGACGCAAGAGGAATTTCATTATCCCTTCTGTTTTTTGAAATGTGGCCGGTTGTGCCACGTCGAACCAGCTAATCGTCTTTTATATTCCCTGTGTACCACAACATGGTGGTCATGAAGAATACATAAGTTTTTGTTTTATTATTTATTATTAATTATTTAATATTGCTTTATTTGTTAAATATCGTGTTGCCTCAACTTCTCTTTCTTTGAATATTTTGTTAAAATTAAATAATTTAGTAGTTTCATGTTATTCCAAATTAAGTTCTGTGACATTGATTCAAGGTTCTGGTAAATTTGGTGGTGTTAATTTTTTACAGCAAGCAACTAATACTTTTCTTTTGTTTGTTTTTTTTTTTTTTGATTTGTTTTCACAGCGCGTTTTTGTTTTAGATACTACACACAAGCCACTTGTTAAGGTTATTCCCCAGAAGCGCTTCATC
The DNA here is from genome assembly GCA_963556165.1 of Tipula helvola. Lineage (NCBI taxonomy): Eukaryota > Metazoa > Arthropoda > Insecta > Diptera > Tipulidae > Tipula > Tipula helvola. Next base: position 216,986,970 of record OY744481.1, on the reverse strand, counting down.
GGATCACCTCAGCGAGTCAACAGGTAAACAAATATTTAAATATGCGTGTGAATGCTAACGGAATTAATTTGATCCGTTAGGCGGTCATCAGTTAAAGAATCGTTGCTAGTGCTTATATAATTTTTTTTCATTTTTATTTAAATTTTGCTAATAAACCAATGATATATCAAATTGTTAAAATATGTAATATTGTATTTTATTTCTGAATTGTGATTTTCTGAAGTAATAGAATTTGTTGTAGATTGTGAAGTGAATTGGTGTGTCGGCGATTGAAAATACTTCCTTGGACAGGTACATCCCCACGACCAAAGTTACAGCTACCGCCTTAGCTTGGAATCAATATGGTCACGTATCTGTCTAGCAAGCCATGTAATTAAACAAAAGTTCAGTTTATGCTAACGGAAGGTCGGCTGCCATCTGTTGGCCTCCGTTACAATTTTTTGGTTTGAGTGCGTGTTATAGTGGTTTTATTTGCATACATAATAAGTAGTTTGGCTTAAATAAAATAATATCGCGTGTGATTTTGTTTAATATAAATTTTATGTGCAGTGAATATATTAAATGAGTGTAGTGGAAAGTGAAATTAATGGACAGTGAATGCGAAATAAATTGAACAAAGAGAAATGTATTCAATAACGGTACTGTCCAGGTACCGTTAGGCAGGTATTTTCATACCACATGTGATATATGCCATATGAATTGTGTAAAAACATTTTTTTTGTTGTTTCTTTTATTTTATTATATAATTATGATTTTGCTTTGGTTAGGGTTGTGTGATATGCAGTTAAATATTTCTAATCTATTCATGGACATTTGTAGATCATATTATTCTGTCCTAATTTTTCTACTTTTCTTAATAATTGTTTGTTTGTATGGTATAAAACTGGAAATTGTTTGTTTGCCACAAGCGTATGTGCAGAGTAAATGTATGTACATGTGTTTGATTCAAGTGGGATTCTTATAATACATATAATCGAGTGCGTTTGAGTCGAATATAGAAACAACCATACGCAATACATAACGAATTATTTATTTGTGCATGCCAAAAAGTAGAAACATATGTAATAATAATTTATATTTGTATAAGTTTGTGATGGGAAATGTACAATGCAACAACAACATTGTTAAATTTCTTGTATTTCTTGTGGTCATATGTATATTACTCGGTTTAGTTGAATTGTTCTTATCGGAATAAATATTGTATGTAATTGTATCAAAGCAAATATAATTTCTAGGTAAATACATGTTATTTTGAATTTCATTGCATTACATGTGTATAAGGAATAATATACTTATTAGACAGGGTGTTTTGTACTTGAGGGGGAGGGCGCCCATTTTCAATATTTACTGAGATATATTGCGTTAAAGAAAATTAGTTTGGGGTGGTACCTTCACGCATATTTTTCTTAATTACTCAAAAGTTAGGTAAACTAAGCCAAGAAAATGTAACAATATTTTTAGGGATCAGAATTACCTTTATTTTAATGTATTATGTAAATACGTAGCGCCTTCCGTTATTTAAATATTAATGTTTAAACTTTCAATTTTATTTAAATATCAAATTTATTTAAACATGAAAATTTTTATTTTTGCTTTTTGGTCATACAAATACCTACAAAAATCTCATAGAAACATTTGATGTACGTTTCTAGATAACATTAGAATACAAATGTGTCATGTCAATTAAAAATCAATCAATTTTGTAGCTTTTTTATAATATTTTGCACAAGACGCATTATAGTTGCCCACGACGCATTATAGTTTATTGGTCCATCTATGTTCCATCCTAGTTCTGTTTTTTGTGCTACTGATTCTCGTGCTGCACCTTTTACCACATCATTCAGTACTATTGCTGGGTAGTAATCTGCACCCAATAATATGTTGATCTTATTAGGCATATTGTACTCAGGATCTGCCCATAACAAATTACTAATGTGTCGCCATTTCCAGGCATTAAAATTGTATTCTGGTAGATCTCCCACTAGTTGATGTACTATTATCGCGCTTACTTCTGCTTTGAATTTCAACGAGAATTTTGGCTTAATATCGAATGTGATCCGTCGTTCTGATACTCTAGCTTTAACTCCTCCTACCCCTTTAAATTCTATATGCGTTTTCTTGCTCTGTATATTTAGATTTTAGCTGTATCATGAGTTATGAATGATGCTTGGGAACCTGGATCAATTAGCACTGTAAGCAGTTGTGGACCAATGGATCTCCATTGGTTGGAACTTTTCACCTCACCTGGTGTTGTTGTACTATCTACCATGTGCGTTTCCATAACTGGTATGACACCTTGTGCTATTGGGCATCGTCCAAACGAATTTATTTGCTTGCGGTTATTCGTGTTAGTTGCACCTTCTTTGGTGTGGAAAAGATTGTGGTGTTTTCCTTTGCATACCAAACATTTGCCTTCTGTCAAACATATTTTTGAGTCATTATGGTTTCCTAAACATGCCCGACGATTGTTCATGGTGCATATTTTGTTGCGATCTATCGTTGACATCTCCAAAAATAATTTACATGCTTAAATCTTATGCTATCCTTTACAATTGACACATCTGTTTGTTGTTGCTGCTAGCGTTGTCATGGCTTTTTGTGGTTGTAATCGGCCGGTTGGTGAGGGTTGCTGATTCGATTAACTTCCGGGGGGGGGGGGGGGGGGGGGCTTCTAGTGACTGGACTGTTTTTTCCAAAAACGGCCAAAAGTGATTCAAATTTTGATTTAGGGTCGTCTCATAGGCTCCGATGGATTCGTTGTCCAATTTCGTCTGAAATATGTCATAAGGGCATCATATCTTTCTTCACCTTTCAAAATATTATTCATGTTATGAATGGCATCACTTGTTGTGTCTTGCATTGTTCTGATTCCTGCTGCAGTATATGTCATCATATTTGGTTGATTAATTAGTTGGTTGAAATAGGCTGCTGCCACAATTCTTTCGTTGTTGTAGCGATTATTTAATATACTCCAAGCCACAAGATAATTCTCTGCTGTTAATTCAAGATGACTTATTATTTTAGCGGCTGGATCTCCTAAATGGATGTTTAAGTAGTTGATCTTGTGAGTGTCCGTAAGCAATTGGTTTGTATGTAGGTGTTTCTCGAATATATCCACGAACCTTTCCGTCTCAAGATGTCCGCATAGAAATGTGAAATTTCTCTATTTGGTAATTGAATGTCTATTGAGTTGGTTTTGGTTGTTGATGATTCTCAATCTACATTGTAATTTCAATCACAATATCATCATGCGCCTGCTTAATATTGGCGTAGTAATTCTTCACGAAATATTTTGAATAAACTTCATCTTCTTCTGAAACCTCTATGTTTATTTTGTCGTCTAGGTCTATGATTTGTTCCATCATCCTGTCCGTATGTTTCAAAGCAAGTTTTAGTGCTTGTTTTTTTTTTGTGCTAATGCATCTTTAGCTGTATTTATTTCTATGTAAAGGGCTCTCATCTTTAGGTTTTGTAGCTTCATCATCTGGTCGAATTCTTTCCTGGTGGTTGCCACGGAAGTTGTACTGTTATTAGATGATCGTCTCTCTTTCGGTGTTGGTTTACCGCTATCCTCCCTCTGTACTTAACATTGTTAAGGAGGAACTTTGCGAGTGTTCCGCTCATTTTGTTGGTGTCGGTGTAAGTGGTTTTTGGCATATAATCGATTAGGAGGTCGTAAGTCTCCGCTATCTTCTTTCGTGATTCGAAGTTAGGAGGGTTATGCTCTAATGGTGATTCCATTTGTCGGATGATATCATCCGTTGCGACATATTCTGAGTACAATGCTCTTAAAGCGGCTATTTTTGTCTCTAAATATATCTTCGTTTTCCGCATATTTCCGTTTTTATTGTAGTTCGTGTGCATCTGAACTATATTTCCGCCTACTACTGCTTGTTTTTCTATGCTCGACATTGTTGGCTGCCTGTTTGATGGATTGAACTTATAGGTGCTGGCTGGTTGTTGGTTTGAAGATCGTCAATTCCGTAGATTGCCTGGTGTTGGTTGGCTTAATAGATGCAGAGCCATCATGTATCTAACTTGTTTGGCTCGAATTTTTAGATCGTAAACATCGTAAATTGTCGGTTGGTTGTTAGCTTGGTTGATGCCGTTTGTTTTTTGGCGTGTATTTCTTGATAGATTGCAGTTTTTTAGTGGCTTCGAAGGTCCATGTATAAATCAAGACTATTAATTCTTAAGTTCAAACTTTAAATTATTCTGATATATTCCAGATTGATAAATATTTTAAGAAGAGGAGAAATTGTTAATAGTTTTCAATTCAGTTTCGATCTGCGAGCATGTGAAAAATAAATCATCTTAAAGTACATCTCTACAGACTATAGCGAGTGAACTGCTAATTTATTACACTGATTTTTTCCTATATATAGGAATAAACCTCAATCAAGTCACCAATTTGTCATAAAATGTAAGTTCCTTTTTGTCACAAAAAAACTTGACAATTTGTAACATATTTATGCGGGTATTTTGTGACAAAATGTATGTTGATTTCACCCCCCCCCCTCCCCCTCCCCCCCTCCCCCCAACGATTTTAGTCACCAATGTCACAAAATTTAAGTAATTTTTTGTGAAAAATAATTGTTGACATGTTTTCGATATATTTATGCGAATATTTTGTGCAAAATACTTGTAGATTTTATCTACAAAAAAAAAAAATTTGGTCACCAGTTTATCCCAAAACTTAAGTAATTTTTTGTGGAAAATATTATTGTATATTTTTCGGTACATTTATGGGGATATTTTGTGACAAGCAAATATTTGGTTTTACAGCGATATGGAGAAAGGGCAAACGCATGTAAAAAACTATTTCATCTATAACGTAGCTACAACTTTTTTTATTACTAAAATTTTTATTTTGTTTAGATAAAAACGTACATAGGTATCTGCCATTCCACCAATCCACACCGGGTCTCATTTGATACTGGTTTCTGGTATCAAAATACCAGTCGCAATCACACACAGTCTCAAATAAATCCGGATTCTTCAATAAATGTATATGTATGTGTATGTCGAAAACCAAAACCAACAAAAATGTTTATACAAGCCATGCCATTCGCTCTTTACATCGATCCTCTCACAGAAATTGTACTCTATAAACGTAAAATACACGTAAAATATTGTAAACAATATTTTCTGATTTATTTTATACATTACTAATACTAAGCCATAGGGTACAATTTTTATAGCTTAAGTGTTTGCTTGGCACGGCTTGTATAAACATTTTTGTTGGTTTTGCGAAAACCAATGCCTACTAGATTTAGCAATTCCTACTAGATATTATATTCAAGACGGCATTGGTCGAAACTCGAAACACAATATGTAACAAAAAAATACAAGTCAAAAATGTCCTTGAAATTTTTTTTTATTTCATTTTTGTTTGTGTGAGTGTGGTGAGACTATAAATAGAAACCAAAAAAAATTTTGGTTGAAAAATGAATCCGCAACAAAACCGGTTTTATAGGTAGAGGGAAAAAAACGAGGAGGACTCATGAGACCTAGTGTGGTGATTAGCTGATTCGCCATTATACATATAAATATTATTTAGCGTCGAATGTCGATAGAAAGAACTTATCGGTAGCTATGTTACTGTTTTTTTTTAATGTGGAGTTCGTAAAAATAATTAGCGTGTAATTTTGAATTTATCGAGTACATTTCTAGTTTATTGCATACATTTTTAATTTATTATCTATATTTTACGATACGATAAATACATATTTAGTATTAATTTCGCGCCTTTACAATTATTATTAATTGTATCATTCCTTGGTAAGTTAAAAATAGTTTTGACCGAATTATAAGTATCTTAACTTTTGAAATTGCCATAATAGTCCAGTCAGTGACGGTTTCTCGCTCCGAATTCTTACGGACAATACCGATTTTCGTGAAATTTGGACAGTAAATAGGGAATGGCTCAAAGAACAAAAGTTATATAGTGCCGATGTGTGCTTTTACCCTAGGGGTGGATGCCACCCCTTCTAGGGTGTGGAAATTAGTACACTCAAAGTAACCACAGAAATCGATAGAGGGATGAATTCTAAGCAAAAAATATCGTATGAAGTTTTTTCGATAAATCAATATTTTTCGAGTTATTTGCGATTGAAAATGTTGATGTTTCATCTAAAAATGCATGTTTTAGAGCGATATTTCACGAATAACTCGAAAACCTTGCGTTTCATCAAAAAATATTTCAGGACCAAAATAAAGCTTATAAAACAATAAATTGATTGATTTATTTTTATTTCTTTAGATACAATATGAACCGAGTTGTGGCTCGTTGAAAGTGACGGTTTGTTCGCCGAAAACGGAATTCAAGCCTTTCAACATTAAATAACGGAAAAACGACAAATTTTTGGAAAAAGCATGTTAAATATTTTTTCAAGTACTTGAAAAGACCTTTAAAATTAGCTATAGTAGAAGTCGGTAGCATTAGAAGTTACTGAGTTATGATAAAAATAAAATGGTGATCTCATTTTTTTGGAAAAAAAATCGGAAATGAAACAAATGGCTTAACCGCAAGAATTGAAATTAAACCTAATCCATTTACAATGCACTTTATTTAGGTACTAACAATAGGTTCAAGAAGTTTGAATGGTTTAGAATGTTTAGATTTGAAAAAAAGTTTGATTCAATTTTAATATGATTTTTCAAATGTTTGAAAAACAATTCTTTTTCTCGCAATAACTCAAAAACTAAAGAAGGTACGCACAAAATGTCAAAGTACAAAAATTAAGGTTTTTCTTGCAGAAAATTTTGCAGAAACACTTCTACTTTTTTTTAATTTTTATTTTTAATTTTTAATTTACAAAAATTCGTTTTAACTGTGTTGTCTGATTTTTCGTCCATTCCGAACAAGATCACAAACGTCAATAATATCCAAAAACAAAGAGAACTGAAAAATCAAACACAAATGCGTTTTTATTTTGACGATCCACTGAACTCAACTCTAATCTAATACAGTGACGTCTATGATATTTTTTCGATTGACATTTGCTATACAGTTTAAGTTTTACAATAATAATTATTTAATAAAATAAGAAATAGTCGCAATATAGATCTTGAAGAGTGAACATCTTTATTGAGCTGGTGGTCCCGGGTACTGCGTAGTATCGTAAAAGGCCCGTTATATCGTGTACAAAAGCGAGGGTATCACAAATAACAGCTCAATAAAATAGATAGTGGTACTGGGTACTGCATTTTTAAATGTCTAAGGCCCATATATCCGTGCTGGTCGGTGGTATCACAAAGTGAAGTACTTCTTGAAGTTTTGGATTTACCCGCTTGAAAGCTATAAATTGGGTCATATACAGCTATTTTGCTAGTCGACCTGAGCAAAAGAAAATAACAACAACAACAACAACAATAAAATAAGAATAATACATGAATAATACATTTTGGTAGGTTTTTAATTTCAACAGATAACTTCCTTAATTTTGAAGATATCTAAATGTTCTAAAAAATATTTTGTAGAGAACTTCAAGGGCTACAAGACCTGTAAGATTGAACTTCCTTGAACCCTTCGTTTTTGAGATTTGCAAGTTTAAAGGGTTCGGGGAAGCTGGTCCTCGCACTCAAATGCGAAATTATAACGGTAATATCTCAATTAATTTTAATCCTAGAGAAATAAAAAAAAATAACAAAATTTTCTGCAAGAAAAACCTTAATTTTTGTACTTTGACATTTTGTGCGTATCTTCTTTAGTTTTTGAGTTATTGCGAGAAAAAGAATTGTTTTTCAAAAATTTGAAAAATCATATTAAAATTGAATCAAACTTTTTTTCAAATCTAAACATTCTAAACCATTCAAACTTCTTGAACCTATTGTTAGTACCTAAATAAAGTCCATTGTAAATGGATTAGGTTTAATTTCAATTCTTGCGGTTAAGCCATTTGTTTCATTTCCGATTTTTTCTCCGAAAAAATGAGATCACCATTTTATTTTTATCATAACTCAGTAACTTCTAATGCTACCGACTTCTACTATAGCTAATTTTAAAGGTCTTTTCAAGTACTTGAAAAAATATTTAACATGCTTTTTCCAAAAATTTGTCGTTTTTCCGTTATTTAATGTTGAAAGGCTTGAATTCCGTTTTCGGCGAACAAACCGTCACTTTCAACGAGCCACAACTCGGTTCATATTGTATCTAAAGAAATAAAAATAAATCAATCAATTTATTGTTTTATAAGCTTTATTTTGGTCCTGAAAGATTTTTTGATGAAACGCAAGGTTTTCGAGTTATTCGTGAAAAATCGCTCTAAAACATGCATTTTTAGATGAAACATCAACATTTTCAATCGCAAATAACTCGAGAAATATTGATTTATCGAAAAAACTTCATACGTTGTTTTTTGCTTAGAATTCATCCCTCTATCGATTTCTGTGGTTATTTTGAGTGTACTAATTTCCACCCCCTAGAAGGGGTGGCATCCACCCCCAGGGTAAAAGCACACATCGGCACTATATAACTTTTGTTCTTTGAGCCATTCCCTATTTACTGTCCAAATTTCACAAAAATCGGTATTGTCCGTAAGATTCTGACGTCATAGCCTATTTTTACCGTCAATGAATGGACTATAAATATTAAGATAGTATTCATGTTCGTCATTTTGCATTTAAATTTTTTATACTCGTAAATGTAAATATTTCTTTTTTATTCTTTTAACGCAGAAGGGGGTAGCTAATCCCAAATATTCTCAAATTTGTTAACTGGAAAAGGTAGATCGAAAGGTTTTCATAGGAAATATTTGTTTGATTTATTGTGTTGTTAAACTAATTTGCTTATGCTAATATCCCAAGTGTAAAACAATTGAACTCGTTAATATGTTCCCATTTTTTCCATAAACCGGTATTATGGTTGCAATTTATTTGATCAACACCCTTTAAGTTTCATCGGTTTAGGGGTTTTAGCTTCATAGGAAATCTTTTAATAAAATCGAACACAAGTTTAGGACTCACATCCAAAAAAATCAAAATATATTTGAAGTAGTGATACTTGGAATGTACATATTTGTCAGAATTTTTGTGCTATTAGAACAAGCATTATACAACAAATTTAACATACTTCTGTGGCATTTTCTTGTTAATTAAAACAGAAATTTAGAACTATCTTCCAATGTTCCAATTAACAATAGCGTTAAGACATAGCATAGATACTTTATGAGTAACAAATAGATTAATAATTTCTAGACGCCGTGAAAGATATTCGGCAAGATTTCGAGGAAAGCACAGCAGAAGCGGTAAGGAAGCGGTATCTGCAAAGAGGCCAAGAAAGGTACCAGAATCAGATCAGGCGCAACATTGTTAGTTAGTTTTTTATATTTTAAGCTAAAGAAATACATCTTTTTGTTAATTTTATAAGAGAATATAAATGTTATACACTTTACTGAATTAAAAAAAATTGAAATGCTTTTGTGATACCTACATATTTATAAAAATGTTTCGGCTTTTTTATAGACAATATATTACTTGTAAATGACATTCACTGTATTTTCGATTTGGTAAATCAGAAAAATAACAGAGGCCAATCACTTATAATTTATCTACCAATCAAAGTAGAAATGTTATCCCCTCCCCCTTTTCTTTCCCGCAGAGTGAATACAAAGTGTATCAACTCTCAAAAAGAAAAAGGGGGAGGGGATAATATTTCTACTTTGATTGGTAGATATATTATAAGTGATTGGCCTCTGTTATTTTTCTGATTTACCAAATCGAAAATACAGTGAATGTCTGGTTAAATTTCTACATATTTATCCAATTGACCAATTGTCTGGTTAAATTTCTACATATTTATAGTTCTAATTTTCCATTATTTTTTCTTTATTTATTAGGTTGTTCAGAAATTAAAGCAGGTTTTCAATCATTTTATCTAAAACGACATATCTCAGTTTAGAATAAATTTTATCAATCGAAATAAGAACCATTAGAATCTACACATTGTTGCCAACAAGGTACAATTTTATTAATTCCAGTACCATATAATTCTGAAGTTCTGGAAGCGGCGAATCCTTCGAAGGCATTTTTGGCGGCTGTTTGATCATTGAAGATTTTTCCTTGCAAGAAGTAATCAAGATGCTTGAAAAAGTGATAGTCGGTTGGCGAGAGGTCTGCTGAGTATGGTGGATGAGGCAAATCTTCGTAGCCCAGTTGGTTCAACTTCTGCAGCGTCGGCTGTGCAACGTGTGGTCAGTGCAGAAGAATTGGGCCCTATCTATTAGCTAATGCTGGACGCAGACGTTTCAGTTCTTTACGCATCCTATCAATTTGTTGACAATATTTTTCTACTGTGATAGTTTCGTCAGGATTTAAGAAGCTCTAGTGGATAATTCCGACTAACGACCACCAAACAGTCACCATAGTCTTTTTTTGATGCATCTCAGGTTTGGATAAATGTTTAAGGCTTCGCTTCGGTCCAACCACTGCGCTAAACGTAGTTGGTTGTCGTATAGAACTCACTTTTCATCGCACGCCATAATGCGATCGAGAAATAGTTCGTGTTTTGTTGCGCAAAAGAAATGAAGAGCAGACTTCATAGGCGTTTTTTTTGGTTTTCGTTCAATTCGTGTGGCCCCCATTGGTCGAGCTTCTTCGACTTTCCAATTCGGCTCAAATGTTCCGAAATTAATCCAATACTTACGCCTAGCTCCCCTGTAAGTTCTTGAACAGACATGTATGGATTTGCTTCCACCAAAGCATTGAATTCAGCATCGTCAATAGCAGAGGAAAGTTCGCGACCTTACCCATCTTCAAGGCTGAATTCAGCACGACGAAATTTTTGAAACCAACATTATATTGTGCATTCGTTAACACTTCCTTGGCTCCAAACTTCATTGATGTTTCGAGCCGTTTGTGCTGCACTGGGGCCGAGTTTAAATTCATACAAGTAAATTTGGTGAAATTCTAGTTTTGACATCTTTAATTCAAAGGTCCAAAAATAGACAAAAATACAATTAAGATTAAAAATAGATTATATGGTAAGAAAGAGCATAAACTAAGCTTTAAAATAACGTATAATGTTACACCCTTTGCGTAATTTTGTATTGTTAAAAAACTGTTCAAACAAATAAAATCATAAAACCTGCATTAATTTCTGAACAACCTAATAATTTTTTTTTGTGAAATTGAATTATAAATTATTGAATTAAGAAAACAGACTAATTCCATTGAATTTAAAAAAAATATTAATAAATTTTTGTATGATAAAAGATTAGAATGCATTTTGAAAAAAATTAAAATAAATAATAATAAAAATATTAAATAAAGAATACAACAGAGTATTTTTTTACAAAATTATTTAAGAAGGATCATAAAAAATATTCGTACGCATAATTGCATCAAATAAACCAACAAATACTGTCGTACATTGTCGTAACCTCCTCCAGATATTAATTTTTTTGTATTTTTTTTTGCTTTAAAAATTCATTTAGTATCTGAAGAATATATTTCCAAAGTTTCCAGCCCAACTGAACGTTCTAAAGATCCCTAGGAAGTCACCGAAGTGATGCGTTCTCTTCAAGAATGAAAACTTCAATCGAGTTTTTCTCAAAACGTGTTTTTTTGCGCGCCGTGGAATGTAACTAAAAAGTAGTGGACCAATTAACTTGAAATTTTCTACACATATTCTTTAATTTATCGGCCTTTGCACAAACCAAAAAATTCGTATAAATTGTTTAAATAAATATTGTTTTTAACGATTTGTTATAAAAAAACTTGTTTTTTCTTCTTCTTGTTCTCAAATTTACAATTTTTGTTTTGTTTTGCTAAATTTAGGTTCATGCAAAGCGGAATGAATTGTTTTAATGAAAACAATTTGTTTCGTTGATTTTAGTTAACTACAAGGACCTGGGCGTTCCACGGCGCAAACTCTAGGAGTCAAGTTCGAGCGCCTCTAGCGCCGCCATTTAGTTTTTTTTTCTCTCATACAAAAATTTTTTTGTATTCATTTGAACGTCAATATTATTATGTAATTTGTTTCATACCTGCCGGCAGAAGAAAGTATTCATAAAAAGTGAACCACTTACGAACAGCTTACGAACGGTTTTTTATATGCGGCACTACTAGTAATGTACATATTTAAATAACCGTATATGTATATAGTTTTCTTCTTTCTATTTCTAAACAGAATGTGATATTTAATAAAGCAAAGAGTGGTCCGCCATTTTTAATTATTTAGTATTTAGTAAATTTTTAGTATTTAGTAAATTTTTAATTTGTTATTAATTTATGTTGTTAACAAATCAAATTTAGTGAATAGTGATAGCGACAACATGACCTATATTTTTAGTTATTTTATTTTAATACTTTAATAAACTAGTTGAACTTGAAATAGAATTAAAATGACACTTATGTAATATTTTATTAAGAAGCACTAATCTTGTCACTTATGAGTATAAGCAAAAATAAATGTAGTAAAATTTAGTTAATTAATTGATATAACTTCAAATAAATAAAATCATTTATTTGCTAAAAATAAAATAAAATACGTTGTTTTCATTTATAATTTATAATCTTCAAAATAAAATGCGGAATAATACCTAAATAGTACGTAATGTTCATTCTGGAAGGCTCATAAATGATACGCCCATGTGAGTTCATAAATGTTACGTAAAAGGTGTACACATTACGAATATATTTTTATATACCAATACATACATAAGTCTTCGCAAATTTGTTTCACTTCTCATGTGACAAGAGTATCATTTATGTAAGATTTCTTAATTTTTGGCGTAACGTTTACGAACACTTTAGTAGAAGAGACTCTTCGTAAAATGAACGTTTGCGTTACGCGTGGCCGGCAGGGATTGCAATAAATGCTGTCAATTTTTTGTAAAAAATTATTGAAAAACCAGTTGTCTGGAGGAGGTGCCCCCTTAAACTTTTGTTCGGCGTCATTTTCAACAAATATCATCAATGTTGAAAATAATATTAATAATCGAATTAGCTTTACATCGTAAGTGCTGGCATTATATTTAATATTCTTACCTTTTTATTCCAATCATTTCGATGTTATTTCTAAACCAAAAACCTAAAAATCATTTGCAAAACAATATTGACATTTCCTTTGGAAACGTCAAATAATAATAGATTCAAGTATTCTTTGTTTTATAACTATATAATCAACGGTACCAGATGTACATTTCAAAATTGTTGATAGACTATTAAAAATTGTTGATAGACCTATTATAAATTTATAACACTATTATTTTAGTACACTATACGTACGTTCAGTGGCATAAAATAAGTACAAAATTGACACGTCAGCGTGAGAACACACAGAAAATATTTGAGAATTAAAATTAAATAAAATTAAAACTAAAAAGTAAAGTGAAGTGGTTTTATTTCTAATTAAATTCAACATTTTCTTCTCAGCAAATAGTTCAAAATAAGTTCCACATTTAAACCACCAATTATTCACAAAATATCGAGAAATATTTGTCTTTATTACAATAAAAAAGCTGTCGAATTTGTGACTAAATTTTCAACAAAAACCGACAAATTTGTCCGACTATCAACGTCAACCCCATCCTCCATTTCTCATCCATTTTGTGACAATTTTTTTTTATCACATTTTTTTTCACCAATCACCATTTTATGTGAAATTTTTGTCGATTTTTTGTGACGCCTGGTTACTCGGAAACTTATAAATAAGTAAAATGTTATGTTTTGAAAAATTCATAATAGACTAATAGACATTTTTCATTATAGTAAAATTACATTAATTTAAGATACAATGTAAGTAACAATAACAAGAATGAATTGTATTTATAGGATTGAGGTACAGCATGGTAAGTTGGTAAGTTTACGTGACTGAATAAATCAATTGTTAATAATTGTATAATAAAATCGTAATTAAATAAATAAATAAACATTGCATTTTTGAAATACTCGAGATCTTCTGTTTTCCTTTCCAATGATTTTTTCAATCGAGACAGTGTAAAACAATAATTTTTATCGGTGTGGTTTTGTACTACAAAAATCTTTTATTTTATCCCATATCCTTAAACACATGTATCCAAAAATGTTTTTAAAATTCTTTTTCTATCGTGATCTTTTCATCCATCGAGCACGTGCTGCCTTACAATGTGATTTGTGGTTTCTTATTGTAAAAATGTTTACCCTATAAAAGTAAGATAAAATCAAAATAATTATTCCTTTAGGATAAAAAAAATTTGTATCCGATCGGTGGGATATTATTTGACACCGATTATTCGGTGTCAGGATTCGTTTTTTTTCTGTGTAGTATACACTGCCCCTAGTGTTTATCCGATACTATTCACATTTGGTGGTTTATACATAGTTGTAGCGTTTGAATATCATCTACCCTATTGATTGATTTCTATAATTTTAAACATACTTTTCCTATTAATCGGTTTTATTATGTGTAAATGCGGTACTGGGCTCCGGTGTCACCCAGTAGTCTAGCTTAGCTGGTTGAACATTCTGATCAATCAATCAAAACTCATATCAAGATAAAATTCGCTGTATCATCAACATATTAATTACGTTATGAACGAAACAGGCGAGTTTATCAATTCACTCTTGTAACTTCGGAGTAAAAATACTCTGTTGTTAAAGATAATCGAAACGTACCGTTTGTGGCTTAATAGAATTCGATTTTAATTAAACTCCATGAAATAATATGTTTATTTCAATGTAAAGACGATCCCGATCAATTACTGATGTAAATTAGACATTCATGTGTTGCGAAACATTTAAATACATTAATAATTTTTTTTCCAAAAATCTTGTTGCGTTGTTCTATAATCTGTGTTTGCGATCTAAACCGGTCAATGTCATAAAGTATGAAATTAAATTTAATTGCGTTAAAGTATTTTTGGTTCCTGTAACAGAATCTTCAAAAATGTGTATCTTTTTTATTTTAATCTTCAACATAAAGAGTAATTAAAAATAATTTAACTTCAGTTTGGTAAAATTTCTTAGAATGGTCACTTCTTTCATAATACTATAATAGGTATGTATGTACTTAGTCATTTAGTTAGATACAGATTTATATTTAATTTTAATGATAAGTTTGTGTTTTTATTTTGAAACTAATGTAAAGAATCGGAGCTGTAGATAGTAGGTACATTCAAGTTAAATATGAATTGTTAACCATGTACATATGTGTGGTTTAGATATATTCAAATAAAGCGAACTTGAAGAGAAAATAACATATTATTTACACACCTATAGCACCATATTATACATTTACGGATCAATAGCTTATAATTTTTCAGCTCGCCGGGATTAGCAAGTTATTTAAAGGTATTAGTGAGTGTATAGGATATAATCCTGGTTGCCATTTGCCAGCGACGAAATATTGCTTGATATTTTTTCCCACACTAATGGGTGATGACTGACACATGGATGGTGAGGGTGACTGACAAGACCCTGAGTATATAATACTCATGACTCCATCAAATGAAGAGTAGTCCTTCATTAAGTCATAGTCCTCAAAACACTTTACATTCACTAGGCATAATTTCGAATCGTCGGATAGGCATTTTCATAACAATATGTTGCCCTTCTCTAAGGGCTCTTTAAGTTGCTCGACGAATAGTTCAAAAACTATTATAAAAGAGCAGACAATTTGATATTTCGAGTTTAGCGATTATAGTAATCATACATACATATACAAAATCGTATTGTATTAGTGTACCTATATCCACATCTTACTTGGTAATAGTGGTAATTTTCTCGAAACGTGTTTTGATTGAAATTAAACACAATATTAAGATTTTTATTTTTTAGTGAACGATCTGTTCTCAACGAAAAAAACAATTTGTAATGCACTTATTATCTATCCAAGAAGTATTAAGAATATTATAAATATTAATGTAAATACAAAATAATGTTGGAAAATTTCCACTCATTTGGAATTTCTAAAAAAATTGTTACGTTTCAATCAAGGTTCGAATCAAGGTTCGAAACGCTGGATTGCGAATAATTAAAACACTTCAGTTTATCACAAACGAATTTATTTATTGAACACCAACAAACAATTAATTCAACACAATTAATTAACAATAATTCACAAAATCACCTTTTATAATATTTGTACAAACTTTAATTGTTTACTTATAATTTTTATATTGCACAAATAATCCAATTCGATCTCGTTCGCTTTTTATATACTCAAACCAAAACTTCTAGAAATTTCATGATTTTTCCAGTAAGAGAAGTCTGGTAACATGTAGAACAGCTTTAGTATGGAAAATTTCCATTTTAAAACAGTATTTTTATCGCTTTTAAATAACTTATTCTATATTCTATCACCTCCTCATTAAAGGGCTAGCCTCTCTGTACGCATCAACTTTAGCATACCTAGATGTCCGTTCTGTATCAGATAAATCACGTAATTCATCCTTGTGATGACAGCGTAAGTTAATCCCCGTGCTGGTTGCAGCTTTGGTGATAATCCCTTCTTTTGTTGCAGGTTGTGAAGCCATTTGCCCTTCCTAGAAGGCTTGGTTATTTGCTCGTATCGTCATATCGAACTTTCATCTGGTCACTTGACTATGTATTTTCCCCCGTACAAATTGATGAAACTTATTAAGTTCTTCTTTCATACAGTTGACGTAATCCTGTTCACATAAAGCCGCTGATGGGGCCGGTTAAATTTAGATAATCTCCAAATATAGCTTGTGTCATTCCGGTCGTGTCATGTATTGCTGATCGATATAGGCCATCCGAAACATCAATATATGTCAATCCCAGTTCCGTTGGTATTCCTCCACAAACTTTGATAGATATTTCTCCAATGTGCCTACCACACCATCTAACTGTGTATGCAATTCGTTTTCTCGTTTTATTTATACCGAGCATCTGGCATTTTTTTTGAAATGCCACCAATTCAAAATTCCCTCCATAATCGGTATGAACACTATTGGCACTCCAAATCTGCTAATCCAGTTGTTGACTACAGCATATCATAAGTTAATACACCTCGTCCAACATCCAGCACGAAGCCATCCGCCTTCATGATGTTCATTCCCAAAATGACTTCATCCACAATATCTGCAACCAGCATTTCTTATTGGAAAAGAGTTCTTCCGATCCTTACATTCACGATCGTTTTCCCTTTTATCAATGCACTGTCTCCTGTTGCCGTTTGAAACATCAACCCGTTAGTTGGTGATATACCTCAACAGACCAGATCTTTACGAAGAATCATGAGAGTTGCACTCGTAGCCAGGATGGTGATGCAGTCCGTGCCACAAATGTCGCCTTTGACTGTTAAGCTGTCAACGCCTCTAGCTACTTTCGAAACGCGAATGGAGGTTATGGAGCAATCGGTTGTGGGAATCGGCTTCTGCGCTTTTAAACCAACTCTTGTCAGTTTAACAGCTCCGTCGTCATTTGGCCCTCTTACTTGACCACCGCCTGCTCTCCGCATGAACGTCGCTACATAGGGGATAGGGATCTTCCCCGTTTCCTTTTTTCCCAGCAGTCCCGCGAGATGTGACTAATCTGCTAGAATTTGGGTAGCGGCTTTTCATATACATGCGATAGATTTCCCGCTTGTGGTCATTACTGTACTTTCGATCCGGCGCCTTCATAATTTCGAGATAACTGTTGCGCTCTTGTTTCAGAATGGTTTATAAAGCCTCTGCTGGTTCATTTTTAAGGGCCATTATTAACATTGCAACAAGATTTTCATCGTTCAATGATTTTGATTGGCCCCCGTTTCAAATTAAAATTTGAAAATGCCGAAAGGTGTTGTTTCGTCGAATGTTTGTGGATTCAATTTGATTGAGTGAACTGTCTACCTACTTGTATTTGTATCGTTGTTCCACTTACCTTGATAACTCTTTCTCGAAACGTTTCTGTTTGAAATTCCACTTGTAATTTATGTTCCACATCATGAATCTCCATTGTAAATTCCCTTTTAGCATGTTGAATTTCAGTTTGTAATTCGACATGCTGCGAAGTGGATAATTCGAGAAAATTATCGTCCATTCTCTTTTGGCGCTCAAAAATTTGGAAGCCCAACTGTGTTACATTTCTTTGTTTGACTGGTTTATTATTTCCAACTGTCGCTCGTTTTTTTGTTCCATCATTTGGTTTGACTGCTCAATTTTGCCCTGAATGTCAATCTCTTGCTTTTATCGCTCTATTATCTGGTTCAAAGCAGCCATTAATCGAACTGCGACAAATCGAATCGTCCAGATGGTAGTTGTGTTGTTGTGTTGTTACCGATCCTTGTGGTCCAGCTTCTATCTTTTCTATTCGTCATCCATGACCACACGTAGTCGCGCTTGTAAAGTTCCTTTACTACCACTAGTGTACAAACTCCGTTTCCCAAGGTCCTTCTTTAATTCTGGAACTTTCAATTCGTAGAGAGTCATTTTCTTTGTTTTATTATTCACAATCCCACGCCCACCGCTGTCATCAATTTGTAACAGTGCGATCAAATGATCGACCTGTTATAGAAATTTTGTTTAGGTTTTTACTATGGAGTTACCACCGACAGCACTTTTACCCGGCTATGGTACAGCCTGGGGTGGGGTTTGGTGGTATCCATCCATGTCGTGAAAGCTGCTTGTTCTGAAAAAAAAAAAAAAAAAAAACCAACCATTAGTCATTTTACCTACCTTAATAAACACTCACCCGGTCCTCATCCTCACCTCACTAATCTTTAGAATTTATTTCATCCTAGAGATTATCTTTGGTTAACTGAGCAAACAAAAGCAGAATTGTAAATTCATAATTGAAAATAAATATATATTATTGATAATTCAACATAAACAGGTACAAATGTACGAAAAGAAAAATAATCAAAACAAATCAAAATGAAACTGGTTAAATAATAAATCAAACTAAACCCTGTTTTATCCCTAAGCTTAACTTACTACAAGAAATTACTAATGAATAATGTTAGTATTTATTTAATTTATTTCGGTTGATAATTTTTTTTTAAATTATTTATTTAGTATTCGTTTTTGTAAAATAAACTTAACTTTTCTGCGGCATGCTGTATAACGAATATGAGATGTTGTATGACATCATATTTTGCTAGATGGTATGTTGATTGCTGTGTTAGGATGCTTGTTATAAAGTGATTTTATTCGTTTTTGAAATTTATGATTTGTAATTATTATGCTTGTATCACAAGCAACGAATACCAATTGTTATGTAGGTTTGTGGTATCGTGTTTTATTTTTTTTTTATTACTACTTTTAACAGAAACTTATATAATTGTTAGTATTATTTTCGTTGTATTATTGTTTTGTATTTAAATTAATCTGTGATATTAGTATTAAGCACGGTTTACAATTCTACGTGTTAATTAAAAAATGTTATTGTCTGTCCTTGACAACGGACCAGTACATCACGACACACAAAAAAAAAATTATGACCACCGTATTTAGATGCAATGATCAATAGTTTATTATTTTAGATTAATTGGCGTAGCATAATTTATATGCGTAGAAGCACCACATACTCATAATTTATTTCACTATTAATGTTTTCTGTTATTAAATAAGACTCATAATCCTTGATCTAACACGTTAAATTTTTACAATAACATTTTAGCACTAACTGTTTAAATTACATCATTTCATAATTTATTTTATCACTGTTATCTTAACTTTATTATTATAATGTATGTATTAATGATTTACAAACTATAATTAGTTTATTTGTCTTCGTTTTGATGTGTAAAATATTTAGGTATTCAATTCGACAAACGACTAATATGGCGTAAACATATATGGGCAAAACGTAAGCAATTTGGAATGAAACTGACAAAAATGTATTGGCTGATAGGCAGAAAATCAAGTTTATTGATTGAAAACAAACTACTGTACCCTGATTCTCTGATCCTCTGATAATGATTAATTGACACATTAATTTATCTTGGCACTCTTAAACCGTATTCTGTAACAATTACTTCTGCACAAGTTAAAATTATTATAAGCAGCTTTCAGCAAGATAAAATCAAACGTCAAAATCGCAATTTTTGATGTTATTTTAAACAAATGTCAATGGTCTATTTTCAATTTAACATTTATTAAATAAAATGGGGATGTTTTTAGGGTCTTAAAAATTCAAATAATTTTTTTTTCAAAATTAAAATTAATTTTTTCAACAGAATTTTTTGTGTGGATGGTTAATTTAACCATCCAATTTTTTCATACATAATTAATATTTTATTTAAAATATATAAAAAAATGAATTATTTGGTGTAAATTTACACAAAATATGTACCTAAACCTAAGAGCCTTATTTTATGGGGTTGAATAAAAAAAATAAAAAAAATGTTATATTACTATTTCTAAATCTGTGTGTAAATAGTTTAACCCAAAAAATAAAGCGTGTACACTTTTCAATTTATCTTGACAGAACGTTAGAGCATGCGAAATTCATGATTACTTTTCGTTTACTCGTTTGCACATTATCTTATTGCTTAGACAATTAGGGTACTGCTCTATAAAATGGTAATAAAACCTATCTGGAATATATGTATAGAATGTGGGGAACAGACAGCGACTAGAACTTGGATATTCTTCAGCGGTTCCAGTCTAAATTTCTAAGAATCATAGTAGATGCGTCATGGTTCGTATCAAACGATATAACAGATAACTCAAAGAGATCTACAGGTCCCAACAAAATGGTAAAAAATTAGGGATTCTTAATAATAGTTAAATTTATGGGATATATCCTAAATCTCTTAAATTTATGAGAATTTCTAGACGTCTCGTTTACACAGAATTAGTGTATCATCCTTACAAAATTAAATAATTTTTAATATTTTTTTGCTAAATTATCCTGAATACTTATGAGAATTTCTAGACTTATGAGAATTTCTAGACGACCAGTTAATTGAAATTACTTACAGTTAGAACCACATCATTAGTTAGACTAGCGACAAAAATCATTTCAGTTGAACGAAGCACTAAATGAATAACAGAATAATTACTTTATTACATTGTTTCTAAAATAAATTTTAAATGTTTCTAATATGCAAATTTGCGATTATCTTTTACAATTGAACCGTGAAATACACATAACAGAGGTAAAAAAATTACAATATATAATGCAGCTTCCCTTGATTGTTTCTTTTCTTGTTTCTTACTTAATGTCATTGAGAAAAATTAATTTGTCGAAATATTAAGTAAATTTAATTGTAAAAAAGATAAAAACTATTTACGTAAGATAAAATTATTGAATTTCATCAAAATCATTATTATTATTTTTTTAAATAGGGAATCGACAAACCGACTGTTATTCCTTAAATATCAAAGCGATATTATAATCTTCGGAAACACAAAAAATATTAGTAGTACGAAGAAAATGTTTTCACTATTTTAGTCCGGTGTTTATATTCACCGAGATCAAAAATATACATTCCGTTGCAACTTCGTGAATGTATTTTCATTATTTTCCTCTTTAAAACATCCAAAATACTCAGGTGTAATTTTTGAATTTCATTATTAGTCCAGTCAGTGACGGTTCTTCGCTCTGAATTCTTACGGACAATACCGATTTTCGTGAAATTTGGACAGTAAGTAAAAAATAGCTCAAGGAACAAAAGTTATATAGTGCCAATGTGTGCTTTTATCCTGGAGATGGGTGCTATTCCTTCTAGTGGTTGGAAATTAGTCCACTCAAAACAACCACAGAAATCTATAGAGGGATGAATTCTAAGCCAAAAATGTCGTATGAAGTTTTTTCGATAAATCAATATTTATCGAGTTATTTATTCCCGATTGAAAATGTTGATTTTTCATCTAAAAAATGCATGTTTAGAGCGATTTTTCACGAAAAACTTGCAAACCTTGCTTTCCATCAAAAAATCTTTCAGAACCAAAATAAAGCTTGTAAAATAATAAATTGATTGGTTTGGGACCTTTCAACATTATATAACGGAAAACGACAAAGTTTTGAAAAAAACTTGTTAGATGCTTTTTCAAGTACTTGAAATACCTTTAAAATTAGCTTTAGTAAAAGTCGTTAGCATAAAAATTTAGAGTTATGATAAAAATAAAATGGTGATCTCGTTTTTTCGGAGAAAAAATCAGTAAAGAAACAAATTGCTTAACCGCAAGAATTGAAATTAAACGTAATTCATTTACAATGTACTTTATTTAGGTACTAACGATAGGTTCTAGAAGTTTGAATGATTTAGAATGTCTAAGTTTGAAAAAGTTTATTCAATTTTAAAATGATTTTTCAAATTTTTGGAAAAAATTTCTTTTTTTCAAAATAACTTAAAAACTAAAGAAGATACGTACAAAATGCGAGAGTACAAAAACTAAGGTTTTTCTTACAGAAAACTTTGTTATCTCTGTATTTCTCTAGAATGAAAATTAATTGAGATATCACCGTTTTAATTTCGCATGTGAGTGCGAGGACCACCTTACCGGAACTCTTTAAACTCAAAAATCTAAAATCGAAGGGATCAAAGAAGTCCAACCTTACAAGCCATGTAGCCCTTGAAATTCCGTAAAAAATGGTTTTTAGAACATTTAGATATCTTTAAAATTAAGGAAGTTACCGTTAAAAAACCAATCGCGTGTCGAGAATAAAACAATTTACATGCTCAGCAAATTTTCCGAAAAAACGCGATTGTTTTTTTAACGATAACTTTCTTAATTAAGATTCAAAGTGGGATACGACTGGTGATATTGTTGAAGGATGCGAAAATATGTATGAAAATATTTATAAGGCCCTAAGTGTATTTTACAGAAAAGTAGAGATAAAACCAAAGTCAAATGAATGGTTTCACAAAAATTATAATCTGCGGCTTTTAAAATCAAAAAAGATTGTAGCGAACAAATTAGCAAAGCAAACTGGAATGAGGAACATTGATATCTCCCATCAATAAGAAAAATTAAGAGAAACTATTTCATTAGAAAAATAGAAACTGCTTCATATAATTTGCAACGAGTATGGAGCGTTTTAAAGGAAATAATGAAAGGAAAACGAGATTGTAGCATAGATCGCATCATAGTTGACAACCATGAATACTGTAACCACAAAGAAATTGCAAATGTTCTAAACAAATTTTATGTCGATAGTATCAAGATCTTAAATGGACAAATTCCAAGCGTACAAGATGATTTAGTCGTGATTAGTGCATCAGCGAAAAGAAAATTCGCTTTGAACCAGATTACATTAGCAGAAATAAAGGATATAATCACAAAAATGTGTGATAAGCGAGATATAAACGGATTGAAGCCAACGCAAAAAACGCAAAACATCCAGAAGATTTTAGACCAACTAATATGCTGGACTTCTGTGAGAAAATCTTAGAAACTATCGTAAAGGGACAACTAATCGAATTCTTAAACGTTTAAGGGATATTAATAGAGCAACAATCGGGATATCGTAAGGGATATTTATGTGAATTTGCATTAGACTTAGTATTGAGTAATCGAGAGACAGGGGTGAATATACAATTATAGTATTTTTGAATTTCCAAAGGGCATTCGAAACAATTGCAATAGGAAAATGAATGGAATTGGTTTAACAGTTATTTGGTTCAGAGGAGTCAAAGAACGAAAGTAGTGCATGAAACATCTGATAGATGTACTAATGCGCTTGGTGTTCCTCAAGGTTCCGTTTTGGGTGCCATTCTATTTATAGTTTATATCAATGATATAGTAAAAAGTCTAAAAATATATCATATAAATTTATTTGTGGGTGACACCTTGATTTATTATATGTAGTCCAAATGAAATGATATAATGTGAAGAAATTGTTGATAATATTAACGGTGATTTGGAACTAGTACAAAAATGGCTAAATGTTAACAAAACAAAGCGTATGGTTATTGGTAAAGCAGATCATAATTGTGACATCAGAATTAATCAGAGTAACATTAAGCAAGTAGACACTATCAAATATTTAGGGGTAATAATTGATAAGAGGTTGAAATTCAGTGATCATGTGTTTTATATAGGAAGCAAAATAAATCAGAAGATTAGTGTACTGAAGACTGAAGAGATGTCATAGAAATTTGAGCTATTTAAGCAAAAATAGTATATACATAAGGCAATAATTACTCCTCATTTTGAGTATTGTCCATCAGTGCTACTTATGTACATGCCGTAGAGAAATAAGGAGTACCTCCAAAAACTTTAGAATAAAGCGATGCTGTGCGTTACACAACCAACGCCTTACAATTTTTGCAATTATATTTTGACAAATAAAAAAACTAATTTAGTGGACTGTAACTTTTTGTTTAAATTTTATTTTTTATTTAATTTTATTTTTGGTTAGAAGGCAATTGATTGTGCATGACGTGTGCACATAGCAAAATCTCGACGTACAGTGAATGTTTCTTTTTCTATTTTTCCCGTCGAGCGTTCTGTTCATTTTTATTTCTATTTACGTCTACAAATTGAGTTACATTTTTTTTAGTACAACTGATCTAGTACGATTTCGTTTAATCGTTGGATCAATAATATGTCAAAACAAAATTATTCAATCCAGCTAAGGTAATTATTTACATAAATTTGGTTATAAATTAATATTAAATTAATTGAATTAACATTTATCTTACAGGTTACAATACTTCTAAATGGGATACATCTTTCAATTTAAAGATAAGTATAAAGTACAATATATTGTGTAAATTAAACAATATTCTAATTTTGTTTTTATTTTAGGTTATGATTACATAAATATTGAAGTACAGTTTCGCTACGTGTTGTGCGAACCATTGGAATTTGGGCCATCTCATCATTGTGTAAAACCAGTGAATTAGTGATTTGTAGTTTTTATTATAGTGTATTAAATAGTGTAGCATAAAAATTGTGTGTAATAAATACGTTGCACGTCGAAGCAAAAATATTGTTTTAATTTTTTCTTCCTGATTTTCGGTTGCTACCAAACATACTCCCCTCCAAAACAAAATTTGTTTTTTATTTTAAATTAATCGTGAATTGGTAAACGGAATAATTTTGTAATCGGACATTGTTTTTTTTATGGATGATTTCGTTTGAACTGTAGCTACTCTTACTAACCCGTCTGTCCCTGGATGTATTCCCTTAAGCGACCTAATAGCTAAGTACACTGTAGGGAATCTTTGTTATATAAAATCATGACATCATTAATTTGAAAAATTCGATCTCTTTAATGCCATTTAGTCCGCTGTTGCAACGTATTTAAATAATTAAGCGAATGGCGTTGCCTAAACATTTGCACAATCATTTGTGTTTGTTCCCATTGATTAATCTTGACATATTGATCACACCTTCCATTTGGATCAAAACTGTGTTTTGTTTCAAAGATTCGAAGCGTGTTCCCAGTTTTAATTAAGTGCGTCTTACCTGACTTCATAGCATGTTCCCCAATGCCTCCGAAATGAGTTGAAAGTGATGGAGTCAAAAGCCAGTTACTAACTTTGTCTCTTGAAAATTCGTCTATCTTGATTTCGGTCTCTTTTAATGATAAAATGGAATAGTATTCCTGCATCACTCGTTTCGCTCCTAGGAAATTTGATCCAGTATCCGAATTGACTTCTATTGGCACTCCCCTCCGTCCAACAAAACGCTCTAAAGTATTTATGAACGCTTGCGTAGATGGTGATGATGTCACTTGAGTGTGTAACGCTTTGGTCGCGATACATACAAATATTATAAAAATAACTCTCTTTATCAACCTTGCCGCTCTAAGTAATTGAGATGGAATCTCTATGGATCCTGTGTAGTCAATTTCGATTCCGGAAAATGGTCGATTAGGCGATACTCCCGTGACCGATAAACAATTCATTTGTTGAGTAGATTTCGTAGTAGAATAACGATAATACATAATACATTTATAAGTTATTTTTCGACCTATTTCACAAACTAAAATCCAATATTTGTGACTTAAAATTGCAGTTAACAGCAACCGTCCGGGATCAAATTGTTTTTTGCGTATATCGTGGTGTATTAATTTAGTAATTACATGATTTTTTTTCAAAATCAACGAAAGATTTTTCTCGTATGAATAATTTGAATTTTCTAGACGGTTGCCTTCACGTAATATGTCATCAGAATCTTTGACTGGTGCTAACTGCTTCGACTTCGATTTAATTTCATCTGAAAATTCAATTCGTTGGATATGTTTTATTATTATAAGTTCTATAGAATTTACCTCTACGACCGTCAATTGACTTGGCACTATGACTTTTTGTATCACAATATGAATAAATTTCAACATATAAATCCTTATTCCTTCTAATTTTGACCAATACGAACAATACTGAAATAAATGGTTTACTAGATGTAAATTATTCGAATTGGTTGTGGCGTGGTAACCCATTACTTCGTTGTTATAGAATTCTTGCCCAGTATCAGTTACAGCTACTTTTAGTAGCCAACTTGCCTCGGGCTGCGACAACCACCTTAGATCCTTGAACCATAATTCACTCTTGAGCCATTCGTTCGCTGCTACTTCTCTAGCTGATAAATCGGAAGGATTTTCGCTTCCTTGCTTCTGGCACCGGATCGCTTCCGGCATTAAAGTATGAATTGCACAGACCCGACTAGGAATATAATTTTTGCATTTGCGAGGGTGGCTCAACCGTTTTACACCAGATAATGAAATGAGACAGGCCTGTAATCCTGAATCCAATGATAATATACAAAAACTTGCACGACCGATACGATTCTTTACTCTTAAGATGGCAGTATTTCCAATATTGCACGTATTGGTTTCACTTAATTGCTCTACAGGTGGCTTGGGCGATTGCTTCGGTGGCTCTTCTTGTTCAGTAGTAATTTGATTCGCGATTGAGCTTGAAGTTGTGTCGTGCAACAACGTATGATATCGACGGTTACATTTTAAACAATTGAACTTATTTTGACAGACTCGATGACATTCAGATAAGCAGTTAAAACCCAATTGAAGTTTAACCGGTAATTCACGGCCCATATTCTTACACTTTTCATAATGACACAAGCGATGCGACTCTTGGTAATGTACACTCTCTGTTAAGTTGAAATTTACTAGAGTCACATGATTACTTTTAAAGGTCCCTGATTTTGTAGAACGTTTTGCCGGAGCACAGGATTCCAGTGCATCACATCTACCGCCTATGAATTTTGTCACTTCGCCTGACCCATTGTATAGCTGTCGAAGCTTTTTTGCTGATGGTTGTTTCATAACAGGTTTTTCCATGAATGACCCTTCTACTAAATTCGGTGCAGGGTTATGTTTATCGTGTCCCTCACAAAGTTTTTTCCAAGCATGGTTGTAGGTTGTATCCGATAC
Source organism: Tipula helvola (assembly GCA_963556165.1). Lineage (NCBI taxonomy): Eukaryota > Metazoa > Arthropoda > Insecta > Diptera > Tipulidae > Tipula > Tipula helvola. The sequence goes on along the minus strand of OY744481.1, from coordinate 216,959,754 downwards.
GGTTGCGTGTTTAGTCAATTCTGCCGCCTCACCCTTTAGCTGACCTTTCAAATATTTAAATTTTTGGACTTCGCTGAATTCCAACTTGCTTTGTACCAACGGCACAAATGCATCTTTCATACTTGTCAAGTCTTCATAACTTCCCGAAAAACTTGGTAAGCATAACGTTGGCAACTGTATCGAAAAGTGCGACTCCTCTGTAGTATTTTTAATGGTTTGGCTCAGCGAACTGGTGAAGGATGATGATAACTTTGTCAAAATTTCATTTCGCTCCCGTAAAAGTCTCGATATTATCTCTTCCTCTTGTATTTGTTCTTGTTCTCGCTGCCCTGTCTGTACTGAATTCAAAAATTTTGTTTTTACGTTGAAGTACTTCGTTTCGTATTCGTCTAACTCAGAAGCAACCTCGTATTTTGCTAACTTTGTTTCACAATCCAGAAAATCGGCGAACACTCGCTCGAGGTACTCTAACCGTGTAGTGATTTCACTCCGCTGAGTCATTTCGGTGATTCTATCTGCAAATATTTCTAAACGTACTATGCTACCTTTCGCTAGGCCTCGCTTTGCTATCATTTCCTTGATTTCCTTGTCGGTCATTATGTTGCACTGTCTTATATTCATAAATTGCCACGATCACCAATGTTGCAAATTATCCTTACTAAGCTTGAATTGCAACACACAAATATAAAGAATACCCCTTTCACGCTTGGAATGCAACACAACGAAATCAAGAAAGCCCCTTAGACGTAAAATTGGTTAACTCGTAATTTCCCGATTACAAACGTACTATTTAACTATTTAATAACGCGCGATGTTTGCTACACTATGAACACACAATACTAATTTTACAAACGTTAATTCACTGGTTTTACTTACGTGCTACTTAATTGCTGATTGACACTCCCTCGCTGGAATTCAACCACCAAGAATCAACCTGGAGTTCAAACTCTTCGTAACGCCCACAATGTCACTCCCACGATGGAGTTCAACCTCCGAGAATCACCCGGAGTTCAAACTCGAGTTAATATTTGACAACTAATCACTTCCTCACTGCAACTGACAGATAGTTCGCCCTTGGAATGTATTCTTCTCGTTCGTAAATTAAATTTGAGGCACGCGGTTTTAGCGTTAACCTTTCACTGGCGTTGGTACTTCACTGATAATAATTATACTCCCTCTCTAGAGTTTACTCCCTCACTGGAGTCTGATAATTTTCGCCTATTCACTTGAGCTGTAGTGTCGACTACAGAAACTAAATCCGAATAAAACCGGCGCACCAACTCCAACCAAATCACTTTTGCTTTATTGCAAATAGATGTAAATCGTGCTGTACGGCACCCCCAGTTGAACCAAATAATCACTTTTGCTTTATTGCAAAAAGATGTAAATCGTGCTGTACGGCACCCCCAGTTGAACCAAATAATCACTTTTGCTTTATTGCAAATTGATGTAAATTGTGCTGTACGACACCCCTAATTTGAATAATTCACCTTTGCTTGCTGTAATTCGATGTAACTTGTGCAGTACGGCACACCCAATTTGACTAAATCACCTTTGCTTCGCTGCAATTCGACGTAAATTGTGTTGTACAGCACACCAAATCCAATTAAATCACTCTCACTTGTTGCTGGAATTCAACGAGAATTGTGCTATAAGGTACACCCAATCACTTTTGCTTTATACTTGAATAAATTGTGCAGCACAGCACAATCCAATCTGACGAAATAACTCCCACTTGTGGTTGGAATTTGACATAAATTGTGTAGTACGGCACAACCAATTAAATAATTCCCATTAATTCGAGTTTTGATTTCACGCCCATTCACTTTCTGACTGTACACGACCGATTTAATTATTCACGCCTTGTCGAACTTCCTTTTGAAAATGGCGTCACCTCGTTCCACTACCACTATGTGACACTGACCGCGTGTTTTTTTTTTTTTATAATTAAATTTAGCCCGATCCGGCTCGAAGGACCAAAAACTATGTGCGTTACACAACCAACGCCTTACAATTTTTGCAATTATATTTTGACAAATAAAAAAACTAATTTAGTGGACTGTAACTTTTTGTTTAAATTTTATTTTTTATTTAATTTTATTTTTGGTTAGAAGGCAATTGATTGTGCATGACGTGTGCACATAGCAAAATCTCGACGTACAGTGAATGTTTCTTTTTCTATTTTTCCCGTCGAGCGTTCTGTTCATTTTTATTTCTATTTACGTCTACAAATTGAGTTACATTTTTTTTAGTACAACTGATCTAGTACGATTTCGTTTAATCGTTGGATCAATAATATGTCAAAACAAAATTATTCAATCCAGCTAAGGTAATTATTTACATAAATTTGGTTATAAATTAATATTAAATTAATTGAATTAACATTTATCTTACAGGTTACAATACTTCTAAATGGGATACATCTTTCAATTTAAAGATAAGTATAAAGTACAATATATTGTGTAAATTAAACATTATTCTAATTTTGTTTTTATTTTAGGTTATGATTACATAAATATTGAAGTACAGTTTCGCTACGTGTTGTGCGAACCATTGGAATTTTGGCCATCTCATCATTGTGTAAAACCAGTGAATTAGTGATTTGTAGTTTTTATTATAGTGTATTAAATAGTGTAGCATAAAAATTGTGTGTAATAAATACGTTGCACGTCGAAGCAAAAATATTGTTTTAATTTTTTCTTCCTGATTTTCGGTTGCTACCAAACAGATGCGAGTCCTGCTAAACGTCCCAAAAACAACAAGAATTCAAAATATGCTGGAAACTTTATGTTTTATGAGGGTAAATCAAAGAACAGTTTACAATGTACTAATAATTATTTATAGAGTTAAAAACAATTTGGTTCCTAGTTATTTAACAAATTTTATTTCTTATATGAAAGACTGAAAGATAAAACTGTTTATAATTTAAGAAATAGAGATCAATTTTTGTTATCATTTTTTAAGAGAACTGAAAATCAAAATTCTTTGTTTTATAAGGGAATTGATTTATTTAATAAAATTTTAAGTGATATTAAAGTTTGCCCTAATATAATTGTATTTAAGAGGTTGTTAGTCAAATTTGTAAAAGAAAATATAGATTATGTTTTCTTAGATAAATATTAATTGTTAAATTTATTATATTGTAATTATGTACAGCAAATATTGAAAACTAAATAACTTCAAGCTAAATAAATAAATAAATAAAAATAATAATTTTAAAGATATCTAAATATTCTAAAAACCATTTTGTAGGAAATTTCAAGCGATACAAGGCTTGTAAAGTTGAACTTCCTTGAACCCTTTGTTTTTGAGATTTTTGGTTTTAAAGAGTTGTGGGGAGGTGGTAATTTTTGTACCTTCGCATTTTGTACATATCTTCTTTAGTTTTTGAGTTATTTTGAGAAAAAGAATTTTTTTTCAAAAATTTGAAAAACAATTTTAAAATTGAATCAATTTTTTTTTTTCAAATTTAGACATTCTAAACCGTTCAAACTTCTAGAACCTATTGTTAGTACCTAAATAAAGTACATACATTGTAAATGGATTACGTTTAATTTCAATTCTTGCGGCTATGCTATTTGTTTCATTACTGATTTTTTCTCCGAAAAAACGAGATCGTTAAAGCTAATTTTAAAGGTCTTTCAAGTATACTTGAAAAAGCATCTAACAAGTTTTTTTCAAAACTTTGCCGTTTTTCCGTTATGTAATGTTGAAAGGTTTGAACTCAATTTTCGGCGAACAAACGGTTACTTTCAACGAGCCACAACTCGGTTCGTATTGCATCTAAAGTAATAAAAGTAAACCAATCATTTATTTTTTATAAGTTTTAATTTGGTTCTAAAAGATTTTTTGATTAAAGCAAGGTTTTCAAGTTATTCGTGAAAAATCGCTCTAAAACATGCTTTTTTTAGATGAAAATTCTACATTTTCAATCACGAATAACTCGAAAAATATTGATTTATCGAAAAAACTTCATACGATATTTTTTGCTTAGAATTTACCCCTCTATCGATTTCTGTAGTTATTTTGAGTGTACTAATTTCAACCCCCTAGAAGGGGTGGCATCCAACCCCAGGGTAAAAGCACACATCGAAACTTTTGTTCCTTGAGCTATTTCCTACTTACTGTCCAAATTTCACGAAAATCGGTATTGTCCGTAAGAATTCTGAGGTAATGACCTATTTTAACCGTCAATGACTGGACTATAGGTATACTGAATGTTCTTATTTGTGCTTCGTGTTTTTCATTGTTTTACAGTATTTCGTTTGTTCTATTCATGTATTTTGTTATTGCATTTTACTCCCCAGTTGTACTTTGCGTGAGCAATCGAGAAATTTTTGTTTGAGATGGCATGTGAAAAACACGAAACAGAAGTGTAAAGTAAAAAAACGTAGTCTTTGGTTTTTAAATTTGTTTTTCATATGTTGCGTTGGAGTAAATTACAATGATTGCATTTGTTTCGTTCTTTTTTACGAAATATGGCGACAAGTGATGATCACGGTGAGCGGGTGAGGTGTAAGAGAGCATCACCGTGATTGATCACTCTTGGAACGCTCAGTCGTACAACTGGGATGTATTATGAACAAAGACCCAAATGTATAGTAATAGATTGCATACCGAAGCGGCAAGTATTCCATTTCTGTCGAGAGAACTTTAGTTTACCGAGAGACCTCGAGGTAAATTAGTTTTTGAGACGGGAATGGTACGTTTCGCGTTTCGCCACAATCAGAGAGGCATTTATTAAAACAAGCAACATTATAACATATTATCGTTTATATTGGCAAAATATTAACACTTAGTAACCGCTGCACGAAAGTTATTTACAACTAAAGAATGTAAATGCATACACTGGCCATTGTTTTTGCCGGCCAGGTTAGTAATGCTTTCATTACTGACCGATTACGTCTCATTACTAATCCCTTTTTTACTTTAAGTGTATCAATGGAAATCGCTCACTTTCTAGCCTTTAAGAGGTTTAAAACGCTGTATATTACCAAGTGATTGTGAATATACAATACTTTACCAAATGTATTAGCACTGTATGTACATTTGTGGATACATCTTCACAAATTCACGAATAGATACATCTATAATACATACATATATAACGAAATTGAGAAAACACAAATTTAAACATTGAGATATGATTATACTTATTCGCAAAATCGCAAAGAATCGAATTTTTGCGATTCAAGTATGTATGTATTTCAAAACCCTAAATATTTCGAAGTAATCCTAGGTATTGCGAAGAACGAATATTCAGTATAATAAACGTATGAAGAATGTAATGAAGCTAAATAAAATAAAAATAAAAGTACGAACTCCATCGTAATCTTAGTTATTTATATTTTTATATTTATTTAATAGGTGCGTAAGTACACCTTTTTGGCCAAGGTGATAGCTAAAGGACTCAGTTCATTTATCTTCGCTCGAACTTGCCGATTCCTTAACCGATTAAGATGAAATTTACATGTGCGATTGAAATGGGATTTTAAATGACTTTTAGATTAAGTTCTGAAATATGGCCAAATATGACGGAACTTACCTATTCCTCAACCGATTATCATAAAATTCGACATGTGGATTGGAAATGGGATTCTAAATTGATTTTTAGATGAAGTTCTGGAATATGACCAAATATGATGGAACTAACGTTTTCAATCTCTGAATGCAAAAATGAATCGAACTATTTTGGAAATCCACTTTCTGAGACTTTTTATATATTGTTTAATAATGAAAATGCAGACGATATGGTCTGTTCTGAAAGTTTTTAATTATGATTTTTAAACCAGATAGCTTAATACAATGGAATCCCAATTGGATTTTAAACAAAATAGAAGAGTTCGAATTATTAATAAATCAAATATATCCATCGGTTATTTGTCTACAGGAAACACATCTAAAGTTTAGATCTAATTTTGAAATTAAAAATTTTCACTAGTTATACAACAAGAGGTTCGAAAATAATCGAATATACAGTTTATAGGACGAGTTGTGTTGCGTAGGAAACACAACGACACCGCAGGTGGAGTTGTGTTTCTTAGGTAACACATCGAGTCCGCAACTGTATATTCAGATGATTTTCGAAGCTCGAGTTGTATATGTTAAGACTATACAACGAATCAACCATGTCAAATATCAAAAATATTAATTGTTTGTTTATATTCATGGAAGATATGATTTATTTGTTTGCGGCCGAAACACCACTAGTGGTGTTTCGCGAAACACTACTTAGCAACGCAAATAACCGATATTATACAGCGTAACTAAGGAAAATTCAACTATCTGATTGGTTTATTTTGCAATGAGTTGTATAGTCATATTTACAGGAATGATGTAATTACAGAACCCAATGAAAGAATTAAAGCAGGTGTAGCAATCCTAATTCGAAATATTTATAGTAGTGTCGAAATCGATAAAGATACTGATTCACAAGCCGTAGAAGTTAGAATATATAGTACCATTAACATTATTTTGGTTTCAATTTATCTTCCAGTCGATAACAACATAAGAGCAAGCCACATTGAAAATCTTGTCCAATAACTACAAAGTCGTTTTAATAAAGTTCTTGAGCAAGTAGATTCGAAAATGGTACTTAGCTTCAAAGATCCGTCTTTAGCTCTTGATGAATCTCTAAGCACTATTTCGATCATATTAGAGCAATGTTGCACTCACTCATGGATAAATAACATCAAACTTCTATAACCATGAATTTCATATTCACTTGCTAGGCGAAATTAAACGAGAAACCAATTGCGGGAAAAATTTAAAAAACATCCAAATAATTCAAAACTACTTGAACCCTACGAGCGTATGCCAGAAGCAAATGTGCATAATTATGCATGAAACAAAATTAGAATGCACTAGTGTCTATGAAATAAATTACATGTATTCTGCGTGGCATGCATAATTATGCAAGTTGTCTCTATTTCTAATTTTGCTGCGCATTGGCTACATAACGAAAAAAAAAAAACAAATCTAGTACAATTTGTATATTTTTTTCTTTTTTCCAAACAGTTTTTTAATTTGTTGACAGAAAATGAGCTTTGTATTAACTATCAACTACTTAGGTGTCTGGAACCGGGTTGACTCTTTATTACTAACATACTTTTCCTTTCCGTCGTTTTATTATTCGTAAAAGGGTGTACGGTTGACCCGGCGTATTCCGGGAAACTTGCCGTAGGCTTGGTCATACACACTAAAGCAACAAGTTATATTAACGCCTTATAATTTTAATTTTGGTTACTGGTAACATTAATTATAATTCATTACAGGATAGCGTCCATTACAGATCAAACGCCTAGAATCTTAGTGGCAGATTTTGCTGAAATTATTATATATGTACAATGTACATGTATTATAGTTTGAACTAAATAGTAGTTATAAGTAGTGACAGTGACCAGTATAGAGGAAATCAGGTAAATAAACAGCTGATTTCGATTGTGTTTACTAGCTTTAAGTCAATTCTAAATTAATTATGATTATGATTTTCAGAAGGGCCCAGGAACCTGATCCAGGAAACTAATAAATGTTATTTTAGAGTGCACTTTTAATTTTAGTTTTAATAAAACAAAAATGTAGATTAGAATTATATTAATTTCCTTTTTTAATACAGCTGGTCCATTGTTGATAATTAATATATTATGTAATTACGATTATGATTTTCAGAAGGGCTCAGGAATCTGATTCAGCAAACTAATAAATATTATTTCAGAGTGCAGTTTTAATTTAAACTATAATAAACATAAAAGTAGTTTAGAAATGTGTCGTCATTGTGTTACTAACTATTGGCCATAATGTGTCCGTAACCGGGTCAATTTCTTTCATACTAACTAAACCTATCCAAATCCTTTTTATGTTGTTTGTAACAATGTGTCCGGTTAGGCCCGGCCATTAATAACTCCGGGAGATCTTGCTTAAAGCTTGGTCGAACACATCAATCAATCAATGTAAATGAGCTTTGTGTGACAAGTGCCAAAATGGAGAATAAAAATTAATTAATTTGTGACAAAATTTAAACAAAATCAGATTTGATTTATTTTTTGTCCTATTATTTCCTATAAACCTACTACGATTTAAATAAAGAAACATTTTAGTTGGCTTTATTTAAATCTGCAGCGTTTTATATCCAAAGCAATTGTTGTTGTAATTTTGTCAACAAAATACACTAATAATAAGGCATCATTCATACACAAAAATTGTATATTAAAATTAAATATGTATGTAGCAAATAAACATCGAAAAATAAAGAACTGCATGCAGCACATGTGATTTGCATGCATATTTGCGTGCATCACTGCATACAGAAACTCTGCACATCGGTTTCCAGCTTTACTTGCAATCAAATTAATCTGTGGCGGTATCATGAAATCAAGTACCGGTAGAATTTTGACTGAAATCACCCGATTTTACAAAAACCGGTATAATGAACACCGCTTTTGCCATGTTAAGGCCAGTTTACACCTCTCGTGAACATGAACGTGAACAAAACATTTTTTGTTGATAAATCTGAAATTACTTGATTTTTTTTATTAAAACTGATTAGAATAAACTTGAAATAAAATTACGTATCGAATAATTATGAAAATAATGAATAAAATGTCATTATATCATTATAACCATATTTTTTTCAATTCCCCGATGATTTCATTTTGTTCACAGACATTTCATCGGGGAATTGAAAAAAATATGGTTATAATGACATTTTATTCATTATTTTCATAATTATTCGATACGTAATTTTATTTCAAGTTTATTCCAATCAGTTTTAATAAAAAAAATCAAGTAATTTCAGATTTATCAACAAAAAATGTTTTGTTCACGTTCATGTTCACGAGAGGTGTAAACTGAGCTATAGAACGATTTTCTCTTTATTAGATAGACTCACTAGAAAATATATTGTCGCTACTATACGAATTGTGGTGACCTTAGATTTTTTCATTTTTCTTGTTTAGTGTTATTTCTGTGTGTATGTGTATATTGTGTGTATGTAATTGCATTATTATGCAAAATCAAGGATATAAAGATAATTATTTCAAGTCACCGTTTTAGTTCATTTTTTGAACGTTTCATGGTGGGTTTATCTATATTAATTCTATCATCCCTCTAAACAAGGTGTTACATTAATGTAACATAAGCGAAGAAAATTGTTCAAACAACTCTACGTAAACATAACATTTTTATGTTACATAAATAAACCATTAATGTTGTTTCTGTCCCATGATAATTAGACTTTTTGGCGAAGAGTTGTGAATGTATTAGTAGTTCGTATATGGTTCGCCGAAGAGGTACATTTAAGTACCAATTTACAAATAACGTTTACGAAATGTAAACATGTTACATTTAAGTAACATTTTTGGCGAAACGGATATGATACATTGATAAAAATGAAATAAAATGCAAGTTTAATTTGGTTTTAAATATTTCATCAAAAATTCTGTATTTTGGTTCAATAGTAATTTCAAATATCACATAAAAAAATAAAATAAATATACAGAATATAAAATTATAAGGTTAAAAGAATTCAATTGATTAAATTTAAAATAAAATAAGTAAAACCTCTAAGTAAATACATATATAATTTTAGTTTAGTTATTTTTTGATTTTATTTTCTTGGCTCGGTCCTTCGCATATTGAAACCATTTTTTAATGGTGCCGATGACTTCACTACTCTTGCAAGTGGGAAATTTCTTTAAAGCGCATTCTGAAACAAAGATTATACTTAATTAGTTTGATGAATTTTAATTTAAATCTAGTTTTACGTTTTAATATTTCCATTATTGAATATCCTTCAACAGCTATATTTTGATAGCGCCCATACCAGGAAAAGTTTGAGGCCGCTTCATTTGTGATGATTAATCTCAAACTATTTTTCACAAATTTTTCTAAGCTCTGATCCGGAATATTATCAAAAAACTTTCTCTGAAAAAAAACATTTGAATTCATTATTCATATTTTATTAGATTAGTAATACCATACCAGTGCTTCTTCTTTGGTTGGATCTTCTTGTATGTCTAACTCAAATTTTTGAAAATCTGGAGCTGATGATAGTGGAAGTCCCTCCAATAGTCTAGGTTTTAGCTTAGGCTCAAAATTATTTTGGTTATTTTGATTTAATTTCTGTTCTCGGCGCAGTAACTTCATCTCCCGCAATAAAACCCGCAATATCTTACCATGCTCCTGCAAAGTGCTAGCTATATCAAGTGTATTCGCATCGGGCTGCATATTTTGATGATTCGATGTCACATTTTCTTTAGTATACGGTGTGAAATTAAATTTTTTTTGTGTGCTTGTTGCAGGAACCATGTTTTTTTTTATAGAAGTAAATTGAGCATAATTTGCTTCTTCATCAGAATCGAATAGTTCTGAGTCGTCAAACAAAATCATTTGCCCGTTTTGAGACATGTCTGAAATAAGATAAAACAAATTTAATTTAAATGTTGGAAAGAAATGAAAACAAAGCTGAGATTAGATTCAATTTTGATAATTTTGCTTTTTATAAGTTGAAGATCATAAAACTGTGTTTCTTGGTTGTATTCTTCAATATCAGTGCAATAAATGCCTAAGTTCGACGATTCAATTGGATACTCAAAAAAATTATTTAAATTTTTTAGAATTTTTCCTTCAACTGTTAAGTTGTTGATTGCGGTAATTTTCATTATTTTATTATTTATTAAGCAATAATTATTGGGAAATGTAGATGACAGGTTGAATGTGGTGTATAACATCCCTTCAGTAGTTGTCTGGAATTTGTCGATTTCTTTCAGTTTTCTCACAATCTGCTGCAAGGGTAATGCACCTTTCTTTACCATTTTTTTAAGTTTTTGTAAATAGTTTTCAAATTTGAAAGCGCTGTAATTGTCTAAATGGCCATATAATTTGACATCGTTTGCCAAATGAAGCAGACTATGTATATTATATGAGACATGTTCATCACCATACAGCGTAGAGAAATTTTTCACACATTCATTAAGTAATTCAGCGGCACACTCGTTATTAGAAATACAGTAGTCCGGATGGCATAAAATTCTAATTCCACATACTAATAGAATAAAGTGTTGGTAATACTTTTCTTGTAAGATGCCTTTCAATGCTACAATTCCCGTATACAACAAAAACGTTCTGTACTCTGTGGCTTTCCAATGTTCCATCTCATCTAAATTTCTCTGTTTCCTAGCAAATTCAGAAGGAATAGATTTTCGAATACGTTTTAAATTAATATTAATTGAGTTAATGTCATTTTGTTTCAGAGAAAATGGTTTTCGTTTAACTTTTATCACTAAATTTAAAAATTGTCGTGTTGCACCAAGTAATGCACAGTGCATATAGTCTATGGGGAACTGGGACACGCATCCAATATTTAAAGATTCCAACAACAAATTAGGTTTTTTATGGTGTTCCCTTTGATTTCTCTCCCTAAAATCACTGTCGCTTCTCAGAATATTATTTGTTTCCGGAAAGCATACTCTGTGTTCAAAGTAAATTCCCTTTATTTTACATTTTGTGCATGAAAAATATCCTGAGTGAGTCTTTACACCTAAAATAAAAAGTAAGAATTAATGTTCAATTCACATTTTATATTTGCAAATTTTACCTAATATAAATGCTCGGGCTGGAGCATCACATATAAATGATCTCAAAGAAAACTTGATAGTTTTATCTTGGTGCTTGATTGCATTTTTATAGAGATCTTTAACTTCGTTTACAAATGGTTCAACAAATGCATTGTTGCACAAAGGTTTGGTATATCCATGAAATATACCAACCACAAAAATGGTTTTAAAAGATGGAATATTACCAAGAATAGGCCACAACTGGCTTTTTGAGCTTTTTGCTAGCGGTACACCATCAATACCAATATCCACCTGGATCTCATTTTGATTATAAACATTTTCATTCAAGAATTTTTCTATATTAATTTTCAAACCAATATGAGTATAGCTACTATTTTCGCTTAATTCCATGATCGCCGATTGTTGTATTGAAACATTTTTTAAAGTTCGGATATCTTTAAGGAGCTCTAAATTGTAGCTCCTTAGAATTTTTAATAGAGCATTTCCACATGCCAGGGTTATATTATACTCAACACACCATTTAGCTAAATCTTGCCTAAGACCTTTTCCTTCACAACTGCTTATGTTCATATCGACATTATCAAATTCCATCGTCAAATTATTGTCCAATAAATTGTGTTCTGCGCCATACTGGAGATCACTGTCAGATTCAATCGATAACGATTGTATAGAATTTTTAGCAAGTGATTCCATATATACGGGTGGATCACAAAATTCGCCATTTGTTTTTATTTCGTTTATACTTTTTGAACACAATTTTTTAATTTCTCTGTTAATCTGATAATATTGTTTTTTATCCATTTTAAATAACAATAATTAATTCCTACTCTGTTTTTTATGTAAATAGCGATTATAATTAGCTTTTTGAGTTCGAGAAATGTAAATATCGGCTTTTCGAAATTCGAAGTATGTACAATTATATTTATATCAATTAAATTATTCACTACAATATATTTGTTTGAAAAATAATTATTTCACCCACAAATTACCTTGGAAAATATATTTATTTAAATAAATCACAATTTATATAAGATAATAATTTTTTTTAAACTCAATATTTAACCGCATGTATTGTATTTGATCAGAAAATGAAAATGGCGTTCATCGATGTTTTATGAACGAATATATAATTGTACACAGATATGTATATGTGTTAGTGAAAACACTTTGCTTATTGGTTACATTTATGTTACGTTTAGGCGAACTTCGTTTTTTTTGTTTGAAGGGATGGCTTTTGCGGAAAATTTCCGTCAAAAATCGTCCAGTAGATATTAGTTGACGGATAACGATTTTTTCTTTAAAAAAATACAAAATTTCAAACTGAAAATTAATTAATGATAAAAATTAATTCGAAAATGTTTATTCATTAATTTGTAGTAATTTGTATTAGAATAATTTAATACTTCTAAAATATTGACGAACGTCATTTAGAAAATCCTAATAAAATAAAAATTAGATACCACTTGGGTAAATTAAATTTTTTTTAATCTATTACAATAATGATCACGTAATAATGATAAGTCCCTGTTAAGGGCCTGTGGCGTTCACTGATCACAAAATCACAAATCAGAATGACAGAAAAACTGACAGTTCCGAAATAAATAAATAAGTACAAAATTATGCAAAGCTTTTTATTCCCTTAATCATTCGGCGCGACACCTAGTTGTCAGCTTGACAAATTACAGAACCAAGAATGCGAAAACTGATGGTTCTCAAAATTTGCGCAATCCAAGTACGAGCTGCGGAACAAAAATAGGGTGGGATAATGAAAATTTTCCTAATACACATGAATCGCGATTTTTATCGTACGTAGTAAAATTAGTAGAATTAGTAAAATTTAAACTATTCACTTCGAAAATAGTAAGTATACAATTCCGAATGTAATATGATTGACAATTTTTTTAGCAAACGCACATTTTCTAATAAAAGCTGGAGAAATGTTTAAATCATATTGGAAAGTTCGCGCGAGAAAACACAATTTTGCAATTATTATTAGGAAATGTGCGTTTGCTAATAAAACTGTCAATGATATTACATTCGAAATCGTTTACTTACTACTTTTCAAGTGACTAGTAAATATTTTACCATGTAATTGAACAGAAATCGGTGAATCATTTTTACTCGTACAAGAAAAATCGCCATTCATGTGAGAAGGCCATAAGGAATAAAAAACCAATAATCATCTTAACCTATGCACGACGCACATCGTTCGTGTCGTCTCTAATTAGAGCAAAAGAATAAAAATTAGCTACCAGCGGTTAGACTGAAAAAATACATTTAAATACAGTCAAATATTAAAAATACAAATATATTAGTAAAAACAAGTACATAGTTATAAAAAGACATTAAATTAATAAAACAATAAAGGATTACAAATAATAAATAGTTTCAAAAATAAAACAAGTGTTCATATTATTTTATTTTATGGCCTACTGTACTACAATTACACAAACATTTATGGCGCGTACCACAACACCAACGAGGCCATAGACCATTTTAAAATATTTAAAATAAATATAAAAAATGTTAACCCAAGTCAGTCGTAAAAGAAACACAAGTTTGTAATTTTTTTATTATTTTGATAAGTCCATAGCAAAATAACGTAGACAAAATAAAACCAGGCAAATTCATGTTAAAAAATGGAGGTGTGGCCAACACACGACTTTCTTTTACGAACAGCGAATTTTAAGAAACTATTATAATGAAAATTTCATGCAAACTTAATTAAGATTGTTTTTATTTTTTCATGTTTTCTGTAAATTGTATATTTTTGAAATATTTGCAAAATAAATTTTCTGTTTCACGGAATCTGGGAGCTGGAACCCCAAATATTATTTGAAAAATTAAGAGATTAATGAAGATTTATCTGTTTTGAGGTCCCCTGAGTCCGAAGAGGTGGGTTTCGAAATGATGCCTGTCTGCCAGTCTGTCCGTTTGTCTGTCCGTCTGTCAGTCTTTGTCTTCTCTATAGCCCAGATGGCCTAACCAATCGAACAAAAACTTTAGATGTAAGCTTTACTTATGTAAAAGAAAGTAATAAAAAATAATAAATTTGTAAGACGTTTGCGTAATTGGTTTCTCAAAATTCCCTGTTCGTAGAAGAAATGTGTTGGCCACACATCACTTTTATTTTTTTTATAAAATTTTTAAATTTTTTTTTTAAATTTTTTTTTTTTTAATTTTTTTTTTTTTAATTTTTAAATTTTTTTTTTTTTAATTTTTAATTTTTTTATTTTTATTTTTTTGTAAACCTTATACTTTTTAAGATATTTGCAAAACAAATTTTCTGGCCCAAGGGAGTGGCCACTTCCGGTTGACCGATTTGGAGTAAAATTCACTGGGGCCTCCCAATTTACCAAAAAACCTTAAATCTGAAGTTTCAGTTCGATTGGTTGGGCCATCTGGGCTGTAGAGTGGACACAGACCGACAAACGGACAGACGGACAGACGGACAGACTGACAGACAAACATCATTCCGAAACCCACTTTTTCGGACTCAGGGGACCTCAAAACAGATAAATCTTCAATAATTCCAAAAAAAAAATTGGAATGTTCCTAAGTTACATCCAAATTCTTATTACAATTTAGCCCGTCGACTGAATGACCGGTGTGACATTTGGCCCATCGTTTGATTTTATTTCATTTTCAGGTGGATGAGATGGAGCATTATCCAACTATAATAGCCCTTTTACTGGCAGACCTTGAATTTTCGGAAATGTTCGTATCTAATTTGATACAATGTTAATTTATTGGTCAATAAAAATTGTTTACTTAAATTCTTTTAGACCAATAAATTAACATTTACCTGTGGTACAAAAGATTTATGGAACCTATCTTTAAGCAGCTGTCATGGGCGCAGATTTTTAAATATCGGGAATTTTTCGCTTTTAAAATTACTAACGTTATAATTTATGAAGCCCATTTGCATTAGTAAAATATGCTAAAGTCCAAGCGAGTACAAACAAGCCTGTTTCATCTGCATTATAAATTCGGTTTACAGACAGATAAACTTCAATTATTTTGGGTTGCAATTGTCTTTTAAATGGCTCCACAAGCTCAAGTTGAGAGGATAAATTCTCTTCAGTAATTTTAACGGATCGCACATCAAAACGAATTTTAAAACATAGTAGCCACCAATTACTTGCTTGGAACGTGCTCTTATTTGCTTTTATTTTACTAATGTCGAGTTCTGTCAGACTAAAAAAAAACTGATCTCGAGCAAAAAAAAACTGAACTAAATCATTTTCTACTATTGCGAGTTCCGTTTTTTTTGCTCAAGATTAGCTATTTTTAGTCTGAAGAAATTTGACATAAGTAAACGTTTTACGTTTTCTTAAAGCATATCGCCACTTACAGGATAACTGTTATCAAACTGCCGAAGTAACCAACGATATAAGATCTTCTCCATTTTAGGGTATTCCTACAGTTAAAGGGTTCTTCTTTTAACAGGCCCTCTAAAGATGTTGTTAGCCGCATTTAAAATTCCCTCACTTTTGTGTTAATTGCAGAAACAGTAGACTTAGCAACATTGTAGTTTTTCGATAAATTTGTAACCTTCCCTCTTTACTAAATTATTCAAAAATTCAACATTTTATCTTTAATAATAAAACTGTTGCTTTTTACCCATTTTAAATTAGGAACACAGCACATACAACTATTTATAAACAATGCATTAGGTAACCGCACAAAGTAGCTACTGACTATGACTACCAGTGTTGTGCGTCTACGTCGTTTTTGAGATTGTCTACGCGCAAATGTTGACAATAGCGAATGAAAAAATTATTTTTGTTGTTGTTTTCGATAATATAAAGCACGGATGCTACATGATTTCTAAGAGTCACAAAGAAACGCTGAAAATAATAGACACAATTTTTAATAATAGATACAATCTTTTATTTGTATACCGACATTTCGATGGTTTTCATGATCATCACGCAGGGTGAATTACAATAATAATACAATCTATAGATCATGTTTAGCACTTGTACTAAGCATCAACTTCGCCATCATTTACGCTAGGTGCGCTAGTGTAAATTACCTCATTTGTTATGGAAAAGATAATTCACACTAGCGACAATTGCGGTACTAAAATGAACAAATATCACGATCTATAGATCATGTTTAGCACTTGTACTAAGCATCAACTTCGCCATCATTTACGCTAGGTGCGCTAGTGTAAATTACCTCATTTGTTATGGAAAAGATAATTCACACTAGCGACAATTGCGGTACTAAAATGAACAAATATCACGATCTATAGATTGTGTTTTAGTACAACTGATTCGCATACATTTTCGCAAGAGGGGCTAGTCCGTGAACAAAATTGTTTGTTTACATTTCTTTTATATGGAGTTTCGGTAAAAATATTTCCAATTAATCGCAAAATTCTTAATTAAAATTATCTTGAAAAAACGTTGATGGCTATATTAAAACTTTGAAATACTATTTAACATATTTTATTTAAATTAAATAATCCGTAGACCCTTTAAGATCCGAGAAAATTACAAATAAAGATCAGGTAATTTTTGGTATTTTATGAGGTTATGTCCGTTGTTTTGGAAATTTATTAGCCAACAAAATATGAGATTTGAGCAATACTTTGTATTTAAAAATAGAAAATAAAGAGAAAGTTGGTTAATTCCATTGAAAAATATAAATGTAGTAATAAGTTTTGTTGTTAAATCAGCTATAAATATATTAAAATCAGGTGTTTTAACTTATCGTTTTCCTGGATATTAAAGGGTTATGGATTATTAACTTTTCAAAATACATGTATTAATCTATTGCTAATTATTATTATTACTTTAAACTTCATATCGTGGCATTTTTGATTCAATTTATCTCAATTTTGTTATAGCTGTTTTGTACAAACAAATTTGTACACTGACTAGCGAAACTAGCGAAAGTTGTTTGAACTAATTTCACAATCTATAAAATTATATTTTCTGGTATCCAGATTTTCGCTAGATGTCAGTAAATAACGCAAAAAATATTTTATGCGTTAAAACCTTTGTGTTGTGATGCATGAAGTTGATTTACATAAATCAATAAATAATTTATGTAAACAACTGCGTGAGTCGCTACAAACCGCATTCAAACGACGATTTCGCAACGAAGTAGTCACAAGAAAGCGGTCATCACGCTGTGTTGTAGCACGAGGTCGACCAGATCCTTGTCGCCGTCTGCAACCGCCAGTTTCTTGATATATCTGCCACAATCGACGAATGGAGAATCGGCTCAAATTTAGTTGTCGAGCCACTTCACTTCGGTTCTGCATCGCATCAATTAGTGCAACCACTTGAGCGGCTATCTCTGGTATGGTATTCATTGTCTTGTTTCGGATGAAGACGTAATCGATGGAAGGCCAGTCAGGCTAAGCGTCGATATGTGAAAGACAATTCCGAACGACCGAATTCAGGGTATGCTATTGTATTGTTTTTATTGAAATATTTTTAGAGGTTAATTGCTACGATCCGTGCTTCGAAAGCCTACTGTATGCATTTTATTTTCGTGGAAGTTACATGTGAAGTTACATGTGATTATACTTTGAATCTGCATTTAAGAAAATTAAACAAACATTGGATTGTTTGATATTTTTGAAATTTTGGTGAAAATTTATCAATATGCGAATTTTTTGCACCCAAGTGTATCTAATTGCGTCTTAATGTTGTAATAAATAAAGAAACAAAATATATAAGACATAGTAATCGGTTATTGCGGTGTTTTATTATATGTGCATTGTGTTTTGTGTTGATGCGCCTTGTTTAAAAAATACATTCTAGTGCGGCTGGTGGTCTATACGTTGCTGAAATAATTTGTTGGTGTGAATTTGAATAATATAATAGCCGCATTTCTTGACGCATTAGTGATCCGGATCAGATCAAAGTTTACATTGAAAACAACAACAAAAATTAATTTTTTGTTGTTGTTTTCAATGTAAACTTTGATCTGATCTTGATCACTAATGCGTCAAGAAATGCGGCTAATAATTAGTATGAACTAGTGTGTTTTTTTTTATGAAAGCGGGGGAAAAACTCTACAAAATTACAATTAATTTTTTCCCCCGTTATAATAAAATAGTGTAAATCGTGATTTACTCAAATTAAACAACAAAGAAAAGAAGTCGGTATTTTATGTTAATAAAATTTGTGAAAAAAAGGAAAAAAGGAAATTCAAAGCCCTCATAACCAGTGTTTAAATTCAAATTTCGTTCCTTTATTTATTCTCTTTTTGCGAAAGAAGAGAAAAAATATTTTGTTTTGATTCTTTCCTCCGGAACGAAATCGAACAAAATAAAATATCTCTCCTCTCCTATCTTTTGTGCTTTATATGAGGAGAGATCCGGGGAAAGAAACAAACAAAAATATTTTTTGTTTTCTTTCACAAAGAGAGAAAAAAAGAGAGAAGAAGGGATTGAAAAAATGAATTTAAACACTGCGTATAACCCTTTTCTTTTTGTATATCTC
This sequence comes from Tipula helvola, assembly GCA_963556165.1. NCBI lineage: Eukaryota > Metazoa > Arthropoda > Insecta > Diptera > Tipulidae > Tipula > Tipula helvola. The sequence continues at coordinate 216,940,715 of OY744481.1, read as the reverse complement.
ATCCATTCCTTTCAACGATTTTGGTGGTGAATTAGTGCAAATAAATTGATTTGTTGTAATAAATTGGAGTCCGTAACTCCTCCGGGGCAGAATTGTTACCGTCCCTGGCAACATCATCAGCTTTGCGGAAAATGTTCATGTCTTGTGCCTTTATAATTTTCTGGTCCCATTGGCAGGGCGTGTATGTTGGACAATAACGAAGCATTATAAGGAAAATGATTATGGCTATTATAATCACTGTTGCTATGCTCCAAGCTCCGTAATGGTGCGTAGACTTCACTAAATTGTGGTGTAGTCGCTGTAATTCCTCTACATTTTAGGCATCTCAACTCAAGCGAAGCGCTAGAGCGAGAAAGATGCCTTATATCCCCGCTATTGATGTCTGTTAACAAGTATTAAGTCGAAAAGTACTTATCCGATTTTCATGAAACAAAGACAGACTTATAGACCTTAATCAGACAAGAAAAAAGTGGTATGGGTAAGATTTTTAGGTGGTCGGATTTCAAAGTTATAGACGCTTAAAGATTTCCTTCGCAATACATTCACGTAAAAAACAAAAACAATAAAAGTAGATACATAATAGAATACATACTATGTTAAAATTTTTTTTTGCTTTAGATGAATGAATGAAAATGTTTTTGTTTGAATGTATAGAAAATAGTTATACATACATGCAAGTCCAATTATTACGTAATATAAAAGATTTTGTATACTTCTTTATTGTAGGATTGGTGCCTAATGGTATATGCAGATATTATATATAGACGGCATTGTTGAGATGCCGGTAATGCGATTACATCCTGTAATGGGTTTCCTACTCTTTGATAATATAATTTGATAATTCATTGGTTGATAGGACGTCTATGCTCTTGGTTATAATAACGTCATTAAAAGGAACATAAGCGTATGACTCTTTAATGTTGGAGTTGTGTTGTTATATATTATCCCGTCGATTGTGATTGAGCAATTTTGGATGTTAACAATACATCTTTTGTGTGGGAATCGTTGTTTTTGCAGCTCGCAATCTGTTCTAAATTCTTGTTTGTGTTCTCTGTTGATTATGATGTATTTGTTATCGTAAAATTCAGTGTAGTACAGTTGATTTCCTTTTATTGTCTCGCACTCAGCTGAGAGTATTTTCAGTATGCAATTCCCTTTAGCTTCAAATGTTATTTCTTTTTGGCAGTAGTACGTGTCTTTGACCTTGTTGCATGGATCATTGGAATATTTTGCAAAAGTTTTATGGATATGGATGTAGGGAAAGGGTATGGTTATGCTATTAGATTAATTTATTATGAGTGGGAACAGCTTTATTTTTGAAAATTTTTCTTTTGAGTATTGTGGTATTGTAATAGAAAAAATTATCAATGGGTTTCTATATAATGTTTCGATTTCTAAGAATTGGTATAGTTCAAACACATTGTTAATTTCAATTTCTTGATTTTTAAAGTTCTCTATTATTAGTTCGGTTTCTTCTTTAGATAAAATGTAATGCGAAATGTAGCCTGCTTTAGCTAGAGTTATAGAGTCAACTATTTCGTCTAAGTGTTGTTGTAAGTTACATGTTACATATTCTGACTAAGACGAATTCTATCTTGTTTGTTCTGGTAGTAGTGCGATTTAGTACATATCGTAAGTTCCTACTTCACTATTAATATGATCCTTGATTTCTCGGAATCTGTTTATCATGGCTGCGTTTACCTTTATTTATTCGTTAATTTTGTTGACAATCATGTTTTCGTTTGTGTGTACCTTCTCTAATGCTCTGTTAATAGCTGCAGTATCCTCATGGTTGATATCACCAAATATCACGTGAATTCCGCGTTTCGATCTTGTTTTTGGAGTTAGTGCTGATATTGTTGCGTTTAGTATCCCAATTTCCTTAGTGTTATAATTCTGGTTTTGAAAAATAGTTGGGTCTCTGTGCTGTTGAACTCCCTTATTTTCTCCTTTACTGAGATTAAATTTTCGATGTTATCATTTAATATTGGAGGGCACGAAGAAACATTTATTACGTGTAAAATCTGGGTTGTGATTTGGTACATTCTTGCTTCACCTAGGACTATATAGGTGCTATGCCTTTGGTGTTTTCGTAGTCTGTTATTATTATTTCGCCCGCCTCGCTCCTGGAATGATGCAATGGCGTTTAATGTTTTTCTTGTGCACATTTCTTCTGTTAGTTTTTGTTGTTAGTATATTGTCAGATTCAACAGTATGTTTGATGTATTTGGGTTGGGTTTTGTCTCTAGTATGGATTTTTTCGTAGATGATGTCGTTTACCTTTAACTGGACTGGTTTTTCCTTTGATTTATTTGCTTTGCTGATTCTCGCTTCCTTTTTATTTTGTAGGTCTAATGCAATGCTCTGTGTCCTGGTATTATATTCACATCTGACTTTTGTTATCAAGTCTTCTGTGTCGATGTCGTTTGGTAGTTCCTGGAAAATGATGTGTGCTTTTTGTAGTTCCAGTGGTGTGTGCCCTGTCGCCGAATGTATGGTGTTGTTATATCACAATAGAGATTCTATTATTAGTTCGTCTGTAGCGAGTTTTGAATTTTTGCTGAATTTTATCCTGATGAGTTCTGTCATTGTGCTGTGTAGTCGTTCTACTAGACTATTTCCAGTATGTACTTGATTTTGCTGTGGTCACGTGATGAGAAAATTTGAATTTTTCTTTAAATTTTGCAAAATTCGCTGAGGTAAATTCCGTAGCTTCGTATGAAATTATTTCTTGCGGAACGCCTTCTTGAGAAAAGTGTTTCTTTAGACATTTTGTTATTCCTGTAGTTTCTCTAGTTGTTAATTCATAAGATGATGCGAATCTTGAGAATCTGTCTATCATGGTTAGAAATTTTTTATTTTTTAATGCGAATGTGTCCATATGGATCAATTGATTGGGCTTTGTTGCCGTTCTTGTCAAACTAAGTTCTTGATTGATAGGTGATCTATCATATTTTGATATGTTACATGTCTCACATCTTTTGACATATTCGCTGACAATCTTTTTGAGGTTGCCGAATTTATATTTTCGTTTGATTTTTGATATATTCTCGGTTACACCTCTGTGGTCTTCGTTGTGTGTTTCCATTACTATCTTAATTTGTTCGACTGGGTCATTGATTTGTTTAATTGTTCGGTCGATTGCTGGTTCTATAGCTAGCATATTTTCTTGAGTTTTATTAGTACGTTCGATTGGTTGGCACAGGTTTACTTGTGTGTTGTGTCGTTCCAATTTTTCAGAAGTTGTGATATTTCGTTGTTACATTTTACGGCTATGTTACCTTTGAATTGACTGGCGATTTTATTCATGATGGACTGTATCGATTTTTTGTCGTATCCAACCTTTTGGTATGTTATTAGTGTTTTGTTTCCTGTCGTTTCATATGTTCTGTTAGGTCTATCAGGCCTGTCCTGTGGTTTTACGAGAAACGTTATTTGCGTATTGAATCATTCATCGATGTTGTTGTTGTTGGGAGTAGTGTTTGCTCCAGCTGAGATATAGTGCAGTTGATTTTCGGTCTTGACAATGCGTCTGCATTTGAATTGTTTAGCCCTTTTAATATTTGATCTCGAAGTCAAATTCTGATAATTTAATTCGCCATCTAGTTAGTTTGGAATTTGGATCCTTGCAGCTCATTAGCCATTCTAAAGGTTTATGGCCAGTATGTATGCTAAATTTTACACCGTATAGGTATTGTCTAAAGTGTTTGGTTGCCCAAACAACTGCTAGTAGCTCCTTCATTGTTGTATCATATTTTGTTTCTGTTTCCGTTAAGGTTTGACTTGCAAAAGCTATTGGATTATCTGTATCATCATGGGAGAATACTGCACCTAGCGCGTGGTCAGATGCGTCGGTTGATAATCGGAATTTTCTCTTGAAATCCGGATACTCTAGTAAGGGTTTACTGATTAGCATTATTTTGCAATTATCGAAACACTCCTTGTAGTTGATATCGTTTATATCTATGACACTGCCTTTCTTTAGCCATTTTGACATTGGCTTCGTTTTTTCAGCGAAGTTTCTAATAAATTTTCGGTAATAACCGATTAATCCCAAGAACTGCTTTATCTGCTTGGTTGTTTTAGAAATTTGAATGTCGTCAATTGCCTTTATCTTTTCTGGATCAGGTGAAATACCATTTTTGCTGATTGTGTGTCCTAGAAAATTTAGCTCCTTTTGGAAAAACTTGCATTTTTTCTTTTTGAACTCACTTGTTTGCATTTTTCAATACAGAGAAAAATTTTTTTATATGTTCGTAGTGTTCTTCCTTGTCTTTACTGTAGATTATTATATCATCCATGTACACTAGACAACACTTTCCTATTCATTTGTTAAATGCTCGGTTCATCAACCGTAAAAATGTGGCTGGCGCGTTCTTTAAGCCAAATGGCATCGTGGTAAACTCGAAGTGGTTGCCCAGTGCCGAAAATGCCGTTTTTTCACAATCTTCTTCTGCCATTGACACTTGGTGAAATCCGCTTTTTAAGCCCAGTACCGAGAAGATCTTGCAACCCTGCAACTGGTCTAACAATTCCTCTATTACTGGTACTGGGAATCTGTCGTCCACTGTCTTTTTGTTGAGTTCCTTAAAATCTACTACGAGTCTCATGCGTTTATTCCCATTTATGTCGTCTGATTTTTGATTATGGGGCTGTTGTATGGTGATTTACTTTCCCTATGATCACTCCGGTTTTCAATAATTCTTGGATGTGTTTTTGAATTTCCTTGGATTGGCTTGGTGGTAATCTGTATTGCTTTTTGTGCGTTGGTATATTGCCCGTTAGTTTAATATGGTGCTTGATCTCTTCTGAGTGTGGTAGATCCTCAGATTCGTTGAATATTCGTTTGAAATTTTCAAATAATTCCACCATCCGTGTTCTAGGTAATTTTTGCTGTAACGCGATGTTTTTTGACCCTGATTTGTGGAATTTCCATTTTATTTCGCCATTTGGTGTTTGTAATTTTCCCTCTTTAAGGTCGATTCCTTTGTTCAGTAGTCTACAGGAATTAATATTTGATTTGAACTTTCAGAGATATTAGTCCATGGTGGGGAATTTAAATGGTTACTTGTACTATGGAAGGTTTAATAACTAAATAATGGGGGTTTAAGCTCTTATTTAATAATGTTAATTTAAATTTCCATAATGGTATTTAGTAATAGTTAGCTGGTTTTGATCTTGATTTTCAGAGGTGTTCGTAGGGACCCAACGCAGATTTCCAGAAATTTGAAGCGAACAGCGAACAGGTAGTTTTAAAAAATTCTGTTGTTTTGATTTTTATCCACCTAAATTACAGAACTTCAGTTACTATACTTTAGAAACTAATTGGTGTCTTGTATCTTTAATTTTGGGTACTGGTGATATTAATGATGATAGGGGGGGGGGCGTTTGCGGCATACACAGCGGGGAACGCTGGGGTTAAAGGTGTCGTTACAGACGAATTCACCCTTATTATTATTTGCGTTAGCTAGTGAGAACGTGGCAAAGATTTTGTTAATTTGTTCTCCTTTTCTTAGTTTTTATTTATCTTTTCCTCATGCGGTTATACCAGCATGAGATTTTGTCTGGAAAACCCCATGACACACCGTAAGCTCTAGCCAGCTACCAAGACCGCACCAGACCTCTAATCTCATGATTCTGATAACGAAATCTCAGAATTTCGTTACAGTACTACAGTACATGATCTAATGTAGCAAGTTGCAATATTTTATAAACCAACTGTGGCAATTCAACTTCACGGCGGCTCGAAGTTACAAAATGTTTTAATAATTATAATACCTAAGATTATTGAATGCAATCGTTACAAAAAAATTTGAAAATAAAGCCGAAGAATCAAATAATGATATTAATTGTTATGATAGAAATTAATATTTTATTTAAAATTAAAATTAAATATCTTTCATAATGAGGTAGGTACGTTTATCGTAAACATTCTTCATTGGCGCCACTGTAGCATCCAAAATATACTCCGTTTTTTTTCTTTTGCGGTTCATTGATCTTTTCAACGGCTGTTACCAATCTGAGGACAGCATCCACCTTGTCCTGCTTAATTCGCATTTGCTCCTCCTGAAATCTGCCGGTTGATGATCCGAGTGCAACTGTTTTTTCATTTTCGCTTGAAGTCACCGATTCAGGTGTGGCCTGCGCTCTGGATGCGGCGATTCTAAGCTGCTTGAGTGATTGATGGTAAAGACATCAAATGGTTTATTTTGCAGTATTCTGCTTCTAATAACTTAATTTTTGCGTTTGTTCAATTATCACTGAATTCCAAAGTTGTGCAACTCGTAATAATTTATAGTGTAGCGTCATCATTATAGCTTCTCCACTATCTTCATCAAATGTTATTTAAATTATAGTAAAATGCAAAACTTTATATATTTTAAATTAAATTACATATTATAAAATTTGATTTTCACTATACACACAAACATGATTTAATTTTATAAATTTTGACTACTTAGTCCGAACCAAAAAAGGCTTGTAACATATTTTTTTGAATGATGTTTTTTTTTTGAAGTTTTATAATTCACGTTAAATATTGTGTAAATTACATTCAAAATCCCTTATTTGACACCTGATTGAATGCTGCACAGAACTTTTAAAAAATGTACAGCTTTAAAAAACGGGGATTTGAATGGTAGAAACTAGAATGTTGAAAATGTATATTTGAACCGCTGCAAGATAAAACGAATTTGCACTAAGCGATTACGTTTTTTACGAAATATAAATAGTATAAAATGATGATCACGGTGAAGTATAAGCGAGCGTGATTCATCAGTGACCGGTGATGAAGCGCACATTCTTACAACAGGGTTACGATGTTGAGTAGGGTGAAACGATTTTAAGTAGTGTACATATTGATAGCTACGTTAAAAAATGGGTGATATAGGTAAAAACTAGCATTTACAACTACTTAAAGTAGCAGTTTTTATCATTTGCTAGGATACTTAAATAGTAACCGCGTTGTCCAGCTGAGTTTTTTTAATCGAAGTTTTAGTGCTCTATTTTTTATGAAAATTTGTCAAAAATACTAAGTTGACTTTTACATGTCTGTTATAGAAGAATGATACGTATATGCTACAGTAGTTACTCGTTTGTGAAAAAAAACATTCAAAAATTAAAAAAATTTATTTTAAAATCTATCTTGTATTTTTTTGATTTTCAATATTTATTTTTACGTGTTTATATAATAGTTACCACTAACCGCACCGAAGCGATAATAAATATTAAAAATCTTAAACTTTATCGAGCGTAATAAAATTTATCGAGATTCCCTTATTTCTTTACGTTTTGGTTTCATCTATGCACATTACATATTTGTTAAAAAAAATGTTATACATAATATTGTTTTCTTACATTAGGTAAAATATCTTCTGAAACAATAAAGAAAATGTTAAATATAAAAAACCCATAATGCTTTGTTTTAAATTTAATTTTTGGATTGTGCTTTGAATGTTATGTTACGTTATACATATAATATGCTTTGCGTACGCGGAAAAAAATATTTATAGTAAAGTTAAAAAGGTTTATGTGGTTCTCTCTCCGTTCCTTACATGCATATGATGTAAGGCTTATTAAAATTCAAAATGAGTTTTACGGTTAGTGATTTAAAGCGTATGTGAATGAACGACTGTTGGTTATTAATAATAATAATAATATTGTATATACATACATACATTATATAGTATACATCTTCAAAAACAAAACCAAAAATTATATAATTATTTTACATTAAATTTGTTCATTATAATTTTTAGTACTGAAATATGTGGATTTGGTTGTTATACTATATGTATGTATGTAAATTTTTATGCAACATAAGACCGTCTAATAAGTTAACTTTTTTGGATAACACAAACTTATGACAACAATTTTTATTGTGTTAAATAAAATTTAAAGGGGTTGAACCAATTTTCATTTTCAACTTACATTCCATGTTAATAACCTTAACTAATTCATTTTTTTCTTTTTGTGCCCATTCTGGTTATGCAAAACTTAGAAATAAAACACCTTGTATCCATCTTGGATAGAACACTCAGCTGTTGTTCTGATCGTCCTTATGGTGGAAACAGACGTGCGGAAAAACGCTTGCGTTTAAATTAGAACACACTACTTTAAATGAAATGAAATACATGTATTCCGCATAGTAGGCGTTTTTCCGCAAGTTGTCTCTATTTCTAATTTAGCTGCGAATTGGTAGGCTGTACTACCAAATCTAGTACGATTTTTCTACATTTTCATTTTTTCAAGGCAATTTTTTGTGATTGTTGACTGAAAACAAACGTTTGCTGACAATTGCCAAAATGGAAGATACAAATTAATTCGTTTGTGCTAAAATACGGTAAAATTTATTAAGAAAAATTGTATATTAAAATTAAATACGTATAAAATAAACGTCAAAAAATACGCAGTTTTAAGCGGCACATATATTTTGGGTGCGGAAAAGCGTGCGTTACTACAAACAAAAATTCCGCACATCTGTTTCCACCATTATTGTTGCTGCGTTTTTTTTATTCGCTCCCGATAGCTGCTATTGAGAGCCGTCATATAAAAAGTCGCTTCCGAAAGTGCTCCGTATAAATAGGTAGAGCCATATATTTTTCATATTAAGTTTTCGCTAAACGATTGAAATAAAAATGACAGTTTGATGTTAAATAAACATAGTTTAACAAAAAATAGCGTGTCAAATTTAAATTTAGGTATAGAAAAATGACGGTTCTCGATAGCAGCTATTGAGAGCGAATAAAAAAACACAGCATATATGGTTACCTTTTGTTCTTATTGTTTTCAACAGATATGAGCCATGATACATAAACTTAATAAGGTATGCTCAATAGATGTAATTACGCCATCCGGTGACAGAAATTTGTTTTTTATTTTTTATTTTTTGTACAAATTTCTCTATTTTGTTTTGTTTTTTAGCACGTCATTCGATGCTGCACCACGATACTACCGAATGACGTGCTAAAAACAAAATAAAATAGAGAAATAACAAAAAATAAAAAATAAATTTCTGTCACCGGATGGCGTAATTACATCTATTGAGCATACCTTATTAATTCCTTGTATCATGGATATGAGCTACTTTGTTGGAAATCGCGAATATTATTTTAAATTTCCGAATAATTAGTCTGTGCTGAGATGTTCTAACATCACTTTTTTCAATGTTCGATAGTGTTCATGTTTCTCTTTTCAAGACTAAAATAGTACACTATTTCAATTTTTCAATTATGCTTTCTTTATTGGAATCTCATCGTTGTAGAATAAATGTATGTATGTGCTATTTCATTTTCCCACATCGATAAAGAAAAATTGTGTGATAAAGACGAATGTGTGTAGAAATAGAATGATGTTTTATGCGGACATGCTGAGATCGCAATAGGAACAGCATAATTAAAAAGTCGAAATAGTATACAATTTTATTCTGGAAGAAAGAGACACGAACACTATCGAACATCGAAAAAGATGATGTTAGAACATCTCAACACTGGTTATTTTTTTGTGACAATTTGTTGTAGGCTCTCCTCGGCTATTTCATATTTTGTCATACTCTGCGAGGACAAGTCTATGTTGTTATTTTATTTTTAATTTATGCGAATATTTTCGGAAAATTGTAAGAGAACCAGTCCTCTCACCAAGCCAATGGCGACTGGGCTGATTGTAGCACAATTCACATTCTATACGTATAACAGGGTACTTTTTATCTTTATGGTAATTTTTTATCAATATTCTTCAGGACACTCTTTTAATTGGTTCTTATCATCGAAAAAAGAAAAATCCTGCAAAAATATTATAAAATTAAAATTATTTTAGAAGGCGCTACCGGTATTTCATTTACCTGCTCCTGTATAGCGTCCAATAATGCCTTGTAAAGAAATAATTAAACAAATGCTTTAAATAATTGTCTTTATTGATAATAAACAGCTAAAATTATTGACAATAGTCCATAAAAATTTGACAACAACAATTGCTCTGTAATTTTAGTTATACCACCTAACCTAACACCAGAAGCCAAATTCTTCTTTCTACATGTTGTTTTATTTCAATTGGGCATGCTTATAGTAACAATATTCGCCGCTGCTTTTAAATTCAACACCCTCGGTACAGGTTAGAATGTCAAATGTCATTAGTGTTTTGTATCGAAACTGTATGGTGTATTTAATAACACAAAACAATTTTTATATTTTAAAATGTTTATAAGTTTTGTAGATAAAAACAGATGTTACATATTCATAAATTAAGTTATGATTAATTCTATTAAAAAGATAACCTATCACTTTCTTTCAAAAATCCATTTAAATTGTAAATCGTAAACTTAGCTAAAAACTTTATGAGTCTGATTAGTATAAACAAGGAGGAATACATTTAATTTTTTTTACTTGGCATGGCTGTACTTGGTATGAGTATTTTCGGTATGAGTATCGGTTCGATATCTCGGGTTAAAGTACGGGGGGGATTTTGATATTTCTACTTTTTTTGGTAGATATATTATAAATGACTGGCCTCTTCATTTTTCTGATTAACAACTCGAAAATGTTGTGAATGCCATAATTATAATTATATTGTGTCTATAAAAAGCCGAAAGAATCTTATTGATTTAAATACAGACAAACAAACTTCTCTTTCTATTATTCGTGTGGGCATGAAACACACAGAAATGAAAGTTTTCCTTGTGTTTTTTGATTTAGTGAATTTATAATTCGCTAAGTCACTACATTCTTGCCTCATACCTTATGTATTTGGTTGGAATTGTATTTTTGTAGTTTGGTCGTAGCTACCTGATGAGTAGATCGAACTTTTTGTTTTGAGATTATCAGTACGATAGCAAACTGCCACAGAAAGCTCAAGGAAAGTTTTCATTTTTTTTAGAGTCAATACATTTTATATTGACTCTCGGGTTAAAGTACGGGGGGGATTTTGATATTTCTACTTTTTTTGGTAGATATATTATAAATGACTGGCCTCTTCATTTTTCTGATTAACAAGTTGAAAATGTTGTGAATGCCATTATTATTAATATATTTTGTCTATAAAAAGCCGAAAGAATCTTATTGTATTTTTGGTATGAGTATTTTCTTCATATTTATTAAAAAATTATTTTCATATATTAAATTCAAGTATGTATTTGAATAACAAACATTCACAATTTAAAACCGAATTTAAAACTTTCAGGTGCTAAAATCGGGGAATATACCGGAGCTATTAAAAATGTGATTTTAATATAAATGTGATAAATCCAGATTTAATCAAATATTTTTAAGGCTAGACGGCTAATGTAGTTCCTTCGGCCTGACAGATGCCATTTTCAGGCAGAAATGATGGTGAACCTTACCAAGCACTCGAGGCCCTTAGTAATGGCGAGGTTGAACTGTTGACGCCAAATATTATTGAAATATATTGTAAGGAACGTGGAGCTGCAAAAGGTGATCAACAAGGCAGAAAATTATTTCATTCAAGTTTCTGCAAATCCACTTTGTTCCAAAAAACCTGAGCATAACAATTACTTTAAAATAAAGTGTAATGCCGAAAGAAAAAAATCTGTAGATTTAATATTCGGCTACATCTAAGCAAAACCGAACGCGTAATAATGAAAGCATCTTGCACATGTCCGAATGGGACCGGTACGGGTTCCGCGTGTAAACATATTGGCGCTAGTCTACAAGCTTTAGAATTTTGTGGATTAATGAGTGAAATAAAATTAAACGAAAGCTGTACGCAACAACAGCTTACTTGGCATTATGTTACGCCGTCATCCTCGTCTGCGTAACAAGCATCTGCGTTCCATTGGTCTGGTACGCGTAAGGGTGTTTAACCATCGCTGTTCATCAGCGGTTGAACTTGATATGGTTACTCGTAAATGACGATTAAAAAGTTCAGATAAAAATTATACTGTCTTGTTTGTATTATTATCATGAAGAGTGAGGGGTTTTGCTCAATCTCAAATGAGTAAATTAAGACGTGTCAATTGTGTCTCGCGTTGTCGGTGTATTGTTTATATGGGACAACGTGATTGGTGCAGTCGGTGGCGTGATATTCAAGATTATTCGGTAATGAGAACAAATTTTTGTTATGTAATGAATCTAATGATGTATTGGTGGGTGGCGGTGCGTATGTACGATTATGCTAGAGCGGTTGGATTTTTAAAAACAAAAATCTTACATGTATGTACGCGTACCGGGTTTTTGATCATGAAGAAAAAAAAATGAGGAGAATTGGTGCATCGGATTTTTTTTTTCTCTACATGGCAGTCGAGTATGGTTTTTGTACCAGGACAGAATTCAAATGAAAATAATAAAATCAGGTTTTGATCGGCCAAAAATGGAATTTTTTTTTGATAATTTTGCACTGAGTGCTATTTAAAAAAAAAAATTAATAATATAATTGTGTTTTTTTAAATTAATTAATAAAATAATGTTATGAACTAAATAAAGTAATGAAAAATTATAGTTTAAAATTTTGAAAAGAAAAGAAAATTGTTTTTGAACAGAGTGTCATTGAACAGTTGTATCAAGGTTGTATCTAAAACATAAATAAGTGTTATTCAATCAGTAATCCGTTAAAATATATGTATATAAAATTGAATATTTAGCTCTGTATCAATAATTACCTATGTTATGAACAATTTAGTATGTAATTAGTTTCTTTTCTTGTAATTATAAAATAAAATGATAAACTTGGAATTTTGTGTAATAAAATTTGTGTGGTATCTATTGCATGAATACAAATAAAAAAAAATAAAAATTTTATTCAAATTTATGAACACCGTGAATTGTAATAAATAAATTTTTTTATTGGAAAAAAAACTTTTTATCGATCATTTCATTTATTTACCTGGCAAACAATCCTAATTCCGTAAATAATAATAATAAAAAAAAAGAAGAAATATTGTTTCAAGTGCAACGTGAATCCATTGGGGCAATCAAATTCCTAAAGTGATATTTTTTTTTTCGGCGAATTATTGAGTCTATTTGGGGCTTGCAGCATAATTTATAGAGTAGTAATTGAGTGCACGCCCTACCACCAGTTCGTGTCGTAAATGTTCCATATGATTGGCATGGCGCTTATAATTTGAGAGTTTACTACAAACAATTAAGAAGAGGAGTAAATACGAAACTCTTGTGATACGGATCGTGAAACTTTGCTGCTGAGTGTTAATCTTTGACGTTACAACAAGAGGGGGTACCTGCATAATCAGATATCAGCTGTGTTAAAACTCAGGTACTGTGGTATCTTTTCTTCATGTAACGAAACATCCTAAAATTTATATAAAACAAAGTAAATACATTCTTTGGTGACCTTAAAGATTATTTTTTTGTCTGTAAATTTAAATTTAAATTAATAGTAAATTCAAATTTTTTTTATATATTCTACTTTGTTCTTTTGGTTTATACTAGAAATTAAAATTTATAAATTAGTTAATTAGTTCAAATTTTTATGTAAGCTAAACTTTATTTTTCGCGGGTTCCGTTACGTTATATATATTATTTTTGCTATTATTATATACATTTTTTTCCATCTTTCGCATGATATTGTACTCCGGGCGTACCGTTCCCACTGCGTACATCATTCATTATTCATTACTATTATTAACCGTTGTTAGCCTTTCTTTCATATTTTTTTTTTTGTTTTTTTTTTCTAATTTAAATATTCTAATTGTGGTATCCGTTATTATCATTAATAATTACGACAATTAATTTAGTCTGATTCCTTCATGTAATTTTTTTCAACACCTGCTACCAAACAGTCTTAAGAATCGTCATTCATTTTCCTGGCTCCTCGCTCTTTTGGTAAGGGTAAAATGATAGAGTAGAGCAGAACGTGGGAGGTCGTGATGAATGTAGGGGGTGAGATGCTCGTCCTGGAGCGACCGTTACTGGATTCCCCGGTCGCTCCGCAGCTGTAATATCGATGTTTCATTTTCCTGTGAATCAAGTAGTTGTGTCCTTTTCTTTATTTTTGCTTACCCTTCGAACTGCGGTTATTCAAGCATTTTGTCATGTCTGGAAATCCCCACGCCAACCCTGAGCTCTAGCCAGCTACTATACCGCACCAGACCGCTGATGTTATGTCTGTTATAACGAAATCTTAAGATTTTATTACAAAATTTTAGGATTTCGCTACAATTAACCTAAGACAAGAAAGAACTTGGAAAACCCCACCCATTGCTAGTAGTTCAAAGACGGATGAATTTTTGAATGGTCTAATCAATTTTGAAATCACGTCACCTGCAGTACATTGCCGCAATGCCAATCTGAAACATGTGATTACCGACCAAGATTATTTTAAAGTTAATTTGATGGTTGAATGCAGTACCATGGAGTTAATTTTGCAGATAAAAACACAATAAATAATTTAGAAAAAAGACAGTTTACCAAGGAGCCCTTTGGCGAAATGCCAGGAAACCCCGAATTACCGTATCAATATCCCACAACATATTAATCAAATAATTTTGGTATTATTTTTAAAAAGCCATATAAATGGGATTGATATTAAAACGAACGCCATAAAGTGGGGCAAAAAAATGGGGAAACTGCAAGGAGACAATATTCCAAAGTCATGGAGGGAAAAATAAATACGCTTGGTCTATTCGTAGATAATGACCACCACTTTCTAGCAGCTACGCCTGATGGCATCAATTAAAACAAAACTTTAATTATTGAAATTAAATGTCCTTACAGCTTTTCCAAGCACAAAAGATCTTTTAGGTTGCAGTGCAAGGTGGCTGAACGCCCACATGGCCCTACAGTAATAGTAAGCCCTTACAGCTGTAGAAACGGAAGGCCAGCTGATGCCAAATGCATCAAAGATGGGCGGTTAAAACCATCAGTATTATACACAATGCCATATGCCAATTCGCGTTACGAAAATCCACATGTTGGATTTTGTTGTGTGGACCCCTCAAGGAATATAAATTGACAATATCCAGTACAATAAAGGTATGATGGAACAGAACATTCCTAAATTAAAAAAGTATTACAAAGAATATTTTGTTCCTTATTACTTTACTCAGAGTGGGGGGCGAGTAGACAAAGAAGAAGAGACGCAACAACTTCAACAACGATGTCAAGCAACATTTGCTACGGTTAGTATAAATTTGGGTGACCGCTTGGGAACATGTGTGGCGGCATAAATAAACACAAAACATAGCATGCTCGAGCAATGAAATTAAAACCGGTTCACAGCTCTAAAAATTCACGTAAACTAAAACCGGTGCACGGCTCTCGTGTCATTTTGGAATAACTTATAGCAATCGCCACTCGAAAATTTTTCCACAAAGTACCAAAGGAAAAAAAACGTTTTTTCAATACACATATACTACAGTACAGTTTTTAGCCAGCGTCATGATCGACAAGTCGTAATAAAAACGTAAAGTAAAAAAAAATAATTTGTAATTTTGTACAAGCAATTTAAAAGTAGTTTTTCATATAAATTTGGTGGCAATAAAAAAACATCCAAGTGGAATACTTACATTATAAATAAATTCAAATAATGTAGTGAATATCAAGTGAATTAAATAAAAGTTGAAAACATAAAATTATTTCCACGCATTTTATTTCTGTCCGCCATCACATCGACCCATAATTTCGATCGGAGACGCGGAGCGCTAAAATAAAAACATTGGGGATATACTATAGGCAGAGATATCACGCCAGCCCCGGCGCTGCTCTACTTATACACACACCTACCCCATGCATGGTGATGGAACGAAATCTCGCTCCTCCACCGCCCAACCGCCGATGGGAAAAATGGTGGAGACACCAAAAAACATAATTAATAATTAATTAAAATTAAGGCTTTTCAGATCTTGCGGTTAAAATAGAGGAGCGCTGCATTACAAAAAAAAAAAAAAAAATTTGTTGTCTTGTGATTAACAAGTATCAAAACAAAAATAATAAATAAATAAAAAAAAAATACTAACAAATTTATTAACTATCGTCTACTAAGGTGTTTGGAATCGGGTCGAGTCTTTAAAGCTAACATACCTTACCTTTCTTTCCTTCGGTCTTATTGTATGTAACGAGTGCGTGGAGGGCCCGGTGTCATCTTGCTTAGTCGTACATGGTCAACAATCAATCAAACCTTATCATTTTACTCAGAGTATGTATGCTTACTTTATTCCTTTCTTGTTCTATTAATTTTATTTCATTTATTTAGCCAATTGAACCAATAATTAACTTATTTTATGTATATGTTTAATTAATTGCTATGCCTTGCTTATGCAAGCTTTTACTAATAAATAATAATAACATAAAAAATGACTGCTATAAAGATGGTATAATTCCATTTCTATCTCTGTTGCTGCGGCTTATGTCACAGTATAATATATTATGAAAACAAATTAATGTCAATCCTTTCTTTTTGTGATATTGAATTTTATTATTTTTTATAAATTGGGGACCGGTTTTGGATGTTCTTCCTTCTTCAGTTCCTTTGACTATTGGAATAGTTAAAGGAACTGAAGAAGAAAGAACATCCGAAACCGGTAACCAATTTATAAAAAATAATAAAATTCAATATCACAAAAAGAAAGGATTGACATTAGTTTGTTTTAATAATATAAAAAATTAGCTTTATTTAGCACATTATTTGTGTTTGCAATCAAATTATATATTAATTTAGTTTCTTAAAAAGTAGTTTTAACTTTATTTTTCTTGTACATATTTCGCTTTTATTTAATACGCATGTACTAACTTTTGGTTGAATTAGGCTGCGGTTACAGTGGATGCGTGTTCTGACGAACTTTTGTTCTGACGAATTTGTCAGAACTGTTCGTCCGAATATAACCGGTTATAGTAATTGCGTATACTGAGGAAATGTGACTTGATAACAGTAATAAATTTGCTGTAGATGATGGAACACATCAATGATTTTCTACTTTTTGGAGAGTCCATTATTAAAAATTTTACTTTTCAGCAAAATACTAAATACATAATTTGTTTGCTGCAAGAAACATAAAAGAAGAATACCATACATTGTTTCAAGATCTGGCAAATTAACGAGATAAGTTTATGGAGTATTTTAGGATGCGTCCAAATACTTTTGATTATATTCTTGAAGGAATCATGTATATCTAAGCAATCAAATTTCCGTGAATGTAAATCGGCGAAAGAGAGCAACATTGAGGCAAGAATAAGTTTTTCATTTTTTAAGATTATTTCATTTAATTTTTAATTAATGTGTACGTACAAATAAAAAGTTCATACATTTTATAATACAAAAAGTAATCCATTACTATGGATGATTACTGTATAAATATAATATATAACTTCTAAATACTTGAATTGTGTAAAGTGAAATACGATGTCAAGTCCAAAGCCTCCATTTCGTTATGATTATTATTTGAAGGAGCATTATGAGCTATACGGTTTTCAGATCCCCACGTGATTTTTGACGATTCTCCTTCTGAAGAGTTAGCTTCCCGGTAAGGGACACTTTGTGAACCCAAAGAGTTACTGTGAAACTCTTGATGACGAATTTGAGAATCTGAGCTACAGTAAAATTGTTACCTAAAATTTTCCTCGTCACAAAAATTCTGTTGTAGTTTGCTACGGACAATCATTTTTCGATCCTCGGGAACTTTTCTCATAAAGCGCAATAGACTTATCAAAAAGTTATAATCGGCATCCTCTATTTTGCTTTCATATTTGGATATGTCTCGGTTGGGGTAATTTTTGTTCTTTAAATCCCATAAACTCCGATTTCTAAAAACTAAACTTATTAGCTTTTCAATATCCATTATAAATGATATATGTATGTACCAAGAAACTCAAGAATTGAATGATGTGTACGGTGTTCGCATGAATTCGTAACAAAAATCAAATTAATTTGAAACAAAAAATTGTTCGTGCGTATTCGTGAATATTTTGATGAACTGGTAGCATGTACTCTAACCACATTCATTAGATTTTGAGTATTTGATGGTTCTGACGAATTCGTCAGAACAAAAGTTCGTCAGAACACGCATCCACTGTAACCGCAGCCTTATACAATGCTTATAGCATAGACTTTTATCAATGACGCTTAATTAATTTATATTATATAACAGTGGAATATTAAAATAAAACAAATCAAAAAATTAATAAATATGATTTTTATTTAAATTTTTTCGGAAAATTGAATATTTTTTTTATTATATTATTGGAGAATGATGATAAATTACATAAAAAAAAGGAAACAATTTTTTATTATTTTATCGGCATAAAGTCACAATATTGTTGTTGGCATTGGTTTTATTAAAATTTTATTAATTTTAGCCAATCCAATAACCGTTCCACATTAATTTTCCTGTTCGCTATACTTCTAGTATGCACGATTTCTGTTCTCTGAAGGTATCAGACACAAATATGACCATTCCTTTTTCATCGACGGCCACTAAAGACTTGACAGTGGCCTATTTTTATATGACGAAAAAGTTAATTGATGGTGATTGGGATTTTCGGATTTGTGTACTGGGTTCTCCGTATACAATCAATTATGGTATCATATGGAATTATGGACCATCAGAATTTGATATTTCCGAAAAATTAATATGTTGCGTACAAAATATATTTTGGAAGTCATATTTTTAAAAATTTTCGCAATAACATTTCGGTTAATCATGAAAATGTTTTGCATAAACTAAAAATCATTATCTTGCTGATATTTGCTGGGCTTTAAGCTGATGATTGACCTCTATTTCCGTGTGACATATTTTTTCATTATCCTTGGCTATCAAGGTTAATAATAATTGGAACATTTTTGATTCTACCCCAGTAAAATAGTGTAACTGGACACGGGTCCTTCGCGATACTGGCATATCAGATAAATGATCCAGAAACTGCAATCGTTTGCGTCATCCTACTTTTAGTGTGTAGCGCAGTTTGTGTTGCCACGGCTCGTGAAACATCTACGATTTCATGATCAACTAAAATGTCCTTGTCCAGAACAACTTCTGCGATCGAGGTTAGCTAAAATCATAAATGAAAATTAAATTACTTATTTTAATTTATTAGTTAAGTAAAATGGAAGTTTACTGTTGGGAAATCTATAATTCTTTGATTACATCGTTCTCTATTCTTTGCATTATGCCCAGCGATGCTTTCAAATTTTCTCCGAGGAATAATTTTTGACGGAATTGATCCGGGCTCAAGAATTTTTGTAGTTTCCTAAATATATACATATGAATAATAACAACATAATAAAAGTACATTTTTAAAACATTGGCATTCTCATTTCTTACTTACCTAAATTGCATGTCTTGTAATCTTTTTGAACTTGAATCCATTTGACGATTTTTTGCCAATTTTTAGCTTTATTTCCCAAATTTTATTCCACTATTTTTAAAAAATTTGTTTGAGCATTGTAGCACATAACAAGTAGTAGCCATTCTGATGTTAATTAAAAATTCTACCACTAGAACTTTTATTTATTCAATTGAAGAGAAAAATGTTTTCTTCGATTAATTTGATATGTAAATATTTAATAAAAACCAAATTCAAAACTTTATTAAAATTCTTCGTGTATTTCACTAAAAAATTAAAAGTCAAACTATATTGTAACCTTTATCACAACGGTAATGACATCTGATGAGCGGAAACAAAAACAAACTCTTTTTGCATGCCCCATCCGAAAAAATAATTCGCGACTTGTTTTCATGAGAACTAATAATTCAAAAATAATGGGGCATGCAAAACGAGTCTGTTTTTGTTTCCGCTCATCAGATGTCATTACGGTCGTGCTAAAGGTTACAATAAAGTTTAACGTTTAATTTTATGGCTACGAAGTTCGAGCCATCAATAAACGACTTATAAACATCATAAAATATAAAAAAAATTTCGTGTTATTAAATAAACCATATAGTTTCGATACAAACCACTAATGACATTTGAAATTCTAACCTGTACCGGCGAATATTGTTACTATAAGCATTCCCTATTCGAATTAAATTTTTCTGATGGAATGGGGCATGCTTATAGTAACAATATTCGCCGCTGTTTTTCAATGCAGCACCCTCGGTGCAGGTGAGAATGTCAAATGTCATTTTGTTTTGTATCGAAACTGTATGGTGTATTTAATAATACGAAACAATTTTTATATTTTAAGATGTTTATAAGTTGTTTATGTTTGGTAGCAACCGAAAATCAGGAAGAAAAAATTAAAACAATATTTTTGCTTCGACATGCAACGTATTTATTACACACAATTTTTATGCTAGACTATTTAATACACTATAATAAAAACTACAAATCACTAATTCACTAGTTTTACACAATGATGAGATAGCCCAAATTCCAATGGTTCGCGCAACACGTAGCGAAACTGTACTTCAATATTTATGTAATCATAACCTAAAATAAAAACAAAATTAGAATAATGTTTAATTTACACAATATATTGTACTTTATACTTATCTTTAAATTAAAAGATGTATCCCATTTAGAAGTATTGTAACCTGTAAGATAAATGTTAATTCAATTAATTTAATATTAATTTATAACCAAATTTATGTAAATAATTACCTTAGCTGGATTGAATATTTTTGTTTTGACATATTATTGTTCCAACGATTAAACGAAATCGTACTAGATCAGTTGTACTAAAAAAAATGTAACTCAATTTGTAGACGTAAATAAAAATAAAAATGAACAGAACGCTCGACGGGAAAAATAGAAAAAGAAACATTCACTGTACGTCGAGATTTTGCTATGTGTGTTGTAAGAATATGAACTTACCTTTATAATAATTAGACGAGTACATGTAAACATGATGTAGAGGGCAACACTGACGACAAGATACATGTGAATAGAGATGTCAGAAGTTGTTGTAGCACAAACGAAGATAAAGGTTTCGTGTAAAAGTTATAAAGGGGGTTTTATACGATACTACATGTTGGACGACATGTTCGACAAGACGGGAAGTTCGATCGTGTAAAAGCTAAAAACTACGGTCTAATGGACATGTCCGATGAAAATCAAATTTATTTGATTTTTGAAGGTTTGTCTGGTATGTTGGACCATGTAAACGAATGTATGTCGGACTTGATGAATTTTGTCAACAATTTTTTTTTGACATGTTCACATCGCAGGGCATAATTAAAAACAAATAAATTTTTACAAACATTTTTAGTAATGACATTTTTAGTAATGAATTATAAAAGCTGCAACCAATGCGGCAGTCATCATTCGGGCATTTGATTTTTTCCCTTGTTCACATGTTTACTGCTTGACGAATAATGAATAATGAAGTCTATCCAACAAGTTATACAGTGTAAAAGCAATTCAAAATTTACCGTTAGTTTGCCATCGTACTTTGTCTTACGACATGTAGTATCGTATAAAACCCCCTTAAGAAATAAAAGTTATAAAAATAAATAGTTATTGTGTCTTAATTAAATAAATACATAAAGAAAGTATTAAAACATGGCGCAGTTGGTAAACCTAAATAAACCAGACCCGATGATTTGCATGGGTAATAGCAGATTGAATTGGATGAAATTCAAAAGACAAATTACAAATTATATGAAAGCCGCATGTATTGATGAGAAGGATCAAGAAGTAAAGGCTGCAATTCTTATTAACCTCATTGGCGAAGATGCTATGGCAATAATAGAATCTCTAAATATAACACAAAAAATAAAAGAAAATTATGATGAATTGGTGAAAAAATTAGAGGAATATTTTATGCCAAAATGCAATGTAATATACGAGAGGTACATGTTCTATAATAGAAATCAACAGAAAGGAGAAAAGTTTGATCAATTTTATACCGAAATAAGACAATTAAGCAAAAATTGTGAATTTGGAAATCAGGAGGAAAGTCTAATACGGGACAGGTTAATTTTTGGAATATTAGATTTGGGGCTGCAAGAAAAATTAATTAAAATGGGAGATCCATCATTGGAGAAAACGGTCGAAGAGTGTAAAATAAGTGAAACGACGAAAGCACAAGCAATGGAAATCCAAAAAGAAAAAGAAATTAATTATGTAAATTCTCGTAATTGGAATTACAATAAACGAGAAACATCAAGCAGTAACCATCAAAATAAGACGACTGGAGCTAATAATTATCAAAACAAATTGAATAAAGGAAACATAAAAGTAGGCGAACAAAATGGCGGACAACGCTGTGGAAAATGTAATGGAGTGCATCAATGGAAGAAATGTCCAGCATACGGGGCAACGTGCAAGAAATGTAATAGAAGAAATCATTATGCACGATGTTGTAAATCAAAGCAGGTGCAGGAGGTAGAGGTAAGCGACTTTGTGGTAGACACAATAGAAAATTATATTGATGATAATTGTAATAATTTTGTGAGAAATTTTGAAAATTATTTTGATAAAAATATTGTTATTGATAAAACTAGTAAAGTAAATTGTAAGAGAAAAGATAATGAAAGTATTAATATGACAAATGTAATATATAATGTAAATGCTCAAGCTTCGCTTCCTAACCTGAAATGGACAGAGAAAATTAAAGTTGATAATACGATTATTGATTTTAAATTAGATTCGGGGGCGGACGTTAATTTGATTACAGAAAAGGAACTTAACCGAATAAATAGTGAGATTAGTTTAGAACGTACAAATATAGGGCTTAGAGCATATGGTGGTATGAAAATTCCAGTATTAGGTAGTACTTATTTAAATTTAAGGTGGAAAAATATGGTATACAAGGAACCATTCATAGTAGTAGATTTGATGGCTACACCCATTCTAGGACGTGAGACATGTCAAAAGTTAGGTTTAATTAAAAGAGTTTTAGAAATTACTAAAAGTAATAAAGAAAATTTCATAAATAACAATATTGAAATATTTAAAGGTTTGGGTAAATTTCCATTGAAACTAAATTTAAAAATAAAAGAAAATGCACAACCGGTTATAAGACCACCTAGAAGATTACCTTTAACTATTAAACCAAAAGTAGAAAAAACACTACAGGAATTGGTAAAATTAAATATTATTGAACCATTATATGAAACGGCAGAATGGGTAAGCAATTTAACAGTAGTTGAAAAACCAAACGGCACACTAAGGCTCTGTTTAGACCCAAAATTTTTAAATGAAGCACTGATGAAGGAACATTATTTAATTCCGACGTTAAATGACCTTAAGAGTGTATTAACAGGGGTCGAATATTTCACAGTGCTAGACCTCAAAGATGGGTTTTATCAAATTGAGTTGACAGAAGAATCGTCAAAGCTTTGTTCTTTTAGTACTCCTTTCGGTAATTTTAAATTTAATAGATTACCATTTGGGCTAAATGTTGCACCAGAGTCATTTCAAAAATTAAACCAGAGGAATTTTGGTGACATATCAGGTACATTTATATACATAGATGACATATTAATTACGGGGAAAACAGAGGCCGAACATGATACCAATTTAATAAAAGTAGTGAATAGAGCGAAACAATTAAATATCAAATTCAATCCTGAAAAAGTTCAGTATAAAGTAAAAACAGTGGCATATTTAGGGCACATTTTTGGTAAAGATGGTATGAAACCAGATCCTAATAGAATAAAGGCTATAACGAATATGGAGAATCCGAGAGATAAAAAGGAACTTCAGCGGTTTTTGGGAATGGTGAATTACCTACGGAGTTTTCTTCCAAATTTGGCCAAAGACACAGAACTACTTCGGACACTTTTAAAAAACAACACTGAATTTTTTTGGACAGAGAAACATTCAGAAGTAGTGGAGTTGTTAAAAAATAAAATAATAAGTGCACCGGTATTACAGATATTTAATGCGAATAAACAGATAATAATACAGACAGACGCATCCAAAAGTGGATTAGGTTGTGTACTGTTGCAGGATAAAAAACCAGTAGGATACGCGTCAAGAAGTCTAACAAATGCAGAAATTAATTACGCGCAAATAGAAAAAGAATTGTTGGCAATACTATACGCGTGTGCAAAATTCCATGATTACATTTATGGTAAGCAAGTCGAAATTAATACAGATCATAAACCCTTAGTTAGTATACTAAGGAATGAAATATACAAGGTAAATTCATCGCGACTACAACGGATGAAAATTAAACTATTGAAATATAATTTAAAAGTAATATATGTTCCTGGGAAAGATCTTCATATCGCGGATCATCTATCAAGATCTTATTTAAAAGATGAAGACACAACGGAATTTACAGAATTTAACGAAGTGGTTCATGCTATTAATGTTACTGATGAACGACAGCAAGAATTTAAGGAACAAACTGGGAAAGACTTACAGCTACAGAAAATAATGGAAATATATAAAAATGGGTGGCCAAATAACAAAAACAAATTACCACAGAATATTAGAATTTTTCATAAAGTTAAAAATGACATATATTGCGAGAACGGATTGGTATTTGTAGGAAATAGATTAGTAGTTCCTAAAGTATTACAGGTAAAAATGTTGGATTATCTACATGATTCTCATTTAGGTATTACAAAGACGAAGAATAGGGCAAGACAAGTTTTATATTGGCCGGGCATGGATAGAGACATAGAGGATAAATTGAGGAAATGTAAGATTTGCGAAAAATACTCTAGTTCAAATATTAAAGAACCACTTATTCCACACAGTGTACCTGAACTTCCTTTTCAAAAAATAGGCGCGGATATTATGGCTTACGGAGGTAAAGATTATTTAGTAGTTACGGATTATTTTTCTAAGTGGATTGAAGAAATTGAATTAAAAGCAAAACATTCGACAGAATTAATATTGCAATTAAAACATATTTTTTGTACCCACGGCATACCTAAGGAAATGATTGCAGATAATATGCCATTTTCTTCGAAGGAATTTTTAAATTTCAGTAAAGAGTGGGATTTTAAAATAACTACATCTAGTCCACATTATCCTCGGTCAAATGGGCAAGCCGAGAAGGCTGTTGGTATCGTTAAAAGTTTGCTTAAGAAAGCATTAGATGACAATAAAGATTTTTCATATGTGCTATTAGAATACCGTAATCATCCGGTGTCGGACTTGAAAGCATCTCCAGCTCAATTACTGATGAGTAGACAAACAAGGACTTTGGTCCCAATGAAAAATTCGTTGTACAAACCACAAGTACAATTAAATGTACAGAGTCGGATAATCGAATCGCAAAATAAAATTAAAACATATTATGATCAAACTGCAAAAATTCGCAGGGAATTTCTACCTGGTGACAATATAGTTTACAGGAAAGATGGATTGTGGAAACCAGCTAAAATAATTGACATTCATGATTCTCCTCGGTCATATATGATACAAAATGAAAACAATAGGGTTCTACGAAGAAACAAAACGCATATAAGAGCTTCACGGAATCAATTCAATATTAAGACTGAAATGGATGAAACAGACAATGCCCCACAGCCGGTTGCAAATATATCAAATAATTTAATAAATAGTAATAGCAACGAAAATCAGATAACAAGAGCGGGTCGAATTATAAGAGCACCTAAATATTTGAATGAATATGTAAGGAATTAGAACAGGAAGGAAAGGAAGGTTGGGCATAAATGAATATATTTTAAGTTTTATATATATTTAGAAGTAATTTTTATTGTAAATTATGTGTATGTACAGGTATATGAGAATAGTAAGGCATGCACATGCGTATCAGTATAGGTATACATACATATAAATATTTGAATTAATTTTGTTTGACTAGTGAAGTAATTTTTTAAGAACAAGAAATAAAAAGGGAAGGTGTTGTAAGAATATGAACTTACCTTTATAATAATTAGACGAGTACATGTAAACATGATGTAGAGGGCAACACTGACGACAAGATACATGTGAATAGAGATGTCAGAAGTTGTTGTAGCACAAACGAAGATAAAGGTTTCGTGTAAAAGTTATAAGAAATAAAAGTTATAAAAATAAATAGTTATTGTGTCTTAATTAAATAAATACATAAAGAAAGTATTAAAACAATGTGCACACGTCATGCACAATCAATTGCCTTATAACAAAAAATAAAATTAAATAAAAAATAAAATTTAAACAAAAAGTTACAGTCCACTAAATTAGTTTTTTTTATTTGTCAAAATATAATTGTGAAAATTTTAAGGCGTTGGTTGTGTAACGCACATAGTTAATGGTCCTTCGAGCCGGATCGGGCGAAATTTAATTATAAAAAACACGCGGTCAGTGTCATATAGCGGTAGTGGAACGAGGTGACGCCATTTTCAAAAGGAAGTTCGAGAAGGCGTGAATAATTAAATCGGTCGTGTACAGTCAGCAAGTGAATGGGCGAGTGAAATCTAAACTCGAACGTATAAGAATTATTTAATTGTGTTGTGCTATACTACACAATTTACGTCAAATTCGAAAAACAAGTGGAAGTTATTTTGTCCGATTGGATTGTGCTGTGCTGTACAATTTATAAACGAATTCAAGTATAAAGCAAAAGTGATTGGGGTGTGCTTTACAGCACAATTCTCGTTGAATTCCAGCATCAAGTGAGAGTGATTTAATTGGATTGGTTGTGCTGTACTACACAATTTACGTAAATTCCAACAACAAGGGTGTTATTTCGTCGGATTGAATTGTGCTGTGCTGCACAATTTATAATCGAATTAAAGAAAAGCAAAGTTGATTTAGTCAATTGGGTGTGCCGTACAGCACAAATTTACGTCGAATTACAATAAATCAAAGTGATTTAGTTCAATCAGCACAATTTACATCAAACTGCAATAAAGCAAAAGTGATTTAGTCAAATCGGGTGTGCCGTACAGCACAATATACATCAAATTACAGCAAGCAAAGGTGAATTATTCAAATTAGGGGTGTCGTACAGCACAATTTACATCAATTTGCAATAAAGCAAAAGTGATTATTTGGTTCAACTGGGGGTGCCGTACAGCACGATTTACATCTTTTTGCAATAAAGCAAAAGTGATTATTTGGTTCAACTGGGGGTGCCGTACAGCACGATTTACATCTATTTGCAAAAAGCAAAAGTGATTTGGTTGGAGTTGGTGCGCCGGTTTTATTCGGATTTAGTTCTGTAGTCGACACTACAGCTCAAGTGAATAGGCGAAAATTATCAGACTCCAGTGAGGGAGTAAACTCTAGTGAGAGAGTATAATTATTACTAGTAAACGTAACATCAGAGAAGTACCAACGCCAGTGAAAGGTTATCGCTAAAACCGCGTGCCTCAAATTTAATTTACAAACGAGAAGAATACACATTCCAAGGGCGAATTAACTATCAGTTCCAGGGAGGAAGCGAAAAGTTGTCAAATATTAACTCGAGTTTGAACTCCGGGTGATTCTCGGAGGTTGAGCTCCACCGTGGGAGTGACATTGTGGGCGTTACGACGAGTTTGAACTCCAGGTTGATTCTTGGTGGTTGAATTCCAGCGAGGGAGTGTCAATCAGCAATTAAGTAGCACGTAAGTAAAACCAGTGAATTAACGTTTGTAAAATTAGTATTGTGTGTCCATAGTGTAGCAAACATCGCGCGTTATTAAATAGTACGTTTGTAATCGGGAAATTACGAGTTAACCAATTTTAAGTCTAAGGGGCTTTCTTGATTTCGTTGTGTTGCATTCCAAGCGTGAAAGGGGTATTCTTTATATTTGTGTGTTGCAATTCAAGCTTAGTAAGGATAATTTGCAACATTGGTGATCGTGGCAATTTATGAATATAAGACAGTGCAACATAATGACCGACAAGGAAATCAAGGAAATGATAGCAAAGCGAGGCCATAGTACGTTTAGAAATATTTGCAGATAGTATAGTACGTTTAGAAATATTTGCAGATAGAATCACCGAAATGACTCAGCGGAGTGAAATCACTACACGGTTAGAGTACCTCGAGCGAGTGTTCGCCGATTTTCTGGATTGTGAAACAAAGTTAGCAAAATACGAGGTTGCTTCTGAGTTAGACGAATACGAAACGAAGTACTTCAACGTAAAAACAAAATTTTTGAATTCAGTACAAACAGGGCAGCGAGAACAAGAACAAATACAAGAGGAAGAGATAATATCGAGACTTTTACGAGAGCGAAATGAAATTTTGACAAAGTTATCATCATCCTTCACCAGTTCGCTGAGCCAAACCATTAAAAATACTACAGAGGAGTCGCACTTTTCGATACAGTTGCCAACGTTATGCTTACCAAGTTTTTCGGGAAGTTATGAAGACTTGACAAGTATGAAAGATGCATTTGTGCCGTTGGTACAAAGCAAGTTGGAATTCAGCGAAGTCCAGAAATTTAAATATTTGAAAGGTCAGCTAGAGGGTGAGGCGGCAGAATTGACTAAACACGCAACCGTATCGGATACAACCTGCAACCATGCTTGGAAAAAATTTTGTGAGGGACACGGTAAACATAACCCTGCACCGAATTTAGTAGAAGGGTCATTCATGGAAAAACCTGTTATGCAACAACCATCAGCAAAAAAGCTTCGACAGCTATACAATGGGTCAGGCGAAGTGACAAAATTCATAGGCGGCAGATGTGATGCACTGGAATCCTGTGCTCCGGCAAAATGTTCTACAAATCCAGGGACCTTTAAAAGTAATCATGTGACTCCAGTAAATTTCGCCTTAACAGAGTGTGTACATTGCCAAGAGTCGCATCGCTTGTGTCATTATGATAAGTGTAAGAACATGGGCCGTGAATTAACGGTTAAACTTCGATTGTGTTTTAACTTCTTATCTGAATGTCATCGCGTAAATGCCTGTGAAAATAAGTTCAATTGTTTAAAATGTAACCGTCGATATCATACGTTGTTGCACGATACAACTTCAATCTCAGTCGCGAATCAAATTACTACTGAAACAGAAGAGCCACCGAAGCAATCGCCCAAGCCACCTGTAGAGCAATTAAGTGAAACCCATACGTGCAATATTGGAAATACAACCCTCTCTACTCCCATCTTAAGAGTAAAGAATCATATCGGTCGTGCAAGTTTTTGTAGATTATCATTGGAACCAGGATTATATTCCTTTTCGGATCCGTGCAATTCATACTTTAATGCCGGAAGCCATCTGGCGCCAGAAGCTAGGAAGCGATTCAGCAGCTACAGAAGTAACAGCGAACGTATTGGTCAAGAGTGAATTATGGTTTAAAGATCTAAGATGGTTGTCGCAGCCCGAGGTAAGTTGGTCACTAAACGTAGCTGTAACTGATACTGGGCAAGAATTCTATAACAACGAAGTAATGGGTTACCACGCCACTACCAATTCGAATAATTTACATCCAGTAAACTATTTATTTCAGTATTGTTCGTATTGGTCAAAATTAGAAGGAATAAGGACTTATATTTTGAAATTTATTCATATTATGATACGAAAGGTCATAGTGCCAAGTCAATTGACGGTCGTAGAGATGAATTCTACAGAACTTATAATAATAAAACATATCCAACGAATTGAATTTTCAGATGAAATTAAATCGAAGTCGAAGCAGTTAGCACCAGTCAAAGATTCTGATGACGTATTACGTGAAGGCAACCATCTAGAAAATTCAAATTATTCATACGAGAAAAATCTTCCGTTGATTTTGAAAAAAAATCATGTAATTACTAGACTAATACACCACGAGATACGCAAAAAACAATTTGATCCCGGACCGTTGCTGTTAACTGCAATTTTTAGTCACAAATATTGGATTTTAGTTTGTGAAATAGGTCGAAAAATAACTTATAAATGTATTATGTATTATCGTTATTCTACTACGAAATCTACTCAACAAATGAATTGTTTATCGGTCACGGGAGTATCGCCTAATCGACCATTTTCCGGAATCGAAATTGACTACACAGGATCCATAGAGATTCCATCTAAAATACTTAGAGCTGCAAGGTTGATAAAGAGAGTTATTTTTATAATATTTGTATGTATCGCGACCAAAGCGTTACACACTCATGTGACATCATCACCATCTATGCAAGCGTTCACAAATGCTTTAGAGCGTTTTGTTGGACGGAGGGGAGTGCCAATAGAAGTCAATTCAGATACTGGATCAAATTTAACCTAGGAGGGAAACGAGTGATGCAGGAATACTATTCCATTTTATCATTAAAAGAGACCGAAATCAAGATAGACGAATTTTCAAGAGACAAAGTTAGTAACTGGCTTTTGACTCCATCACTTTCAACTCATTTCGGAGGCATTGGGGAACATGCTATGAAGTCAGGTAAGACGCACTTAATTAAAACTGGGAACATGCGTCAAATATTTGAAACAAAACACAGTCTTGATCCAAATGGAAGGTGTGATCAACATGTCAAGATTAATCAATGGGAACAAACACAAATGATTGTGCAAATGTTTAGACAACGCTATTCGCTTAATTATTCAAATACGTTGCAACAGCGGACTAAATGGCATCAAAGAGATCGAATTTCACAAACTGATGATTTCATGATATTATATAGCAAAGATGCCCTACAGTGTACTTAGCTGTTGGGTCGCTTAAGGGAATACATCCAGGGACAGACGGGTTAGTAAGAGTAGCTACAGTTCAAATGAAATCATCAATAAAAAAAAATAAAAAAAAAACGTCTGATTACAAAATTATTCCGTTTACCAATTCAAGATTAATTTAAAATAAAAAACAAATTTTGTTTTGGAGGGGAGTATGTTTGGTAGCAACCGAAAATCAGGAAGAAAAAATTAAAACAATATTTTTGCTTCGACATGCAACGTATTTATTACACACAATTTTTATGCTACACTATTTAATACACTATAATAAAAACTACAAATCACTAATTCACTAGTTTTACACAATGATGAGATAGCCCAAATTCCAATGGTTCGCGTAACACGTAGCGAAACTGTACTTCAATATTTATGTAATCATAACCTAAAATAAAAACAAAATTAGAATAATGTTTAATTTACACAATACATTGTACTTTATACTTATCTTTAAATTAAAAGATGTATCCCATTTAGAAGTATTGTAACCTGTAAGATAAATGTTAATTCAATTAATTTAATATTAATTTATAACCAAATTTATGTAAATAATTACCTTAGCTGGATTGAATATTTTTGTTTTGACATATTATTGTTCCAACGATTAAACGAAATCGTACTAGATCAGTTGTACAGAATTGCAGCGAAGCAAAAATATTGTTTTAATTTTTTCTTCCTGATTTTCGGTTGCTACCAAACAGTTTATTGACGCGTTTATTGACGGTAATGAATCTGATGAGCGGAAACAAAAAGAAACTCTTTTTGCATGCCCCATACAGCTATAATACACAATAACTTCTGTACAAAAAACAAAAAGTGGTTGCTTCGTTTTCCTAATTTTTTCCGAACTGGTGTTTTTTGTACAAAATTAACAAATAAGTGTATTTTGTTGACCAAAATTTAATTCGAACTATTCTGGGTGTATTTTTGCCCTCAAGGAAATAGCCAATTCGATTTAATCGAAAAAAGCCAACCTTTCCAAATAAATTATAAATATAACGTGTATTATGACATCTGGTGGCAGGTACCATAACCAACAATTAGAATTGTTTTATGGGCGTGGGGCACTGTTGACCGGAACGCCTATATTAAGTGACGCCGGCCGAGGCAATGGCTCCTTGCCGGCGGCCCTATGTGTTGTAAACTGGGCACTTTAACTATGCTTGGTTTTATACACGAGTTTTTGTTGTTTGTAATTATGTAGAGAGCATTATGCTCGTATACAGAATATTTATTAATATACCCATGGTATGTTTTAGAAGAACGTTACAGTCTTTAATATTTTTAAGAGCTATTATGTTGCTCTTTATGTAACGGTTCACAAAGTTGTTATTATATTTTATTCACCAATTTTCCTTTCCTCCAATGCGATTTGAGCGATGTGTCTTTGATTAAATTCACCACACCGCGAAAACGAGTGCAGGTCAGGTTTGCTAATCAAAAAGAGATGTTACCCCGCATGACGATTGTGAAACTTGCTATTGATAACGGTATATGCAATGCAGTGTCGTCACTCATCTTGCTATATTCCAACTGAAATTTCACTGAACTTTAAATGTCACAACATTCCATGACCGCTTTGTGTTTGACGAAAAAATAGAATTTGAGGAGATCAAAGGTAAATAAAATTTGTCGTATTTTATTTATTGTTCATTGTACATTACAGAATGTGACGTATCACCACAATTTAAATAAATTCATTTTTTTGGGTTAATGATATTCTTGCGGAGAATTATTCTATCGAATTGTTGTTCTAAATTTGTCAAGGATATAAACTTATAGTTGGCACCAACCAATATTTCAATAATTTGTTTAACATTTCCAAAATTTTTAATTTTGTATTTAATGGGTTAGCGTAAATTTGTAAACGTCAACCGGTTTTGCTGAAATATACAATACACTGCGTACAAATTCCCCTACACGTTTCTCCCTCACATTTACGCAGCTCTATGAGTGTTGACTAACCGATCGGAAATGCTAATATATTTCTTCCGATCTGAGGTTCGGTTGCATGTTAGAAATTACAAGACTTAATTAATTAATTCAAATTAAAAGTGAACAATTAAGTTTATCCGACTCTTCGGGCGACACTTCTCTCGTCTCTATGAACATTATCTTATGAACATTTATTTATACGTTGTCAAACCAACCATATAGATTTTACATCGAGAGAGAGTGAAGTCATCCATTTTCCTAAATTTGTGAACCACTTACCCAATGTCACAATTAGTCATAAGTCATAACAATATAAATTCCCTACCACCAATCACAGACTTACAATTAACTATACATTATTTAGAACTGCGACGTGTTATTACATTATTTAGAACTGAGACTTCTTCAAAAATTTTCATCGTCCAACTTTTAGAAATACCTGCAGTAATTTCTAAATTATACGTCTCTGACATACTGTTGAACATCTTTAAAAATTTTAATTACTATGTTCAAAACATATCCATAATGTTCAAATTTTGAAGATTTGTGTCGTTAACCCAGATAACGACATGATATGAGTAATGTGGGTGTCGCAGCAACTACAATATTTTTGTAAATAGCGCACAACACTTTTAATAAAAAAATAAGTTTACTTTTATCACTTTCACAGTAGATATTCGGAAAAAGAAGCAAGTCTAAAACGATTAAGTTGAGTTTTTAAAACAAATATCACCATATAATTTGTAATGGATAGCTGTTTTCTAATGCCATCGTTACTAATACCCACATACCCAATGCCGGATTATTAATTACAATCAGGTCATTCCCTCAATAGAAAAAATATTTTCACGTCAAGGCCCCCCTCTTGTCAATAGAAAAAATGTTTTTATGTCAAGGCCCCTCCTTGTCAATAGAAAAAATATTTATGTCAAAGCCCCCCCCTTGTCAATAGAAAAAAATTTTATGTCAAGGCCCTTCCCCTTCTGGCAATAGAAAAATATTTTTCACGTCAAGGGCTCACCCTTGTAAATAGAAAAAAATATTTTTATGTCAAGGCCCCCCTGTTGTCAATAGAAAAATGTTTTTACGTCAAGGCCCCTTCTTGTCAATAGAAAAAATATTTTTATGTCAAGGGCCCTTGTGAATAGAAAAAATATTTTTATGTGAAGGCCTCGGTCAATAGAAAAAATATTTATATGTCAAGGCCCCCCCTTGTCAATAGAAAAAATATTTTTATGTCAAGGCCCCCCTTATCAATAGAAAAAATATTTTTAAGTCAAGACCCTCCCCCCCCCCCCCCTTGTCAATAGAAAAAATATTTGTATGTCAAGGCCTCCCCTTGTCAATAGAACAAATATTTGTATGTCAAGGCCCCCCTCTTGTCAATAGAAAAAATATTTTTATGTCAAGGCCCCCCCCCCCTAGTCAATAGAAAAAACATGTTTACGTCAAGGCCCCCTCCCCCTTGTCGACAGAAAAAATATTTACATATATGTCAAAGGCCCCCCCCCCCTTGTCAATAGAAAAAGTCTTTTTACGTCACGGCCTACCCCTTGTCAATAGAAAAAATATTTTTATGTCAAGGCCCCCCCACCCCTTGTCAATAGAAAACAAATATTTGTATGTCAAGGCTCCCCTTGTCAATAGAAAGAATATTTTTATGTCAAGGCCCCCCCCCTCACCCTCCTTGTCAATAGAAACAAATATTTTTACGTCAAAGTCTCCCCTTGTCAATAGAAAAAATATTTATATGTCAAAGGCCCCCCCACCCTTGTCAATAGACAACATATTTTTACGTCACGGCCTCCTCCTTGTCAATAGATAAAATATTTTTACGTCGAGGCCCCCCCCCCCCCTTGTCAATAGAAAAAATATAGTTTTACATCAAGACCCCCTCCCCCCCCCTCTCTTGTCAATAGAAATATATATTCCAGAACTTCATCGAGAAATTATTTAAAAACTACATTTGCAACTCACATGTCAGATTTTATTAAAATCGGTTAAGTAATAACTAAATTCCATCTTACTTGGCCATATTCCAGAACTAAAAATCATTTTGGAATCCCGTTTCCATCGCGCATGTCAAATTTCACTAAAACTGGTTAATAAATCGCCAAATTACATCCTACTTGGCTACGGTCAACCTGTGGAGCACATCATTTATTCCCTACTATCTAATCACGAAAACGGGCTTAGCAAATTATCAAACAAAAAAAACTCACCAGAGGGAGAACTACATAGCTTTGAATACTCTTTGGGTGAGATTTCCCGGTTGTGATATGCAAGACTAATCTAAAACTAACTAAATTGGAAAAATTATCCAATGCACCACTCAATATGTCAATTATTTCCCTGTAACTAAGCTGACGGGTGTCCTAATACAAAAAGAAACAAAATGTAGGCTGGCGTGGCGTATTAAATTAGATTTTCATCAACGGGTGTTTTTAATTTTGTTTTTTTAATTAGCACTAATGAATTTAAACACTATATACCTATATTACACACTATAAGTATGATATTTTAAAATAATTGGACACTAGTTATATGGGTATTATTCCATTGAAAAGCAAAATCGAACTAATTAAATTTTGCTTCAGACGCAAGGAAACAAATCAAATTGGGTATAATTTATTTGATCGATAACGAGTCAGATTCAATGCCGTTACAACAACCAACGACCGACTGAATTTTACTACGGCTGACGACGAACATCATCAACACACATGATACAATAATATTACAAGGTATGCTTGACAGCTAAAAGCACGTGGAGTGTGACGTCACTCAGAGTCAATTTGGATATTTTTTTGCGAATTGGTTTAGGTTTATAAAAATATTTTTAGGTTTTGGAAATGGAAATAAATTTCAACGATTGTACACGATAGAAAAAACACAAATCTCATCCAAACGGAGTCAACGTTACGAAATATATTACTGAAATTGACGTCAATAAGATGAAAAATGGCGATATTTCGATTGGTTGGAACATACCTTGTATATTTATTATACCATGATCAACACATACAAATCACTATTAGGTATACACAAATGAAAATTAAATATTAGAAGGTATGACCACAGAATAATAAACAAGCAGAACCGACATTACTTGGACCAAGAAATTTTTGCTCTTACCTTATATTCTACATATTAATTTTGAATTTTCAGCCACTGAACGATAATTTAATACCGAAAATGTAACCTTCTATAAACCAAGGTTAAACAAATGAGTCCACTTTTCTCCATATAAAAACCGCGTTATGTCGTTTCTGGGTATTCTGTGGTATGACCATCAGCTGTTTTCTGTTTAAGATTTTGTTTCAAATTTGTGAATGAATGAAACACAAAAATCAGTTCGTCAGCGAAGTTAAAATTTAAAACCAGTCCGGTTATTAAGGTAAGTTACCAAACTTAAAAATAATTTCCCATTATTTTCATACAGCGAAGAAACAAACCGAACACCGAAGGCCCAATTTATAGTCGTTGCTACAACTATAACTACTGTTATAGTAACAGTTTTCGTATTTATAAACCTCACCATAAGATTTGTTGGTAATGTAGCAACGCTTATAGTGATCAAAATCCATCACTTTAAGCATTGCTACAAAATACCGAAAACAAGAAAGTAAATTGGAAATTCGTATCGAATTTTTTACAAGATTTTAAAATGATTTCCGAAAATCGTTGCTATAGTAATAGCAATAGTTACGACTATAAATTCGGGCCTGACAGTTCGTGACAAATGCTTTCCGACGACCTTAAAACTTGTCTTCTTTGAATTCGTTAGCAGGATCTCGTGATATTGCAACTTTTGGCCAGTGTGGAATATCTTGCAATAGGAATTGAGGTCCCTTCCGGTCACAGCGAATTTGAAATAAGATTGTTTTGATGGATTTTGCTTCGAAGGTACATACATCCACTTATCTCAATAAATTTATTCTAAAATGTATGATGCCCTGTTGCCTATGAAACAGCTCCACCATCATGGGATATCTGGCAGCCAACTCAAGACGATTTACGAATCCGTCCATGGAAAGATTGAGTTTATCTGCAATTTAATAGCATCTTGCAAATATTTCATCAAACACAATAGTACTGCAGCGCATAGCTCGAGACGTGGTAGCGAAATTTGTTTTATTGGTAACACCTTAGTTTTTGCGGCAAGTAAATTAACAAATATCTGATTTTCCGAGTCTTTAACACGTATGTATACTGCTGCTCCGTAAGCAAGCCCCATACATCAGAGAAACCGTTCAGTTGCATGTCCACACTTTGATGTTTGTAAGTAGGTATGAATCGTGGAATTTGGATGTCTTGAAGATGATGCGCAGCGATGATCTAATTTTGATACATCTCTCTTTGATGTCCACAGGCAATCATCCCAGTTTAATTTTCTGTTGGAACAAAATTTTGATTAAAACTGTGCTGCTCGACAACCATCCTAGCGGGTCAAAAATGCGAGATGCCTCTGACGGTAGAGTCCTTTAGGTTATGGTATTGGTAATATCTACCGTCACCTTGAAGGTAAAATTATCAGTTGAAGGTTCCATAATAACCCAAGAGTTTTTGTTAACGAATTTCCCTCGAATTCCAAAAATTCAGAATTTTGATCTAATTCGCTTAAGCGTTTTATTAACTCTTAGTCATTTGTCATTCATTTCCGACGTGTGAACCCATCGTTTTTTAATAATGATCTCATTTTTTCGTAAATTTCAATTGCTTGTTTTAAATCTTCACCAGCCTGTTAGCATATCATCCACATAAAAATCGGACTTCAAACGTGTAGTAGCATCTGGGTAGAATTTCTGCTGATCATTGAGAAGTTGATTTAAAGTGCGACAAGCTAGGAATGGGGCATCAAATGTTCCGTATGTTACTGTCGTTAAACGGAATTCTTGAACATCTTTGTCAGGTGAATCACGCCTGCTGGAAATCTCGATCCGCAGGATGAACTATGATCTGACGGTACATTTTCTCAATGTCCGCGGCCATGGCTATTTTATGCGTGCGAAAACGTAAGAGTATCATCATGAGATCGCCTTAAATGATAGGTCCGGATAGTAGCATGTCGTTGAGAGAATGACGTGTTGTGCTTTTACAGGAACTGTCGAAAACAACTCGGAGCTTTGTGGTACTGCTCGTGTCTTTAAGTATCCAATGGTGAGGTAAATGATAGATTTGGTGACCTGGGTTCGATGTAGTTTCCTTGCCTTCGCTTAACTCCATGTGGCCGAGTGCTTCATACTCCTTCATAAACTTCCGTAGTCGAGTTTTACTTGAGGATAGTTAACGAAATTTCTATCAAGGGCATGGAACCTTCGGTTAGCTTGATGATAAGTTGTTTCCAAGTCTTCTGGTGGCATTTTGAAGCGTAATCTGACAATGTATCGTCCATCATCAGATCTCGTGGCGTATCGAGTATATAGGTCTGTACATTCATCTCCGCCAGTTTCCAAAATCGCTGAAGTAAATAGATTTCAGTATCGCTGCTGGCGATCGTCGTGTGGAATACTGTGAAATTTGTAAAATAATTAGTTATTTGACCCCCAGCGCCCAGCCTAAAATAGTGGATTGTGCGAAAAAATTGTGCAGTTCTAATTTTAATTTTAATAAAACATAAAAGTATATTAGAAATGTTCATTGTGTTACTAACTATTGGCTATACTTAGGTGTCTGTAACCGGGTCAATTTCTATCATTACTAACTAAACCTATCCAAATCCTCTTTATGTTGTATGTAACAGTCAATACTGGAAACATATTCACAAAAAAAAAATTATTTTACAATACGAAACAAAATCAAAACACGTAAATTCCGCCATATGAGCGTGCGCAAAACTAAAGCAACAAAGGATATTAATTGTGAGAAAGAAAGTAAAAAAAAAACTAACGGTACTTTTCCAAATTATTGGTTTGGTTCAGTATTCGAAAGTATTTTAACAAGGGACAATTTAAACGGACATACAAGAAAAATTTTTTGGCGACAAACATTAGCATCAAAAATAATAAATTGGCATCACAAATAATATTTTGGCACCACATATGAAAAAACAAACAAATATTTTTGAAGGACATTATTAAATACTGTGGCGACAAACATTGACATCAAAATTAATAAATTGGCAACAAATATAATATTTTGGAACAGAAAAAAATAATTTTTAGAGTAAAAAAAAAAAAAAAAATCGAGACAAAAAATTAAATTTAATCGATACAAATTATTTAATATTTGATGGGGGATCGATATAAAATATTGCAGTGTCATTAATAGATTCCATATAATCCGCTCCTACGTGCGGCACGCAGTGCGACATGTTTGCCTATCCTGGCTCCTACGCAGGGCCGGCGTGGTAGCGGTGCGAACGGTGCAAATGCACAGGGCCTCGCGCTTTAAGAAGGCCTCGCGCAAAAATGTCAAAACATATTTTTAAAAAATTTATTCCTTGCGGTAAAATTTTTAATTTTTGCGTTTTTGTTTATTATTATAATACAAACTAAAAACTAAATAAAATAATTTATAAAAGAAACTTTAAAAAATCAACTGAGAAATTAATATGTATTACGTATAATTCGCTAATACTTAACTACATGGTTGCTTCTATATAATAATAATCATGTAATTAATAATTCAGTCGCTATAGCGTGATGAGATTGGCTGGCAAATAATTAAATTTTTCGTGTTTCTCATTCAGATCGAAACTGAACTTGTAATTCTTAATAATTTCGCTCGTTGTAAAAAATAATTATCTGGTTATTTACCAGAAGAACTTTAATTTCAAAAATTAAAAAAATATAAAAAATATTTTTATTTAACATACTATAGCTACATCGGGAAGGTAAGTTTGCCCGCTTTTCAAAATCCCGCCTTCAAAATTCCGAAATCAAAATCCCAATTTTGAAAATCCCGCTATTTAAAATCCCGCGTTTCAAAATCTTGGTTTTGAAAGACGTATTTTTTTTAATTCGAGCCACCCTTTCTGGTGAGGGAAAATTTTAATTCAAAGTAGAATAAAAATAAAAATCTAGATTTTCTGAAAATCGGGATTTTTATTTTTGCAGAATTGGAATTCTGAAAAGCGGGATTATAAAAAATTGGATTTTAAAAATTTCTTAAGCGGGATTTTGATAAAGCGGGATTTTGAAATGCGGGATATCGTTACGACCCCAATATACATACTCGTATTATATACTCGTACGTATGTATGTATATTAGAAAATTTAAAGTTTCCATTAAATTCGAAATATTCTGTTTAGACTCTGGGTGCTCCCTAAGTTTAATTAGGGAAAGCACTCAATTTTTTTGGTATTCTTCAGAAAATTATTTTCTGCTTCAACGGCACGATGGGATCTCTTCAAAAACATGTGAAATATCTAACACCGAAACCTCTTGCAGATACCAGTTGGGAATGCCGTAACGAGATCGAGTATCAAAGCTATAAATCTACAATTTCCAAACATTTTAAATGCTTTATATTATACGCTTTAACCAGTTGGCTTCTTATGAGTTCCTTGTAAGGATTACGATTTGGTCCGATTTGTTAGATAAAGTTGGTTTCGTCACTAAAGTATTGCAATTGCGAAGCTCGACCATGCAAATAGATTTGGCAAGAAAACATCTAAAAGTAGTGTT
This sequence comes from Tipula helvola, assembly GCA_963556165.1. Taxonomy (NCBI): domain Eukaryota; kingdom Metazoa; phylum Arthropoda; class Insecta; order Diptera; family Tipulidae; genus Tipula; species Tipula helvola. Next base: position 216,900,755 of record OY744481.1, on the reverse strand, counting down.
ATAATTTTTTGAAAAATTTTCAGATTATTTTTTTGAGAATTGTCGATTCTGCCATTATTCTGCATTTAAGAAGCGAATCGAATCATATAAAAAGCACAACAATATACATATGTATTTGGATTTTTATATAATATATGTAGATAAATTTAAAAGTATCAAAGAATTAGACATTTCTATTAATTGCAAAATTTTATATGCTGTACTCGAAGTAGGCTTTCCTCCCGATGATTTAATTCAGGAATTGGTGTTTTTTAGAAATACATATTGTCCCAGAAAAATCTACTTTCAAAAATCCTTTTTATTTCCTTGAGCTAAATCTTTGAAATACATTTTTTGAAATTTTACTTAAATATTTGTCTATGTACTTTTAAGTTAAAATATTTAATGTGTATCTGATTTTTAAAAATATTAATGTCTCAGGCCTCGCAAATCGTCGTGCACACGGCCTCGCAAAATATCAAGCCGGGCCTGCTCCTACGTCCCTCGAAGTTTAAATCTAAGGCCCCTCGGAGGGCTAAGCGGGGGGGGGGGAGCGAAGCGACCTCCCGCGTGCCCGTGAGAGTTAACGAAGCCGTTAGCCTCTACAATTCTAAGTTAAATTAGGGATCTCCATTTTCCAGAATATTTTAAAACTAATTTAATTTTTTTAATTTTTAATTTATTTATTTATAACTTTGTTGCCAGTTAATTATTTTTGTCGCCCAAAATGTTTATTTCGATGCCAAAAAATAATTTTTGTGTACCCTTCCAATAGTGCCAAAAAATTATAAATGTTGCCAAATTATTATTATGATGCCAAGAAATTTTTGTTTGTTGCTCATTAATTTGTGCCGTTTTATTATTTTTTTGTGTGCCGGTTTATTGCCAGCCTTTTAACAATTGAATCGAGTCATTTTCTGTTCAGTTACTTCAAAGCATTTGTGAGAAAATTGATAACGCGCAATAAGTACAATTATACTACTTTTAAGTTGATGGTTATTGGCGACTTTTTGAAAGGAGAGTCACAAAGTGCAATTGCCAGAAAATATAAAATTAATAGGTCTATTGTTTGCCAACTTATTAAGAAACATAAGACAGCAAAAGATCTCACAACACTGCCTGCATTTAGGTGGCCGACCTAGAAAAATTTCGTGTAAGATGGACAGAAGGATTTATAAATATTTTAAAACAAATCCTTTTGTGTCTTCTAAAGAAATTGTGGAATCTTTAAATTTAAACGTCCATAACAGCACGGTTCGCAGGCTAGCTATAAAAAATAATTTGAATAGTTATAGATCTGCAAGGAAACCAATGCTTACGAAAAACCATTTAGAAAAAAGATTATTTTCATAATATTTTCTACAAGCTTATAAACATAAAAAAAAACATAAAGGGTGTTTTTTTAAGCCCGATAGAACTGGAAATTGTAAAAAATAAAACAAAAAATTAAATTTTTATGAAAGTATACTCTGGCAGTCCTCAGTATACTCCGGCAAATCATCATAAATAGACTCTTCTTCAAAAATGATGCCGGGGATCGCGTTACGGTCAATGGAGATCGTTACCGCACCACGATCAATGATTTTTTGTTTGAAAATAAGTATGAACTTGATCCGGGCGAGATGTGGTTTCAATAGGATGGCGCTACGTGCCATACGGCGACCGCAACCATCGACTTATTAAAATCAAAATTTGGCGATAAGTTGATTTCGAGAAATGGGCCTGTCAATTGGCCTCCAAGGTCGTGCGATTTGACACTTCTCGATTATTTCCTGTGGAGCTACGTGAAGCCACTGGTTTATGCTGATAACCCAGCAACAATTGGCGCCTTGGAGGCCAACATTGTTCGTGTTAATCGTGACATACGGCCAGCAGTACTCGAAAAAGTAGCCCAAAATTGGACGTCCAGAATGCATTTCGTCAAGAAGAGCCGCGGTGCCCATATGCCCGAAATCATTTTCAAATATTAATGCCATGTACTGGTCTTTCGAAAAAAAAAAATGTTTCATTACCATTTAATTTTTTGTGTTATTTTTTACAATTTTAAGTTCTATCGGGCTTAAAAAATATCCTTTATTAGATAAAATTTTGTTAATTACCATTTAAAATGTTCTGTGTGAATACGTGGAGAGGTGTGCTTTTTAGCGATAAATCGAGGTTAAATTTATTTAATTCCGATGGCAAACGTTTTGTCAGACGACGTAAAGGTGAACGCCTTAATCCAAAGAACTGTAGGGTCACAGTAAAGCACGGAGGGGGTAATGTAATGGTGTGGACTTGTTTTTCAGGTCATGGCGTTGGACCATTTTATCAAATTGATGGCATTATGTACCGCTTTAAGTATAAAAGTATTTTAGAGAACCAAATGTTGCCACATGCCGAATGGAATATGCCGCTTCGGTGGGTGTTCCAACATGACAATAATTTCGCTCGTATTTCAAACAGAAATCGTATTTATGCGTTAAATAAAAGAAAATTGAAATTATTAAGAGTTTAAATATGTGTGGCGTATAATTCGCTAAATTAATTCATAATTCTCATTCAGATCGAAACAGAACTTGCAAAATTCTTAATAATTTCGCTAGTCGTAAAAAATAATTTTCTGGCTCTGTACCTGAAGAACCTTCTATTTCACACAGAAATCGTATTTATGCGTTAAAGAAAATTGAAATTATTAAGAGTTTAACTATGTGTTGCGTATAATTCGCTAATACTTGATTACATAGTCGCTATAGCCTGATGAGATTGACTGGGCAAAAATTAAATTTTTCATAATTTTCATTCAGCACTCTGATTTTATAAAAAATAAGATAAGGTTTAGACATGTAAACTCTTAAAAAGCAAAGCTTACTTTTATGAGCTTGAAATTCAATTTATTTTAGTAGTAAGTCAAATCGAAAAATTTCAAACTCATAAAAGTAAGCTTTGCTTTTTAAGAGTTTACACGTCTACTACGAATCAGAGTGCAGATCGAAACTAAACTTGCAAAATTCTTAATAATTTCGCTCGTCATTATTGTAATTTGTGTTAAAAAAAAGAGCACTTTAAATTTAAATTTATTACATAATTATAAAAAAAAACAAAAAACAAATATTGTTGTTGTTGTGGTCCTTACGATTTGTTTACAATTATTATTACCAGGCCCGTACTAAAAGCATTGTGGAAGTACTTTAAATAGAGTGAGATTTTGTATGTTTAAAATATGCATATAGAAACCATTTTGGTTTCGTTTTGAAATTTTATTTGCGAAGTTGTGAAAAGAACATATAAATTTTAATTGTCTCTTTCTATACGCAATAGGACAAGTTCGTTTGTAAAGTACAAAGCAAACATTAAATATACATTTTTTTGTACCCAAACACCAAGAATGATATATTATAAGATTGTCCAACTCTTATGGAGAGTAAACATGCTGGTCCCTACGCTTTATTTTCTCTTTGAATTTTTATTTTCTCATTTGCTTTTATATATTATATAGAACTACTGATTGCACTGAATCGAATCGATTTGCTTTCATCACACTATGAGCAGAAAGTTTATTTTGATTTTGACTGTAGAACAAACAAAACTAATAAATTTCCTAATCATTTTGTGTGAGTGCTACAAATGTTTAATACTATGGAAAGTAAAAGAGAGATAAATATATAATAGCACGTCCATTTGTATTGATCGTACGTTATTGATTTTGTATCTCATTCATTCATTCAATCAAGCCGATTAAAATAAACGAAATGATAGATGAACCAGCTATGAGTGAAATAAAATTATATTACTATACGAAAAAAAAGAAAGATATAGAGACTGGTCCCTACGCTTTATTAAATTCGAAAAAAAGAGAGTAACGTTTTTAGAGTTGAATAATCTTGTAATATATCATTCTTGCCCAAACACTTTAAATATTATTGAAATCTACCTACTCATGAGTCTCATGACATGGTTGTAGTACCAAATGTAAAAACCAGATTTTTTATTTCGTTTATTCCTTTATTCATTTCGTATCTTTTATTTCATGTTTGGTGTGTGTTTTGAACATAGCTATACAAAAAGATAGACCTGTACGTAAATTTTATTCGCAAACCGAGACACGAGAATTGAGAATTTTATGTTCGTACACGATGTATAGTATACATTTTTATGGTTGGGTTGTATTATTTTTGTTTGTTGGTTTTGTGCATTTTTTAGGACAGTAAGCAACAAAAATAACTAAATCGGGCGAAATCGGTTGAATTTTTTGGTGCTTTCGTTTCTCTTCTATAAGTAAATTTTATTCGCAAACCGAGAATTGAGAGTAGAATAACCGCAAATTTTTAGAAGTGGTGCATGTGTGTATATTAGTGGCCATATGAGTGTTGTTTATTTTTTTATGAAATTGACGTCATTTAATTTTCTTCTGTGTATCAAAAGTGCTTGTATGTTAAAAATTATTAGGCAAGTTTTTTTTCATAACAAGCACGAAAAATAATTTATTCCTTTAACTCAAAAAAACAGAATATAAAAAAAATGTTACTCCATAATCAAAAACAATAACAAATCAAGTCTCTCAAAAATTATTTTGTTTGTAGGATGACAAATCTCAACTCAAAAGCAAGAGAGAAGTACAAAAAAAAAACAACGAGCGAGTTCACCCTCAACTCGCAAAATATTTATGTGAAAACTTTTCTGTATAACTATTGAATCATTTCAAGCCATTTCCTTAAGGCTTAGAGACCCCTCCATAAAGACTGATGTTGTTCGCTCAGTATTTAAACTAAGTTACATTTTTAGGTCAAAAAGTCAGTAAGTTATAATTCTATTTTGAATTTAGATGACGAACCTTACTGACAATAATTAAGCATGAGCAAAGTACAGTTCTGTTAACTTAATCACCTAAACCTCCATAGTAGTAAATGGTCACGGCAAACTCACTGAACAACGCAAAATCAGGTTACACGTCCGTTAAGTGATCGTTACAGTACTCGTTCAAAATTCTCAAATAAACATCGAACTCGTACTGTAACAACTCATTTTCCGCCCTTGTAACGTAAATAACTATTACACTTCACAAGCATAATTTGTGGTCCTTTTACTCGTATGTATTTTTTATTTTCAAAAACACTTGCTGCTGCGGCCATATATAGCAGATATTTTTACAACAAAATAAATTAAAGTAGGCGCTTTTATTTTAGATTTTTTTTTTTATTCGGCTCACGATGTTTTTGAAATGCCGGATGATGTTGTATATTGCCTGAGTATGCGTAGATTTTGCATTGATTTTACGCTTTATTTATTTTTTGTTCTTATCGATATTCACACATACCAGCAATATTTTTTGTTCGGCATTTTTGTTTCCGTAACCCGATTTTTATACAATTTTTTACTTACTCCTGCCGCTAAAGATGTTTTCACATCAAAAACGAGAAGAGAAACGAACATACGCACCAAAAATTCAACCGATTTCGCCCGATTTAATTATTTTCGATGCTTAATTGCTTACTGTCCTAAAATACGCACAAATACAACAAACAAAAATAATATAACACAACCACAAAAATATATACTATACATCGTGTACGAAAGCAAAATTCTCAATTCTCGTGCCTCGGTTTGCGAACAAAATTTACGTACTGGTTTTTTATACTTCTCTCTTGCTTTTGCGTTGAGATTTGTCATTCTAAAATAAAATAATTTTTGAGAGACGTGATTTGTTATTATCTTTGATTATGGACTTATGGAGTAACATATTTTCTTTCATATTCTGTTTTTTTTTTTGAGTTAAGGGAATCAATTATTTTTCGTGTTTGTTATTAAAAAAACTTTTAAATAAAATATTTTCGGCTGTTTAATAATTTTTAACATACAAGCACTTTTGATAGACAGAAGAAGATTATATGACGTCAATTTCACAAAAAAATAAACAACACTCACTGTCCACTAATATACACACATCTACCACTACTAAAAATTTGCGGTTATTCTACTCTCAATTCTCGGTTTGCGAACAAAATTTACGTACTGAAACAAATGAAAACAACAACAAATTCCCATAGGAAATTTTGTCTTTTTCGTGTAAATAGTTGGAAAGAGAGGGATTATATATGTATTATGTTTTATGCTCTTTCTTTTATGTAAACAAACCATTTAGTTTTTATTCTTGTTAATAAGTGGCTGTGTATAATTTCGTAAAAAATCAAAATTATTAAATAAAAACAATTAAAAAATTAAATGCTTATATAATTAATTATTATTTGTGAAAAACTATTAAAAACAATTTATGAAAAATGAAGTGTTTATTCAGAAAATATTGTAACAATACTTGCAACAAATTACTGGGCATTTCATTTCATCGAGAAGTTTTATTCTGGTGTACATAAAACGAAACTAGTGATGTAAAACATTGTAATTTGTGATAGAAAAAGTGCACTTTTAAATTAAATTTATTACATAATTGTAAAAAAAAAACAAATTTTATTATTGTTGGGCTATTAGGAAATCTAAGATTTATTTACAATTATTTTTACCAGGCCCATACTAAAAGTGTAAAATAATTACGCGTTTTTAGAAAAGTTATTTTTAATAATACCATTAATTTTATTAAAAAATTTAACTAAATAATAACTATCCGTGTATTTGCAACTATAATAAAAACATTTTTACTTTAATATTGTTTTATTTTAAGCAACCCACTCCATTGAATAAATCTTTAAATACTAGGGGGTATAGCCCGTCAAAATAAAATAAATAAAAAAAAAAAGTGCACTTTTAAATTAAATTTATTACATAATTGTAAAAAAGAACAAATTTTATTATTGTTGGGCTATTAGGAAATCTAAGATTTATTTACAATTATTTTTACCAGGCCCGTACTAAAAGTGTAAAATAATTACGCGTTTTTAGTAAAGTTATTTTTAATGATACCATTAATTTTATTAAAAAATTTAACTAAATAATAACTATCCGTGTATTTGCAACTAAAATAAAAACATTTTTTAAACTTTAATATTGTTTTATTTTAAGCAACCCACTCCATTGAATAAATCTTTAAATACTAGGGGGTATAGCCCGTCCTAGGACGGATACAATTTATATATAATGGTGATGTCCAGTGGTTGCTGCTACAATCACTATTTGAACATTTGATATATATTTAGCCGAGTAGGAATAGCTCGTGATTTAAGGCTTTTAAGGATTATTGTACCTGAAATAGACCTTAAACCAAAGAGTAAGGGCTTTTAAGAATGATTTTACATGTGTTGGGGCATCCCACAAAAAACCTTATAGACCGACAAACAGCTGTGCTTTTCTTCTAAAAAAAAAAAAAAATCGGGGTGGGCTGTGTCGAATACACGGCCATAGGTATTATGCGTAATAACGACTATAAGATGTTGAGATATTTTAATTCAATATAAATTATAAGCCAAAGTTTCTTTACGCACAAATAAATGAGGAATTCTCTCTCTACAGTGTTCTAAACTATATATTGTAAATCGCTATTTGAAGATATCAATTTCATTTAAAATTTATGAAGAGGGTTATTACTCTAATTTAAAATAAATTATCTACCACAGTTTCTTTACTCACAAATTCAGATTAGAATCGCATCGATCAGAAGAGGCGTTCTCTCGCTACAGTGCTCTCAATATTTGCAAATAGCTATTTTGTAGTTTGTAATTTTAAATAAGATTTATGTGGAGATTAATTATTTTAATTTAAAATAAATTATCTGCCACAGTTTTTTTTTATGCACAAATTAGCACCAGAATTACTCCGATCAGAAGAGGCATTCTCTCGCTATAGTGCAGTCAAACCCTGTAAATCTCTATTTTGTAAATTTAATTTAAATTAAAATTAGTGAGGAAATTAATTATTTTAATTTAAAATAAATTAACCACCACTGTTGCTTCACGCAAAAATTAACTTCAGAATTGCTCGGATCGGATGAGCCATTCTCTGGTTCAAACATTTAAATCGCGCGAAATCCGAGGTTCGCGGCCCGGCTTGCCTCGCCGCCTGATGACGTCATTGCGATAATATTATGCGTGAGGCTTGAAGCCTAAGGACCAACCTAAGAAATCATACATTTAAATTAAAGGTATTGCTTACAGTAATTGCCCACGACCAAAGGCAAAATTTCGTTTCAATTTTCTGAACATACAGTGTAAGGATCACGTCAAAAAAATTTAAATTGGAAAAACTAAACTAAAATGCCTTGGGCACAATCGAACCCCAGACCTTAGCCGCTCTAGTCCAATACGTTACTACTAAGCCACGTTCAACCTAAATTATTTAACTTTCATTGTTATATTGTTTCAAATATAGCATGCTATGAAGTTTATGATAGGAAGAAAATGTTTACCAAGAAATTCTCATGGCTTACTACAACTAAATATAAAAGTTTTTAAATAACTTATAGTAGTGTTCGCATACATTTAGGCGCAAAAATAAACTTGTACCACGTATTTTCTTGTATAATTACTGTAATAATTATAAAGCGGAATATTTAATTTATAGTAAAATATTTGGTCATTAATTGAATACTAAAAAAAAAAAAAAAAAAAAAATTAAAAAAAAAAAAAAAAAAATGAAATTTGGATGAACATCGAACTCAAGATATTTTCCGTTCGAAATTTTGTTGTTACATAATTAGATCAACACCTCTATCACTTAGGCTACTCAGTTATAATATTTTGATATGTAAATTAGAAATATAAGAAAAGCGTTCCGGAGTTAGTGAATGAATTGGGTAATTATATATTAGATGGTCATGTTCTATTTTATCTGTATCCCTTTTTCCCACCGCTTTGCTTACACTTGACGTTTGTTTATTTCTCCTCTATACCTTTTAAACTCTATGGTTTTGAATTAAAATTTGTCCACACCCTACTTCCGATGATTAGTTGTGATCATTTCTCGTTTTATACCGAATCTATTTAAATGCGCATAGAAACACCATAGGATAAAAAGAGACATTACGTTATTTATACTTTCTTTTCATAAAATCGCTCTGCACGGTTTAGATAAAGATGCAAAATTGTATTTCATGTCATTTTTCTTTTATACAAAATGCTTCTCTATTGTTATTCCTCAATGCTAAAAGTGTAAAATATTGATGCGTTCTTAGAAATGTTATTTTTAATAATAAAATTAACTTTATTAAAATTAAAAATGTGGAAAATTATTTTTTAAACATTAGTTGTTTTGGAATATTAGGTTTATCGGTACTAGCCAAATCATTTTTATTTTTTATACGAAGGGAGAAAATTATTAAGAAATTTTGCAAGTATCAATTTCGATATCGTCAAACGAAACATTTATTATTTTTAACGCAGTCAATCTCATCAGGCTATAGCGACTGAATAAATGCTAACTAGCTACATTGAAAACAAAAAGTGTTTTCTATTTTGAATAACTGTGAAAATTTATTTGAGTTTTAATATTGTTTGGGGTTTAGTGCTAACGCGCCGGACTAGAGCGGCCAGGTCGGTCCGTCGGTTCGAGTCTCGTACAATTTTATTTATTTATTTTTATTATTATGTTTTTAGTATTCGTGTAATGACCAAATATTTTACTATAAATTAAATATTACGCTTTATAGTTACTACAGTCATTACACAAAAAAATATGTGGTACGCGTTTATGATGCGCCTAAATGTATGTGAGCACTACTACAAATTATTTAGAAATTGTTATAGAAATATTTAGTCTTCAGCTAAATATTTAGCTCGACGAAATTGGGTAGTTAAATATTTAGCTCTCCAGTTAAAATATTCATGCAAGAAAAGAAATAAAATTAGAATGCGTTGAAATTGTATTATGAAATAAATCGCAATATAACAAAAGAGGAAAGCAAGGAATTATTATTTAACTATAGATATTGCCTCTTTTTTTCTGAAATCGGGCATATGAGTTGTAGTAAGCCAAAATAATTTTTCGGTAAACCATTTTCTCGTGTCATAAACTTCGTAGAATGCTATGTTAGAAACAATAAAACAATAGCCGCATTTCTTAAAGCCGACTTCACGGGCGAGATTATTGCTGCGATTATTTTTATCCCAACATGTTCACCCAATGAAATCACTGTATTGATAAAAAAATATAAATTTCCCCTTCAATATTTCTCCTGACGATTTAAAATTTATCCAACATTGGCAAATATTTTCCAGACGGCCAACCGGGCTAACATAACAACACAAAAAAATAGTTTAGAACAACAATTTTTGCCAATTATTGAAATATTTGCTTATTTATGACATTTCTCTCATATAGTCATATGTTAGTGAAAAAATTTCGTCTTTTCGTATATTAAATTAAATAAAAAAATTAATTCTCAAGGAAATTTGAACTCTATTCAAAAATAATCTTTAGATAAAAATAATCCTTCTCGTGCAGCGAGCTTTAAGCATGGTGATCATATGAAAATTTACATTGAAAGCAACAAGAAAAACTTAACAAATTTTTGTTTTTGGATCAAAATGTGGATTCAAGTAGTATTGCTTGTGTTTCATGAAACTTACTAAATATACTTTTTTTAAGTTGGATGTGGCTTAGTAGTAACGTATAAAGTGGTAACCATAGATAACTTATAAAAACTTATAAACTTAAATTAAGAAAAATTAAGAATCCGGTAAATGGCTTTGCTGTGTATTCGCCAATGGAAAACTTAAATTAACTTAAAAATTTCAACGAAGATTCGCCAAATTTTATCTGTCACTTAAAAAAAACTTATGAATGCGAAATTTTCCGTCCAAACTTAAAAAAAATTAAAACAAGACGTCAAAAACATTGTTTCACCTTGTGCAAAAGTGGAAATTCTAAATTTATCTTTTAAATTTCATATTCTCGCTGAAGTCGTTTATTTTATTTTTAATTTGCAAAATTTGTGAAACCGAACGTAAAAAAAATGATTGAAGCACAAATTGATCCTACTAAAATAAATGCTATTTTTATAGACATCCTACATAATACAATATTTTCTAAAAGTTACACGAAATTCTCATGGAATGCCCCAAAAATACTAATTTACCCTAAAATAAAAATTATAAATACAAAAATCGCTGTCATTTACTTAAAGAATTTTTAATTTCTCTATGGTTGAAATGTCAAAAAAACTTTAAAAAAAAAATGGATTCGTTAAAATTCTTAATTTTTTTTAAGTTTATAATTTCTCACTGGTTTGCCCTTTAGACTAGAGCGGCTAAAGTCTAGGGTTCGATTGTGCTCAAAGCGTTTTAGTTATGTTTTTCAATTTATATATTTTTTGAAGAAAAGCACAGCTCACGCTATTAAGGAGTAAACCGTTATTAAGGAGTAAACTTCAGTCGCGCGTCGGAGCTGACACGCACCATTTATTTTATATAGATTTATTTTGTCATTTAAATTGAAACGAATACGATGATGACGATAATTTTCGTATATTGATGAGTATGATGAACAGAAAAAAAAATAACGATAATAAAAATCTTATGTCTAATCGTAAGTGTTGTCAGCATAATTGTTTTAGCTGATACCTCAATCAATTGAATATTGTTATGAGGTGACGTGGTTTTTGCCAGTGTAGTTTTCTGGTTTTGTATAGTGCATAGCTTCTAAATAAGAAAAAAGAAGCATATACTGAATAAAAACATTCGTGTTGTTAACCCTATTATGTTGATGTGAGAATATTTACTGTTTAAACACTCGTTACTTTAATTGATGGGAAAAGAAGTCATATGATACTTTTGGAACTTGGTGGTATGGAACTTTTGCCCAAACCATCTAGATCCACACATTAGAATAATCGCCCAATGATAAATATCTGCTATTTGACATTCGGCGAATACCGCATGTGTATAGTGCAAGCTATATGTATATGAGGGGCTCAAAACCATAGTGGTCTAACCCATTTTTAAAATTTTAACTTTTAAATAAATGTTCATTGAAATGGTAATTTATTATAAAACAAATATTATATTAAGAAACTTGGATACAGAATAACTGTATCTGGAATTGGAGGTCAGTGTAATTACGTCCTAATTAGATTCCATTTGCCAGAACATTTATAGCCGATTAAACAAAAATTTTAAATATGTGGGTTGGGCCACGGTAGTTCTGAGCATACCCTCATATATGCAATGCACTACATATTCATTGCCTTAAATTCATTTTACATGATGCGATTTACATGCAATATTTGTTATACATTATGGACGGTATGGACGCGTAAACATCAAAAAATCGGATTTTATGAGAATTGATTGGAAATGTCAGAAATATACTTTTTTTCATTCTTTGTACTTTGCCTAATGGGAAAACTATTTGATAAAATATATTTACTCTGAATCGAAGCAAGATTTTCGCTTGGGACATAAAATACTCAATAAAAGGAATTGACCACTGAAACAAAAATAAAACTCTAACGCACAAATTTCTGAATGTGCTCTCATTTAACAAAGATAACACAGGATTTCGGTTCGTTTTCGATTTCAAGTAAATGTTGATTGAACTTTAGTCGAAACACTCGTGCAATTATTTACAACGTTTCTGCTGGAATATCCCACAATTTGATCGATGTAGTATTTGATTTCTTATTATCTTTATGCAAATATCATTAAAATATATTATTAAATCACATTCACTTTAGTTAAAAGCAATTTGAGTAATTTCATAAAATTTGGGAATTTAAAGTTAACACCTGGAAATAATAGTTATAATAAACAAAAAATGTTTTTGATTTATAATACTTAGTATATGTATACACAATTTTTATTCATTTTAAAATAAAATATTTATTTTTTAAATAAATTTAAAAAGGTGCATCCAAAATGGTATATTTTGAACCAATCCTAACCTATCTCTATGGAACCATCTGCCTTTAAAAAAAATTGTTTTTGATTTTATTAATTTTAAAGTACCAGGTGATTATATAGCATATATTCACGGTAAAATATGCATAATACGGATTAACTTTTTTATTGTGTAATTTCCAAAATACCCAAAATAAAATTCTATCAATTGTTACATTGTACATATTATTTATTAAATAGTTAAAATTGCGTTATTGATTTATGACAACTATATTAGCACAGTTGCCAAAAATTTGATGGGTCTACCCACACTTTTATCACATAGACTAGACTAACATTTATGATTATGGCAAATTGTTAATTGTACATAACACTAGATTTCGTTCTTTAAAAATTTAGAGGTTTTAATTCGATGAAGGTGGGCAGCTGCAAACATTATTTTCTGTTAGCTCTGGTTGTTTTATGTAAGCATGTGCTTCAGCAGAATTTGGAACCAAATTGATTGTAAGTTAAACTACATACTCGTATTACTAATCACATAATATGACGAAGCAGAAATTTGCTACGTCCGTCAAGTGGTAATAACACAATTCAAAATAAAGTTAATTGTTTAAAAGCTATCACAAACAAATTTACACTTAGGCATGTTATTGTGGTGCATATAGCATTTTCTTTATTTATCTAAGTAAAAAGCAAGTCAATAAAAAATATTAAAATTAAACTGTTTGTGAAATATTAACGCGATTATTAGCAAAAATGAATTTTGTATCATCGGATTATGATCGGTGATACAGCTATAAACGAATCGACAATCTCTTGTTGGAGTAGTTAATAATTAGGGCTGCCAGATGTCCTGATTTCGGCGGGATTGTCCCGCTTGAAAAATTCATTCCCGCCGTCCTGCTTAGATCGGATTATGTCCCGCTATAAACATATTTTTCGAAAAGAATTTACAAATTGATTTACAAAAAATCTTATTTTTAACGGAATAAATACGGCACAATATTTTTCAATTAACACCAATGCATCCAACAACGGTAATGTGAAAACATTTTCACTAGTTTTCATATATTTTGATAAGTTAGTTGGTACTAAAAACGAACTAATAGCTTTTTATGCTCTAGAACTAGATAATAAACTCTCAAAATCAATAGCTGAATCCATTGTTTACAAAATCGAATTCCTTGAGTAAACTGCCTATGGAAAATTTTACAATTTTTTGTGCAAAGTGTATTGGTCAGCTGCTTAAGTTTGTTAGCGGACAAACTCAGAGAATATTTAGAAATTAATTTAAAAATCTAATTTAAAAAAAAATCAATGTGATATTGAAACGAAATTTAATCAATGGTTTTGTAACACCAAATAAATATTTTTTCATTGCCTTGTATTGTGATATTTTGTGATATTATGAATTTATCCTACAATGTTTTGTTGATTTAAGTGAAACATATTAAATTAAAAGAATTATTAATTCAAATTCGTTTGAAACAAAATATGTCGAATGACAATAACGTTAAAAAATTAGAAGTCAGATTCGGCAAAGTAGCAGTTAAGGCGGGTTTTGAGTTGCATTCGTTTGTTCGTTCTGAATTTTTTTTAAATGAAATCAAAGGAACACGAACGAAAATTAACGCCATTTTCAAGGAACCCGATTGACTAAAAAAAAAGTTCAGAACGACAGAACGAACGAACGAATGCAACTCAAAACCCGCCTTTAAAGCGATGGTTACCTTCAAACCAATCAAACGAACAGGAACGAAAAATAACGTTATTTTCAAGGAATACGATTGATTAAAAAACAATTCAGACCGAATGAACGAAGGCAACCATGAATCCGCATTGAATTAAGTTTTTTATTTTTAGTTTATTATTTGTCCCACCAACTAATTTTAAAAATCTGGCAGCCCTATTCATAATCCACTACTACGTGAAATTTACAGGTGTCCTACGTAAAACGGACCTATAACCGTGCATCCTTTATTTAACTACTGCTTTACATTTTTATTTATTTATTTAAACCTACAGTAAAGTACAATCGGTAATAAGAAATTATAATGCAATACAAAAATATTAATAATACGTTAATGGTACAAAAAATATTAATTATCAATAGCAAAAAATTTAAATAACTCATTTCTAAACGAATTTCTTGACATATTAAAATCAAAAATTTCAAAAACAGAGTTAAAAATTTGCGACATTCTCAAGACTGGTTCAGAAAGTGCGTAGTTTGTCGTAACAGAATCAATGTGTAAGAAACCGTCTCGTCGCCGCAAACAACGCGTAACGAAATTTACGGCCGATTAAACGAAAACAAGTAAAAAAATGTAAATATGTATGTGGATTAAGTCACTACGGTTCGTGAGCCCCCCATACGGTCAATCAAACCAATTAATTTATTAAGAGAGTCTTCCATTCTGTGAAAACGCCCCAAATATGGTGTATTTGATTACCAAATGGAAGCAGGTAAATGCATTGGGAAAAAGTTCTAAAGAGTTGTTTCGAGAAAATGTGGATCGACCTCCATTTTGAGTCGATTACATGCCTGACATACTAACGATAGCCGAATACCGACACTCCAAATCTTGAGTTTTTATTACTTTGACAATGATTAAAATGAAAAAAACGTGCAATAAAACAAATTAACAAAAATTTCAAATAAAATTAGTGGGAGGAGTAAAATTTTTGTGGTGTTTTTTTCGGTCCATGTTGGATGACGACCAAGCAATTTAGGCTCGAGAGTTCTAGACGTAAACACTAAACAGTGACGTGATAATCCTAAAATTATCGCACAGTGACGCGTTAATCCTAAAATTATTATTAATTGCTGTTACAATAAAACTTGTCATAATGATAAATTGAACAGAAATACAATAAATCGAATAAAATAATTAAGTTTCAATGAGTAAAAAATGTTTCTGTATGGTGAACTTTATCTGAGAAGTCGAAACCAAATACATACATAATCTTATTGTACAACAATCTTCCACAAGGCGTTGAACGTGCTCAACTGCTCAGATATTATATCGTATTTCAAACAAAACGAAATAATTTATGTTGTTGCATGGCAGTAGGCGCTGCGTCAGCCTCATCGAACTTTCATCCACATATGCGCAAGTCATTCACGAAAAGCGTTGCATCGTTTTGACTTTTCATTCTGCATTTGTTATGTATCACAACGCAGTGCGTGCAAAATTTCGTTCGATTTATTTTAATTTATAAGAAATATAACGTGTTTTATGATTGTAAAAAGGTAAATACTAAAACAATAAATTACATTATCGGTATACCCTTTTTCATCAGTAAGTACAACAATTTTGTCTATTTGTATGTGTGTGTGTGTGTGTGTATTATAGTGAACAATGCCAGCAAGACACAAAGGGGCCCATTTGGGTCGTCGAACGAATAAAGTAACAAACATGCGAAATAATAGAGCAGAAAGAACAAACGAACAAATCCAACAAGATAACGAAAATGTGCGTGTGAGCATGTCGCAATTGCGTGGATCTCAATCACAAGAGGCACGAGCTGAACGAAATCAACAACGACAATTGAAACGGAGACAAGCGCGCCGGTTCGTAGTTAACACACGCAGAGCAAATGACCGACAATTCCACTCATCCGAAAGTGCTGATTGGTGCTATGGACAAAGAATGTCCCCATTGTCATGCTCAAATTCAAACATGAGTCAGCCGGGATGTGTTGCGCATCAGGAAAAGTGCAACTACCAGAAATTGAGACACCACCTGAACTATTGAACGGCTTGCTCATCGGCACGGATCCAGATTCAAACCTGTTCCTTAAGTCCATTCGCACATTCAATTCCTGGTTTCAAATGACCTTCGTTCGGAGCAACAGAAATAGTTCACAATACTGCGGCAAATGGTCAAAAATTCAATTCAACGTTCAAAATCAAAGGCCAAGTGTACCACAAAGTAGGCTCATTGCTGCCAATGCCAAACGAACCACATAAATTTTTACAAATCTACTTCATGGGCGGTGAGGACATCAATCGTGTGGATGCACGTTGCGGCTACAATAAACTCAATTCGCCTAATGCCAGGCGCATCGTCGGCGAACTGGACGCCCTATTTAATGAGCACAATGAACTATTGAAAATGTTCAAATCACACATGCACGAATTGCAAAGTGACAATAACGCTATTGTCATAAATCCTGATAAAACACCAGCTGGAGAGCACGTGCGTAGATTCAATGCGCCTGTTGTTAACGACGTTGCTGGAATCATGATTGGTGACCGCACATCGACACGAGAAATCGTGATTCGAAGAAGATCCAATAATTTGGAGTTCATCGCCGACACACACCGTTCATATGACGCTCTCCAATATCCACTAATTTTCTGGAAAGGACAAGACGGATATTGCATAAACATTAAACAACGAGATCCCGCCACAGGTAATTCATTCATTAGGAATATCATTACTCATTTGGAATTAATATTTATGAATATGTTGTTACAGGAGCCGAAACAAACAAGAAAGTGAGCTCGATGGATTTTTACGCGTATCGTATGATGATTCGACGCGGTCAGGACAACGTCATTCTGCGATGTCATGAGCTGTGCCAACAATTCATGGTCGATATGTACGCGAAGGTAGAGAGCGAACGACTGCGATTCCTACGACATAATCAACAGAAGCTGCTTGCGGAAGAATACATTCACTTGCGAGACGCTATCATGAGTGACACTGACATCGCCGAAATTGGTAACTCTATCATTCTACCATCATCGTACGTAGGCAGTCCACGTCATATGCAAGAATACATACAGGATGCTATCACTTTCGTGCGCGAGTACGGACGACCGTGTTTATTTATCACGTTTACATGTAATCCAAAGTGGCAGGAGATTACATCTTTACTATTGCCAGGCCAAAATGCAATACATCGTCATGACATTACAGCACGTGTATTCAAACAAAAATTGAAGTCTTTAATGAGCTTCATTACCAAATTACACGTATTCGGTCCCACAAGTTGCTGGATATATTCGGTTGAATGGAAAAAGCGAGGATTACCTCATGCATACTTTTTGATTTGGTTAGTCGACAAAATACGCCCTGAGGAAATCGATAGTGTAATTTCCGCGGAAATTCCAGATCCATCTACTGATCAACTACTGTTCGATATTGTTACCACAAACATGATTCATGGCCCATGCGGTGATCTGAATCGTTTATCGCCTTGCATGGCAGATGAAAAATGTACAAAGCATTTTCCTAAAGATTTCACCAACGATATAATCAGAAATGTCGAGGATATCCAATATATCGTCGAAGAAATACTCATAATGGCCGACAGTCATTTACGCCAAATATCAACAACGCAGACATTGACATTGACAATCGTTGGGTGGTACCATATTCGCCTCTGCTAAGCAAAACATTCAATGCTCATATTAATGTTGAGTTCTGCAGTTCGGTGAAGAGCATCAAATACATTTGCAAGTATGTGAATAAAGGCAGTGATATGGCTGTGTTTCAAATTCAAAATACCGATGTGAATGCTCCTCGATTGAATGACAAGGACGAAATAATGCGCTACCAAATTGGCCGATACATCAGCTCCAATGAAGCTGTCTGGCGTATCTTTGGTTTTCAAATTCATGAACGGGTAGCAATTGAGCGTGCCATAAATCCACCAAAAACTACACTCACGGAATTTTTCGAATTGTGTAATCGTGCGAATACTTTCGGTGCCTTTACACGAACACTACTTTATTCCGAAGTACCACGCTATTTCACATGGAATCAAACAAAAAATGGATGCCGCGCAAGCAAGGCACACCAACTGGTGAGTGCCCCGGCCTATTCAAATCAAACACTTTGGGCCGAGTATATACGGTCACTCCAAGACAGATTGAGTGTTTCCATCTGCGACTGTTGTTGGTTAATGTCACCGGCCCATTGTCATTTCAAGATATACGCAAAGTGAATGGACAACAGTATCCAACATATAAAGATGCATGCCTTGCACTCGGCTTGCTTGAAGACGACAATCACTGGGACGATATGCTTGCTGAAGCAGCATTGAGCTGTACAGCAACACAAATTCGTCTACTATTCGCTATAATGTTGACTACATGTTTCCCGGGACGAGCAGATACGTTGTGGGATAAGCACAAATGTTCAATGACTGACGATATATTGCATCGAATTCGTATACGGTGCAACGATTTAACGATTACATTCAGCGACGCTATGTCCAATGAAGCATTGATTGCTATCGAGGATCTTTGCGTTTTCATTGCCAATTTACCACTCAGTCAGTTCGGTATGAGTTTGCCAAATCGAAGTGCACTATACCGAAAATCAATGTTTACGTGATTGATTTCAGTCCGGGAAATGAATCATTACGTCAGAGAACAAAAGTGTCCGGAAAACGAGCTATTACAGTAGAGTAGACTGTAAAACCAAACAAAAAAAAATAACTAGGGTAACTTGATAATTTGAAAATCATTTGGATTGATTTTCTCTAAATTTCAAACTCATGTTTTTACTTTAAAATTTAGTTTTAAATGAAAAAATCGGATTAATGTCCCATATAGTATGAAATAAAACGTTGTACGTTACACGTACGTTAAATGATCGTTACAGTACTCGTTCAAAATTCTGGACTCGGCTCCTTCGTCGCCTCGTCCATAAACGTCGAACTCGTACTGTAACAACTCATTTACCGCCCTTGTGACGTAAATAACTATTACGATCGCATTATGCTGGCTGTTTCGGCGGGACAAAGTGGATTCTTTTTTTGGATGCACCCGGTGGAATTGGCAAAACATTTCTCATTTCGCTAATTCCCACCGAAATACGATCAAATAATGGCATCGCATTGGCCGTTGCATCATCTGGCATTGCGGCAACTTTATTGGATGGAGGCAGAACAGCTCATTCAGCATTTAAGCTGCCACTGAATATTCAAAATAACCCAGACGCAGTGTGCAACATAAAAAAACAATCGTCCAAGGCCACAGTGCTGAAACAATGCAAAATTATCATCTGGGATAAATGCACTATGGCACACAAACATTCTCTGGAGGCGTTGAACAGAACACTCAAAGATATAAAACACAACGACAAACTATTCGGCGGCACTCTGTTATTCCTTTCAGGTGATTTCAG
Organism: Tipula helvola; assembly: GCA_963556165.1. Classification (NCBI taxonomy): domain Eukaryota; kingdom Metazoa; phylum Arthropoda; class Insecta; order Diptera; family Tipulidae; genus Tipula; species Tipula helvola. The sequence continues at coordinate 216,880,873 of OY744481.1, read as the reverse complement.
ACAAACACTTCCGGTCATTCCACGTTCAACGTACGCTGATGAGATCAACGCTTCCTTGAAATCATCGCCACTGTGGCGTAATGTTGAAAAAGTTCAGCTACAAATAAACATGCGCGTCCAAATGTTACAAGATCCATCCGCTGACACATTCTCGAACCAATTGTTAGATATCGGCGATGGAAAAGTTGATATTTATGAAAATACTGGATGCATTAAATTGCCCACTAATTTCTGCACAATCGTTGATTCGCAAAATGCTCTCATTGACCGCATATTTCCCGATGTACGCACGCAATACATAAATCATGCGTGGCTGGCAGAAAGAGCCATTTTGGCAGCAAAAAATGTGAATGTCCACGATTTAAACTGCAAGATACAGCAGTCGTTGCCAGGCGACTTGGTATCATACAAATCGATCGATACAGTTTGCGATGCTAACGAAGCTGTAAATTATCCAACAGAGTTTTTGAACTCACTGGATTTGCCAGGCATGCCACCACACCTTCTACGACTGAAAGTTGGATCTCCGGTTATTTTACTTCGGAATTTGAATCCACCATGGCTGTCCAATGGCACGCGATTGATCATTAAAAAATTGATGAAAAACATTATCGAAGTCACCATTTTGAATGGCAAATTCCGAGCCGAAAATGTTTTGCTGCCACGAATTCCAATGATTCCCACAGACCTGCCAATTGAATTCAAACGCGTTCAATTTCCTATTAGATTGGCATTCGCAATGACAATCAATAAGTCGCAAGGCCAAACGATGTCTGTTTGCGGGTTAGATTTGGGCACACCATGTTTTTCACACGGACAATTATACGTGGCATGTTCTCGCGTGGGCAAACCATCGAGCTTATTTGTGTTGGCTAAATACGGACTGACAAAAAATATCGTACACTCAATTGCTCTTCGAAATTAATATTGATTTTCTTTATTTCATTTTCCTACTTTAGAATACTTTTTTTCACTTTACATTTAACTTTTAAGAGATCAAACAATGAATATGTCCGTTACGTTAATGAAATACATTGAATTGAGAAAATGAATGATTGGTGTTTTTTGTTTTTATCGGCGTTCATCGTCTATGCGCTCCATTCCTCTTTCTATCATAGATCCCATCCCCACACACTTACAATAAATTCGTTATTTTTTATTTAACAACCAAAATATTCACTAGAAATAATTTATATAATTCGCAGAACAACGTTTGCCGGGTCAGCTAGTATATATATATATATATATATATATATATATATATATATATATATATATATATATATATATATATATATATATATATATAATATATATATATATATATATATATATATATATATATATATATATATATATATATATATATATATATGACATTTTTGTTGTTTTGTTTTAATTATTTAAATAAAAGTGAAATTTAAGTTTTAATCTAAATACTAATGTTATCTTTGATGAATATATTCAATAAATTTAGAAAATTATCGTACTTCAATTCTCGCAATTTACCTAAAGTATAGAAATTACTTAATGAATTATACAGCTTAACTCCATTATACCCTAATGATCTTTGTGAAAAAGATTTACTGTACAGCGGTAATCGAAAATGAATATTTCTCGTGTTATAGCTGTGAACTTCTCTATTAGTACAAAGCATTGTCTAAATAACTTGGAAGGTCTCCGGTTTCAAGGCGAAACAACAGTTTTAGAACATTAAAGCTAATTCTCTGAAGTGGAGCAACAGATAACCAGATTGTTCTTGAAGTGGTGGATAAACTTTACACATTCCCCCCCCCCCCTTTCCTTTTTTTATTTTATGTAGTTACAATCTGGTCTCCTAGACTAATGAGAAATTGGATGCTGAAGTAATTTACTAACTTATATTAATCAATAGCTTCTTCCGTTTGGCATTCCATAGTGTCTGGTAAACTGAAGTAAACCACATCTTTGTAGTGGTTTTTACGTCAATAATGTTTACCTTAAGAATAATACTAGCTCAAAAACTTTGTCCTGTTAAGTCTGCGTCAAAAAAATCAAACACAAATGTGTTTATACAAGCCATGCGTTCGCTTAAATAACAGATACCATAAAATGTATATTGACTTGTGTCAATGTGTTAGTGAGTTTTATATTTTATGTCGTGTTTATATACGGCGACGTCACTAACACTAATATTCCTTAATGTACATTTTTATATCACATGTATAGGGGCAGCACGACCTGTATAAACATTTTTGTTAGTTAGGCTGCGTACTAAATTCGTGTTGTCTAAGAGCTGAGTTGTCTCATAATGTTTGCTTGTTGCTGGAGTCTTTCTTCATGTCTCCGTGCATTTTCCTGAATTACATTTAAAACTGGGTTCAGTTTAAACTCCCTGTGGAGTTCCCGATATACCAAGGTGCATCAACGATGCTTCTTATTACCATTTTCTGAAAACTGAATACCACAAGTCCAAACCGGTTTCAATATTTGCTAATAAAGTAGATGCTTCTTGTATGTTGATAAAGAAGAGTTTCTTTCCATCAGCCAATACATTTTTCTGTATTTAATCCTCAGTCTCTCACTTTTTTCTGGACGTGTGTTTCCACTATAGTTTAGCATCCAGGATACCCAACCAAGATACTTAGCTGTGCACGCTATGGTATTATTTTTAGATTTTTATTGTAACTGGAATATGTTCAAATCGTCTGTTTATAAAGTTGATGTGAACTGATTTAGTTTCATTTAGTGTTTTGCCTATTTATGTATTTGATTAATAACTGAATGTAATTTGTATCTTGACTCTTCATTGCCTTCTCCAAAATAGCTAAGGTCGTCGTATCATTTGCAAAAGCCGCCATTGTGTTGTTTTCTAGTAGGTATAAAATCCGGCCCTAATATACTGTCCTGTAGTAATAGGCCTGCACTGATTTATTTCAATTCAGAGAAGGTACCGATATCTTACGTCTAGTATTTTAGCGAATTGCATTGGTAAAAGATTTCTTAACTTGTGGTTAAGTCCTTCAAGTCACACTGTGTCGAACGCTTGTGCAATGTCTAAAAATATCGTTGAACAGAGTTTCTTCTCCTCTAGTACTTTCTCGATTATATTGGTTATTCTGGGTACTTGAGCAATTTTAGAGCGTTGGTTACGAAAACCGATCGTTGGATTTAACCTGTTTACCATTAGCTTCTCAAAGAGTTTGTATTTAAGAATGATAATTACTTCTGCAACTTTCCACAAGCTGGGTACATATTTGATTCTAAATGCTACATTTATAAGATTGATTAACTTCACCATAAGCTTTTTTCGTATTCACATTAAGTTTTATCTCTCGCGTGTCTTTTTTGGTGTTGCCGGTATGATTACTATACTCTTGCAAAACTTGTTTGGTGATCATTTCGGTTTCCAATGTTTGGTTGTCATGTGGCTGTAACATTCTGTCGAGATGTTCACGAAATCTTCGAACTTTATCTTCACTATTTATAGATAGGTGTTGATTGATTCATCTTCCAATTCTTTGATATTTCTCCTGAATTGTTGAGTGAGATTGTTCAAATTAATTTTATCGTTTGGGGACCCTGTTTGCTGCCATATTCTTCTCGCTCTTCCTTTTTATGCTAGGAGTACCCTAATTTCCAAAGAGTAGTTGTTTTCCTTAATTTTCTTATTAAATAGTTTGGCGCCTTCAACAAGAGAAGGGTCCAAATGGCTAAAGGTAGCATATTTGTCTAATTTATATATAAAAATTAATTTATTTATTATTCCAGGTATGGATTGATTTTAAAAATAAAATTTTAAAAAACTGAGCCATAACAAAAAGGAAATATCGGCCACTGGGGTGGTTCAAATAATTTGTACTCGTTTTCGCCCCTAGAGGAGAGTGTCATCAGTTTATTGTGCTTAGAAAAAGTTAGTTCTGTCGCTAACCGAACATTTGGGCTAGATATTACCCCGCAAGCAACATCTACAAACTCTGAAAATATTGAGGTATCATTCACTGATTAAGATACAGCACACAGCCAATATAGTGACAGAATCAGTGGCACTGATTGTAGATGAAAGCGAACTACAAGCTAACATACCGTACCGTCAAATATTCAAGAAGAAAAAAGTCGCATTCTCGAAGATCAAACACGCCAAATTAAAGAACAGACAAAATATATAAAGAATCAGACAACCAAGATGGACGAGCAAACTAAATATTATAAGGAATGTGCAAGGTGCATAAGAAAAACTTAAAAACTAAAAGAAAAAAATTTAAAATTTGAAAGGAAATCCAAAGAAAGAAAGCTGGCACTGAAAGTGAATCGAGCTCAAAATTTGTAATGCGGATGACCAGAAAAAAATATGTAAGTATGTATGTGATGAAATATTTAAATTAGTATGTGATATTGCTGCCTTCATCTTCTTCTATAGATTGAAGTTTGTTATCATCTGTATTTGGATCTCGGATTTCGAATTCGATGTTATGGGAAATACATAAATTAACAAACATAACAAATATTAACAATTTGTAAGCAAGCAATGAAAAAGATTCTTAAAAACCCCAATTGTTCGTTCAATAATATTTCTTGCTTTAGCATGCTTCGTATTAAATCGACTTTTTGCTGATTCTGTTCCAGAAATGGTGTCATCAAATAAGGCTTTAGAGCATATCCGGCATCACCTACAATTAAAACCAAACATAGAAACAAGGCATTTCATCCCTTGTTGAAAATTACCTAATAACCACGTATTAATTTGATCATTATTATGGCTGAACTTCAGTTGCGTATTAAGGTGGCTTGAGTTGAAAATGGGGTGATTACTATCAATATATGTGATTCGCATTCGATCGTCACAAACCTAAGAAACAATATAATAAATAGAAACAAATTAGTAAATAAAACTCGATAAGCTTACCACAGCAACTCACAATCATAACGTTTAGGCTATAAAACCCCTTTCTGTTAATATATACAGTGACTCACAGCTTATTTCATAACGTTTAGGCTATATAAAATCCCTTTCTGTTAATATATACAATGACTCACAGCCAGTTGCATTTCATTAACAAAATTGTAAATATCAGCGCGATTTCTTATTTTGTTTGAGAAAAATTAAATGTAATATGAATATACATTTTGGAGGACATTCAAATCTGGCGATAGTACTGGGGGTTCTATTATATTTGGACAATTACAAATGAGCCAGGTCTGAAAAATTCTCAATGAAGTGCAGCTGGATCAAATAAGCTGCGAGTCACTGGAAATGCCGCTCTGGTTTAATTGGTGGTATGATTTTTATGTGCGTCCCGTCGATATAGCCAATCACTCCAGGGAACCCAAATTTATCGAAAAATCTAAGTTTTATTATTTCCTTTTCGGTATCCTTTATTGGAAATTTAATAAACTGAGGGCAAATTTGTTCTTCGAGAATATAACATATTTGGCTTAGACTTTTTGAAAAAGTTGACTGGGCCAACACCGCTACAAATTCGTTGCCAGTACCCGTTTGGTAGCTCCCTTCAGCAAAAAATCGCAATGTAGCTGCTAATTTGATAACTGGCTAAACGGAACTCGATCTTGTCAACTTTAATTTATCTTGAACTTTTTCAAGTAAAAATTACAAGTTATTAGTTAATTCCAATGGATTTGCTGTATTCCTAAAGCGGGCCTCAAATTATCAATATCTATTGCCAATATTTCAGTATTGGCAATACTATTGAACATGTGAGGACACTAATGGAAGGATTGTCAATATACAAAATATTGTGGTGATGGTTTGATGAAAACCAAAATATTTTGAATATTGATAACATATTTACAATACTATTGATCTTCTGCGTTACTTTATTGACGAAATATCAATGCGAAGAGCTGTCAACATTTGAGTTTGGTATTCAAAACCAAGAAAACGTAGCAATTACCTACATTTAGCATTGCATTTATGCAAATATAAATATAAAGTTGAATTTGTATAAGTATTTGGATCTGCAGATTTAATATATTATAAAGTTACATCGAAAGATTACACCCACCGAGATAAAAAAATCTGGCATATGATAAATTATTACAAATTTACAAAACAATAAAAAAGGTACAAATAGAGATGATGTAAGAAAAATATACTCGTTGAGGAGAAACTATAGAAACTTATTTCCTTTTAATTCACTTCCTAGCTAGACCATATTCTGTTCTTTTTATTTCGATTTTTTTTGTCATTTACAAAGCCAAAACAATATCTACACAAGCTATACTTTTATCTGACATGGTTCAAAGTAGAGTTTAAACCTGAATCTAAACCGGGGTGAGTAAAAGGAAAATATAATAAAATAATATAAGCTCCACAATTAAGCATCGGGGTTTCTAAGATGTTTCTCCTTTTATGAGAATGCGGCATGTTTTACAAATCTTGTTTGCTATAAAGTAAAATTGATTTACAGCAATTTTTTCCCGTATTTAAAATAAAATTATTGTATTTACAAATGAAATACTTACACCGAATCCAAATCCAATGCGATTTTCCTTAACTCCAAATTTTACTGTAAAAAAAAACTTTTCAAATAATTTCACTAACTACACTGTTAAGAGTTTATCGTTTTTATGATTTCAAATCAAAACCAGTAAACCAAATAATCAGTTTGATTCAATGGAATCTTCTATTCTTCTTGTAAAATCTTCTTTAAATAACTAGAAGAAATCAAAAATAGAAGATTCTTCTATATTGGTATTCAATGCAGTAGCGTGATTCTAATCTTCTATTTTTCAGTATCGAAATTCAACATAGAATATTTTCTTCTATTTTTTAAATGTCAAAGTGAACTACAATAATTTTTGGTTTTTAAATATTAAATAAAATTAAAATTAAAACTAATTTTGAACTAAAAGTAAATTAAATTACATAAAAAACTTCGTTTATTTTAAAATGTTATACATACAGGGTGTTTGGTGTATCGTTTGCCAAATTGAATTGGCCCAAAGAAGGGGTCATTTGCTATCTCTTAAGCCCCAATAACTCACTTTTGGCCCTACGGATTTTTTTTATTAACTCGTAAAATGTTTGAAGAAGGTAACAAAAAACTTAAAGCACAACTTTTCATTACAATAACAAAAAACCTAAAAGTGATCGTTATTGGGGCCAGAAATGAGTTATTGGGGCTTAGGAGATAGCAAATGACCTTCCCTTTATGTTTGTGTGTAATTTAAGCCAAAACCAGTTTTTATCGCGAATGTCGAATATCAGGCTGATGTGTCCTGATACACAAATTTTGTGATTTAGTAAAGTATATGAATTGGTTTTTATGGCATATTGCCTAGTGTTGGAAAGAGGATAGACTAGAGAACTTAATAAAAAAGTGCGAAGATCACGATCACTCTTAGATTTTTTTTTATTGCAATGTTAAGTTGAGTTTTAAGTTTTTACTATAGATTTCAAATATTTTAAGAGTTAATGAAAAGAAATCCGTAGGGCCAAAAATGAGTTATTGGGGCTTAAGAGATAGCAAATGACCCCTCCTTTGGGCCAATTCAATTTCGCAAACGATGCACCAAACACCCTGTATATGCTACACGCGGAGATAGCTGGCCGTTGGATTTCAACTTGAAGCAATCGAAGTAATGGATTGTGAATTAATACCCGTAAGTGTAAATGCCACACTTACAGTTCGTTAAATGAGCCGTTCAGTGCACACATCGATTAACTCCACTTTTTGAAAAATCTTAAATCTAAGTGTCAAAGCACTTGGTATAGTCAAACTTTTTATATTTATAATAATTTTCCTGAATAATAAAGATTAACACCATTAAACAGAAAAAAATATTTGGCCATTGAATATCTTCATTTATTACTTTTTTCAGTTGCCAAATCGATTAACTCCACTAGTCACATAAAAATTGTAACATTACTGAGGATTATTTTTTGGCTATTCATTCTTATTAATTTGATAATACCGTTATGAAAGGTATATCTATATTTATGCATTCTACAATATAATTTGAATTTACATCATAGAAGAATTACTAAAGAAGCATATTTTGTATGAGTCAAAGATACCTAAGAAAATATTTTCAAATATTTTAAATTCAGTTTTTGAAATTTTATGAGACGGAGATAATAATTTCTATTTGTCTCTTTTTATCATTCATGTTTTAAATATACAAAACGAAATGTTTTGAAAATAATTGAAATATCTACAATTCTACGAATACAAATACTAGAAGCCACACCCCTTACAATTTTTGTTAATTTTCTATCATTTAGATTTTGCCTTTGTGCAAAACCAAAATAAAACACAAAATACGAGTTGATTCAGCGTGTATGACTACTTCGTTAACGAATATCGTGAATTTGATTTTTTTTTTTTTAAATAGAATGAAGTGTTTTTAATTGTTGGCATTTTGCCTTATAATTCCTGAAGAATAATTTGGCAAAAAGTAATTACTCTAAAATTTAAACGAAAATTTAAATTCTGAAAAATGAAGATTTAATAATCTTCCTTTTCCAGAATTGTGTGTTGAAATATTCTGCGAAATGGAGACTTTCATTCTAATTTTAATATTAAATCTCCATTTTCCAGATAATTTTAAATTTTCATTTTCAAGCGAAAATATTTGTATTAATTCCAGCACGCGGCTCTTAATTGGCCATATTCCAATAATCTATCTTTTTGGATTTAAGAATCATATTTCCATCGTATTTGTCGAATTTCATCATATAATCGGTTAAAAAATAGCCAAGTTACAGGCTAATCTTCCATATTCAAAATCTTCCTCTAATAATCATTTTACAGTCACATTTCCATCGTACCTGTCGATTTTCATCAAAGCTGTTTTTAAAATAACCAAGTTCCATCAATTTCATATGAAAATCATTCAATAATCCCATTTCCGTCTTAGGTCTCAAAAATCATAATAAATTAAGAAATAGCCAAGTTATAGGCCAATTGGCCCTATTCCAGAAATATATCCAAGGATTCCATTTGCATCATACCTGTCGAATTTTATCATAATTGGTAAAAAAATAGCCAAGTTACAAGCTTTTTAGGCATATTCTAAAACTTCACATAACAATCATTTAACAATCCTATTGCCACCGTGCCCGTCAAAATTTATCATAATCCCAAAAGAAATGGCCAAGTTACTGGGTAATTCGCCATATCCAAAAAATGTATTCAAAAATTATTTAACGATTCCATTTACATCGTACCTGTCAAATTGATATAATAGGTTTTTGGATTAAACGTTGCCTTTCAATTTGTTTTGTCATACAATAAACATACAATACAACAATAAATACGTCAAATTTCGTTTGTTATTTCATACAAAGCCCGTAATAAAATTGATACACATCCCGGTTTGTGTGCTATAGTGCAGTCAAGCCCTGTAAATCGGTATTTTGTAGATTTAATTTAATATGGAGATTAATTATTTTAATTTAAAATAAATTAACTACCACTGTTTCTTTGCGCAAAAATTGACTTCAGAATTGCCCTTCAGAAAGGCAAAATTTCGTGTCAATTTTCTGAACATGCGGTGTAAGACGTTATCACGTCAAAACCAATAATATAGAATTCATTTTTTTGGTGGGATCTGTGTAAAGAGCGAACAAGACGGCTTGTATAAACATTTTTGTTGGTTTTGAACATGCATTCTCACACCCACACCACTTCTGATCTGTTTAAGTTAATTTCGATATGCGGACTCTTTCTGTGCTTTTTTATCAAAACAAAAAATAATAAAATGAATGATCCGAATCCGATTGTTTGGCGAAATGTAAGAAATAAATGATCGTAATAAAGTCTGATTGATAATACACTTGTACGTATAAATGTAAATGCAAAATTATTAATGTATTTTATTTTCTATCACAGAACAGGTCATTCGCCTTTTTGTATTTTAATTATTTTACTGCTTATGTTTTTGTTGCATTTTTTTCTCCATCTAAAAGAGTTTAAATGTAGGTACGTTTGCGATTCCGAATGTAATATTATAGTTTTTAGATGAATGGAGGAAAAATCAAAATGATAAACTAATTTATTAAATAAAAAAAAATTGTAATAATTATTAAATAAATATTCATTGTATTCGTATTGAATAACAAATGATGAATTTAAATGTACTTGAGTATAAGCTAAATTTGATTTGCACGCACTAAACACGTTTAACTATATATTCTTCCTTTTAAAGTTCTGTAGAAAAATTGGGAATAGTAATAGCGGCCAAGTATTCTAGACTAAATAAAACCATCACATTTTCTGTAAATGATTACTCAAGTTCTTGTACCTATCATGAAAATGAGTGCGAGCATTTTTCTTTTATTTCTAAAGGTCGTTAATGTAACCTAATTTCTTCTTTATGATATTAGCAACATTAATTGTTTTCAATATTTTCTGGAATTTTCTCAATCAACGTAGTAAATGATTCCGTGCATCAAACGTGTCCTGAAATTTTAGGAACTTCCCTAGAACATGCCGTTTCTACAGAAAAATTCCTGGAAAGGTTTAACAACATATTATGTATTTGATTCTTTAAATAGTCGAAATTTTCAATCTAAGTCGCCGTATGAAAAGCCTCTAAAAAAAGACAATGTTGTCTATAAATATTTAAAAAACAGTTTGGATTTCCTCAAAAATATGAAAATAATTTCCAAGAGCGAGAATTATTTTAAGTTTGTTAAAGGCCTGCTATTAACAATAAACGCTCAAATAATGTTAATTGATTATTTAACAGCGACTCACGGTGTAGATTTCCAGGACTGCCTGGAAATTTTTTTTTCTCGATTACGGGGTAAAGGCGGTTTCAATTACACTCCTACCACCAACGAAATTGGTATTCATTTCGCCAATATTATTTGCACCAAACTATTATTCAATAGTGAATATTCAAATTGTATAGAGGATGAGGACAACATGGTGGAATTACACTGGAAAAATTTTTAGGAACTTTACAAAGAAAGTGTAATTCAACAGGATGAAGACGACTCTATTCATGACGAATTTTTAATTGTTCAAGAGCCAAACGCAGGAAGCAGTCTCCTTCAAAAAAATGCGATTTCGTATTATGCGGGCTATTGTGCGTTCAAAAAACTTAATTGCAGTGAATGCCGAAATAAATTGCTAAAAGATAGTGATGAAAGTTTAACGGCAACTGATACTTTTATCTTTGAAAAAAATTTCAATAAATCGTACCGACACCAGAATATGCTGAGGTAGCACATGTTAAACATTTTTGAGCAAACATTCAAAAATAATTGTCATTTGCCAAATATCTGTGTAAAGGCAACCGAAAAGTGTATAACTCGAATTGAACGAGATTTTCCCGGATTTATTTCCGGAAATGATGGTGAACCATGCTACGACCATATAAAAAATTAATAAATTTTTTTATTCTAGTCTTAATTAGAAAAAATTCTAAATGGTCTCTTTTAAAAGGTCAATTTTCGAATTCGAAAACTAAAAATAATTCAGCAGCGACACACGCTTCTAAAAGATTAAAAATATTAACCAATTAATAAATAAAATTTACTAAATAAATATAATAGTAATTATCATAATTATTTACTAATTGAATATACTCGTTTTTGTTTTATGTTTAATAATTTAATTTTGTTTGTGGAACTCATGCCGATGAATTTGATACATTTGCAGTACAGTATGATTTTTGAATAACAATACATATTATTCTTCCAATAGACGAAAGATTTATTTGATTTTGTCTGTTTCAACCATCTACCATATAATTCATTCTGTTATTATTCATAAACGATATAATGACGATATCGTTAAATGCAAAGTTTAGTTTTCCGATTTCTTTTTGATCAAAATTCAAAAGCTTATGATCAAAGCCATAGGGCAGCGGCGTAACTACAAGGAAGCAAACCCCGCGCTGCGGGGGGGCCCGCGACGATTAGGGGCCCGCAACGCGGGCTTTGTGCTTTTAATGAAGAACTGTTTCATACCCTACATAATATAATTTTCTACATTTTAAGTCAAAATTTAACAATAAAAATTGAATTTTGATTTAAAATGTTGTATTATACAATACATACATATGGAAACAAAAACTTTAATTAGGGATTTTGCCAATATGAAGTCAAGAAGGAAGAATTTAACATTCTATACATATTTTTGGTGGCCAATATTTTTTATTACTCTGAACGGAAACATGGGCAAGATGGAGGGAGGGTATTCTATGGGGCCGCACTAAGTTTTGCGGGGGGGCCCAAAATTTGTAGTTACGCCACTGCCATAGGGTTACAATGTTTACAACGTAATGTGTTTTTGTCACCTATAATCTAATTAAAAAGGTAGGAATAAATCCTTTTAATTTTGTGTTCAAATCAATATAGATAGGTTCATAGTCATAAACCAATAGATATTTATTTTTATAATGATATTTATATTTTCATTTATGCAAATGATTTGCATAGTTGATTTCCTGTTTTGATCTAACCCGTAAGAAAATTTAAAGTTATTATAAATTTCAAAACCGGAAAACTAAAATAATTTTACAGATACATATTATGTAGGTAGATCTACAATCTACATATATTACATAATAATATATAAATTGTACACATACAAAAATTAAAGCATACATTTTTGTTTGCGATCATAGATCGATTCATAATAATCTAATCATGTACATTCCCTTCTAGCGATGTACATTTGTATTCCGCTTATTTATTTGAATATACTCGTATGTTCGAACATTTGATTTTTGCTAAAATAAGAATGTTCTCATTAAGGGACCCGTTTAAGTAACAAATGACATTTGACAAAATTACGTTTCATCAAAATATCTTTGGCAAATTTGCATATTTGGCAAATATCGTATGCCGGTGGCACATCGGGTCCCGGTGGCACAGTGGTCAGCATGCTTGCTTTAAGCTCCGGAGGTCCCGGGTTCGATTCTCGGCGGGTGATGAAAAAATTACGGCTGGTTTATGTAGGATCAATGAATTAATCATTCATTATCCGTTAAAAATAATGATTACGAAACTTCATAACGAAGCGGCCAAATCCCTCAATGGGATGTAGCGCCAGCGAAAAAAAAATATCGTATGACAAAACAAATTGAAAGGCATGCACGTTTAATCCAAAAAGCTATTATATCAATTTGACAGGTACGATGTAAATGGAATTGTTAAATGATTTTTGAATACATTTTTGGGATATGGCGAATTACCCAGTAACTTGGCCATTTCTTTTGGGATTATGATAAATTTTGACGGGCACGGTGGCAATAGGATTGTTAAATGATTGTTATGTGAAGTTTTAGAATATGCCTAAAAAGCTTGTAACTTGGCTATTTCTTTACCAATTATGATAAAATTCGACAGGTATGATGCAAATGGAATCCTTGGATATACTTCTGGAATAGGGCCAATTGGCCTATAACTTGGCTATTTCTTAATTTATTATGATTTTTGAGACCTAAGACGGAAATGGGATTATTGAATGATTTTCATATGAAATTGATGGAACTTGGTTATTTTAAAAACAGCTTTGATGAAAATCGACAGGTACGATGGAAATGTGACTGTAAAATGATTATTAGAGGAAGATTTTGAATATGGAAGATTAGCCTGTAACTTGGCTATTTTTTAACCGATTATATGATGAAATTCGACAAATACGATGGAAATATGATTCTTAAATCCAAAAAGATAGATTATTGGAATATGGCCAATTAAGAGCCGCGCGCTGGAATTAATACAAATATTTTCGCTTGAAAATGAAAATTTAAAATTATCTGGAAAATGGAGATTTAATATTAAAATTAGAATGAAAGTCTCCATTTCGCAGAATATTTCAACACACAATTCTGGAAAAGGAAGATTATTAAATCTTCATTTTTCAGAATTTAAATTTTCGTTTAAATTTTAGAGTAATTACTTTTTGCCAAATTATTCTTCAGGAATTATAAGGCAAAATGCCAACAATTAAAAACACTTCATTCTATTTAAAAAAAAAAATCAAATTCACGATATTCGTTAACGGAGTAGTCATACACGCTGAATCAACTCGTATTTTGTGTTTTATTTTGGTTTTGCTTATACAAAGGCAAAATCTAAATGATAGAAAATTAACAAAAATTGTAAGGGGTGTGGCTTCTAGTATTTGTATTCGTAGAATTGTAGATATTTCAATTATTTTCAAAACATTTCGTTTTGTATATTTAAAACATGAATGATAAAAAGAGACAAATAGAAATTATTATCTCCGTCTCATAAAATTTCAAAAACTGAATTTAAAATATTTGAAAATATTTTCTTAGGTATCTTTGACTCATACAAAATATGCTTCTTTAGTAATCCTTCTATGTTTACATTATAAAGGGAATTTTAAAAAACAGTACATTTTCTCATCGCATTTCTCAACATTTAGTTTTATGGAGTTAATCAATTTGTGCACTGAGCGGCTCAAATATCGCCTAGATTAACTGAACAGAATAGAAGATGTAATATTATTAAGTCACTTAGTATGTATTAATAAAAGATGTTTGATTGTTTTATATTTATATTTGTTTTATTATTTCACTTCTACTTGTTACAATGTACACGTGTAATAGCTGACCCTCTTTCTGCTTGTAAATCCCCGTTATATCTCTATTATATTAATGCTAGGTTTACATGAGGTTTTCTATTATAACTAAAGGTAGGTTTACAAGTGTTTTATAAAGGTAGGTTTATACGATCTAATCATCTAATTATATTACAGAAGGGGTCTTGTTGACAGCCTCCTCGTACTACTATTTTGAATAGCATTTCTTCTATTTTTTCCTTCTATTTTGAAATAATATGTTTCTCATATAAAATTATAGAAGAATAGAAGAAATTTAGAATAGAAGATTTACATTGAATCGAACTGATTACATAACCAAACTTTCTCCATGTATAAACTACCACCGTCGCGTCACCGGTGAAGTGTTAGATGGCGATACCGATATCGTTTTTAATTTTTCAACAAATTTTTATTTTCAAATTCGCCTAACTTATAGTCATAATCGCCTAAATGCCATGTATTATTTCTAACCTTTGATTGTATTTGCGTCGACATTTTCTGTTTTCGTTCAACCAACGCAAAAACCATATTTCTTTCCTTTGTTCGCGGATTATTCTAAAAAAAAAAGAATAAAACCGTAATATTTTTATCAATGAACAAAACAAATACATCCATAACGAATGAATGAAAAATAAAAATGTTTTCACAGCCATTATTTTGTTGTAAAAAAAACCGGTTTTAATATTATTTTTGGTTAAACATTTTTATCCAAATTCGGTTTCTTTGTTTCGTTTTGTTAACAGAATTAATGCCATTTATTGATTTTGCACGTTAAATTAAAATTGATTTTAAATGATGCCTGTTAACATGTTAGAAGAAACTTTTGGAACAAACAAAAAAATTGGTTCATCGCAGTATTTAAATTCATTTTTTCGTTCCCATCTTTAATCTTTTTTTCTCTCTTTGTGAAAGGAAACAAAAAATATTTTTGTTTGTTTCTTTCCCCGGGAACGAAATCGAAAAATGTAAAATATCTCTCCTCATATAAAACACAAAGGATAGGAGAGGAGAAATATTTTATTTTGTTGGATTTCGTTCCAGTGGAAAGAAAAAACAAAATACATATTTTTTCTTTCCTTTCGCAAAAAGAGAGCAAAGAAAGGAACGAACTTTGAATTTAAACACTGGTTCATCGAAATACAGTATGTACATGGGACATTTGCATTTAAATCTCACATGTTTTTGTCCCCAGGCATTTTTTAATGAATTCGATTTTTTTCGAAATATTACACAGATAATTTTTAAAGTGTATAAGTTTACTTATTGATCATAATACAGAAATTTATGAAAATTTATTTTTTTAAATTATTTTGGACTTTTATTATCATGAACGTTGGTGGTTTGGCGTCTATTGGAAGGGGCTCCGTAAACTTCCAGTAGGCGCAGGTGTACGTACTGCCTCCTCGTGGCAACCACCGGTAACTGTAACCATTAGGCTGAATGTGGCCTTTGGGGACAGGCTAAAGTACGACGCTAAAGGAGAAAACCTTGACAAAAAATCCCTAATCTAAGGTGGAACAGCATATGCCGATGGATGAATGGCTGATAGGTTAATCAGTCTATATATGCGGACTCTGGATACCAGGCACCCTCCAGTTTTATTTAGCCTTCCTGTAGTAAACCTGGGTGACCTACAGGCGAGTTTTTTATTCCCAGCAACTCGCAAGAGTTAAATCAAAACGGTAGACGAGGCACGGGAAGGAATACACGGGAGTGGGTCTGCCCTCTCAAAGTCCTTGAGTCCCAATGCTACCGCTTTTCTAACAGAAGTAAATGTTATTACATCTAGGAGGGAGAGCAATGAGCCCAGATAGTATGTATCACACACCGGTCGGCAGTATTATCAGGTTCTTTAAGGGCCTGAATATTGGCTGGACGGATGATTAAAACATCTAGGAGGGAGAGCAATGAGCCCAGATAGTATGTATCACGTACCGTTAGGCAGTATTACCAGGTTCATTAAGAGCTTGAATATTGACTGGACGGATGATTAAGTAGGGCTTAATGCACAAAAGATCTCTTAGGTCGCAGTGCGGGGTGGCTTGAGCCCCCACATGGCCCTCAAGTAATAATAATAATAATAATAATCATGAACGTTACTTTACTTTTCATGAACGTTTCTTTATGTACCTATTTTACATAAATTGTGAAATTCAAAAACTTAAATTTAATTTACCGACGTTTATCCACATTGGTGATATGTCGTCTAATAACGTATTTTTAAGTAACGTTCATGAAAGAGCACAAAATACTATGATAATAAAAAATGCAAAGCACAAATCTGCTCACACCCAGATTTAAAAGAAAAAGAAATATGACTCAAAAATTATTTTTTAATTTTTTTTTTAAATTCGTTTATTATAAGCATGAGATGCAAATGATCCCCATACATTCATTTGGACGTATGGTATCTAAACCCGACAATATTTTTCTACAAGAGAATTTTTTTTCGTTGCGTTGATCAAATGCATTGTTTTATTATTCTTGTATTTCGCATTATAATGTACAACACATAGTTATATAAATACATAATTTATATTTTTTTGGATTAATTGTTATTAAAATGGAAGCAAAACATACATACTTCCGAATCAAAATCTAATTAACATTTTAGAAAAAATTATATTCCAAAAAAGTTTCAAATTTGTTACAGGAGGTTTCAAATATAAAACATGTTAAACAATAGACTTCTACATTAGTACAAAAAAAAAGGTACAAAATTCAAATTATTTTAAAAATCAAAAAGCGAAAACCAAATAGGACAAAATCCAAATGGGATAATATCCTGTATTTGACATTGTATTTTTTGTATTACAACTGGCACTTACATATAATTTACAACTGGCATTTTCTCGGTTCCCTGAATTTATTTAAAAAAAAAAAAAATTAATTTTGCGACATTTTTACCGCGCAACTAGGTAAATCATTTCAATTATGAATTAATTCCGCGACATCGAAGTTATTAAAATATTCATTAGAAATTTATTCATTTTTAATTAAGAATTAAATCCACCACCTTTCGTGAAAGTATAATTTGTAAAATTAATTAACACTACAGTCCGGTATGGCAAACACTTTTTCGTAAAATCGGTATAATTCTTAAACCAGCGAATCAAATAAACAGTATTTGTAATATAAACACTATCTCTTGATGTAACCAAAAAATAAATAAATTTAAGCTCATTTATATTTATTTTATGAAAAAATCCTTCTTCAAAATCCATACAACGAAACACGCGTTTTCGCGTTTCCGTAATGAGTTGACTTCACAGATTAATACGAATTTATTCCTTAAGAACTTAATTCATTTTCAAAACGAATTAAATGCGATATATTAAATTTTTAAATTCGAATTAAATCTACAAAATATAAATGACTAAATTTCTATTTAATCAAAAGTATTTTAAAATTTTTCGGGATTCCACAAATAGTTGCAATATGCATCAACAATATGAATCACAAATATTTTTGCATCAAGTTCAATTCAGTTTGAAACATGAGTATTCTTCATAATATCGTCTCTTTCCTCGTTTCTGATCTGTGTATTTACCAATAAACTATTTATTGGTATCGGGATTTCCCGGTTTTCGATTTTTTTATTCATATATACTGGTTTAACTACAGTACCTGGCAATTGAATTAGAGCCACCTTCTGATTTTAGTATTTTTCAAATTTATCAGAAGCAATCCTAAACAATATTAACAATATAATGGTTTAATTTAATAGAATAGCAGGTATTTACATTCCAATCAAACAATGTTTTAAATTTTAATTCTAGGAAAAATTACAGTTAATTTTGTTTTTCACCAAATTATTTATGCACGGACATTTTTTGTGCAATATGGAAACAAAACGGTAAATCATTAAATTTAAAATTATTTTTGGTTAATTAAATTGTAATTTAGTCACTTATGTTTATTATGCACTTGGTCAGTTTTTGTTGCGCCTTGGCAACATCTCGCAAGTCGTTCAAACATTTGTTGATAAAATCGCCTAGAAACTTATCCCACTCGGTTTTCTTAGCACTCTGCTATATATTTTTGGTGTTGCTAGATCGTGAATTTTTTTCCTTTTAATTTAAACCGCTGGAAGTTTAATTGAGCCCAAGCCCTGGCCGAGACCACAAGTTATGTTCAAGATATTTCATTAATTACATGGAAATGGCTCTTCTTATCTAAGAGAGAAATATTGTGCTGAAGAGCTAATTGAGGACCGACTTGAACGGCATCATTATCTTGCCCGTTGAAATTTGAAGGACTGTTTTATGCCCAAATTAGGGCGATTTTGTCTCAATTTGAAAATAGTGGAAATATTTATTATAACATAAACATCGAGTATCAATTATTGTGGATACTGCTTCGTATTAGTTTCTCTTGCGTAAGAAATAAAAGCTTATGCGGCTGTGCAACCTATAACTATTCAAGGACAATGTTTAGTTTTGGTTTATTGAATGAGGTGACATTCCTAGTTGAGGATAAATACCCGGCCCTCAATTTGCTGCTCAGCACAATGATGGTCCCATACATAAGAAGAGTCATTGCCACAAAATTAATCAAAAATCTCGAATATAAATTGTGGTCTCCGCCAGGACAGGGTTTCGATTTAATCTGGCGGAGGTTTAAATTAAAGTGGAAGATACTCACGATCTACCAACATCAAAAATGTGTAGCAAAGTGCCAAGAAAACCGAGTGGGATAAGTTTCTAAGTGATTTTATCAACAAATTTTTGAAGATGTTACCAAAGCGCAATAAAAACAGATCAAGTGCACACAAAACATAAGTGACTGAATCACAATTTAATTACCCAAATATGTTTGTTTTCATATTGCGCAAATTACATAATTAAAATACTTTTACGAATTACAGCAGTCTAAGTAATTAAAATACAAATTACAATTACTTTCGAGTGGATTAATTAAAATATAAGTTAAAATTACTTTGAATTGTGGTGGTTTGGCGTCTATTGGAGGGGGGACCAAAGTTGGTAGATTAATCTACCAGCTCCGTAACCTTCCAGTAGGATGCGCATCACGTAAGCTGATCACAATTCGCAAGTGTACATACTGCCTTCTCGCGGCACCCACTTATAACTGGAACCATTAGGCAGAATGTGGCCTTTTAGGACAGGCTAAAGTCAAAAAACCCTAATCTAAGGTGGAACAGCATATGCCGAAGGATGAATCGCTGATAGGTTAATCAGTCCAAATATGCGGACTCTGGATACCAGGCACCCTCCAGTTTTATTTAGCCTTCCTACAGTAAAGCTGGATGACCTACAGGCGACTTTCTATTCCCAGCAACTCGCAAGAGTAAAATTAAAATGGTAGACGATGGGTAGGAATATATGGGAGTGGGACTGCCCTCTCGAAGTCCTTGAGTCCCAATGCTACCGCTTTTCTAGCAGAAGTAAATAACATAGTACACATCTAGGAGGGAGAGCAATGAGCCCAGATAGTATATATCACGTACCGGCCGGCAGTAGTTTCAGGTTCATTAGAGCCTGAATATTGACTGGATGGATAACAGGGCTTGGAACACAAAAGATCTTTTAGGTCGCAGTGCGTTGTGGTTAAATGCCCACCTGGCCCTACAACACTAATTCTAATTCTACTTAGAATTGTAATTTGTAATTAAAATACAAATTACAATTACGTTGCATTTGAAAATTGATAAATTTGATTTGACAAAATCCGTTTAGTGAAAAAACAAAACGTATCACTAAAACAACGATCATTAACATTAGGTTAGGTTAGGTTAGGTTGAAGTGGCTGCTATCGCACACTTAGGCCAGCAATGGCCCGTTGTGATACCACAGGATCCCATCTCCCCATTACTCCCGTTGAAACCAACCAGAGCTATTTATATAGCGTAATAAATCTCGCACTCCACAGTTCGCGAGTTCCGAAAGGCTGTCCATACCGTACACACCCAAATACTTATGCCTTCTGTATGATAGCGCCGGACATGAGCATAGGAAGTGTTCCAAAGTCTCCTCCTCCTCTTCGTCCATGCATTCTACAAAAGTCATTCGTCTGTATCCCCAGCCTTCTCGCATGATCCCCAAAAAGGCAGTGACCTGTCATTATCCCTACGACCCATCCTATTTCTTGTCTTCCCAGGGATATTAGTTCCTTGGAGCGCCGCAAGTCCAGTTTTGGCCAAACCTGCTTTGCTACCCTGCACGTGAGAGTGTTGATCCACCTCTCATTTGTCAAGGCAATCGCCTTTTTATTGAGCGCCCATTTTAGCATTGCCAAAGGCCTCCCCAGACCTACCATTTCCGGCTGCATCTGGAGAGTCGTACCGTACCTAGCTAGTTCGTCCGCCCTGCAGTTCCCCGTGACGTCCGAGTGACCCGGGACCCAGATTATCTGGATGCTGAAATACTCGCTCATCTCGTTAAGAGATGATCGGCAATCCAGCGCCACCCGCGACTTCAGACAAACTGCCTCAAGTGACTTGATCGCTGCCTGACTGTCCACATAAATTGCGATATACCTCCCGGATACCACATTATGCTTCAACCATGTCATGACTTCCCCGATCGCCACCACTTCAGCCTGGTACACGCTGCAGTAGTCAGGGAGACGAACAGAAATATTAACATTAAGTTTATCACAGAAGACTCCGGCTCCTACCTTATCGTCTAGCCTCGAGCCGTCCGTGAAAAATTGCATTGCCTCATTTTCCAAGATTGATCCGTTTCTCCAGGATTCCCTTGAGGGAAAGATGGTACGGAAACCCTTATCGAAGCACAAAGTTGGTGTAATATAATCCAGATTCGCCAGTTCTTCGCCAGCGAATCTTCCTATCGTCGAGTGTCCCACCTGAAGACACTTCCACTGAGAGACAGCCAAGAGTCTCGTAGCCACGTTGGCTGCCATCTGTTTACCATAATGGTCGATTGGAATAAGGTGGAACATAACCTCTAAAGCGTGTGTAGGTGTTGTCCTAAGCGCCCCACTTATAAGCATACAGGCCGTTCTTTGTACCTTCTCCATCATACCTCTATATGTTACCTTATCTAGAGCTGGCCACCAAATGCCCACCCCGTACATTAGCACAGGTCTTACCACGGCGGTATAGAGCCAGTATACCAGCTCCGGTTTCAAGCCCCATCTCTTACCTATAGCGTTCCTACACGAGTATAAGGCTACAATAGCCTTATTCACCCTTTCCAAAGTGTTAGGCTTCCAGCTGAGCTTACTATCAAAGATTATGCCCAGAAATCTCGCTCGGTCAGCAAAAACTAGTCCGCTGCCGTTTATGATAGGAGGGCTAACCACCGGAATTTTATATTTCCTAGTAAATAGTACCAGCTCTGTTTTGGAAGGGTTAATCCCCAATCCACACTTGCTGGCCCATTTCGTAACAATCAGGAGTGCATTCTGCATAACATCCCTAATCGTATCTAGATATTTGCCTGAGACAGCTATCGCTACATCATCAGCATATGCTACAACCCCTATCCCCACTCTCTCTAGTTCCAGCAGCAATCCATTAATCACTGCACTCCAGAGAATGGGGGACATTACACCTCCTTGTGGGGTTCCTCTAACCACCCGTCTTCTAATCTTGGACTCTCCCATCTCCGAGGTAATAGTCCTGCTTACCAGCATCTGATTTATTAACCTACTTATAGAGCAGTCCACCTTCAAAAAAGACAATCCTTCCATGATCGCCTCCGTTTTTACATTATTAAAAGCACCCTCAATATCGAGAAATGCTACCATGCAAAACTCTTGCAAGTAAATTGATTTCTCAATTGTGCGTACTAGATCGTGCAGAGCTGTGTCCACCGACATCATTAACATTAGGTTCTATACTAATGGCTCTGGAACCAAATCTTAATAAGCCTTCTAAAACTGTAAACAAGAAATTTTAAAAACTGATTTATGTAATTAAAATATAAATTACAATTACTTAGAACTCAAGTATTTAAAATACAAGATACTGCAACTTGGAAAACGAAAACGAGTAACTAAAATACAAGTTACAAATTGTAATTTATATTTTCATTACGTAATTAAAATGCATGTTATTCGTTACTGCCCAGGCTTGACCGTGATTAATTATTGGATTTGTGATGTGAATACTTTTAGTTTTAACAATTTACTGACTATATTTAAAATCATAAAAAGTAAAGGGTCTTCTTATTTATATGATAAAATTATCCATCTTTCATCTCAGCGAACGAATAATTTATTGATACAAAGAAATTGTACTAAAATTTTAAATGACCCATTTTTGCTGCTGGAATCGATCTTGACCAACAAATGTAAAGAGATCGAGATCGGAATCAATTGGGGACTTTCGTCGGAGATGTGCAGAGCATTATGTAATGAAATAATTAATTACTTTATCTATTTAATTTTATTTATGTTAATTTTCTAAATTACGTTTAGTTTTATATTAATTAAATTTTAGTTCCTAAGGATTAGGTTATTTGGTGTAAATTTGTACCAACTATATGTAACTCTGGCATATGAGTTAAAAGTTGTAAAACTTAAATACGCGAATCAACAAATAAAATTGTAAATTGTTATCTAATTCTACTATGCTGTAGAATAGATGAATTAGATAACGTAACACTAAATCAAATGGCATACCGATAGTTTCCGGAAAAGAAACATCCCGGTCATCCAGGGCCAAATCACGCTAATTTAAATAATTATAGAGCCAATCTCGAAATGCAAATTATCTTGATATTATTAATGGAGTTATGTAACGCAATACCAAATCAAATGGCATATACGGAAACAAAACAACCTGGTCATACCAGCCTAAATCCCATCCAGCTGCGTGCCATTTTGGTACTATGCTATCTTAAATAATTAAACTGCCAATCTCAACTTGCAAATCATCTGGATATGATTAAATAATGCCAAATCAAATGGCATTGGGCTAGGATAACGTTGTAATTTTAGTGACGCATGATGATATATACTTTTTTTTCTAGGAGGAAAGTCTGGTCTAACTTCACATACGTTAATTTGTAATTAAAATACCAATTACAATGACTTTGCATTTGCAAATTGTTAAATTTGACTTTACAAAATTCGTTTAGTCAAAAAATATTTCATTAAAACAACGATAGTTAACATTAGGTTTATAGCGACCATGACACTACAGATGACTTTGAAACTAGGTTTTAATAAGCCTTGTAAAAATTTAAAGGCAATATTACAACAAAAACTGAGGTAATTAAAATACAAATTACAATTACTTAGAATTTAAGTACATAATTAAAATACAATGTATTGTTTGTTACTTGGAGAGTGAGCAATTAAAATACCAGATACAAATTGTTATTTGCATTTTCTTTACATAATTCAAATACATGTACATATGTAATTCGTTACTCTGTAATAATATGCAGACTTTCGATACCACGCACTCTATCTATCAAACATCTAGGAGGGGGAGCAATGAGCCCAGATAGTATGTATCGCGTACCGGCCGGTAATATTATCAGGTTCATTAAGAGTCAATTAAGGATAATTAAGCAGGGTTCGAGTACAAAAGATCTTTTATGGCGCAGTGCGAGGTGGATGAACGCCCACATGGCCCTTTAGTAATAATAATAATAATAATGTAATTCGTTACTGCCCAGCTTTGCATAAGGGTCGAGTTTGACTAACTCGTATTTTTCGGCTAATTTTCAATTTTTTTCAAAAAAAAAAAAAATAACTTACTATTATTACGCGAAGAGTTTATATTTCATAAAAATGATACATCAAATAAAATATGTAAATAAATTATGTACTTCTTGAAAATGATTTAAAAAAACGAAAATTCGGTACATTTTTATAAACATTTATTAAATAAAATTTAATAAAACATATATTAGTCTATAATTAGCCAGTAATTAAATAAATATACAATATTATCTGCACATACAATTTATACAAAACAAATCTGTCAAAAAATCAAATTACTTATAAGCGTAATGTACCTACATACTTATTTAATTTGAAACAAAATTTAACCCTAAATTATAAAATTTTAAAAAATTCTTATAAAAATTTTAATATAATTTATTGTAAATGATTATTTCTTGTAATTTTAAATACACCTATTAAAACATCTATACTACATTGTATATACAACAATATCATGTCAATTGTTTTTAAATGTAGGGTACATGTACTATATGATGTCAATTTTTATACGAATCGGAAATTCTACTTTTCCGATATTATTTATTAGGTTTACATATCTTCAACGTACTACATAATTATATAAAGGAAGGGTAACGTAATTATGTTTGTGGTTTTTAGTGAAAATAACGAAAAGGTTTTATCGATATCATCGAGTAAACTTTTATGTTAAACATGTGCCACCAACAATCACATATAACTATAAATAAAATGAAATTCTTCGGAAACAGATAAAATTTAGGTAAAATTACAAAAAATTTCGTTCATATTGCAGGTTTAATAATGTGTTTGTGAAGTATTGTGGAATAATTCTGTTTTGTTAATTGTGGAATAATTGAATGGGCTCTGTCAAAAGGATCTAGAGATTCCACCTACAGGAATATGAATATACATATGATGTCGCCGGGTCTCCACTTCAATTTAGTGATACGAAAGCAAAAGCAAGGCGAGCAGTAGTTGGACCTCGACAGAACCTGCCACCGACCATGGAAGCTCGGAAATTACTCAAAAAGACAAGACATAATTTTGTGTTTTTGAAACGATTTGACGATTTTGTCATCATGTCGTTTAAAAAAAATATTTGCATTTTTAAATGGGACATTTTGAATTTATGATCTTTTATAAAATATAGCGCCAAAGTTTATATTTATTTATTTATATATGTATACCGTGTATAGCCTACAGTGATAACAATCAGCTATACAAACATGTTAAAAAAATTATTATAACGCCCTTTCGTCAGAGAAAAGCGATGTGAAAACACCATCAACATCAAACCAAGCTATATCGGGTATATTAAAGTCACCCACAATTATACGTTGATTATTAGGACACACTGATGGCATCACAACTGAGTCGATGAAATTGAGTATTCTTTCAAAATATTCCAAGCTCGATCCGTAGAGAGCATAAACTACGATGATGAGAGGAACTACACTGAGAGAAATTTTACTGTCGCATTGATAAAATGAAGTTGTAATTTTAGCTATAGCAACGTACTTTTGAATTGAAAAGATTATTTTTTCAATAAAAGTTATTTATTAGTATGATAGCAATTCATCACTATGACGGATAACTTCTGGTTATAGACTAACTATGATCTACAATTACATATGTACTATCAATTGTTGATAGAAGTATTTTTTAAAACGATATAACTTTTCATTCGAAATTATTTTTGATAAATATGATTATCCATTTTATAAATGTACTATCAATATAATAGTGCACTCAATTTATATAAAGGAAATCTATTAAATGATGAATGATTTCTGATTATCCGTTGTCGGTTATATTAATAAATGTGCTATTAATTATTGATAGTAATAGCATTCAATAAGGTAAACTTTTCTTTCAAAATTATTTTTTATAAATATGTTCATCCATTTTATAAATTTTGCTATCAATATGATAGTGTTTATTATTGATTTAAAGCCAAACCTTTCAATGTTTCGAACGATTACTGATTATCAACTGCCGATTTCTTTAACAAATATACCATCAAATGATGATAGTAAAATGTTTCCATATGATAGAACTTTCATTCAATATTATTTTGAATAGATATGATCATCTATTTCACAGCTTTACTACCAATGTGATAACGAACGTTATTAATGCGAAAAAAATCTATTAAATATACCAACCGAAAATAATGCGAAGCAAAATTCGAGAAATACTGCGTACACAATATAATAATATTTAACGTGTTTTCTGTAACTTAATCACAGTAAATCGATGTACATATTAAATTTTATGTTTAATATACATACATATTCGGTGCTTAAAATCAATGTTTAGTGATTAAAATTAAATTAGATTGCTACAAAATTCATAAACTATTAAATTCTAAGGTAAAATAGTGCTTTTAGTTTTGTTTTGAAAAAATTAGTTTGTGGTTACATATAATAAACCCCTTAACTTATTGCCCTTAATTTTTGACCTCACCAAAGTAATTCTCACTTTCAAATGATTTGCTTTAAATGCAAGAAAAGTTTTTGTGATATATTACAATAATTAAAACATCAGTTTAACTTATGGCATAATCTTACGCACAGCTCATCTTGTGAATGTGCGGAAGGTTCTTGTATTCAAGAATTTCAAAACTTTAATGTTTTCAAACACCACTTGAAACTCCACCTCAAAAAGCGTGAACGGAATTTCTAATTTTAGAGTGTTATTTTGTTTAAATGAAATTTTGATTAAAATGTTCAACAAACATTTGCTTGAATTTATTTGAAATAGAAAAAATGGAGGTGTGGCCAACACACGACTTTCTTTTACGAAAAGCGAATTTTGAAAAACTTTTATAATTCAAATTTCCCGCAAACTTAATTAAGATTGTTTTTATTATTTCATGTTTTCTGTAAATTGTATATTTTTGAAATATTTGCAAAATAAATTTTCTGTTTTACGGAATCTGGGAGCTGGGAACTGGGACCCCAAAATTTATGTAAAAAGTTTAAACATGAAGTTGCAGTTTGATTGCTTAAACCATTTGGACTACAAATTGACAGTCATATGTATATACCAACAGACACCACTTCAAAACTCAATTTTTTGAACTCATTAGTACACACGTAAAAGAAATAAAAGGTGATATTTATGAATTTAAATTTTTTCTTTTAATTTTTTGGAATTTGTATTAGTGATTTTTTGTAAATCTTATACTTTTTAAAATATGTGCAAAACACATTTTCGGGCCGAGAGTGGCCACTTCCGGTTGACCGATTTGGCAATTTAACATACATGTAGGCTAAATATTTTTATAACATACAGTACGTCACTGAAGTGTGCAAATTAATTATAATTAGCATAATTGGGCTAATACACACAATAATTAAAATGACAAATGCAAGAACAAACGATATATATACTTAAGTATTACAAACCCTAATAAGTCGTTAAAAAAGTTAAGAAACATGAAAAAATGATCCACATTCAATTATGTAATATTTGCATTAAAAACCGGAAGTATGTCACTGTAGTGTGCAAATTAATTATAATTAGCATAATTAGGCTATATATACACATATATTTATGTGTTGGCAAAACAATATTTAATTTTTTTTTTATAAAATTTTTAAATTTTTTTTAAATTTTTTTTTTTAATTTTTAATTTTAATTTTTTTTAATTTTTAATTTGTTTATTTTTATTTTTTTTTGATTTTTGGAAACATTTTGTATTAGTAATTTTTGTAAACCTTATACTTTTTAAGATATTTGCAAAACAAATTTTCTGGCCCAAGGGAGTGGCCACTTCCGGTGGACCGATTTGAAGTAAAATTCACTGGGACCTCCCAATTTATCCAAAAAGCTTAAATCTGAAGTTTCAGTTCGATTGGTTAAGCCATCTGGGCTGTAGAGAGGACACAGACTGACAGACAGACGGACAGACAGACGGACTGACAGACAGACATCATTTCGAAACCCACTTTTTCGGACTCAGGGGACCTCAAAACAGATAAATCTTCAATAATCTCAAGGTCGAAAATTTTCATGATTACTATACTTTATTTTACTTACGTAAAAGAAAGTAAAAGGAAAAATCTATTTTTCAAATAACCTAATATATGATATAAAACGTTTTAAAGCACCACCGTTTAATTTACATTCATAAACTTCTAAATGATACGGTATATTTCCGTTTGCCGCCAGATTTCTAAAAACAGTAAACTTCACTTTCCTAAGCGAATATTTTTAGACGCATTTTAATTTTTATTTTGAAGCCACAAATAAAATTTTAACCTAATCTAAACTAATTATCGTTCTAATTTATAAGCGATTCATAAGCAAATGATAATTTAAACGAACACAAATAAAACATGAACTCTGAACAAGCCGATTTTGAAAAATAATCCAATTTGAGCCGAAATAATCCAGCGCTTGAAAGTGTTGTTTATAAAATGCCACTGTAGTCTAATACATCTTCGCAAGAACATCAAAGGGCGCCAATCGTTGGACCGCAAATACATAATAAGAAGAGAAAAAGAAGAATAAAAAAAAAATTGCAAACAATGGAAATTTTAGTTTCTCTTTAACACTTTATCGACCGGGGTGTTTTGCTATGAACATGTGGCCTGTAACCGGTGTCATTTTTATAAAATGGGAAAAAACATTGATCTTTTCTTCAAATTCTTGTGTATTTTGAAGTAATTTAGATATTGAAATGAAAATTTAAGAATATATTAAGGAGGTTTTGATTATAATTTATGCATTATTTATTCAATATTATTAGAATCACATATGATTAAAAATTAATATATTTAAATTCTAAGTAAAATTATACCATAAGAAATCATATCACACACAAAATAATAACTTAAATTTACAAAAAAAAATTCACATCAATTTATTATAATAAAAATAAAAGATTTCAAAAATCTGAACCATTCAAAATATATCACTAATAAAACATGAAGGAATCAAAAATTCACGCGACGTTTTATCAACAACTGAACTAAATAGCTTCAATTTTCACAAAATACGAAATTATGTGAAGATAACGGTTATTAAATACGACGTTGCATATTTCCTAGAACATCGCATTTGCAGTTTTTAGCGAGAGTCAAAGTGCTTTACATGATTACATATCGCAATATGATTATTTCATATATGACGCCAATTGGCGTGCCCGGTCGTTTAAGTGTTAAAATGTTCCTAGAGGTACGTGCAGAAAATATCGTTTTAGGTTATTTTGTAAATTATTTTGTTTTTGTTTTATGGCTGAGCCATATTTACCCTAAATAAACATTCCATTTAATTTTCGTTTAATTATACATAACATTATTCAGTGTATTTGTAAGCGAGTAACGCAAGTTAGCTTTTAAAACATTTGTTTACTTTTGACAACTTGAACTTCCATATTTTGCCAATCAACTGAAAGTTTCATGCCAAAAGCTGTACAGCTTTAAGTATTTTGTATATTTTTCCAGATACAAAAATCTTTCATCGAAACAAACTTGCGTAAAATATTCAATAAAGGACGCACCAAATGCTATGTTTATTTTTGGAGTATACATATCGGTATTGGAAGTTGAAGAGAAAATTCAAAAAATGAAAAATTTAAATAAGCCGGTTCAACCATTTATAATACTTCTTGGGACACCTGTTTTAAAATATTCATAACGTTCAACTTGCAATATCCAGCAGTGTCTATTTTAGTTTGGATTTTCTTACAAACATATTTTTACGGTTTTGAAACTGATTTTGATAAAGCTCACCCCTATATAAATCTTATAATTAAAAAACTATCACACGGAAAAAATATACTGGTCCTCAGTTAAGAAAACGGACTTTTAATTCAAGAAAATGTACTTTTTCTTGATTTAAAAGCTAATTTTCTTATTTCTATCGAGTTTTTCTTCATGTAAAAATTGTGTTTCTTGAAATGAAGAAAAACTTGAAAGAAATAAGAAAATTAGCTTTTAAATCAAGAAAATGTACACTTTCTTGAATTAAAAGTCCGTTTTCTTAGCTGAGGACTAGTTTATTTTTTCCGTGCAGATACAAATTAAAATTAGTGACGTACAGTAATTTATTTTTAATGTATGTAGCTAAAGGCCGGTATTCACGTACAATTAAATTGCGCAATATAATTGTGTGACGTCAATATTGCACAATAAAATTCCAAAATCTTGAATAAAATTTGAGAATATTGTGCAATGTTCTGACGTCACACAATTATATTGCGCAATTTAATTGTACGTGAACACCGGCCTTTAGAAAGCTTTTTTTTAATTTTTAATTTAGTTCAATTAGTCAGTAGAATTTGTGATAATAATTTAATAATTTAGTTTTTTATCTTTAAAATAAAGAAATATAAATTTAATTGCACGTCCGTTTTATTTATTTAATTTTGAGGAAAGTTCAAAAATGCATTACAATCCTATTGATGGTCTACTGTCTAAATGATAAATGTTATTAATAGTACTACTACTAGTAAGATTACTACCATTTACCATCAAAAACTAATCAATTCTACTATCATATTCCACTATCAACGACCATATGAAAAATATGTTCTATCTATGTGAAAATTGTACAAAAAATTCTATCTTTGCGAGAAAACATTCTATCTCAATGAGGAAACAATCTATTTGTAAGAAAAATATTCTATCTATTGGAAGAGCATTCTATCTATGTGAAGCAGCATTCTCTCTGGATGATAAATATTCTATCTGTGTGACGTAACATTCTATTTATGTGAAGAACTATTTTATCTATATGATTGATGTAGCAAAATGTGTTCCTGATAATTTATAAAAGTTTGTCAATATGATATTATATGATGAACGAAATTTAATAGTAAATTCTATTGCATTATCAGAATTTGCGATGGGTTGATTATTAATAGTATTTTTTTTACTGTGATTGTATTTTTTTCAATGAGAATGCATTTTTCTCTCAGTGTAGCCACTTTAACACGAACAACAATGAGAATGACAGAAAACCATTTGGAATAGAAACTGTAACCGCAATCAATACCCCGCCCCCGCTAGGCCTGGTGTCAAAATCATATCTGTCCTTCCTGTGAACGACATAGTCTTTTCGGAAATATTCACCAGAATACATATTGACAGTAATGAGACAGGTCTCACAGATTATTATGATATAATAATTTGTACTATCGAAAGCTCTCAACAGTGGTATCGAACTGCGACATATGAAACCAAAACTTCGGTTTAATCATCCGGATACTGTTAGGCAGAGAATATGGTTTAGTTCCACTTATTGAAAAATGCGTATGAAGGACGATGCACGGCTGTTGCTGTAGATGAAATGATCGGGAGAGTTGGAGTCGATGTCTCGGAAGAAGTCGTGGCAGCATGAACGGTTTGGATCGACGCCTGAGCGAAGCAATTGCGGATTTGTTTAGCGATCTGGTCACCAATTTTGCTGCAGACAGATGATATGCTGGAAGCACATGAATTTGCCAAAGACCCGGCGGCCTCACTAAATGTACAATTAACGGTGGGAAGAGTGG
Source organism: Tipula helvola (assembly GCA_963556165.1). Classification (NCBI taxonomy): domain Eukaryota; kingdom Metazoa; phylum Arthropoda; class Insecta; order Diptera; family Tipulidae; genus Tipula; species Tipula helvola. Next base: position 216,849,199 of record OY744481.1, on the reverse strand, counting down.
TGTCGGGAATTAATGATATCTTTGATTTGATATTATCCAAAGAGGATTTGTTCGTATACAATGCCATACAATTTTCCTCTTTAAATAAACGCTGACACTCACGATACATAAAAACGGCATACGGACAGTCATTAACGGCTTTGATCCAATTGTTGTTTGAAGGGAACTTCCAATGCAGGCAGTCCACGTGATAGAACTTGCTGCACGGCCCAAAACAGCGTAGAAACTCTCTGCACCGTTTGGTGTTGTTGCACTTGGCGCAAGTCTTTGTCATAATTATCAGTTAGATACAAACGGTTAAGCTGATTCTACACTGAAATTGGATATTTAATTAACTCAAAATATATTATCTATTTTTTAAATTTAGTTGTTCGTGTGATTTAAGTAAGTTACAATTCTAAACAAGTGGATTTTCTGGGCGCTTAATTAGTTTGCTTTAATTTTCGAGTCAGTACATGTCCTTCTAAAAATTCTCAGTCACATAAAATGGTAAGAGGCGCCAACTCTGGATCCCTGTCGTGTCGATTGGATTCAAAAACTGTGGAGCGCAGGTTGCCTGCAAATAATAATAATGTCCATCAATCTCAAGAACAATTCAATGTTCCAAACGACAAACAAGCGAATTTACCTGAAAATTTAATCCTCACCTCATCTGGCACAATGTATTTTGAAGCTGGTAAAGATATAAGAAAGATATTATATAGTAAACTTTTGTATGTTTTTTAAAATTATCGATTTAAAAACACTATTATTACAATGCTTCCTATGGAAAACAGTGAACAATTATACTCATATAAGACAAAATAATAAGACTTGTCGTTAAGGCTTAATTAATAATTTTTCAATCGATTTTTGGGGCATAAATTGGGGCTTACGATTAAGTATTATTTCATTGTTTACTTTTTATTGGCATTTGTTACATTGGATCGTGTTTTTGTTTCTTCTCGTTTTAGATTTTCAGTGATTGAGGTTTATTTTGAAGCTGGATGAAGCTTTTCTTAGTTTTATTTGTAAGTATTGCGTATCAATCACGCCCACGTTGTGTGTACGCTAAGTTTTGATTTTTAGTTTAGTTATGTCGCTTAATTATCCCAATCTAGTCCTGAAATCCATGTTAGTTGATAGATCGTTATTGAATGTAGCCTGTTTAAACGTCCAAAGTCTAGGTCCCAAATATTGACGAGATTCGTCACATTTTTAATGGCGCTTCAGTAGACATACTTTGTTTCTCTGAGACCTTTCTAAATCCAAATATCCCTAGTTCAGCTTTTGCCATAAAAGGTTTTAATATATTTAGGAAAGATAGGGCGGTACCTCCCCTTAATTATGGTGGTTTATGTATGTTTGTAGGTGATCACATTAAGGCTAGATTAGTTACCATACCTTCTTCTTTTTCTGAATTGTTAGTATCGGATTTAGAGTTTTTATTTGTCAACGTTTTCATTAATGGTCGTAAAATCTTATTCTGTACCGTCTATAACCCTCCAAAAACTAGTAAGAGGTCGTATTCCCAATTTAAAAAATCCCTTGTAGACTTAGAAAGTTTGTTTAGTTATTTCTCTTGTAGATTCGATGAAATGTATATATCAGGTGACTTCAATTTCGATATATGTACTCCAAAATTCCGGCTTCCCTCGGGATTATTTGAATCTTTTAAATAGTCTTAATTTATCCGTATACAACACTGTGGGGCCGACGTTTTGTTGTCCAACCGCTAGCGGTGCCTCTTATTCTCTTATTGACCATATTATCTCTTTTACTAGACTTTATCTCTCTTACTAACTATCTTTGTTTTTTCAATCAGTTGTCTCTCGGTATGGGATCCCATAATGATCTTTTAGTTTTTTCTGTGAATTATTACTCTCCACCTAAACCTAATAGTTTTAGCTTTAGAGATTTTGCTAGTATAGATAATTCCCGCCTTTACTTCGTTTGTAACTCGGTTGCTTGGGAGAATATTTTTTGCCTTAGTTCTGCAACTAGCCAAGTAGAATTTTTCAACTCGTATATTAGTTTGGTCTTTGATAGTTGCATTCCGCTTAAAAGGTTACTTTCAAAACGAAATCTCCGCCTTGGTTGTTTTAGGAAGTTTCGAATGCCATAAGTATTAAAGTTAGTAAATATCGTTTATGGAAAAGGTATCCTAATAGTCAGTCTCATTTAGATTATAGGCAGGCTCGTAATAGAGCTGTAGGGTTAATTCGGATTGCTAAACGTGATTATTCCAAGGACAAGTTAGACTCCTCCCTTCCTCCCTTCCTCCCAAGGTTTTTTGGCGTAATGTTCGTAATTTAAGCCTAGGCAGGTGCAAGAGTAGTTCTAGTGGGGTGTTTAAACCCATGAAATCAATAGTTATTTTTGCTCTAGTTTGAACTCGGGCAGTAGTACCGTCGATTTGTTCTCTAATGCGTCCTCTAATTCGTTTTCGTTTTCAAATATTTCTCTCGAGGATTTACAGTCTGCCATTTGGAATGTTAAATCGGAATCTTCTGGTCTGGATAACGTCAATTTAAAATTTGTTAAACGTGTTTTCCTTTTCGTCTCAAAATACTACTTGTTACATATCTTTAATTTTATTCTCACATTCTCTTCCTATCCAGATTAGTGAAAGCTAAGTAAAATAATCCCCATCCCAAAGATTAGTAATCCTTCAGAGCTATCCCATTTGTGGCCAATTAGCATTTTAAGTGATAGTTATTAATGACAGAATTCTTTTTAACAAACTCTTATCTCAGTTTAGATTTTCGGTTTCCTCTGCCAAATTAATTTTTAACTATCTTTCTAACCGGTGTGAAGTTTTCCACAGAATTCAGAAGTGTAGCTACACAAATTAACAGATTTCAAAAATGTAGTTACACAATATAGGAAATAGTGTAGTTGTACACAAAAAGATGTGTATAAACTATAAATAGTAGGAAAAGTTTATATTTATGTTAATGAAGAAAAAATTTTAACCGTATAAAATGAAAATTATTTTTGTCTATGAAATACAGACAAATGATTAATAAAATAAAAATTCCATTTCACTTAGAAAAATAAATAAATCTGTAGTTTTATACAAATTTAGTGTAGTGGTCACTTTTGGCCAGTTTCAAGAAATCCTAGAGATGTCTAAGTAAATCTGAGTATGCCATATTATTGTACGCTATCAGTAGAATATTTGGGCCGAGACTCATTTTAACGCGACCCTCAAGGGGTGAGATATCGATTTCCACACTTTTATTTTATACAAATTTAGTGTAGTGGTCACTTTTGGCTAGTTTCACGAAATCCTAGAGATGTCTAAGTAAGTCTGAGTATGCCATATTATTGTACGCTGTTAGTAGATTATTTGGGCCAAGACTCATTTTAATGCGACCCTCAAGGGGTGAGATATCGCATTTCCACACTTTTATTTTATAAAAATTTAGTGTAGTGGTCACTTTTGGCCAGTTTCAAGAAATCCTAGAGATGTCTAAGTAAATCTGAGTATGCCATATTATTGTACGCTATCAGTAGAATATTTGGGCCGAGACTCATTTTAACGCGACCCTCAAGGGGTGAGATATCGCATTTCCACACTTTTATTTTATACAAATTTAGTGTAGTGGTCACTTTTGGCCAGTTTCAAGAAATCCTAGAGATGTCTAAGTAAGTCTGAGTATGCCATATTATTATACGCTGTTAGTAGATTATTTGGGCCAAGACTAATTTTAATGTGACCCTCAAGGGGTGAGATATCGCATTTCCACACTTTTATTTTATACAAATTTAGTGTAGTGGTCACTTTTGGCCAGTTTCAAGAAATCCTAGAGATGTCTAAGTAAATCTGAGTATGCCATATTATTGTACGCTATCAGTAGAATATTTGGGCCGAGACTCATTTTAACGCGACCCTCAAGGGGTGAGATGTCGCATTTCCACACTTTTATTTTATACAAATTTAGTGTAGTGGTCACTTTTGGCCAGTTTCAAGAAATCCTAGAGATGTCTAAGTAAGTCTGAGTATGCCATATTATTGTACGCTGTTAGTAGATTATTTGGGCCAAGACTCATTTTAATGCTACCCTCAAGGGGTGAGATATCGCATTTCCACACTTTTATTTTATACAAATTTAGTGTAGTGGTCACTTTTGGCCAGTTTCAAGAAATCCTAGAGATGTCTAAGTAAGTCTGAGTATGCCATATTATTATACGCTATCAGTAGAATATTTGGGCCGAGACTCATTTTAATGCGACCCTCAAGGGGTGAGATATCGCATTTCCACACTTTTATTTTATACAAATTTAGTGTGGTGGTCATAGTGGTCAATTGTTGGAAAATTACAAAAAATCCTAGAGATGTCTAAGTAAATCTGAGTATGCCATATTATTGTACGCTGTTAGTAGATTATTTGGGCCAAGACTCATTTTAATGCGACCCTCAAGGGGTGAGATATCGCATTTCCACACTTTTATTTTATACAAATTTAGTGTAGTAGTCATAGTGGTCAATTGTTGGAAAATTACAAAAAATCCTAGATATGTCTAAGTAAGTCTGAGTATGCCATATTATTGTACGCTATCAGTAGAATATTTGGGCCGAGACTCATTTTAACGCGACCCTCAAGGGGTGGGATATCGCACTTCCACACTTTTATTTTATGCAAATTTAGTGTAGTGGTCACTTTTGGCCAGTTTCAAGAAATCCTAGAGATGTCTAAGTAAATCTGAGTATGCCATATTATTGTAACCTATCAGTAGAATATTTGGGCCGAGACTCATTTTAACGCAACCCTCAAGGGGTGAGATATCGCATTTCCACACTTTTATTGGCCCAAATAATCTACTAACAGCGTACAATAATATGGCATACTCAGATTTACTTAGACATCTCTAGGATTTTTTGTAATTTTCCAACAATTGACCACTATGACCACTACACTAAATTTGTATAAAATAAAAGTGTGGAAATGCGATATCTCACCCCTTGAGGGTCGCATTAAAATGAGTCTTGGCCCAAATAATCTACTAACAGCGTACAATAATATGGCATACTCAGATTTACTTAGACATCTCTAGGATTTCTTGAAACTGGCCAAAAGTGACCACTACACTAAATTTGTATAAAATAAAAGTGTGGAAATGCGATATCTCACCCCTTGAGGGTCACGTTAAAATGAGTCTTGGCCCAAATAATCTACTAACAGCGTACAATAATATGGCATACTCAGATTTACTTAGACATCTCTAGGATTTCTTGAAACTGGCCAAAAGTGACCACTACACTAAATTTGTATAAAATAAAAGTGTGGAAATGCGATATCTCACCCCTTGAGGGTCACGTTAAAATGAGTCTTGGCCCAAATAATCTACTAACAGCGTACAATAATATGGCATACTCAGATTTACTTAGACATCTCTAGGATTTTTTGTAATTTTCCAACAATTGACCACTATGACCACTACACTAAATTTGTATAAAATAAAAGTGTGGAAATGCGATATCTCACCCCTTGAGGGTCGCATTAAAATGAGTCTTGGCCCAAATAATCTACTAACAGCGTACAATAATATGGCATACTCAGATTTACTTAGACATCTCTAGGATTTCTTGAAACTGGCCAAAAGTGACCACTACACTAAATTTGTATAAAATAAAAGTGTGGAAATGCGATATCTCACCCCTTGAGGGTCGCGTTAAAATGAGTCTCGGCCCAAATATTCTACTGATAGCGTACAATAATATGGCATACTCAGATTTACTTAGACATCTCTAGGATTTCTTGAAACTGGCCAAAAGTGACCACTACACTAAATTTGTATAAAATAAAAGTGTGAAAATGCGATATCTCACCCCTTGAGGGTCGCGTTAAAATGAGTCTCGGCCCAAATATTCTACTGATAGCGTACAATAATATGGCATACTCAGATTTACTTAGACATCTCTACGATTTCTTGAAACTGGCCAAAAGTGACCACTACACTAAATTTGTATAAAATAAAAGTGTGGAAATGCGATATCTCACCCCTTGAGGGTCGCGTTAAAATGATTCTCGGCTCAAATATTCTACTGATAGCGTACAATAATATGGCATACTCAGATTTACTTAGACATCTCTAGGATTTTTGTAAATTTCCAACAATTGACCACTACACTAAATTTGTATAAAATAAAAGTGTGGAAATGCGATATCTCACCCCTTGAGGGTCGCGTTAAAATGAGTCTCGGCCCAAATATTCTACTGATAGCGTACAATAATATGGCATACTCAGATTTACTTAGACATCTCTAGGATTTCTTGAAACTGGCCAAAAGTGACCACTACACTAAATTTGTATAAAATAAAAGTGTGAAAATGCGATATCTCACCCCTTGAGGGTCGCGTTAAAATGAGTCTCGGCCCAAATATTCTACTGATAGCGTACAATAATATGGCATACTCAGATTTACTTAGACATCTCTAGGATTTCTTGAAACTGGCCAAAAGTGACCACTACACTAAATTTGTATAAAATAAAAGTGTGGAAATGCGATATCTCACCCCTTGAGGGTCGCGTTAAAATGAGTCTCGGCCCAAATATTCTACTGATAGCGTACAATAATATGGCATACTCAGATTTACTTAGACATCTCTAGGATTTCTTGAAACTGGCCAAAAGTGACCACTACACTAAATTTGTATAAAATAAAAGTGTGAAAATGCGATATCTCACCCCTTGAGGGTCGCGTTAAAATGAGTCTCGGCCCAAATATTCTACTGATAGCGTACAATAATATGGCATACTCAGATTTACTTAGACATCTCTACGATTTCTTGAAACTGGCCAAAAGTGACCACTACACTAAATTTGTATAAAATAAAAGTGTGGAAATGCGATATCTCACCCCTTGAGGGTCGCGTTAAAATGAGTCTCGGCTCAAATATTCTACTGATAGCGTACAATAATATGGCATACTCAGATTTACTTAGACATCTCTAGGATTTTTGTAAATTTCCAACAATTGACCACTACACTAAATTTGTATAAAATAAAAGTGTGGAAATGCGATATCTCACCCCTTGAGGGTCGCGTTAAAATGAGTCTCGGCCCAAATATTCTACTGATAGCGTACAATAATATGGCATACTCAGATTTACTTAGACATCTCTAGGATTTCTTGGAACTGGCCAAAAGTGACCACTACACTAAATTTGTATAAAATAAAAGTGTGGAAATGCGATATCCCACCCCTTGAGGGTCGCGTTAAAATGAGTCTTGGCCCAAATAATCTACTAACAGCGTACAATAATATGGCATACTCAGATTTACTTAGACATCTCTAGGATTTTTTGTAAATTTCCAACAATTGACCACTACACTAAATTTGTATAAAATAAAAGTGTGGAAATGCGATATCTCACCCCTTGAGGGTCGCATTAAAATGAGTCTTGGCCCAAATAATCTACTAACAGCGTACAATAATATGGCATACTCAGACTTACTTAGACATCTCTAGGATTTCTTGAAACTGGCCAAAAGTGACCACTACACTAAATTTGTATAAAATAAAAGTGTGGAAATGCGATATCTCACCCCTTGAGGGTCGCGTTAAAATGAGTCTCGGCCCAAATATTCTACTGATAGCGTACAATAATATGGCATACTCAGATTTACTTAGACATCTCTAGGATTTCTTGAAACTGGCCAAAAGTGACCACTACACTAAATTTGCATAAAATAAAAGTGTGGAAATGCGATATCTCACCCCTTGAGGGTCGCGTTAAAATGAGTCTCGGCTCAAATATTCTACTGACAGCGTACAATAATATGGCATACTCAGACTTACTTAGACATCTCTAGGATTTTTTGTAAATTTCCAACAATTGACCACTACACTAAATTTGTATAAAATAAAAGTGTGGAAATGCGATATCCCACCCCTTGAGGGTCGCGTTAAAATGAGTCTCGGCCCAAATATTCTACTGATAGCGTACAATAATATGGCACACTCAGATTTACTTAGACATCTCTAGGATTTCTTGAAACTGGCCAAAAGTGACCACTACACTAAATTTGTATAAAATAAAAGTGTGGAAATGCGATATCCCACCCTTTGAGGGTCGCGTTAAAATGAGTCTTGGCCCAAATAATCTACTAACAGCGTACAATAATATGGCATACTCAGACTTACTTAGACATCTCTAGGATTTTTTGTAAATTTCCAACAATTGACCACTACACTAAATTTGTATAAAATAAATGTGTGGAAATGCGATATCTCACCCCTTGAGGGTCGCGTTAAAATGTGTACAATAATATGGCATACTCAGATTTACTTAGACATCTCTAGGATTTCTTGAAACTGGCCAAAAGTGACCACTACACTAAATTTGCATAAAATAAAAGTGTGGAAATGCGATATCCCACCCCTTGAGGGTCGCGTTAAAATGAGTCTTGGCCCAAATAATCTACTAACAGCGTACAATAATATGGCATACTCAGACTTACTTAGACATCTCTAGGATTTTTTGTAAATTTCCAACAATTGACCACTACACTAAATTTGTATAAAATAAAAGTGTGGAAATGCGATATCTCACCCCTTGAGGGTCGCGTTAAAATGAGTCTCGGCCCAAATATTCTACTGATAGCGTACAATAATATGGCATATTTAGATTTACTTAGACATCTCTAGGATTTCTTGAAACTGGCCAAAAGTGACCACTACACTAAATTTTTATAAAATAAAAGTGTGGAAATGCGATATCTCACCCCTTGAGGGTCGCATTAAAATGAGTCTTGGCCCAAATAATCTACTAACAGCGTACAATAATATGGCATACTCAGACTTACTTAGACATCTCTAGGATTTCTTGAAACTAGCCAAAAGTGACCACTACACTAAATTTGTATAAAATAAAAGTGTGGAAATCGATATCTCACCCCTTGAGGGTCGCGTTAAAATGAGTCTCGGCCCAAATATTCTACTGATAGCGTACAATAATATGGCATACTCAGATTTACTTAGACATCTCTAGGATTTCTTGAAACTGGCCAAAAGTGACCACTACACTAAATTTGTATAAAACTACAGATTTATTTATTTTTCTAAGTGAAATGGAATTTTTATTTTATTAATCATTTGTCTGTATTTCATAGACAAAAATAATTTTCATTTTATACGGTTAAAATTTTTTCTTCATTAACATAAATATAGACTTTTTCTACTATTTATAGTTTATACACATCTTTTTGTGTACAACTACACTATTTCCTATATTGTGTAACTACATTTTTGAAATCTGTTAATTTGTGTAGCTACACTTCTGAATTCTGTGGAAAACTTCACACCGGTATCTTTCTAATCGTTCTCAGGCAGTTTTTTTCGACAATTCTTTGTCTGATTCCTTCTTGTAATTTCCGGCGTTCCTCAGGGTTCAGTGCTGGGTCCTCTATTGTTTTATATGTACATTTATAAAATAGAATGCTCTATTCACCATTGTTCATTTCACATTTTCGCTGATGACGTTCAAATTTATAATAATAGTCGCTTAGATCAGGATTCTATTGATAGGAATATTTCTCTGATAAATGAAGACTTGAGAAATATCGCTAGTTGGTCGGTCTCTCTAGTAGGCACGTTTTAAATGCGAATAAATCTCAGTCGATTATAATTTATAAAAAATCGTTAGATGCCTCGTCCTTTCCTGGTATTTTTTTGCAGGGTTCGCTAATTAGGTATTTAAATACTGTTAGAGATTTAGGTTTAGTTATTAATAAAACTCTTTCTTGGGGTGACCATTTAGTTAGTATTAGTAAGAAGGTCTTTGGCATGCTTAAATTGTTTGTATAAAGTAGTAGGATTTTCTGATAGTCAGTTTAGGAAAAAAATGTTTTTGTCTTATCTTCTTCCTCATTTTATTTATGGTGACGTAGTTTTATTCGGTATGCCTCAGGAAAATATGAACGTTCTCCAAAGATGTTTCAATGCTTGTACTAGGTTTATTTTTGGTATTAGGAAATTCGATCATATTTCTGCCTACTCTAGCCTTGTTTTAGGAAGTACAAAGTTTATCTAAGCATTGTTATCTTTATAGGAAGTTACTGTTTAGTAGGTCATTCCTCAAACTATCGCTTGATTCTGGGCAAAAATTGTTGTAGGTCGCTAAACAAATCCTTTTACGTTAGGGGAGTTTCTCTTTGGAATTCAATTCCTTTGGAAATTAAGAGTTTAGGATCGGCCAAATTATTTAAGTCAAAATTTTTGGAGTGGCGTGATTGACGGGCAATACGTAGTTTTTATAAATTTATTTTTAATATTATTTCACCTCTTGCTGTACATTTTATTGTAAATGAGCTATTGCTCAAAATAGAATGTGTATGCATGAGGTGGAAATTGTTTGAAAAAATTTAAAAGGTTTTTCTGCCTAGCAGCTTCATTATTTTTTTTTGTTCTTTTGTTCCGTTTATTCTGCTTCCATCTGCGCTTTCCCTCTTAATACTAAATTATTTTTCTTATTATGTGTCTTAGTTTTAATATAACAAAAAATCAGTGGATTATTATTGGATTGATCAAGTTGCCTCTAGCAAAATTCATTGTTTCGTGGGGTCTAAATCGAGGGAACAGATATTTTGTTTAACATTCAGTCCCGATGTATCGGCATACTCGTAAATTCTTTTTGAAAAAAGAAGGAAAAACCATTACAGGATGTAATATAATAATATACTATATTAAAAATTTAAAACTATCAATATAATATACTACCTTAGCCTTATAATTGCCGTCGTTTCCGGGTCCACGTCCATTGAGAGGTTGTTAAAAAGTGGCTCAGGTATAAGGCGGGTTACGCTAAATAATGTGTAAAGCGACTTGTACTGATCATCTACTAGACTGGGGCCCTTCTAGCAACGCCCAGATGATAACGGAGCCCCCTGGATAACTGGCGACCATCAGTTGTAGTTAGCGTTACCTGCGCATACGGGTCTCCGTGCGTACGGATCGCGGCGCATCCGGAAATCTGCACAGGCGGACCTTTTTTTCCCCGATACTCATGGGAATCGATATGGATTTACAAAACAAAAAAATAAGAGCCCGGCACTCTCCAAAAGCAGATAAAAACGAAGGGAAATACCTCAAACCAGACGGATGGGGCTCCCTCTATTGTTGCAATGGTGGATGACTCTGAGGCACCGAAACCGAGTGTCAGCGGTACTACCAAAGCGACACAGGATAAACGGATGATGTAGCAGTTGCTTGTTACAAATTTGTATGTTGAAAAACCAACGTAGACAAATAGTTTGACTACACGCGCCTTATTTGGGCATTAAAAGAGAGTAATTATGGTCAATATTAAAATTGATTTATTGTTGTTGTTTGTCACGACAAGAGCGGGAGAAAATATAATCGACGGTAATAATTGTGATGTTGATGATGATAGTAAATTTGTTTATGCGTGAGGTGCAGATATTTGTATTTGCATAAAATTAATCGATTGTGAAATAGATCGGTATCGGTGTGATGCCAGTTTGAGACGTACCACTGTGGCATTGAATGACAGCTTAGTCGCTAAGTCAACCAGCCGTTTATTCTTGAGATCGATAAAAAGGCTAAATTTAAACAGAAAATCGGCCCGAATGATCGGACGATTCACCGCAGCTAAGATGAAAGCATGCGTGACTGTTCTTTTAAGTCCGATATCCACCTGAAGCAGTTTTGTGCCATAGGTGTGAATTGTTGTGCCATTGGCAGCCGACAGAACTAGATCAGGTTTTTTCGGTATGAGAGAAACGAACATGCAAACTGGGATTACTGAAAGGTCCGCGCCAGTATCAATCAAAAAGGTGAGTTTATTTTTTGTATCATATGTGTGAATAGGCAGATATGTGGAAAGGTGTTCTTAAAATATGCCGCAGCGACCGCAATAATTAATGGTTTGGAGATGTTATGGTTGAGGAAGCCGTCTTTGACATGTTGAAGTTACATGGAGTGGTACATTTCTGGGCGTTATTGCCGAATTTGCGATGGTACCAGCATGTAGTCGGTTGCCGATTTTGTTGTGCTCGGTTCTCCGAGTTTGTTTGTGTTTGTCCAAATCGAGGACCTACGGCTATAGATCCGTTTTTGTGTAGACCACCTGCACATTGCATTGCTTCATACCAGCCTATAGTACTGACGGTCGGCCCATGAATTCTGCACTCTCAGCAGGGGTGGTAGATGTGTTCATCGTCATCACCGATCGTAATCAGATTCAGTCTTATTGTGGTTGTCGTTTCGAAGACAATATCACATCGACTGCAAAATTTGATATTGTCGTTGAAATTTTAGTTCACCACAAGACATTTTATTAACCATATTTAACTAATAATTTAATAAAAACACAGTTTACACAAATTTTTAAGTAAAATAACTATTTATTTAATTATTTAATAATTTTTCTAAATCCAAAACATATCCAAAGTTAATTTATATATAAAATGTATAATAAAATTTTCTTCGGGTACACGGCAGTTTTTTTTCGCTATTTCCACTATTCTGAACCGTAAACAATTTTGAATTTTTAAACATTTCAGACACGTAAATTACGTTTCTTTACACAATTATACCATTTGTTGGAATTAAATAATTAAAAGAATGCAAATTTTGTAGTTTTTATTTAAATTGAATGATAAACAAAAACGGAAACAACAATATTTGCCATTTTTTTTTTTTTTATCAATTTTTTTAATTGGGTGCAGAGCGGACTTATTAACGGTCCTAGCTCCTTGTAACTGTCAGAGCTTCTGCACCCAATGCGCGATCCTGCAAGTAAAGATTAATAGCTACCTTAAATTTATTCATTTTATATTCCTTCGGAAATTTGAAATGTATTAGCGAATTCCACTTTTTTGATGTTCGGTATATAAATTCGCGCTTGATTTCTTCAGTTCGAGGTTTCGGGAGCTTCGCCGTAAACCTATGTGCATTGGTTGTTCCTCTTGTTACTCTTGTTGTTGTAACGAATGGTGGTATTTTCTCCGATAGTTCTGCAGAACATTTACCATGTAAGCATCTGTAGAAGACGCAGAGTTCTGCAACATCTCTGCGATACTGTAAGCTGTCTAGTACTTGAGTAAGTCTGGGATTCCGTATTATTCTGATAGCGCGGCGTTGAACCCTGTCCAATAAGTGGAGGGTGGTACCAGACGCACCTCCCCAAACTTGATAGCAATACTGTATACATGGTCGGATGAAGGTTTTATATATCTGGAGAACTTGATGCGATTTGAAAAGTTTTCAGATATTTAATTCACGATCCTAAGATAACAACAAAAAATCACAGTAACTCGGTTGGTTTTTATATTTCTGAGTCGTTTCCACGTCTTTAGGCAATGCCAAACTAACATGGACAAGACAAGGCAAAGTCGTCTCGTTGGTTAATCGACGCGACAACCACAATAGGGGTAATTATGGAAAATTCCTTCCCGAAAATGCGATTCCGTACCTTCTGTTCCAACCACCGCAGCTTTAACCACTGCGCCGTTCGGTCGGTAACTAGACTACTAAAGAAGTACTACTAGAGGATCGACTACTACTAGAGAATCGACTCTGCGATGCGGATCTGCGACTTCTAAGTTGAGCTTCGATGCTGTCGAAGCGTTATTCAATTTAAATCGCGCGGGTAAACCGCACATCATAAATATTTTTTTTCTAAGTTGGTAGCATTGTGGTAGACATCTGTGACAAATATTATGTCAAAACATTCATTAGTTTTTGCTTTACGCTTGGTTTTGTACAACACTAAAAGTACATTCGGCGATTTTTACAATTTCTAATTATATTAAGCAAAGAAGTTGCATTCAATTTTGTTTGCGGAATGAAACTTCGTGTGCAGAAACATTAAAGATGTTGCAGAAAGCCTTCGGGTAACATGCTTTGTGGGAAAGGATTGTTTACAAGTGTTATCGAAACTTAATGTTATGTTGACAGTTTTCATTGATTATCGTGGTGTTGTCCATTCAGAATTCTTTCCACCCGGCCAAACCGTCGACAAACAGTATTATTTGAGTGTTATGCGTCGTTTGCTTGAAGCTATTTGCAAGAAGAGGCGAGAATTATGGGCAGACAATTCTTGGTATTGGCAGACAATTCTTGGTATATCTTCTCACTCTGCACTCGTTCTTCATGACTTTTTCGCCAAAAATTCGATCCATTCATTTCACAACCACCGTATTCACCTGATTTAGTACCGTGTGATTTCTAGCTATTTCCGAAACCCAAAACACCTTTTCGGGGAAATCGTTTTGAGAATAAAGAGAAAAAAACGTGAATCGCTACGTGATCTGAAGGCCATCCCGGAAGGCGACTTTAATTCTTGTTTCGAAGACTGGAAAATACGTTGGCATAAGTATATTGTGTCCGGATGGGATTACTTTGAAGGCGACGAAATAGATTTGGAAGAATAAATAAATATTTTTTGAAATAAATAAAACCAGGTTTTACTTTTTGGGCACAGTAGTATTGTTGGCATGTTACTCGTCTGTTGCCTTATCTTACTGTCTGTATTGTTGACCGAGGGAATTGGGTCGAAATGTCACACTCGACTGAGCTACCGTTGATGCTAAGTGCGGTCCGCTAGACATGGCCTCATGGAGTTTGTCCGCGCGGTCTTCCCGAGGTTACCACGGGTTAACTTATCTGGCTGAGCCAACAGATCAATTCTAATAAACTGCGGCATCTTCCGAATCCAGAGAGATTTGAATATTTTGAATGTGAAATTGTTTTTGGGATAGCGTTGGAGTGCGATATATTTTTCTGTGTAGACTGAGTAGACGCCATTTGTTGTGATTTTTTGTTGTAACACAAATGCGTAGCAATTGCCACGCTAAATTTTTTTTTATAATTTCTTAATTTGTGCGAATTTAAAATAAGAGTAATGGATTTTTTATTGGTCAAATCTTCCATAAGGTAAATATTGACAAATATTTTGCACATATAATTATTTTTTGTTTAATAAAAGTGAGTTGTGTTTTGTGTAAACATATCTACATTGTTTTTGTAAAAGTGAATTATGTATGGATGTGTGATAATAAAAATTTTCCATATGAAGTTTATATGGAAATAGTGTATTTAATTTACATTTTTATTTGTTTTATTAGCAAATTTAATTAACTCATTATGTATTTTAAAGAGTAATTTTTGTATATTTGATTCATTTGGAATAGTGTTTTAATTTTAAATGCCTGAAATTTGTCTGCAAAAGTTACAGGAATTTGATAATAAACTACGTATGTATCAAGTATACAAAAATCACCCTTTAAATTTCATATTGGATTATTTAAATTTTCCAATCATTACAATTTTAACAAAAAAAATATGCTATTTTCTGAAGACAAATAACCCTAATTTTTTTTAATTTCAGATTGTGCATTGGAGTGGAGTAATTCCCGATAATCACATGGACACAGTTCGGACAGTTCCCCATCGGATAGAAAGACGAGTCATCCACATCGCTCTTAGATTTATTTTACAATTTTACATATTAAGTTTAGATTTATAAAAATATATATTTATAAAATTAATTTATTTATAATGTTTTATGTTTATACTAATAATTAATTATAATTAAAAATTTTTAAATAAAATTTAAAAAAATAAAAAAAAAAATATTTTTATTTAAAATCCCAAAAGAGAAATTTTGCCACCAAAATTTATATTATAAGCCCCGCCCATTTTTTTGTGTGACATAACCTTACTTTTTTTGTCATCATTTTCCGATTTTTGTGGCCAACTTTCTTAGCAAATCTTATAATAAGTCGGACATTATTCCGGAAAAAAGTCGGTGATGAAATCAGCAAAGTGTCAGAAAAATCCAAAAATTGTCGGATATAAAAATACTTGGGTTCTTTTATTTATTCGGAAATATATTCAGAATGCATTTTTTTTGTACTACATCGAAAGGTGGAATAAAAAGAATATTTCGTTTGACGTTTTGTAATTATGTGCGATGCTTACAATTTAAATGATTAAATTGAATTAAATCGTAGATATTATGGAAAATGAAATTATTAATTATGATAAAACTAATTATTTGAAGTGATAAATATTAAAATTTTTGAAAATATTTTTAGCTTTTGTAGATAATAGTTTTAAATAGAGCTTGGCCAATACGAAAAATCCCTGTTTTTTTTAAGATATATCAATTAAAATTAATATTGCATTGTGTGTTTTCACCTACAAATTATTTGCAACTTCATTTAATTATAATAAATTTATTTATTTAATAAATTTAACTTGTTTCCTAATTTTCAAAAAAAAAAATCGTGCTATGGAAAATGTATTCCATTTATTCCAATCCGTTCTTTTATTACATTACGTACGGAATATTCCTAGGCCGCGTGATCAATATTCTATTCCTTCTGTTCTTTCTATGGATGAATAAAAAAAAAACACCCAAATATGTTAAATAAAAATTACTGCGATTCATTATAAACATGACGTATACAACTGGAACAAACGTATATAATGCGGATAAAATATTTTCGATGACTTTGCGTAATGATGCATAAATATTTGTTCACAGCTTACTCGATCAATTGTTAATGGATGTTGAACCAAACAACTACTATTGTCAGCTTATACAGGTTTAAATATGCCAAATTAATTACGTTACGATTTAATGGCACCTTTTAACCACCCGGGTTCACCATCTGGCTCGAAGGACCAGAAAGGAAGTGGGTTGGAATAAAAAGTTTTAATATTTTACGACGTTAACCAAACCATTCACATACTTTCGACGGGTTGTGCAATTATGCACCTCAAATTAGTGCGAACAAATAAAAGAAGCACACTGTATTTTCAATTAATTTTAGTATAATTTATTATATCTTTTTAATTATAAATATTTTAGTCTTTTTAGTTTTACTTTGTTGACACGAAGATTAATTTATTTTATAGCCAACTTTATTATTATTTTTATTTTAACATAAGTGTGACAAGTTATAAATTTAGCTTATTCCAGTAATGAATCTCAAGATATAATAAAAAAAAGAAACTTTTTCCCAAGCTCCCTTTCCGGTCCGGTCAATACAATTGTGAGGGTATGAAGAAGAGTCCATAAAAAATATTATTTTAATATGCAATGCAGATCAACTCTCACAATTGTGAAATTATTTTCTTTGCAAACCATTCAACAAAACTAACATAACATTCTCGAACCAAGTGTTACAATTGTGATGTTACCGCCATTATTGAATACTTTAATGTAATGTAACAAAAGTGAGGGTTAGGCTTAAACTGTGACAAAAATATAAAAAGTAAAAAATAATAACAAAAACCATCGGGCTTTGATCGTAACCAGCACAAATGTTACACTTGACCTTTAGTTAACAAGAAAAATTTTCTTTTTTGGACCGGAAAGGGATACGCACTCAAAATCAAAACAATTAGCCAATTCACACATGCTTTCTTGCATTACGTTTCTCTGCTTTCAAAAAACCAATTTGCATTTACACGCGTTTTCTTGAAACGTGATTCTTTTGAATTATTCGTCTATGTATGTGTAAAAACATTTCTCGTCGCATACTTGGTATGGAAATAAAAATATGACCTTCGGAAATTTTATATAACTTTTGTTTGTATTAGTGCAGAGAAACACAAGAATCACAAAAAAAAATTGTTGAAAAAAGAATCACAAAAATATGACCTTCGAAATCAGTTTAACCTTCCTGTCAACACGACACACCTGGGTGTGTATTTGAGTTTTTGTAACTGAATGAAGTTTTTTTTCTAATAAAGTTAAATGAAATTTTCATTATGATATCGCTTCTATATTTAATGTTTATCAGTCTTTGATGAAAAATTGTTGATTAAATTCATACACACCAAGGGTTCAACGTGTTGGTAAAAGAGGTTTTATTCTCGTGTTAACACAAAGGTTATAGAGAGAGGGGTAAAGAAACGAAGAAAGAAACTGATGCAAGAAAACACGTCTAAATCGGCTCAATAATGGTTGCCGCATCACAAATACCCATTGCGCCGAAAGGTATGTAATACTACCAACATTACGACAAAATATCCAAGAGACCGAAGTAAATATTAGATGCGTTTTTTTGTGATGTGGCGAACATTTTACAGAATTCACCTTCCCTTCAAACAAGATGTTACGTTTACGTAACACTAGCGAAGAGTTTTGTTCATACAACTTTAGCGTGTTCGCATTCGCCAGCTTTGTTGGCGTATTCGTATTCGCTAGCTTAGAGGACCATTTTTACTGCATAACATGCGGTTGCGCTTGGTGCATCATATGGGGTAGCCGTTATTAATAACACGGATGCAATTTATTTTTGCTTTGTTTTTATACCAATTTTATATTTTTATTTACTAAACTTTATATTGTATTTTTATTTATTTTGTTTATAAAAATGTATTCATTTAGTTACTATTTGTATTTTCGTATTCTTTAGTCGCACATACAATCCGCTGCTTGTCAGATTTTTTCGTTATTATTTTTTTCTAAAACGAAACGTTTTTTCCACGCTTTCTCAGTTTTTTCTAACTACTACATAATTTATATTTTAATTTGTACTCCACTATCCTTATAGTGCATTTCTGACTTTAGATAATTTTGACTGATTAATTTAGCTAATGATTCTGATTTTTATTTGTTCCCGAAAGTTTGAATTACTAGGTGACACCACACAACTCTTCGTAAACGTAACATTTTGGTGTTGCAATAACGAAGCAGTTATGTCGTTCCCGTCCTATGGTAGTTAGACTTTTTGCGAGGAGTTATCAATGTGTTAGTAGTTCGTAAACAGTTCGCTTGAGGAGGTGCATTTACGTCACGTGATTAATGAAATAAAACGAAACATTTTTATCGATATGGATTTAATGCATTTGCAATTTTTGATCTGCAATTTTCCTTTTCTAACAAACTTATAGTTTCTTAAGAATTTTGGTTTATATTCTTAAAAAAATATTAGGCCACAAATTAAATTTTTCTAAATCAAATTGGGACGACGATTTAGCTAAACCGGTTCAGAAACTCTATGAAACAAAACGAGATAAGCAAAAATTAGCGTTGACACACTGCGGCTAAGCTCGAAAACTTACTAAATCCGATTTATTAAACTATAGTGTGTCTAGGGCTTTAAATTGTTTACACATTGAATGTCATTCTCGTGATGTTGGTAAGTAAGATCACAAATGCATTATTTAAATTTTACATAATTAACAATAAATTTGACATTTTAACACTTACTTTTATTATTGAATATCTATCACAACGCGTTTTATAAAATGCGAAATATCACACTAAGCAAATTAAATGTTCTTTAAAACGCTTTAAAATAATTCGTGTACTCTAAAAGAGTGTAAACTGTACAAGTAAGCTCTATATTATAATGTTGTAATTTTATTTATTACCTAAGAGCGCTAAAGTAGTGTAAAACTATGCTATATTTAAGCAAAAATCTAAAAGAGCTATAAATTCTAAACCAGTTTTAATTATAGCTTTAATACAAAATAAAATGTGGGTAATAGAAACATTATACTCTAAAACACAACGTGCTCTATATAACAATCTAGTTTAGCTCTAATTGTGGTTATAGAGGTTACTAATAAAGCTTTGTGCTCTACAAGCAAATAGAGCTCAAATAATAAAGAAATAATGAATTAGAGCAGCAGAAATATTGTGTAAAGCTGAAAGCTGTAGATAATTACGTTGTAGAATTGTTAGATTCATATTCTCTATTTTAGAATTGAAATAGAGCTCAACGTTGCTTGCAGGTCTAACAAATGATACTTGGGATTCTAAAATATTGTTTTGATGAAGTTCTGGAATACGGCCAAGCATGATAGAACTTGGCCATTTCTCAACCGATTATGATGAAATTCGACATGTGTAATGGAAACGGGAATCTAAACTGAGTTTTGGATGAAGTTCTGGATTATGACCAAGTATGATGGAACTTGCCCATTTTTCAACCGATTATAATGAAATTCGACATGTATAATGGAAATGGGATTCTAAAATGAGTTTTGGATGAAGTTCTGGAATATGGCCAAGTATGGATGGAACCTGCCTATTTGTCAACCGATTATGTTGAAATTCTACATGTGTATTGGAAATGGGATTCTAAAATGAGTTTTGAATGAAGTTCTGGAATATGGCCAAGTAGGATGGAACTTGGCTATTCCTTAACCGGATATCATCAAATTTGACAAATTATAATAAAATTTCATATGTGCGGAATATGGCCAAATAGAATGGAACTTGGCTATTCCTTAACCGGATATCATCAAATTTGACATGTGAGTTGGGAGTGGAATTCTAAAATAATTTTTGGATGAAGGTCTGAAATATGGCCAAGTAGGATGGAACTTGGCTATTTCTTAATTGATTATGATGAAATTTGATATTTGTGTTGGAAATGGGACTCTAAAATGATTTTTGGATAAAGTTCTGGAATAAGGCCAAGTATGATGGAACTTGGTTATTCCTTACGCGATTATTATGAAATTTGACATGTGCGTTGTAAATGGGATTCTAAAATGGTTTGGATAAAGTTCTGGAATATGGTCAGTTACACGATTAGAAATATTAGTATAATTTTAGCATGCCACATTCGAATTAGATTTTTCTCATGGAAATACCACACGAGCTACATGTACTTTTAATGGAACGGTACCTACCTTGCAACAAAAAAATCATTTATTTCTAGAAAGGTCTCATGTCAAAAAAGTTTTTTTTATTTCCTGAATATTTTGAAAAAGTGGACATAAGCCCTTTCAAGAATAAACGATTAAATTTTAGTTGTCAGAAATTCAAATAAATGTTAACAGACAAGGTAAATACAGTTAACGTGACATGCATTAATTTTAATTATAAAGTACAATAAAATTAGTTTTTAGGTTATAATACTGACAAGCTGCCTATACATGAACCTGTGGCGTTTGCACGACATTTATTAGTTAGCATATTCGGAAAAAGACCAAAGTAAATTTGTAGTAAAATTCGAAGATAAAATTTGTCAATCTTTTTCCGAACATGGGTAGTAAATTTTTACGTCGTTGTTTTTATTATTCTGGCATTTTTAATTTTAATGACCAGATTTATGTGACGAGAAATTAATTTTATATCGAATTAAATACAAAAAGGTATGTTTTAAATGGCAAGCGATTTATTATCCATGAAAACGCGTGTTCGAATTTTTTCGATATTGGATTTTATATATTTTAACTTTTCCATACAACAAGGTAATTTAAGTAAATTTTTTACCAACATAACAAAAATAAATTTTACTACAAATTTACTATGATCTCTTTTCGAATGTGCTAAGTATAACAAATTTGACAGCTAACAGAATAACCCCGAATTATCTGCACATTTTTATTCACCTCACCGGGAAAAAATGCCATCTATCCGCCGGTCAGAGAAGAGTCGATTAGTGGGGAAAATATATCATTAGTTTTCAGATTTTCTACCAAATCAATTAGCCAATGCGAGAAACAAATCGATTGGTATAAAAGCTTTTCTCCAAAGGAAAAAAGAACAACAATGGGACATGCAAAAAGAGTTTGTTTTTGTTTCCGCACATCAGATGTCATTACCGTCGTGATAAAGGTCTCAATAATGTTTAACGTTTAATTTTATGGCTACGAAGTTCGAACGCGTCGCTAAACGACTATAAGCATGCCCTATCATAACACGACGTCCGAGATACAAACCGCATCGCATTTTGAACCAAATCATTATAAAATATTCCCGTTGTATAATTCAACATTATTGTATTACAAGTGAAATTATACCGGCTCGTTTACCAGCTCCTAGCTAAGATACGATGGAGCGGTAAACGGCCAACCATCCTTATTATAACGTTATACATACAAAATGAAAGTTAATATCAAAAGTATATCGTGCGTAAGTGTTTTTATTTATTGCTACGGATCCCATGCCCCATACATGGTTAACTGCTTAAGCATTGCAGCTTAACGGTACTTCAACAAAGAAGCTTTGCGGGGAAAAGCACATCACCAACCCCATAAACCATCGAATTTAAAGCTAAGTTACATGAGTTTTGAATATAAGTATGAATATAAAAAACGAAAATTTATTTATTTTAGGCCATCAGTATGTAGATTCCGGTTTTGTGAAATGAATTGGATTGGAATGGAATTTTTATTTTTCCCACATTTCGTTTTCTCGCTGAAAAATTCCGTTCCACAAATTTGTATTCTAGTTCTCCTTGCAAGATATAGATTTTAGTACTAGATCTAATACGGGGAAATATGTCAAAAGTGAAATATTTTTCTGTCATTTTATTTATGTTTTTGTCGTGATTTGCTAAAATGCACGCATTTATTATTTAATTAGCGTGAATATTTGTGAATACAAATAGATATATGGTCAGCGTAAAGCAATAGATGTTACTCGAACATAAGCAGCATAACGAATAAAAAATTAAAATATCATTATTTACATTCGCCGACCCGTATTTTGCTCTAAATATCTTGAAGGAGGCCCTGCTGAGTTAACGAAACTTTTTGCAAACATTTTTCACACTAAGTAGCTCCCATTTTATTAGAAAAAAATAAAATAATAATAATTGAATACATTCACGGTCAATTTATTTTATAATTAAGAATTTTTTGGATTCCTCGGCGGATCTACCCACGTTTAAAATTATCAAAAGTAACCTCGGTTAAATGAGTGGATTTTCGAAAACTGTGGATTAATCCGTCAATTTACCCTTGTTTAAAAATACGATCCGGCCTAAATCACATTATCAGTTTTCTATGTCAAAGATGTTTTATCAAATATTTGATTATTTAGCTTTACGAAGCTAACGTGATAAAATATATTTTTTAAATGGAATCTTTTATAAAAAATTCAACTCACACTATCATTTATCTTTGACATAGAAAAATGATAGTGAGATTCGGACCTTGTACCAAGAGAATTTATTACTCAGAAATAATACCTTTAAATTCGATTTTATTAAAGCAATTCACAAATAATATATCGATCAATATGTCGTTGAAATTTCAATCATTAAAGTGTCATAAAATGTAAAAAAACGTCAAAGAAATGTCAATGTCCGAAATGTCACAGAAATGGGAATGTCATTATTTAAAAGCTTACTAAGTAGATACATTTTATTTTTAAATGTTGACGATAATTTGCCACCAGTAAAGTATTTTAGGTAAATTTAGAAATTTACATTCCATATTACACGGTGATCTATTCATTTTATCTTAAAGACATCTAGGTACTTATTGTTGAAATTTGGAAGATGTTTTAACCGTAGAAAAATATTTCTTTGAAAAAATCGACATTACCTCGGAAAACAGATGAACAAATTTATATTGTATTACTACTTTTTGTTAAAATGACTCCCACGCAATGCTTCAATACTTTAAATTTTATGAACAGGTAAATGATTATTGTCAAATTTATCATCAACATAACAAAAAAATCATCGGTCTAGTTTTTGAGTAAATCTGTTTGGCCGTTTTCTCTTCCACTGCAAATCTCTCTATTCTAGACTCGAATGGACTTAAAAGTTAACACAAACTGCTTATTACTAAAGTCTATCTTTGAACAAAATTTCGACCAAAACTATCAATATTTGTGAGAATGGGAGGCAACACAAAAATAATAAAAATGTATGACTGGAAGGATGGAATGACGGACACGACATTTTTCTAATCGATGTTTCGGGGTCCTGGTAACCTAATTCGTTGAAAAATGTGAAAATCTGGAACAAAATTTTTTTCGCTATTACAATACTTACCCAATATAACTTCGTTTTAGTGGGAAAAGTAAAAATTGACGGCAAAACGAGTTTATTGAATGTTACAAAGCGATTTAAAACAAAATGTGACATTTAAAATCAAATTATCATTTTTCTCAATTTTTGCTGTTCCAGCGAGTTTGACGTACAGTACTACGGAATGAAGCTAGTATTGAATACGTCCATTGTTTTAACACTGCACATCATTTCCCTTGAACTCAATTTGATTCAATTCCACTTCGATTTCGCCACCAACGATCGAAATCATTTGGTGAAAAATCCATTTCGCATACCCCCACGGACTTCGAAGCGGTATCTCCATTTATAAAGATTATTTTTATGAATCAAAATAATTCAAAATGACAGTTTCCTTTATTTTTATTTAAAATGGTAGCGCTATTATTCAAAATTTAAAAGACTCGAAACTGCTTAGTGCAAAAAATTTCGTGAGGGGGAAAAACGAGTTCTTTGCACTCGTTGCATTTCTTTCGGTCATAATCGAAAATGATATTGGTCATTCAATATTTGCCGAACATTTTCATTTTCGAAAAGTATTTTTATCCAACTAGTAAATTTTGGAGGCAGTTTTAACGGTATCCCATTAAAAGTAACTTAAAAGAGTACTAAAAATAAACTCTTCAAATAGATTAGATGACTAAGAAAAGAAGACAAAAATCTGCAGTATATATTACCTTTGTTAAGTAAAAAATGTAAATATAATTCTACCTATTAAATAAATAAAAATCTATAATGTTGTAAAATTAAAAATCTCAAAAGTCTTAAAAATCGTAAAAATATCAAAAAAATCAGCATCTGCCTGATATTCTCATGATCCTTTTTTTACTCGATACGCATCCACCAATAATAACAAAATCATCGTGAATGTATATTTTTCTTTTGTACATATCTTCTTTTGTAAATCTCTGTTTTATTCGTCTATTTCTTTAGTTTGAAAATAAGATATTTTTTCAATAAATGAACCACAGAAATAATGCGCAGAAATGAAATATTTTCTTCAACCTTTAAGAAAGCATGCTGGTGTTTCATTACGTAAAAGATCTTAAAACCATTTTTATATATACCTAGTACATATTTTAAAAAAATGAAATAATAGCTAGATCCTTAATCTCCTCGTTCTCTTTAAACACATTGGCAGATAAAGTATTGCAAGATGTTTTTAAGGAGTTCATCAAAAGAAATAACAGCAAAATACGAATATACATATTTTATAGTTATTTAAATAGTGAGATTAATTCATTGCATCCAATTCTTGTATTCAATGAATGCAGTTTAACTCTTTCGTTAAATTTGTACATACCACTGTACACATCGAGTTTTCTTTTGCTTTATCACAACCACAAGTAAGGTATTTTTCTAAGGGGGGAAAAGGGTCGGATATTATTTTTTCAAAATTTTTTATCTAATATTAAAATTTATAAGAAATATTGTCTGAAAATTTGAAGTCATTTGGAGCAAAACTCTGCGAGTTATAGACGATTGAGTCTGGCGAAATCAGCTATTGACGAAATCAACTATCGTTTACATTAAATTGTATGCATCAATTTTGCTTCAAAGTCGGTAGTTCAAATTTTTCAAAAACTATTCGACCGATTGTGCCCAAATTTTGCACACTTCTTCTACATGCTAAATGCTTGGATTTGAACGTAGAATATTCTTTTTTTAATTACAACTCATTTTACAATTAAACAAATAGACAAATTATAGGCAAAAATCAGAGTTTTTTGTTTGCACTTTTGCCAAAAATTCAAAAATTAATCAATATTTCAATCCCTTCGTTCAAACACTGACAACATGGCACCCGAGAAAGACCCCCTAGACAACAGATTGGCAGAACTCGACCCTTCTCATTGGATACTGGGAATGCATCTTCATTCCGTAAGTAGGAACTTCAAAAAACTGGTGTCTTTTAGCTCCGGGAGCAAAATCAAAACATGTGGTTTACAAGCAAGCATTGAGGTGCACTCAACAAATTATTTTTGTCTTGATTTTATTCAATTAACTTGAGAAATTGTATTCAAAAGCGCCATGCTGTATTTCTAATTATATCTAAAATAAAAACACTCGTTGAATGAAGTACACCAATTGAATTTTAACCCTGCTTCTAATCTGCTGAATTTAAAGATCTCGCATTACTTATATGAAAAAGTTCTTCTATCTTATGGGTGTGTACCGGATGTCAATGCAAAATTTATATATATATATATATATATATATATACATATATACAGGGCCTTTCAGAGCTAGCAGGGGGCCTGGGCCAAATTATTAAAATGGGACCCCATAAAAATAAAATAAAACAATATCACATGAATGCATTTTAGTATTTATTAGAATTTATTAGAAATTATTAGATTGAAGCTTTTCTCGCTTTATTATTAGAAAATTCTCTAATAATTTGCTCAAAATTAATTTTTCTTGCCATGTCCTGGTTAATGTTTAACATTGCCAATCCATTTAACCGTTGTTCTGCCATTGTTGAGCGATGAAAATTTTTTATTCTTTTAAGAACACTGAAACTCCTCTCGGCTAAAGACACAGATGCAGGAATACTTAAAAATATTCTTAAGACAATGATAAGATTCGGAAATAAACCAGCTAAGTTTTACTGAGAATATTTTCTAATAAATTTGTTGGTGTCGGATCTGCATTGAAATTAGCTGCATACATTTTTTTAAGGAATTTTACCTAGTATCTCGTTTGATAACTCACTCGTGTATTTTAAATGCAAACGGTTTACTGCAGCTTCAATTTTTTCATCAGTCAAATTTGGAAATGACCAAAGAAAACCGAAAAGATTGCAGATATTTTGTAAAGATTGAAATTGTCTTTGTAAGCCAGCTATTACGGAATTAACTATTACGTTAAACACATTTATCCGGTAATATTTTCCAGCATCCGATTGTGTCCGTATCGTTCTATTAATGGCAAAATCACATGTAACTCCATATTCATGTGCTTTAGCTTTTGCTTTCGCAAATATTTCATTCCACATTCCGCTTAAATTGCGAAATCTCATTGCTAGACTTTCAATATTATTTTACTCAATATCAAGTGTAGCATTTCGAGCTTCAATTACCAAATTTGTCTGATGCAAATCTGTCAAAATTTCGAGCCATATGATAGAAAGCAAAACACATTCAAATTTATTTAAATATTTCTCAATTGAGTGTAATTCAACGATTGCGTGTGGTGGTAAATTAAAGGAATGCATTTCATTTAAAGCATCTCGAATAGATAATAGATTTTTGGCTATTGGTTTTACTGCATCTATTCTAGCAGACCATCTAGTTTTGGAAACCGAATGAAGACACATACGGATATGTTTCTTTAAAACCTCCCATCTCCGCGGACTACTGCTAAAAAAATTATACATTTGTTGTATAACTCCAAAAAATTGTACAGCTTCTTTACACGATTCAGCTTAATCAACTCCAACAAGATTTAATGTGTGGTTCCCACAGCTGGAAAAATACAATTAGGATTACGCTTCGTAAGAATGGCTTGCACACCGTTTAGCTTGCCAGCCATATTTGCACCATTATCATATGCTCGGGCAATACATAAATTATAATTTAATTCCATATCCGACAAAATTTCAAGAATTCTGGCAGTAATTTTTTCTCCGGTTCTTCAATGTCAAATTTTAAATTGTCACACATCTTGTTCTTGTTATAAAGACAAAATACTATCGAAGATCAAGTGCAAATGAGAAATCTATAGTAACAAAAAATTCGGGGGCCCCTAAAAATCGAGGGCCCGTGCCGTATGGCCCGGCTGGCCCACCCTCTGATTGGCCCTGCATATATATATATATATTATATATATATATATATATATATATATATATATATATATATATATATATATATATGGGTCATTCTCTGCCAACTGGACATTCCATTCTGCCCAAAAATTGGGTTAACTTAATAAAATCTTTTGGAGCTTAAATTAAATTAAAACTTGACATGTCTACTTTTATTTGCTATATGGCCTTTTTGAAAATTCAAGATTGCGGCCGAGGTATGTCACTTAGAATACATGGACATTAAAAAAAATTACGAAGTTAAAAATTTGTCTGATTTAATATAAAAAATGTTTTCGGCTTTTTATAGACAACATACTATTTGTAATGATATACTCATCATTTTCGATTCGGTAAATCAGTAAAATATTGCAGTCACACTCCTAATATATCCACCCAGTAAAAGTAGAAAATATTAATTCCCTCGCCCTTTCTTTACTCCAGAGTCAATACAAATGTATCAACTCTCAAAAATGAGAAATCTCTTTGAGATTTATATTAAATATTTACATTTTAAACGATTTTAATAAAATGTATTTTGTAAAGATGGATAAAGAAGTGATCCAAAATTGTTAATTTGCTTATACAATTTCTACAATATTTTTTTGGAATCGCCGGAAAGTGGAAGTTGAGCTTTGGTAAACCATATTTTCAGTCCAATTTTATATGAATCGCACTTTCTATTCTAGGATATTTACTAACGCCCTTGTAGCCAACTAATATTGCAATGGCGGTATAAAAGTTTGAATCGGGGTAGTCAAACCTATACCTTTTGGCATCAATATATGTATTTAAAGATCTCTGTGGCCACGGCCATATCTCAGTACAATTTTACATGAATCGTGCTTTCTAGGATAATTCCTAAGGACCTTGGAGCTCACTCATATTCTCATATTCCAATGGTGGTATAAAAATTGCAATCAGGAAGAACCAAACTACCTTTTAGCATTAGCAAATATTTGGAAATCCCTGTGGTCACTTCACGTAAGCAATGATTCGCATTCATATTTCTATACAATTTTATATGAATCGTGCTTTATACACGGAAAAAACTACTTAGGCTTATTATCACGAACAAAACGGATTTTTAATCAGAGCTTCAAACCGGAACCGAACCGGAACGAAATATCGGAACATTACTTTTTGTTCCTCTAACTTCTTTTCCATTCTGGTTTTTGTATAAAAATATATTCTCTAATTTTATTACAATTTATAATTTTTAACGTCACACGGTGCAACCGAAAGAAAAATTTCCGCCACCAATAAATATTGTGGGCGTAACCTGTTATCCAATCAAACACTGATGAAATTGGTTACTGACAAAGAATATAAGGTAACAGCGCTAAACAATGACGTTTGGAAAATTAATACTCTGGACTCAGAAACCTATAGAACATTATCTATGAAGCTGAATACTGAAAAGTATCAGTGGTTTATCTATGAGGACAAACAGGCTCGACCTATAAATGTTATGGCAAGAGGTTTGAATCACACTTGTCAAGCCAAGAAATAATAGAAGACTTAAAAAATAAAGGCCTCCAAATACTAGATGCTGTGAATATTGTTAAAAAAGAGAGAATAGAAAACCAAGAAGGAAACCAAACGTTCAATAAAAGGGGACTCCCTTTTTTTATGCTGGTATTTGATAACAAAGAGATTGTTCAAAATATTTATGGTATAAAAGCAATTCTCCACATGAAGGTAAAAATTGTACCAGTGAGGAGAAACACTACACGCATACCCCAATACAAGAAATGTCAGGGATTTATTCACACCCAAAGATATTGCAGGCTGGATCCGAGATGTGTAAAATGCTCAGGTAAACATGTTACCCAGGCATGTGCAATAGGGAGAGATGTGCCAGCTAAGTGTATAAATTGTAAAGGTAAACATCCGGCCAATTATCGAGGCTATGAGGTTGCAAAACACCTACACAAATTAAGAGATAAATCACGAAATCAACCGCAAAATCATAAAATTCGAAGGATTCAAACAACAAATCAGATGAATCAAAATCCACACCTAAGCAACGCTTCAATAAGGGTTTCCGGACCATCTCTCCTTCAAGGGAATCCTGAAGAAATGGAACAATACTGAAAAACGTGGCAGTGGAATTGTTCATGGACGGCTCGAAGCTAGACGATAAGGTAGGAGCCGGAGTCTTCTGTGAAAAGCTTAATGTTAATATTTCTGTTCGTCTCTCTGACTACTGTAGCGTGTACCAGGCTAAAGTGGGGGCGATCGGGGAAGTCATGACATGGTTGAAGCATAAGGTGGTATCCGTGAGTGGTATCGCAATTTATGTGGACAGTCAAGCGGCGGTCAAGTCACTAGAAGCGGTTTGTCTGAAGTCACGGGTGGCGCTGGATTGCCGATCATCGCTTAACAAGATGAGCGAGTATTTCAGCATCCAGATAATCTGGGTCCCGGGTCACTCGGACGTCACGGGGAACTGCAGGGCGGACGAACTAGCTAGGTACGGTACGACTCTCCAAATGCAGCCGGAAAGGGTAGATCTGAGGAGGCCTATAGCAGTGCTAAAATTGGCGCTCAGTAAAAAGGCAATCGCCTTGACAAATGAGAGGTGGATCAACACTCTCACGTGCAGGGTAGCAAAACAGGTTTGGCGAAAACTGGACTTGCGGCGTTCCAAAGTATTAGTATCCCTGGGAAGACGAGAGTTAGGATGGGTCGTAGGGATACTGACAGGTCACTGCCTTTTTGGGGAACATGAGAGAAGGCTGGGTATACAGACGAAAGACTTTTAAAGAAGTTGCATGGACGAGGAGGAGACTTTGGATTACTTCTTATGCTCATGTCCGGCGCTATCATACAGAAGGCATAAGTACTTAGGTGTGTACGGTATGGACAGCCTTTCGGAACTCGCGGACTGTGGAGTGCGAGATATTTTACGCTACATAAGTAACTTGGATGGTTTCAACGGGAGTAATGGGGGGGATAGAATCGTGTGGTATCACTGCTGGCCTAAGTGTGCGATAGCAGCAACTCAAACCTAACCTAATCTAACGCAGGGCAAAGAAGAACATTTGTTGTGGTAGTGAAAGGCTCGGGTTCAACCAAATATATGGGCTTTGAAAATAATCGAATTATGGAAAACATTATGAACAGCATCGAAGCTATTACAAAGCGGCTAGATGACCAAAGTAATCTGAATAACATGATATTTGATCATCTGAAGAAAATGCAACTCCCATAACACAATCCGATAAAAAATGTTAAGTAAAACACAACTTTCAGAATAGCAATCTGGAATGCGAACGGGCTTATGCAACATATTCTAGAAAAAGAAATATTTTTAAATACAGAAAACATTGACATTTTCCTTATATCCGAAAGCCATTTTGTTAAATCTCCGTTTGATAAAATCCGGGATTATAACTTATATTATTTTATTCATCTAGAGGAAAGAGCAAGAGGTGGTTCGGCATTACTAATAGAAGAAAATATAAAACACCATGTAGAAACAGAAATCGAAGAAGAAACAATGCAAGTCACTACTGTTAGGATTCACATCAAACACAGACAGCTTACTGTCTCCGCAATATACTGTCCTCCTCGGCATAACTTGAAAAGGAAGGACTACATTAAACTATTTAAATCGCTAGGACGTGATTTTATTATTGGAGGTGACTTTAATGCGAAAAACACATATTGGGGATCTAGGCTTACGACGTCAAAGGGCGAAGAATTGTTTCAAGCAGTGCAGACATCAAAATGTGAATTTTACTCTGGTGGTTCCCCAACATACTGGCCCAGTGACGAAGCTAAGATACCGGACCTAATCGACTTTTATGTAGCAAGAGGTATATCTCAGAACTATATTCACATTGAAAACAGCAATTCTCTAGTATTGGATCACTCACCGGGTATCATGACAGTCAGTGAAACTGTAATTCAAAGAGAAAGTGCAGCCAGATTAACAAATTCAAAAACAAACTGGGATCTCTTTCGTGAATTAATGGAGGACAAAATCAATCTCCAGGTACCGATAAGAAATTCTCGACAGCTGGAAGACGAATTGGAGCAACTCAATGAAATAATTTACTATCCTGCATCGGCAAGCACCCCCATTTTACAAAATAGAAAGACGCTTAATATATCCTACCCAATGGAAGTTAGAGAGTTGGTAAGAGGAATGTGGCAAATTAATCGAACACTGGAGAACAAAGCAATTCTTAATATTTTATGTAACAGTCTCAAATTCCTTCTTAAAAATGAATCAATCAACAGATATCTAGTTAGCCTAACTGATGAAAAAAATTCTGATTACTCACTGTGGGACTTAAAAGACCCAAAATGCAAGTGCCTCCACTTAAAAAGATGATGGGACCTGGGCAAGAAGTCACAACGAGAAGACTGATCTGTTTGGGAGTATCTCCCCAGGAAACCTTCCAACCACAACCAAGACAAACTGCCAATGAAAATATAACACCAATTCACAAGTTGGATGAGTTTGAAATACGGCCAGTAACTCTCATGTAAAAATTTGGAGTTGAATTTTTGTAGTTCGGTCGTAGCTACCTGAAGAGTAGACCTTACTTTTTCTGTACGAAATCGAATTACAAACACGAAAACTCAAAGAGATTTCTAATTTTTGAGAGTTGATACACTTTGTATTGACTCTGCGGGAAAGAAAAGGGGGAGGGGATAATATTTCTACTTTGATTGGTAGATATATTATAAGTGATTGGCCTCTGTTATTTTTCTGATTTACCAAATCGAAAATACAGTGAATGTCATTTACAAGTAATATATTGTCTATAAAAAAGCCGAAACATTTTCATAATATTCAGACAATTGGGTTAATTTCGTAATTATTCGTGTGGGCTCATACACACACAAATTAGATTTCTGTTTGGGTTTTTGAGTTTGATTTAGTTGAATATAATTCACTAAGTCGATACACTCTAGTTTTATATATAATGTAAAAATTTAGAGTTGAATTTTTGTTGTTCGGTCGTAGCTACCTGAAGCTGAAGAGTAGACCTTACTTTTTCTGTATGAAACCGAATTACCAACACGAAAACTCAAAGATATTTCTAATTTTTGAGAGTTGATACACTTTGTATTGCCTCTGCGGGAAAGAAACGGGGGAGGGGATAATATTTCTACTTTGAATGGTAGATATATTATAAGTGATTGGCCTCGGTTATTTTTCTGGGGTGAGATGTTGTAACCATCACGTTTTTCGATTCGATGCATTTTCGATAGAATAACGGTACTTTAGAACTAAATTGTTTTAAAATTTTATATTTTTAACAAAGGGTACAGAGTACAGTTATTCTATCGAAAATGCATCGAAGCGAAAAACGTGATGGTTACAACTTACAACATCTCACCTCTGATTTACCAAATCGAAAATACAGTGAATGTCATTTACAAGTAATATATTGTCTATAAAAAAAGCCGAAACATTTTCATAAAAATAATTATCTGCCACCGGTTGTTTACGCACAAATTGACACTAGAATGGTTCCGATCAGATGGGACATTCTCCCTTGACAGTGTTCTCAAGCTTTGTGAATCGCTATTTTGTAGATTTTAATTTTAATTACAATTTATGTGGAGATTAATTATTTCATATTGAATAAGAATTGCTTCAACTGAAGATTATGTTTGTTGGCATCGAAATCGATTTTGAATCGAAAGTAAAAAAATAACAAAAATAACAAAATTTCACTATAACGAAACTGCACCACAAAAATTAAACATGAATTCACCCGCAGCTATGACATTTGAAAGATATCACAGTGAAGCTGTGAACACATAAGGAATTTTAAGGTAAGTATTTTCAATTTACTGTATTTGATTAACTTAATTAGATTTCATTTTCTCTTTCAGACTGGTGAATAATAAAACGGACAAAGTACGAATTTAGATAATTAGATAATATGTGTCTTAGAATTCCTATAAAGTTAAGTACATATGTGTGGCAATTTTATAATATACATTTATTTTGTTTCAGAGATTATCGACTGCAGTCGATGATGTAATAAAACTCGCTCACGTCAACAGGAATACGGAAATGAGTTTTAATGTCCTCTTTCCAGATTTAAACAGTATTTTTTCCCTCTAAAATAAATTGTTTTTATGGTAAAATTTTGTGCACAATTTATTTATTAAAAACATAATTAATAATATCCCTTCTATTTGGGGTTAAACGTTAGTATTAATTGGTTTTGGTGCGTGATGGAACGCAATAAACACCCATTTCTTTTTAATAATTCTGTAGAGAGAAAAAAAATTACATAAGGGGAAATTTATTATGAAATAATGCAAATTATTTTGAAAATAAACTCAAATTAGTCAAAATTAAACTAACACATGTGAACTAGCGAATTTCAATTTTTGATCGAAGTTTAATTTTTAATGTACATAATTCAGACTAACTAACCACTTATAATTTAATTAGTATATTTATAGTTGCGTGTCTTCAAGAAATTGTTTTTTCATTACCATTATTATTTAGTATTTTGTACCTAATACACTTTTTTGTATAAGTACAAATTGGTTATTTTAACAATTATAAAAGGGTAGGTGCTAGGAAATGTTTTAGTTAGCTTAAACTTTGTGTTTTATTGGTAAAATATAATTTTTGTAAATTTTAAATTGCAAATGTTTTTTATATGTACGTTTTTTATAAGTGCATATGTTAGGTGTAATATTAATGAATGTACTTTGTATTTATATTTGTATATGGTGTGTAATGTGTTAGCTAATTGATTAAATATGATTAGATTTGATATCTGTTCAAACATCATATTTTATAATAATTTTAAATTTTAATAACTGGTGATTATTTTAAATGAAATCATAAATGTTAAAATCGATTCTTTGCTTAAATAAATAAACAAATTCCGGTATTGCTACTTGCAAGTAAGTTTCACTTAATGTGGCATATACATACATATAGCTTGAGTTATTTGATTTACTGGATGTATGTGAAGGTACCTCGAAATTGCGCCCTAAAATTTTTTAGGGTGGTGTCTCTGATAAATTTAGTATAATTTAGACACGTACGTAAAGTATTTTGATGCATTCTTTTTTTTTTTTATTTGTTTTCTCAATCGATTATTGATTGTTGATTGATAATGTATTTAGTGACTTATCAATTTGACCTGGTGCTGGTGATCGTTCAGTTGGTGGTGTAATTGTATTTGTATCGTTGTTGTTGTCTAGCATTTCAACAATGGTTTTATATTCAACTGGATTTTGCCAGACTTATTTTCGACGATGACCGAGTGTGGATATATTGTTTTTCTACGATAGTGCAGTAACCTATGCTTTCGATGATGATTTTTGAATTTAAATTATATGAGAAAAGGAGGCATTGCGTCGTCTACCAAAATCGTGTGGAAATAATTCATTGCACAACGATTTCTTAATATTGCTACACGATTTGTGAAAACCCAAATGTTTTAATGGTTTAATAAATTTGTGTTGATCCGTACAAGTTTGTAATTTTTTATGTTTCTACTTATTTATAAATGTTACAGGGCTATTGTATCGTAGAAAAAATAGCGTGTATAACTCGTGTGAAAATGAGTCATTGCAATACTCAAGTGATTGCAGCCCTCGCTATCGCTCAGGCTGCAAATTTCACTTTCGTATTGCAATGACTCGTTTTCTTCACTTGTTATACAATATACTATTTCCCTACTACTGTTGCTGATTTTCATTCTCCTTGACCAGCTTGCATAAGCACTTGTTCCCAAGTTTACCACTTGTTGTAGTTACTGACCAGTACTTACAAAATCATATAACCAAATAGGATAAATTTAACAGTAGTAGCGCAAAACAATATGTATACATAATAATATGATGCATTTTAAGTTCGTAGTTCGTAGTTGTATACGAAATTTTTACTTATTTATTCTACTATCCGATTCATTAGTATTTCTTCTTCTTCCGCTGGCGCTACATCCCATGAAGGGATTTGGCCGCCTCAACGATGCTCCTCCAAATAATCCGATCCACCACAAGAGAACGCCAGACACGGTGACCGAGTGTGTATAGGTTCCTCTCAACGTCGTCCATCCATCGGGTAGGTGGTCTCCCACGAGGTCCTAGTTTCGCTGGTGCCTACTCCAAGGCCTGTTTAGTGGTCCGATTTTGTGACCGTAGTACGTGTCCAAGCCATCTCAGCTTTGACGATTTTATGAATCCTATGATGTCGACTTTATCGAGATCATTTCTGATCTCGTGATTCATTCGTATTCTGTACGTGGCTGCCTCTTTAATGGGACCGAGCATTCTTCTTATCATCTTACGCTCAGTTACAGCGATTTTCTGGATGTTTTCCGCTGTTAGTGTCCAAGACTCGCAACCGAAGGTGACAACTGGTCTTATCAGCGCCTTGTAGATGTCCAATTTTATTTTGCGCGATATATGAGGAGACTTGAAAATTTTGATATTGGCGTAAAATGCTCGGTAGCCTGCTGCGATCCTCGATGAAATGTCTACAGAAACGGAGCTTTGCTCAGTGATCAATGGTCCTAGGTATTTAAACTCATTCACCTTTTCATATTGAGTATCTCCTGAAATGAAGTCCCCGCGAGTCTGCCTTCTCGCGGTCACCATGTATTTGGTCTT
This sequence comes from Tipula helvola, assembly GCA_963556165.1. Classification (NCBI taxonomy): domain Eukaryota; kingdom Metazoa; phylum Arthropoda; class Insecta; order Diptera; family Tipulidae; genus Tipula; species Tipula helvola. The sequence continues at coordinate 216,813,048 of OY744481.1, read as the reverse complement.
CGCTTCATTGATCTGAAGGCCTATTTGTTGGGCTGTTAATTCCAATGGGAGGAGGACCTCTTTCAGAGAGATGATATTGCGACCCAGAATGCAAATATCGTCAGCGTATGCTAATAGCTGGGTTGATTTATAATACAGGCAGCTACGCTGCGCTATATTAAGCTGACGAATGACATACTCTTATGATAGATTGAATAGAGTTTTAGCTATTGGGTCTCCTTGCCGCACTCCAGATGTTATCTCGAAGGCATCCGAAATTTTGCCTTCTATTAACACCTTACATATTGAGCCATTCATTAAAAGCTGGCACATTGAAACCAATTCAGACGGTATGACCAGGTAGGACAATACGTTCCATAATGTATTTCTCTTAATGCTGTCGTACGCCTGTTGAAAGTCTATGAATAGACTGTGTACAGGGATGTCCTTTTCATAGCATTTCTCCAGCAAAATCCTCAGCGTAAAAGTTTGATCGGTGGTTGATCTATTTGGTCGAAAACCACATTGATAATCACCCAAGATCCTCTCGCTATAAGTTGATAACTTTGCTGTGACTACGTTGGCCAAAACCTTGTAGCCTGTGTTCAGCAAAGCTATACCGCGGTAGTTGTTACAGTTCAATCGATCTCCCTTTCTATTAAGTGGACATATAAGAGCCCCGGTGGCCTAGTTGTTAGCATGCTTGCTTTAAGCTCTGGAGGTCCCGGGTTCGATTCCCGGCGGGTGATGAAAAAATCACGGCTGGTTAATGTAAGGATCAATGAACTAATCACTCATTATCCGTTATATAAATGATTACGAAACTTCACTATGAAGTGGCCAAATCCCTCCATGGGATGTAGCCCAACGAAAAAAAAAAAAAAAATATAAGAGCCGTCTTCCACTCGCCTGGGATTTCTTCTCTAGACCAAATTGTTGATATTAGCTGAAACATGCGGCAGAACAGATAATCGCCGCCACATTTGAGCATTTCGTTGCAGATACCATCCTCACCAGGTGTCTTGTAATTTTTCATAGAAAGAGAAGTTTAGTTGTCTGTATTAAATCAATAAGATTCTTTCGGCTTTTTATAGACACAATATATTAATAATAATGGCATTCACAACATTTTCGACTTGTCAATCAGAAAAATGAAGAGGCCAGTCATTTATAATATATCTACCAAAAAAGTAGAAATATCAAAATCCCCCCCGTACTTTAACTGGGTGAATGCCATTATTATTAATATATTGTGTCTATAAAAAGCCGAAAGAATCTTATTGATTTAATACAGACAACTAAACTTCTCTTTCTATTATTCGTGTTGGCATAAAACACACAGAAATGAAAAGTTTTCCTTGTGTTTTTTGATTTGGTGAATTTATTTATAATTCGCTAAGTCAACTACACTCTTGCTTTATACTTAAAGTATGGAGTTGGAATTGTATTTTTGTAGTTTGGTGGTTTGGTCGTAGCTACCTGATGAGTAGATCGAACTTTTTGTTTTGAGATTATCAGTTCGAAACCAAACTACCCACAGAAAACGCAAGGAAAGGTTTTCATTTTAAGAGTCAAAATACATTTTGTATTAACTCTCGGGTTAAAGTACGGGGGGGGGGGGGGGGATTTTGATATTTATACTTTTTTGGTAGATATATTATAAATGACTGGCCTCTTCATTTTTCTGATTGACAAGTCGAAAATGTTGTGAATGCCATTATTATTAATATATTGTGTCTATAAAAAGCCGAAAGAATCTTATTGATTTAATACAGACAACTAAACTTCTCTTTCTATTATTCGTGTTGGCATAAAACACACAGAAATGAAAAGTTTTCCTTGTGTTTTTTGATTTGGTAAATTTATTTATAATTCGCTAAGTCAACTACACTCTTGCTTCATACTTAAAGCATAGACATTCATAATAGATCTCTCATTTGACTAAAAATAGAAAATAAAAACAAAAATTTTCCATTCAAATTTTATCGGTGTATTGCGTATACGTATTATATTTGCAACTAAAATCATTGCCTTATAAAATACACAACACAACGATACATTGGAATTATCAGAAGTTTTTGTTTTTTTCCTTTAGTTACTATGAAATGAGAAATCTAGTATGAATGTCTATGCTTAAAGTATGGAGTTGGAATTGTATTTTTGTACTTTGGTCGTAGCTACCTGATGAGTAGATCGAACTTTTTGTTTTGAGATTATCAGTACGAAACCAAACTACCCACAGAAAACGCAAGGAAAGGTTTTCATTTTAAGAGTCAAAATACATTTTGTATTAACTCTCGGGTTAAAGTACGGGCGGGGGGGGGGGGGGGGGGGGGGGGGGATTTTGATATTTCTACTTTTTTGGTAGATATATTATAAATGACTGGCCTCTTCATTTTTCTGATTGACAAGTCGAAAATGTTGTGAATGACATTATTATTAATATATTGTGTCTATAAAAAGCCGAAAGAATCTTAGTAATTTTTCATCTGCGATATCACGTTCCGCACTTCATCATATGATGGAGGAGGTGGTGGTGTCATCTCGACGTTAATATCGTGTTGAAGCAAGAGAGGTTGTTCTTGTTGCTCGGGAGGTGGTGCCTGCTTATTTAAAAGGGGGGAGAAGTAATTTCGCCACACTTTGAGGATGGTTTTGGTGTCCATTTCCAACTCACCGGATTTGTTGCGAATAGCGCTGCTACGTGGATGAAAGTCCGTAGCTAATTCTCTTATGCAACGATATCTATCTCTCAGGCTAGAATTTTGGATGTTGCGTGCCTGTTGTTCATGCCATTCCCGTTTTTTCCGTCTACATAGCCGATTAGCGATTCTCCTCGCAGTCATGTAAGCGTTATGGGATTGCCTTGTTCTTTGCGATAGATCTCGTTGTCATGATCTTTTTCCCGAATAGCACCAATACAATCATCATCAATCCAGAGATTTTTAGGCCTTGACGGATTTTGGCCTATGGTGGACTTTGAGGCATCGGTTACTGCCGTTTTGATAATGTCCCACTATTCTTCAACGGAGTCAGGAAGTGGTTTATTTTCCAAGATTTCTGATACAGTCATCCCAAAGGTGGTTCTGGTAACTTGGTCGTTCAATGCCGCAGTGTTCCAACGAGTGATTCGCTGGAAGCGATGATTATATGTGGTTGATAGACGAAATTATAATTCAGCAACTACCAGAAAATGGTCTGAATCAATGTTAGCTCCACGTTTAGTTTTGATGTTTTTAAGGCTAGAAAAATGTCTCTTGGACAAGAGGATGTGGTCGATTTGGTTGACCGTTGTCCCGTCGTTTGATTTCCATGTGGCTTTATGAATGCGCTTATGTGGGAAGTATGTGCTGGCAACCACCAAGTTGTACAGTAAAGCTAGCTCGATGGTGTGCATCCCGTTGTTGTTTGATGTATGGTGCAAGGAGTTTGGTCCAATAGTGCTTCGATATGTACTGCCAGCACTGCCAATTTGAGCATTGAAGTCGCCCAAATCAAAGCGTCTTTGATTTGATCAGGCTTCTCCTCGGTGGGGGCATGAATGTTCACAAATATGATGTTAAAGTAACGTCCATGAAACCTGAGTATACACGGGACAAAATTTATTCGCGACTTGCAACAAAGTAGCTGACATCTGGTGAAAACAATATGAACAACATTTAACCATACAACAAGGGGGATTAGAACTGTCAAATAGTTGAATTTGACAATACTCGTCCCCTTTGCTAACATAGAAACCAACGCCGACTACAGTTGATGGGAGTCGCCAATAGTAGACATTTCCATAAATTATAGGAGCCCAGGCGTTTGTGGCTTATTATCGGAACGCTTACTATATAATATTACGAAAATATTAAATGATATGTATGGAACCGGTTACCATAAAAATAGTAAATTATCCTATAGCAATATAGTAACAATTACCATTATGAAAAGTACAGACAAATAATAATTATCGCATCGTTTACACTGTAATATAGCTATGGGTACTTTAGAGTATAGTATGCCTTCCATTGTGTAATAAAAAACGTTTTCAATTTATTTGATTTTAAATATTATAATATTCATTCAATTTATTGTCTACACAAAATAAAAATAAAATATTGAAATATATTATATTAATTTATAATTATTATTTTTCTAATTTTAAATATTTGATTTTGAATTTAATTCATTTAATGTATTAGTTAAGTCTAGTGCTTTTTACAATATATTCATATACTTGTGAAAATCGAAATAGTTTATGTCATATGTAGTATTTAAAATGGATATTATATTATTTTTAATTTTTAAAAATCCTGTTATTTTGAAAAACGTTAGTTCCTCCGAAATATCGTTTTCAATTGGAATAACTTTTTAATGTACAAATAATATCGATTACAATCAATTCTCTTTAATGAGCACATATGATTTTTGAAACATTTGAAATTAATAAAAATTCGTTCGTTTTCACAAATATTGCAAATAAACAAATTTTTAAACCTATGATAAACAGATAAATGTTTAAATGACTTACATAATTTGCACCAAAACACTTCATTTTGTTGTTTTAACCAAATTAAAATCTTTTAAATCCAGTGAAAAAGCTTCAAACGCAAGGCTGTTACGAAATTTGTCAAATAAATAATTAAGCACTGATATCACACAATGATCCTGTAATCATATCTGGAATAAGACAATTATAAAGTTAGAAATTAGTATAATTTTTCATCAAATAAATCACTCATATTACTTACAGCGCAAAAAATACCATTCAGGCAAGACATACTGAACAAGAGTTTACGTCATTGATTTCGTTTTTATAACTTTGCACAGCCTTTTTCACTTCGACGCACAAAGAAAAATTAAATTTGTACAATTTTATTTTAATCATATTAATCAAATTACATACTTAATATAAATTATTGGTTTCAAAATATGTTATAATTAAAAGTTTGATTTAAATATAAACCTAAAACTGTTTTATGTTACGAGAATTTTTCATTAATAAAATTTAAATCCAAAATGTTCAATTTTACATGAGTTCTTATGGGAAATCATAAAAAACTTCTTTAAATTAAACTTCTTTTAAAATTGGTATGATACTTACGGCTTTTATAAAGAAGAGGCTGTGACACAGTTTTCTCATTATAAGTACATTTTTTTAATAACATAAAACATAATTACATACTCGAAACAATTCAACGTTTTTTTATATTTACGAAATAAAATAAAATCGACTGTTCACCATATAGACTACCTTACGACTGTAAAGAAGGAATAAAAGGAATGCGTTTTGATCAGTTTAAAATAACGGGATTTACCTTGACAAAAAGGAAAAATTACTATTGGTTATAGGAAACATTCCTATATTATATAATTAATTTGTAGATATATAGTAATGATTCCTATACTACACTCACTACTATTCAAATTGTAAAGTCCACCATACACATAGAAACTTTTACAGAAATGTATAGCACAGTATGCTATAATTCGATTACTATATTATGGGCGTATTTTTTTTTAATGTCGGAGAAATAAGAGAGAACAGATAGATAATACATCGGAGAAATCCGATAAATATTTTCTCTGATTTATCCGAGAAAAATAAATGATAGTTTTGTTAGCGCCGTAGAAATTAAACGTCAGTTTAAGATTGTCAAATAAATATTACCGTGTTCTTTTTATTTCAAATAAATGCCTGTCAAAAAACAATCTGAACTTTTTTTCAGAGAAAAAAGATTCAATTTTAAAATTATCCGAGCGTAAAAAAAAACGACACAGAGAAATACATTTTTCCTCGGATACTAAAAAAAAACGCGTATCTGTATTTTGACAGTTAAATTATTTCTCAGATTACTTCGATATCAAAAAAAAACATGCCCTATATAGTAAATAATTCAGTAATTTTTTTTTTCCGTGTACAAATCCGATTACTGATAGGCATGAAGTCAGTCACAAATTGACGGCATCGATTGCTAATCAAGAAACCGACGCCAAATTCATGTTTATCCATGTTATTGCTATGACAGAGTGTTAGCCCGAAGCGACTATAATCAGTGATGTCATTGCCGATTAGTCTTGTTTCCTGTAGCGCTACGAGGTCGAGTTTATACGTAGATGCTTGTTCGAAGAGATGATGGAGGCTCTCCGGGCGGTTTAGGCTGAGTACGTTCCATGTTCCAAATTTAAAATCATTGTCCTTATATCGTGTCCGAGGTCGTCGTTGTGAATCCAAAAATATCTGAGGCTCATGTTGAAGTTTCGTAACAAAAAATGTTTACAGGTTGGGCTGTTAACCCAACGCCAACCTTCTGTAGAAGGACCACAGCCCTCACACTTTAGCCTACTCCTTTAACAGAGTAGTTTCTAGTGGCCGCCACGAAGAGGCAGTGTAAGCACTTGCTGAAGTTGCATGCAGTTACGGCACATGCAGCGAGTCTTGTGTTTATCCCCCTGCATACACAGCAGCCTGACCACCAGTAGTATTTGTGATGAGAAAATTTAATGTAACGTTTATGTTTGTTGTAATATAAAACCAAGAAAAATTATTTTTTTGAATTTTCTTTTTGTCTTATTTAATTCAATTATAAATAACGTTTTATTTGATATAAATTTCATAAATAAATTCATAACTGTAATGCAAATAAATTCAATTAAACTTGATTCAATAGTATTTGTGATTCATATTTTTGATTCATAAGTATTTGTGATATGCAGAAAAAATTAAAAATAATTAGTAAATCAATTAAATTTAAAATTATTTTTGACTAATTAAATAGTAATTAAGTCACTTATAATTTGTGAACCATTGGAACATTTTTATTACGTCTCCATCACGTCTTGGAAGTGACCAAACATTTTGTTCATAAAATCGCAGGAAATCTTATCCCACAAGTTTTTATAAGCACCCCATTATACATTTTTGGTCTTGCTAGATTACGAATACCTTCCGATTTCATTAAAACCCCAGCAAGGACAAATAAAAACTCTGCCTTGGCCTAAGCAGCCGTTTATGTTCAATATTTTTATTTAATTTCGAAGCAATGATACTTCTTGTGTATTGGAGGTCACGACGAACTGAAATTGTGTTACGGCGAACTAAAATTGTCAGGACGTCGTGCCAAAATTGGTACACTTACAACTACTAAGGCCATGAGTGAATATGTTAAAAATATTTAGTTAAAAATTTGGTGAAAATCAAATTATCGTGGTGAAATATTTTTAACAACAAAAGTAGAATTTATTGTGTGAATTAGTTAAAATTTTGACAGTTGAAATTCATTCAAAATGCATTGCATTTAATCATTAGTGTTTATACATATGTACATTGTAAAATTACTGTATGCCTATCCTTTTTTCCCATACAGTTTTACAGTAAAATCCATCATACATAAAATGTTGGACTATTTTACACATCATATGCGACATATTATTAAATCACCAGCTATTGACGAACGAGAAGAAATCGGGGTTAGATTTTGCACAAGGGCAAAAACTGGAATCTTTGCTAATGTTATCGGTGCTATTGACGGATGTCATATAAGAATTAAATGCCCAGTCAATAAGCACGATGAATATCTAAATTATAAAAGCTTTTACTCCATCCAGTGTCAAGCCGTTGTAAATAGCCATCATTTATTGAACGACGTTCAATACTGAATGTTATTGAATGACGTTTTTTTAACATCACTTGTCAACATTTATAGATGGTCGACTACGTTAATTTTTTTTTTTGTGGTGAATAAAAAATTGTTTTAATTACAATTGTCAAAATTTGCATTTTTAACTAGTTTTTAACTAATTCACTAACAGCCTAACATAACAAATAATTATATTTTCTCTGTTTTTGTTTATAAAATGCAAATTTATTTACAAATGTCATTTTGGATAATGAGGTAATAAAATATACCAAATCTAGACTTGTCTCCCATTTAGATTTGCAGCGTTTAGGATTTTTTATTTTATTTTAGTAAATTAAATTCAAGCTACTAACAAGCTACTGACTAACTGGTGATCCCATTGGAGAAAAGAATACTTGCTTAAAACATCTCCCATTAAAACTAAATTCCGTATGATTTAGAACAAATTTTAAATATGTAATATAATTATGTAAAATGAAATTCTCACCAAAAATGTTCAAGATGAAGGTCGATTATGTTACATCACTCAATAGCGGCCCATACCGTCTTTTCGGATGCAAGGTTATCTGACAGGACCCAACGTTGGTTTACTTTCTAAACCTATTTGCTTGAATATGTCAAGCTTGTTTTCCTCAAATTAGGTTTTCACTTCGTATTAACAGTGATTTCTGTTAAAAATAGGGAATCGCAGATTTCACGTATTTATGAGTTTACAGTTACGATCAGCGATGTTTCGGTTGTAAATAACATTCGTGGAATTACAACACCTACAGCGTTCAGAACACTGAGGAGTTGTTTAGTTATTCCTCAACAATTTATTAAATTTCACTCGACAACCTAATTGTCAGTAGCGATTTTAGCGAACACAAAGAAAACACGTTTAATTTTATTAATTTGATGCGGTTTTATTTTAGTAACAATTTTCATTTATTTGTTAATTTTCTGACATTTATTTATTAATTTGTCAATGTTTCTTTATTGTTTAAATTTTTTGTACAAAACTTTTGGTAATGACAACGACTCTATATCACTCAAAGTTTACAATAAACACTTAAAATTTTAATTTTTGTTACCTTTTTTAAGCTTATATTCAGTTTGAAAGCTTATTCTTTTGTTATTAATTTATTTTTAATTAGCACATCACAAAAAAAAACTCATATTCAACTTTATTTAAAACGATAAATTAAACTTATGTTACCCGTTCAATCACGTGTTCACTAGCCTGAGACTTTTTTGCCACGAATATCTTTTTTTTCGCTGTTACAGATTTTTTTATTTGTTTGTTCTTGTTTCTTCTACTGACCATCGTCATTCCCGTTACCGATCATCCGACCATTCAATTTTTTAATAAATAAGTATAGTGACTCAAATAAATGTAAATTGAGAATATAAACATATTATAAATCTAGAACATTTATCAATTAAATATGTGCGTGATACTATTAACATATGACAGCTAATAACAACACAATTTTTTGTGGGCCCATGTCATTGCTACCCTTAAATATAAATTTTACACATAAATGGAATTAAAGATTAATAATCTTCTAATTGTATTATTTTTTGTTGTTGCTGTTATTTCATTCTTGTTTAGCATACAATTATGGGACGTGCAAATTAAGGTTATTCAATAATTTTGGAAAAATTCACGTTTTTATATGTACTATAAATATTTTAGTGACTGTTTAGATCAAATATTCAATTAAATTAAATTTCTGAATTATAATGGGTAAGGGTCCTACCATGGGTTTCGGTAGGTGGACATTTCGTCCCTACTTTTATTTTTTCGAAAAAAATTAATTACATTAAGTTAAATTTCTTTTTCCATAAAATCATACAATTTACGAATATTTTAACAATTGGCCTATTTTTTATTACATCGGAGATACCAGAGAGATCAGAGAGATAAATTAACTGAAATATCCGATAATTGTTAACCTGAAAAGACCTTGTGGCTAACCACTGCTTTCTAACAAACTATGACCAAGAAAATTGTTTACCTACGCATAATTAATATGTACACAAAAATAAAATTAAACATTTATGAATTAGAAACCGTTAACAAAATTAACTAAAATTACTTACAATAGACTTTAAAAAATGAATTTTCCATTGTTGTTATCTCAGCCTATAGTGTTCTCCATTTTGAACGTCAAACGTATTTCTCTGTACTACTCGTATCTAAAATAAATTTCAGATCGAAAAACAGCAATCTGTGATTTATCGGATATAATAAAGAAACGCAAAAAAAATATCGGATCGATCCAAACAAATCAAAAAGACGCAAAAGTTTTTTTTATATCTGTCTGATCTCTCCGATGTAATAAAAAAACACGCCAAATATTCAAAAATTCCAAATTGCGAATATACTGTAATATTGTTTAGTTTAGGCTACTTGTCGTAAACTCTTTAGCTTAGGTTAGGTTGGAGTGGTTGCCTCCCCTTTAACCTTGCCGGAACCAATTTGAGCTACTTATGTAGCATAGAACCAAACCGTTTTTTTATTATTTCGGAGATCAGAGAGATTGAAAAAAGGCCTTTTGCGTTTTTTATTTTTCAGATAATTCAGATCACGATGTTGCGTTTTTTTATTAGCTGCGTTTTCTATACATTGCTGCTCGAGATCGCGATAAACTACCGACTAACTTTTTTCGATTTTTCAGTCCAATTTATTTGAATATTTAATCATTAAATGTGATAGATTTAATGTTAACTACATAAAGTAATTTTTAATTTATTTATTTATTTATTCTTAACCATTAATACAAAATTACAAAAATAGTTAAAAATTACAATAGGTTAAATTAAACCACAGTACACATACATATATAAGGTAATATATTGCGCAGGTTGTCAAAAAATTACAACAACAACAATGGCGGAGATCGTGAGGTCGTGACGAGTGGAGACCGGCCATTACACAACATTCATTTCAACTCATCGATCCAAACCATTCACGCGTAACAAAGTCACGCGCATTCATATTCAAGCAGATGCACATAAACACCAAGAGAAAAATCAAATGCTTCAAAAAAATATTGAAATGTTACTCTTATATTTCTATAAATTAATACGCTCAAGATTTTAAACCCTTCATCAAATGCTCTAAAGAAGCTTTCGTTTTTGGTTTCGCTTTGGATTTCTGTTTCTTTTCTTTATTTTTCCTCGCCTTCGATTTCTCCTTTTGCAGTTCGCAATGTGTTTTATATTTACCCGTTGAATAGTCTAAAAATGGTTTACTTATTTCAAGCAAGCGAGATGAAATTTTTTCAGATTTACGTCGTCCTTTTTTCGGTTCAACAAACATTTTTTTCAAAATTGTTCGCTGTTTTAAACCCAAACGATAACTAGGCATAAATGGTCTTGGGCAAGGTTCACAATGCATGACACGAGGAAATTCATCTCTTGCTTGGGAATTCAAAGCAATCCAATGCTCCCTAAATTCTAAATAGTCCTTGCTATATTTCTTAGGAATTTCGGGTTCGGATAATCTCATTTCTGAAGAAAATCTAATCAAGGGCTGAGCAAGAAACATTGTTCGCGGAGTTATTACGTATTTCAGAGCTTTCCGTTTTACCTTGAACCGGCTTCCGTCATAAATATATTCTGGGTCGTCATTTTCGTGAATTTCCTCATACATGACTCGCGGAATAGCTAATTTATTCAATCGTTTCATTAATTTCTTTAATGGCTTAGTTGCTCCGCGGGTAGGGACTATTTCTTCGACAGGTTGGATCGGGGTTGCTCGAATTTTTAACCATTTTGCTGTTTCAGCCCAATTTTTTATCACTTTTTTTTTCAAAATGGGAACTTTAGGTTGTGGAATTTTTCTAGGTTTTGCTCTTGTTGCTAACCATTGCAAATGCTCAGGCCAATCGACATTTTTTGATTCGATTAAAGGTGTTGAATCATTTGAAATTTGACGAGGTTTAGAATTTTGGTCTATCCAATCTTTATGAAGTTCAAAATCATATACCATTTTTTCGTTTTTTTTTTTGCTTTTTTTTTTTAATTTAGAATTTAGATTTTCTATAAATATTACTGGCCTAACAATTTTTTTGGTTTTGTCATTGAAATTTTTATTTCAAAAACAAGCACTTTTTTACCATTTTTGTTTTAGTTTATTTCAAGGTTTACTAGGCGTTTTATAAATATTAAAAACAAGTATACTTTTGATTTGAGCCCGACTATTGAAATCCACAGTTCACATAACGTGTACAAATTTTGTGTACTGTGATTGAAATCTACAACAACCCGCTAAACAAAAAATGCGAATCGTAAAAAACGATACGTTATAGATACGTAAACGATACTATAATATACACAAAGGGTGTACGTCACAATTCAAGCCATTTAAGTTCTAACACAAAAGCGAATGGACATATTTGTGTTAAAAGAAAATTAAAGTTATTCAAAAATATTTTGTGTTGTGAGGTTCGCAAAGTAAGTACATACACCTATATAATTATATGTATTATTAAACCATTTAATTTTATTATTTTGATACATATATTGTATATATTTTAGGTGCTGTGAGCAGAAAAAAATAAACATGCAAATTTATAAATTTGTATTGTAATTATTCATATATTTTAAATAAATAAATAAAAAATAATCATATTATAAAAGATACAAAACACGCTTTTTATATTTGCTAATAATCATCGCAATTAACTCAAAAAATAAGATTTGTAAATTGATCGCAAAATTAGGTCTGTTTCCGATACGAAAAATAAGTATCGCAAACGTAACGCAAAAATCGATATATTCCGATTCGTAAAAAATTCTAATTATCATGGGACGTTGGATTCGTAAACGTATCGATTTCGAATCGTAAAAACGATACGTAAACGATATTTTATATGAACATCAAACATCGTTTTCGTATCGTAAACGAATCGCTTTGTTTGGCGGGAAGGGCTGTGTAATTTTTCCCACCACAACCTCGAGAATTATCGCATGTAGGTATATATTGGAAATGTAGCACTGGACTCCAAAAATGCAAGATCATCTGCGATTGGTTACTTTCTAGTTTAAGGCGTTTACTGTCCTGTAAAAATTCAACAAAATTAGAGTTTATTTTAAAATTAATAAAATTATATAAAAATAAATTGCGAATGAACAAAATTTTCCATTATCAACCAAGCTGATCCACTATTTGTAGACTTGTTCTATCATTAATGTGAACTAAAGCATATATCTCGTCGACTCCTCAAACGTCACTTTTCCCACAAAGCATCCGTTATACGTGACGAAACCAACCATTTATATTTTATAAAAATTTCCGCTATTTTGGTCATGACGATATAAATCCTCTATCATCAAGCCGCCAAATCTTAAACTCACAAATAATATTAGATTATTGAGAACTGAAACATGTTGAACAGCTATCAAAATCTCATTCGCCACTTGTCATCTGCAAACTTTAAGAATTAGTTCCAATCACACATCTCGAGTATACTGTTGAAAATGCCTAAGAATTTAAATTACTTCGTTTCTGGTTGAAAATGTTCAACATTTATTTTTGAACATTTGTGCCGGTTGTTCAAATCACAACATTAAGTGAACAACGTAAGAATTCATCATTTTACGTAAGTCAACAACGTAAGAATTCGTCAGAATCACAACATTAATTGAACAACGTACTCAAATTTAAAAATCGGTATGACGTACAGCAACAAAAAATGATATTCATCCCCTCCATTTCGAAATGGCACATGGCCATCATACAGCTACTAATTTAACTTAGTTCTATCTTACAACAAACTCTAGGATTTTTAAGAGTTATTGTTATTCACCACGAATGCAAAATTACTCAAATGTTCAAAATTGGTATGATGCACAGTAAACAAAAATTAACAATGATATTCATCCCCTCCGTTTCGAAATGGCACATGGTCCATTTGATACACTAAACATACAGCTACTAATTTACTTGTTACTAACAAATAAATTATAATATCTATAAGGGAAATTAGTCATAATTCTCATAGTAAAGCTTGAAGCAAACATCTGCTTGTTGGGGTGCGTTAAAATGCTAGTACCTGTGCCTTGGGTAGAGATGGCACCACTAACCGTTGAACAAAGAAAATGAAAAAAAAAGTCAAAAAAAATGTATGTGCACATAAAATTGTTTCCTACCTTTCAACCGAGATTTTATTTTTTTATTTCGTTTAATTTTAATATTATATTCCTTTGACTATATATTTTTAAATGGACTGCTAGTTGCTTACTTCATATGCGATCCAACATACAGTGGCGGTCAAGAGGCAAATCGTGGCGAATTCGCTAACTAAAAAGTTCGTTACCATTTAATTTATTAGGAATAATCGAAAAATCAACATTAAGATTAAATTTTATAAAAGAAAACATCATTAACATTTGAAATTATAAGCAGTTGTAAGCACTGAATATTAAAATAAACATTTATTTTTGTACTCACAGATGCAAAGAAACAGTCTTATCTGTCAATGGCAAACTGGTATCACAACCAGCTACGACACACTTTCTCCCCATTTTCAGTAAAAATAAAAGAAACCGAGGAAAAATTTTGTGCAAAAATCACAATTAAAATATCTCAAATCAAATTAAATTGAATTTAAAACTATAAAACAGTGACAAAATAGAAAACACACGAAAAGGAGCCAAAAATTAAATAAAAATTTATTGATGTTGACAACTTTGACAAATCTTTAGTTTTCGTTTTTGCCGCAATTTGCCTCTTGACCGCTAGTTGTATGTTGGCATCATCATTTATTTGAAAATTATATTGAACTGTCATTGTATTAGCGGTCCATTCTAATTCTATTGTCTAAGTTATATTCGCTTTAATATTTAATTGAGTTGCTTATTGGGATTCGTTTAATTACTAGTAATGCCATCTCTACCTAAGATTCATGTTGTCTTCAAAATTTGTTAGCGATTTCCCTTATAGGTTATTATAATTTATTTGGTTATTAACTGTGAATGCAAAACTACTCAAATATTAAAAATCGGTACCCGATAAGCAATTTCTAACCGCTTGGTTAGACGTGTGTAAATGGTCGGTACAAAATTACAACAAAAAATTAAAATTTTAAGAAATTATCACCCGAATGTTCATCGATATCAACGAAATGTTACGAATCCACCGTCACTTAACGATCACTCGATTTAAGATACAATTAAACGAATGTAAATAAAATAGTAAGATTGTCCGAGCAGATGCCCAAGTACCACGATCTTCACACGACTCTAAAAAATTTATTAAAATGCGGTAATGACAAATAACAGTCATTTGATGGTTAAACGTTTAAAGTTACGGTTAAACGAATGATTACCGATAAGAATATAAACGAATGTTTACACGAATACGCACCAACAATAACACGATCTTTACCCGATATAAATACAATTATTTTGATAGTCCATATGATAGTCCTCGGACAGTTATTTTGCAGTCCTCCTGCAAGTGGGTTGTGTATTTTCACAGTTGAAAAAATAACTTTAATTTTTAATACAAGCCTTGCATTACGACTTATGTAAAGCAAGTTGTATTAAATTGTAAAGTAATGATTGCATTAAAATGAATTTTAACGCAATTACGAAGATTTCTAAAGCAGCATTTGCATTAAAAGTTTCTTATTAAACATTTTAAAGTAACCTGCTCAAATTAAAAAATTATACCAACATAAAATTCGCTAAAACAAGCGGACTTCAATGTATATATGAATTATAAATTCAAGCACGTGTTTTGCGTTATTAATATAAAATTCACTAACTCAAGCCGACTTTAATTAGGTTACAGGTAAACTTTTCATTTCTTAAAATATAATTTATTACCTTGGGCGATCATAAATTGATCTAGCCCGCCAAACTGCATAACAGTTGGAGTCTCTGAGGTCTTGACCCTCAGCGCCAAAAACTAAGACCAGCATCAGAAAAACCACGCTGCCAAGATTTTATTAACAAAACAAAAAATGGTGGCTAATGTTACACAACTTTTAATGCAACTTGTTTTAAAATTTAATACTTCTAAACTATTTTATTAATGCAGTCTTTGATAAATTCTAATGCAGTTGCTTGACGGTTCTTTTACAATTTGCTTTATATTCTAATGGAAAGTTGCATTAAAATTTAATGTAATTGCTGATATACAAATTAATGCACTGTGCATTAAAACCTATTTTAATGCAAGGTTAGCATTATTTTGTGATGGAAGCTAGCACTGGACCTACATGTAATGCAATTTGCATTACATAACCTATTTTTTTTCAACAATTGTTTTAGCGTATATAAATAGTTAAAGCTATCTTATATTAAAGGTATTTTGATTTGAATTGATTATTAACACATACATTATGTGTACTCTATATTAGCATAAGAAAAATATATTTTATGAATATATATTTTGTACCGAAATAAAATTAATATCGAATTATTTATTAAATACATTCGTAAAAATTTCGTTTAATTTTTTGTTTCAGTTGGTCCGTTTCAGTATAATTATTATAGTTACTTACATTTGTGGCCGACAAAATTCATAGTAACTAGACGGTTAATTGGAATACCAATATGTCAGTAAAATAGTTACCCTATAGGCCACACTTATGTCAGTCAATTTTACCTGTAAAATGCTCGATATTCGTTCATATTTTAGTCGGTTAATTGCAGTGCCAATTTGCTGGTGGAATGTTTACCATTAAGTCACACTTTTGTCAGTCGATTTTATCTATAAAATGCTGGGTATTCGTTTTGTTTGTAACTTAGTCGGTTAGCTGAAATGCCTATTTTTCAGTAATACGATTGCCCTTAAGTCTCCCTTATGTCAGTCCATTTTACCTATACTATTCGTTGATGTTTGGCTTAGACTGATTATACAGACATTATAACGCGGCAACGCGCTAAGGTCTGCCAAGTAACGCTCTTTTTGAGAAATTTTTAATCAAAAAACTCCGAAAAATAACTACACAGTCCTCAGTCTCAGGACGGTCAAATTAAATTACTAAAATTGAATTTTGTTTTTCTGGATATTCATACCCTTCGTTTCGAAATGGCATATGACCCATTTGATACACTAAACATATAGCTACTAATATAACTTAGTCGCATCTTACAACAAACTCTAGGATTTTTAAGATTTCTTGTTATTCACCGCGAATGCAAAATTACTCAAATGTTAAAAATCGGTATGATGTACAGTAAACAAAAATTAAAAATGATATTCACCCCCTCCGTTTCGAAATGGTACATGTTGCATTTGATACAATTAACCCAAAGCTACTAATTTAACTTAGTCGCATCTCACAATAAACTGTAGGATTTTTAAGATTTCTTGTTATTCACTGCGAATGCAAAACTGCTGAAATGTTAAAAATCGGTATGATGTACAGCAACAAAAAATGATATTCATCCCCTGCATTTAGAAATGGCAAGTGGCTAATTTGATACACTAAATATACAGTTACTAATTTAACTTAGTCGCATATTACAACAAACTCTAGGATTTTTAAGATTTCTTGTTATTCACCGCGAATGCAAAATTACTCAAATGTTAAAAATCGGTATGACGTACAGCAACAAAAAATTATATTCATCCCCACCGTTTCGAAATGACATATGGCCCATTTGATATACTAAACACAAAGCTTCGAATTGAACTTAGTCGCATATTACAACAAACTCTAGGATTTTTAAGATTACTTGTTATTCACTGCGAATGCAAAACTACTCAAATAATAAAAGTCGGTATGATGTACAGTAAACAAAAATTAAAAATGATATTCACCCCCTCCATTTCGAAATGGCATATGACCCATTTGATACACTAAACCCAAAGCTACAAATTTAACTTAGTCGCATCTTACAACAAACTCTAGGATTTTTAAGATTTCTTGTTATTCACCGCGAATGCAAAACTACTCAAATGTTAAAAATCGGTATGACGTACAGCCACAAAAAATGATATTCATCCCCTCCGTTTAGAAATGGCACATGGCCCATTTGATACACTAAACCTAAATCTACTAATATAACTTAGTCGCATATTACAACAAACTCTAGGATTTTTTAAGATTTCTTGTTATTCACCGCGAATGCAAAATTACTCAAATGTTAAAAATCGTTATGATGTACAGTAAACAAAAATTAAAAATGATATTCACCCCCTCCAAAACTACTCAAATGTTAAAAATCGGTATGATGTACAGTAGGCAACCATTCAAAAAATTGATATTCATCCCTTACGTTTCGAAATGGCATATAGACCATTTGATACACTAAACATCAGTGGAATTCACTAAACACGAAAACGGATAACACGAAATATCGGATAACAAGAACTTTTTTTTGGTCCCCAGTTTTTTCATATTATTTTAATATGAAATTGTTTGCTTAAGACGAAGCGATTAACACGAATTTTCGTTTAACGCGAATAAATTGTTCTGTCCCTTTATATAAAATTAGTACAGAAATATTCACTTAACACGAAATTTATGTTGAACCCCTGCGTTTTCGTAAAACAAAAAATTCATAAATAATACGTAATACATACATACAGTGATTATACAAAACCAACACAAATATCTATGGTATACGTATACATAGACATGTTTAGAAATTTGTTTTGGTTTTGGATTAGATTTTTTGTATCCTAATGCAACCAAAATAAAACACTCAACAGACAAAATAAACAAAACGAAGCACACGGAAAAAAATAACTGGTCCTCAGCTAAGAAAACGGACCCTAAATTCAAGAAAATGCACTTTTTCTTAATTTAAAAGCTAATTTTCTTATTTCTATCGAGTTTTTCTTCATGTAAGAATTGTGTTTCTTGAAATGAAGAAAAACTCGAAAGAAATAAGAAAATTAGCTTTTAAATCAAGAAAAAGTGCATTTTCTTGAATTAAAAGTTCGTTTTCTTAGCTGAGGACCAGTTTATATTTTCCGTGCATTGGATTCGAAACCAACCCTGTAGTACATTAGGCCTGATTAGTGTTGGTTTTGGTTGGATTTTAATTTTTTTTTAATTTTTCTGCAAGTGACAGTCTGGTTGAATTATGAATGGTTAACATAAACATATCATAGAATGTTTGCCATTCTGTGATATCACCCTTGAATTTTGGTATTCTGAGTTAAGGCAATTTTACCTCATTTGTATCACCAGCAGCAGTGGTAGAATTAAACTGGCTAACTGTTTGTCTCTCTTGGAGGGAAAGTTTACGAATCCACGAGTTCAAACCACCGATTGCGCTATCGTATTCTTCTTCATACTCATCATTAGGTTGTTCAGTGTCCTTTAATTCAAAAATGCGAGCTTCAATGGTAGTGAACTCCGACATTAATTGTTCCACACGAGTTAATCTTGGCTACAAACTTTCTGGAGATGTATTTATACCTTTCCTATCAAATACTGGTTGATAGCAATTAATTTGTTCGTGTTGCTTGATCGTTGATTGATCAAAGATTTAAGTTCAGCTTCAGCCATTCTGTAGCACGTTTTGATTTGATTGATTGATTGATTGATTTAGTGTGTACGACCAAGCCTAAGGCAAGTTTCCTGGATACGCCGGGTCCACCGTACACCCTCTTACGAATAACAAAATCGAGGGAAAGGAAAGGTATGTTAGTAACAGAGACTCAACCCGGTTCCAGACACCATGGCGGTTGATAGTTAGTAAATAAGACAACACAAGACAACACAATTTCTAAACTACATGATTGTTAACTGCTTGTTGTTCCTGGAGCGTTGAGTCCGGCTCTACCTTTGTTACTGAAAATTAGGATTAAATTTAATCCCTTTAAGAATGATTAATTCTGGAGCAATCTTAATTTCTGAAACAAATTAAATTATTCATCAGTATACTTAAAATAAACCCCTCTAAACACCTAAGATTTTATTAATTTAAGTATACTTAAAATTACATCCGCATCAATCCTAGCCTAGGCCACTTAAATAATTCAATAAATAATTTAAAAAATCCTCTAGTTGGCACCCCTACAAATTTTAACAATTAATTAATTTCATCAGCTTACAAAATTAACACAATTTTTAATTTCAGCTTCTTCACTCCTTGTTGATCCTGGAAGGTTGATTTAAGCTGGAATTTAATTCTGAAACACGGGATTAATTTAATCCCTAATAATTACTAATTCTGAAACTATAATCTATACTTGAAATTAGCTTCTTTATTAGAAAGGATTAATTTTAATCCCTCTAATAATGATTAATTCTGGAACTGAGTTATATTCTGAAATTTAACTTATTAATCAGTGAACTAAAAAAGGAACTCCTTTAGATACTATTCACATATTAACAAAAATAACTGATAAACAAAATCAATAGGGTGCCAGTCCTTCCCGGAATCCCAATTTCACCAAACCGATCCAAAAAACTACAGTTTAACTCAAAACTACTATTATAAATGAACCATTTTCGTGAACCTGCCACTTAAAGTATAGAAGTTTCATCTGTGATGACTTTTCTGGAATGAATTACAATTAATATCACCAGTACCCAAAATTAAAGTTATAAGAACTAATTAGTTTCTAAAGTATGAATTCAGTTTAGGAATTCCGTGCAGTTCAGTAAAATTAACTACCCCGTATTAAAAATAATCATGCTTAAATAAACAAAAAATTTTTATATGAACAGTGAAATTTCGAAACAGCGCAGCCAAAGGAACCGGAGAAATGTATTTAATTATTTAATAATTTAATTTAGTTGTGTATTTACATATGCAAAGTTTTATTATTTTATTTCCTTATTAACCATATATTTTCACATAAACACTTATCACTTTGGCGAATAAAATTTCCTTGCGAAATTACAATTTCCTTAAATCAGTATTCACTATAACGAGACCTCACTGTATTACATACAATAGTTTCTGGTTCAACTCAAATTTACTCGATAATACAAAGTAAACAAATCCCATTAGAATCGAACACAAGAAACTTTTAATTCTAATTAAATTTCCAATTCAACTCAAAATTACTCGATTATACGTAGTATAAGAATCTTATTTGAATTGAATACATGAAAATTTTGCGTTGTGTAGTTCACTGTATATAAGGAGCACTATAAACACAAAGAATACAACAACGCCAAGTAAAATAATAAAATCGTATTACAGTACAAAACTAAAACCACCAACGCACATAGAGAAAACAAACGTTTTCATATAATCCTTCACGTGCGCAGCAGGGAAAGTATCGATGTGTACATAGTGTGTTTTGGTACATGCCTTCTCTATATTATATACATATATAATAGGCTTCACTATATTATATATTACTGTATATATTTCCGAAAATAACCTCGTACACTACACATACACGACTGTGAATACAATTCAGAAGCATGATACAAAGACTCAACAAGGCACGCTCAACAGATGCAACCACGCCATCCGGCGACAGAAATCCGCCCTTCATTCCTTATTTTCTGTACAAAGTTCTCTACCTTGTTCTGCCCTTTAGCACGTCATTCGATGCTGCACCACGATACTAGCGAATGACGTGCTAAAAACAAAACAAAACAGAGAAATAACAAAAAATAAAAAACAAATTTCTGCCACCGGACCGCGCAACTACATCTACCGAGCACACCCCATCAATTCCCCGTATCATGATTCAGAAGCAAATATCAACAATCGAACACTATAGAACCAATGTTGTCTTGATAGAAATTATATAATAGAAATTATATTCTTTTTATGTATATAAATAAAGAATATATGTGTTTGTGTCGTTTCCACATAAAACAAAAAATACAACACATACATAATCTCGTAAGAGGAAAGAGAGAAACCGAAAACTTGTATATTCATGTACAGAAACAGAAATTTAATGCGTAAATTTATTTATTCGATTTTAATTAAATTTAAATACGAGATAATGTATTTGACCATTCGAATTTTATGCACCAACTACACAAATTTAAGACATGCATTATTAAGCGAGAAAGCCAAAATTTGACTTGTTTCGCTATAAATATGAAAATAAAAATAAAAATATAAAACAATGCCTGTTGAATGCATCCCGATGGATTGCATTCTATCCATATTTCAATTTTCACTATTCTTATGCACACACTTTTACTTAAATAACTTAAATTAAAATAAATTATATATTTAAACACTTTACACTACATTAGAAAAGAAAATGAACTAAAAATTAATTAAATTAAAATTTTCTCGAAGAAGACGACAAAAACACGTCCTTCTTCTTCGAGCGTCAACGACCGACCCCATTCTGTAGCACGTTTTGATTTGTTAATAAATTTGTAACCGCACCGGTTAATATTAAGTAAGTTCAGTTTATAAATAAAATAAATTGTTAAGACCGATATCGCTATTCGCAAAAGGCTGAAGTGTTTTACATTGTCAATTGTTTGAGCTAATTTAAAGTTCGCTTCGGTTATTTTTGTGCATGGCGGGAGTACATGTTTTGAATTGCGGTGATTTTTCCTGTGCGGATCGACAGTGGCTGATAATTACTCCTTTTTATTAACTTTAATGAATGTATGTAAGTATGTATTTAGCTTTAATTTTAGTCGATTGAAATTATCGCTTAACCTTCGCATGAACAGTATCTACCGGGGTAGATATCACAATTTTCTTTTTTAAATAACTCAGTGAGTTTTCATCCAATCGTTATCTGGCTTCAGCTATGTGACTAATTTTTCAACTAATTTCAGAAAATTTCCCAAAAAAAACTTTACAGTTTCTTTTAACAGTTACTTTTGATTTTTTTTGTTGCTTTTTCCCCTAAGAGATCAATATCTACCCGGGTAGATATTTTTTGTTTCATGTGTTTTATATGGGAATTTTCGCTGGTCATAAATATTAAAATGTGAAAAAAAGTAAACCTATAGTATTTATAGATATAATTTTATTTTAAGCATACTCAAAAATGAAAATAAATAGATAATTATATAATTTTGGTATAAAAAAATTCAAGCATATTTCGTAAAATTAACACCCGTGTAATACCAAAATAAATGATTATTAACATACAAAAAAAAACTATACAAATAAATTAAAATTGTTCGCAATTTGTTTGTGTAAAACTATATTTTCTATATGCATTATGCATATAGGTTTTCTGCAATTGACACAGGCATGACGGGTTGCCCTCGTTTTTTTATGTTGTTGATAGCACATATTATAGCAAGCACCCTTCTGTATTATGCGGCATCTGACGTTTTGATCATTTTGCTTATCGGCACGAAATTCTTCATCAGTCATACTCCCAGCGGGTTCGCTCAAAACAAACTCAATTTCTCTTCTTATGGTCAATTTTCCAAAGGAAATATGCATATATTATGCATATAGGTTTTCTGCAATTGACACAGGCATGACGGGTTGCCCTCGTTTTTTTATGTTGTTGATAGCACATATTATAGCAAGCACCCTTCTGTATTATGCGGCATCTGACGTTTTGATCATTTTGCTTATCGGCACGAAATTCTTCATCAGTCATACTCCCAGCGGGTTCGCTCAAAACAAACTCAATTTCTCTTCTTATGGTCAATTTTCCAAAGGGTATGCACACTTGTTCTCTCCTAATACTTATAGAGGTTTGTGGGTGCAATGAAATTCATACGACACGCAGTGGCGTAGCCAGAAATTCTCGGGGGGGGGGGGGGGGGGGGGGGGGGGGTTCTTAAACAAAAAATAATTTCTATAAGGAAATAATGCATTCGAATTTATTTGAATTCAATTTTTTATTAGTTTTTTATAATTTTATAGTGATTCGTCGTGACACTAAGGCCAATTCATCGAGGACACAGTTTATTTATATAACCACATCTCTGTGAATTTGTAATGATGCCAACCCATTTAGCCGCTTCCCACCGATCGTGTTTCATAGGTAATTCTTAAGGCGCCTGAACGTCTTGGAACTGTGAAATTTTTAACAATAATTAATAAAGCATTCGATTTGTTAAACTCGCGTAATCCGTTTGGTAAAGGTCCTAAAGCACCTCTCAAGACAAATAACGTAATTTGGTGGATGTCGGACATCACAAATATAAATAAATATTTAGAATTAATTAAATTGAATTCTGACGTATCAATTTATAAAACAAATAAATCCACTGGATTTTTAGGATTATACTTGGGGCTCATCGTAGCGAAAAATCTATATATTGATTACGTAGAGACTGAATATTTAAAGTACATACTATAGTCAGGATCATCTCGAATTATTTTTTTCTGCAGTGCGCGCCAGAAGTGGTAACAACAACAATCCGATTTGCAGACAATTTATCGCTGACTTTAAACAATTACTTGTGCACAGCCAAGTTAAAAGTTTTAGCGGAAATATCGGGGAGAATGATGAAACAGAACTGTTGGCTACTGTAAGCCGCATCCAACTATCTAGAACGGATGGTAATAAATCAATCAGAATTTGTTTTAATTCACAATTAAATAATAAAATTACTTACTTATCACAGGTGATGTTATATATACCATAGATATGTTCGATATTGGTGAAGATGATGGCAACAGCAACGGTTCCCAGATTGATGTTTCGGATTTTTTGGAACAACACAGCTTATCCCCATTTTAAGAAAATGTTGTAGGTTATATAAGTGGTTATGTAGTCAAAATGGTTGAGAAAATAATTAAATGTACTGAATGTATTAATTCACTGCATTCTGAATTTGGTGGGGCTCATCCAACCGCTCTAAACTTATTGTTTTCTAAAACTAGAGGGGGGCTGATAATTCCATATAAAGATGTGACTGATTTGTGCTTAGTCACAAATTAATATTTTAAACATGCCAATTGCCAATATGTCTAAAATTTAAAAACAAACATCAAGATGAAAGATTAGCGTTAAGAATCTTACAAGATTTTAACATTAATAAATTGTTTCCCTTTCCATCGTTACAAAATCATCAATATGATACGGAAATTGCAAATAATCACATATACAAGTTGGCAGAAACTATTATCAAATGTTATATAAACGAAGCCAGCACAACACATATAAGGCAATAATTAAGCCGGTTAATTATATTTAGACATGAATAGATTTTAAAAACAATTATTAAATATAAATAATTTGATTTTATTTTATAAATTTTATTTAAATGGTTTTATAAAAATGATATATCGATATATGTATGTTGTAAATAAAAGGGCGAATACCCGAAACATGTATTTTTTGCATATACAATTTTAACATAATAGCTATCACTTAAACGAAAGTTTACAATTGAAATTTATTTATTTGTGAAAATATAAGTTTTAAAGTATTTAAAAAAATGTTTGTTGTGTTTAATTATTCCAATAAAATTGTTGTTGATCAAATTCAATTCATTTTTTATTTTGAATTTTTGAATTTAGGTTATGACGTTTCACACGATTTTTTTTTTTTTTTTTTACAGCATCCTGATTCTCTAAAAAATAAGATAATGGGTAAACGTGTAAACTTGCAAAACGCTAAGCCTACTTTAATTAATTGGCAATTTTTCGATTTGATTACTACTTCAAATAAAATCGAAAAATTGCAAACTTATAAAAGAAAGCTTTGCTTTTTACGAGTTTACACGTTTACCCATTATCTTAATTTTTAGAGAATCAGGGTGCAGGAGTGCATTTCATATTTCAAGGGGGAAATGGTTATTAATTTATCAAATTATTGAAAGAAAACTGGTAAAACCAAGTTTTAATGATCAACATTTAAAAGCAAAAAAGAAAAGCAGCTCCACCAAAGCTGGGAAGTCTAAAAGAAGATGGAAAATTAACTTTGATGGATTTCGGCAGTGCTTGAATCTGGCTGTAATAATTGAGTTTTAGCTATTATGATAAACCACCTCATGCGGCACATTGTAATCTGAATGAGCATTCATGCTCAATTTATTATGTGTAAGTGTTGGGCGAAAAAACTAGGAGTTAGAACTCATACAAAATTTATGTAAAATTAACAAATAAATAAATAAACATTTGATATAATTAATTAATTACATTGAGTTTAGTAATATATTATAAAATATTTTTGTATTTCAATTACAAAATTTTATTTTTCGAAATTTAATTTGTGCGAGTATAGCACTTTTTCGGAAATAGGTTTTTAGAGCAAGAGGAGTATATGAAAAGACTAGTAAAACTATAGAAAAAATTTGCTCCATTTCTTCTTGTTGTTTTCAATGTTATGTTCGGACGATACTGTATCCATGTTTATATAAATCCATGATTGTAAATAAATTTAACGGTTTCTTGTTATTATTATGAATAATATCCATATTTTGTGCACTTTTTTGTCACTTATTTTACAAGGGAAAAAACTGAATAAATACAATATTTTATTTTTTCTTATAGTGACAATTTTATTTTTATTTATTTAAAAAGACTAGTTTCGAGCAATTTGCTCTTTGTCAATTTTTAAAAATAGTTTCAAAAAATAATAAATAATATCTCTTTTAAATAAATAAAAATAAAATTGTCACTATAAGAAAAAATAAAATATTGTATTTATTTAGTTTTTTCCCTTGTGGTTTCTTGTTCATTAATGTTTAATTTTATTTTTATGTATTAATTATGCGTAGGAAAACAATTTTCTTGGCCATAATGTGTTACAAAACAGTGGTTAGCCAATTTAAATAGTTAAGCGTTTAAAATCCGAAAAAGGTCTTTTCAGATTAAACATTATCGGATATTTCAGATAATTTATCTGTCTGATCTCTCTGGTCTCTCCGATGTAATAAAAAAACTCGCCAGTATCGGGAAAAATTAATGAAATAAAATCAAATACTAATGACATAAATCAAAAAGCGAGTTATGTATGTTTTCACACGAACTCCTTGGATGAATTGAATTCTAATATTTAAAAGTTTTGGCAAATCGAAGAATATGAAGTTAAAAATAACTTTTCAATGGAAGAAAACCAGCGTGAAGAACATTATAAAGAAAATGTAACCCGTGATTCGACTGGCAGGTACAGCGTAGCATTACCTGTAAGGCAAAATATAACACAGCTTGGTGAAACAAATCTCAAGTCGTTAAAACAATTTATATATTTGGAACAAAAACTCATAAAAAATCCCGAAACATATGTACATGGAATATGTAAAATTCGTGGCCGAGTATATTAAACTCGGACACATGAAAGAAGTTCTTAATATTGACCAGTCCGATAGTCATAATACATAATATTGTATATTATTCACCACATCATTCGGTCATAAAAGACAATAGTACGACAACTAAACTTAGAGTTGTCTTCAATGCTTCGTCTAAGACTTCGATAGATCTGTCATTAAACGACTGTCTAATGCCCTGGGAAAAAGTCCAACAAGATCTATTTTGTATTGTCCTTCGATTTCGGAAACATCTAATAGCATTTACAGGTGACATTGCAAAAATGTACCGACAAATTCAGTTGCATGAGAATCAGCAAGATCTTCATAGAATTTGGTGGCGTGATACTCCGGCAACAGTAATAAAATGTTATCTATTATGTACGGTTACATATGGGACCGCAAGTGCCCCGTTCCTTGCAACTCGAACTCTAAATCAGTTGGCAGCTGATGAATCTTCGACATGTCCAAAGGCAACCAAAGTATTGAGTCGAGATTTCTATGTGGATGACGTTTTGTCGGGAGCTGAAACGGTTTCAGAAGGGTATCCCGTCAATTCACAGAAAAAAAAATTCACAGAAAAACAATTCACAGAAAATTTACAGAAAAAATAATAGTATTTCCCTGAAAATCGCGCAAATATCTGGTAAATGTAGATTTAATATTAAAATTAGAATTGAAATATCCCCCTTTTCCAAAATATTTCAACACAAAATTCTGGATAAGGAAGATAAAATCTTCATTTTCCAAGATTTCAGTAAATTTTTTTTTTCCGCGAATTGTTTTTCTGCGAATTTTTTTTTCTGCGAATTGTCGTGGAATCTTTCAGAAGCTATAGCATTGAAATCTGAATCGATAAAACTACTAGAATTAGAAGGTTTTGAATTGCGAAAGTTCGCATCGAATAGTGGTCAATTATAGTATCAAATAAGAAAAACTCAGAAAATATGATATCGGTTTTTGGCATGCAATGGAATACCACTGATGATACCTTCGACATTTCTTTTGAGAAACATAAGTTTAATAAGGACTGTACGTAACGTAAAGTTGTATCAGATATCGCACAATTGTACGATCCTTTAGGACTGTGTGCGCCAATGATATTTTTGGCGAAGTTATTTATGCAGTCGTTATGGGCAATCCCGAATTTGGCCTGGGATGACAAAATTCCTCAAAACATGATCGACTTATGGACCGAGTTTGGTGAGTAACTGTCCGGATTGCCGATACTTCATGTTCCTAGGTGTGTAGTTCCTACACAGAGAAAAATAAGTGCATTTCAAGATAAAATTTTGTCCAGTTTGTTATTAAATTTCCTCTAAAACCGTTGAACCAAAATTTTTTGTTTCAGTATTAAGTGTAAACATTTCAATCTAATGGTTTTTGATTTTACTGCAAAATATTTTTACATTTCAAGTTAAAACATACATATTTTAATGAAAAGTTTAAAAAATCTTTAAATTAAATACTAAAAGAAAATTGGAAACTTTTGTCATAAATATTTTTATATTTTAGTATAATATTGCTATTTATTTGCTAAGAAGTGTAATAAATTTTGGACAATTTTTTTTCTTTCTTTCTTTGTTTCAACTTCTAAACACCATCAATATTTTATAGTGAAATGTAAACATTTCCAAATTAAATGTGCAACATTTCACCAGAACGTTGCAATATTTTTCATCTGACGTGTAATGTACCGTTAAAACATGTTTCGATTTTGTTCAAAAATTAAAACATTTTGATTCTATTGACGATTGGAGCATCACGGATTCCACCTAGTGGAAAATTTTTAAACTGAGGTACCTGATAATTTGACGTTCGAAATTATTGTAAACGATTTCAATTTTGAACTGTAAACACAATTTTTACCTACCGGATTGCTAATAATTGTAAATTATTCTAATTTCGGACTATAAAAACAATTTTTAATTACCGCATTGCTAAATTTTCTTTCGTCGCATTTGTGACAAATGTCATTTTAGCAGGTGCATCATTTTAACTATTGTCCACGAGAGGCGCTTTCTCTACTTTTACAATCGTCAATAGAATTTTGTTTAAACGGGATTCGTGCAGGAGAAAAACTTGTATTTGCGAAATGTGTTTAAGATATGGTGGACATATTACATTTTTAGTGAGTGAACAGTAGAAATAATTTATTTAGTGAAAAATATTAAAAAAATTATCGTATTTAAACAACTGTTGTTAGTGGTATGTATTTAATTTATTAACTTCATATTTTAGATAAATTTAAATTTTAAAATATAGTATTTTTGTACAATAACTCGTGAATTTGTTAAGAAATATAGTTTTATAGTGGTGCCAAAATGTATTCAAATAGTTCAACCAATATCTACGAAATTAAGAAGTAATAACGATTATAGCAATTGTGATTGAATGTTGTAGTTTTTAATGAATTTTATTTCAATCAATTAAACTTTTAATTATTGTATAAAAAAACTATTATCTGTGTCATTGTCATATCATTTTAAGTACCATTTTCCATATTAACCCTTTATGTACACGGCAAGGTACAGTTGTACCTTTTCTATTTACAATTTTACAATACTTTCTTCGCGCTGGGCTTAATGATTTTATTTAGCCTCTATGTACGTCGCATGTACAGTTGCGGCAAAAATAATAGTAGTGCTACATCATAATTGCAACATATTCGAATTTTTCAAACTTTTAAACAAAATTATGATATTATTTTCTTATTATGTAATAAATAATAGAAATTTGGAAAACAACATTTTTTAAAAAATTTTCTTTGTTTTCAAGGCAGTTTTTATTGAATAATCTTGATTCATTCACTACTATTATTTTTGCCGCAGCTGTAATTGTTTTTAAAAAATTAGTAAAAAATATCATTAGTCTGAATAAAATTATCAAGCGAAAATACAGAAAAAATCAGATTGAACATAGAAAAGGTGCAATCGTATTTTGCCGTGTACATACATAAAGGATAAATTGAACATATCTATGGCAACAAGTTAAAGTACCTCGATTTTCGTAATTTTTCAAGAGAGCACAAATAAGTTAGAAATCGGAACTGTGTAAAAAGTGTTTCAGTTTAAGTATCAATTATTGTTAAATTATATAACTAACTGAGAAATTGTTTACAATAGAATTCCGAATGAAACGGAAATGTTTGTTTTTCAAAATATTATACGGAACACTTGGAATAAGCTATTCTAAAGAGGAACAAAACAATTCTCTTCCTTAAACAAAAAAAAATTTCTTAAGCCCTTTTTAGATTTTATTTCATTTTAACTTTCAAAAATATTTTAAGAGAGCTTAAACCGATTAAGGATATTTTAGAAGCAATTTACAAAACTCAGGTCAATTTAGCTCAATACTCCATAACAATGATTTAAATTTTAATTGAATTTAAGTTATTTTACCATATTTTTTTTTAAATCAATAACTCACTTTTTAGTTATCTTTTTTGCACTTCAGTTAATTTAACGTTTTTCGCGGAAATAAGACATTGCTTTAGGCGTTTTTTTTTCTTATTGTGTATTGTAGAATTAAGCTCTTATACAAGTAACTGTAGGTTGGCTTCTAATAAAAATAGAAACATATGATTTAAACCAAAATATTCAGGTAAATTTACAGATCCTATTTTCAAAGAAATACGCATTTGGTCTTAAGTCGAACTAAGCGACTTTAACTGTTTGCTACTTATATCTAAATCCCAATATTCTAGTTAAGGCTGAGATTACGGTAATTTAATGATTAAATAGATCATAATATAAGCACGGCATAATTAAAAATAAATCTTGTTTTATATAGGCTACTACGGAACCTTATTTTACAAGGTTCGATCCTAATGAGGAAATCATCATTGAAGATGCTAACACAGTATTCTAGGAACTAATGAAGTCTTGGGGATTAACAAAACAGGTTCTAAAACATTTGCAGGAACATAACGTTAATCTGCAAGTGCTAAATGTATTGGAGTTGTCTAATTTAAACGATTTGTTCAAAGAACCTAAATATTTTGGGCCTAAAATGTTATTTAAAGATGGCCTCAAAAATGGAGAGCTTTATTGTGTAAGTGGTGTAAGTGTTTATCAAATTTTATCATACGCTACCCAGTAAAATTTAATTAATTTTATTTGTAAAATATGGAAATCCTATAGAATCGCCGACTCAAACGGCGTCAATGAATTCCGATGTGAGAACTTGGATCGAAACTCATGTAGAAAAAGAGCAGTATGCATCGCTTAATTCCTCTCCCATCATTTTAAATGAAGATACCCAGTAAGTTATACATATATTGATATTACTATTTCCTTTTTTTCTTGTTTATATTTTAGATTAACTAATAACTAATTAAATATTAAATATAACATAAAAACGGCATAGCTATATGATTGAAGTACCAGATGATGATAATAACAATTTATTTGACATAACAACAGATTATGTAACGCATGGAACACACGATCATGTTTATATTGATGATAGAGGCGATCGTAAACAGTTAAATTTTATTTATATGAATATTCAATCTCTCCTAAATATTTTATATGATATTGAAACTCTTATTCATTCCTTAAAATACGTGGCTCATATAGTAATATTAAGCGAAACATGGCTACGGGAAAATGATGGTCCGCACTTTAACATTCCGGGATATCGTGCGTTTCATTCAATTAGAATACATAAAGGAAGTGGTGGGGTGTATTTTTATGAAGGATACAATTGATGCAGTGCAGTTATTCGAGGAGGATTTTGATGATTCTAATTATTTGGTAATTAAGCTTTTGAATTATAATATTAATGTGATGGCTATTTATAGAGGACATGACACCAACTTATGTGTATTTAATGTTCGGTTACATGAAATATTCCACAGTTATCCTAAAAGTATAGTATTTGGTGACTTTTAATTAGATTTGCTGCATAAAGATTCAAACAAAGTTGTTTCAAAATATGTGGAAACTGTGAATACAAATGGTTTTTCATTTTTAAATAAAATTGATACAGAATTTTCGACTCGAGTGACAAACACAACTAACACTATAATAGATCACGTAATTTCGGATTTGAGCTATGGGTTTGATTTTCATCTTGTAGAGAAATAGTTATCTGACCATAGGAGCATTGTTCTTTCAATGTATATTGGCAATAAATCTTCTCCGTCATTACTTGTGAAAACGGTAACTGATTATAACACAATTTCTGAATCCCCAATATGGGATTTACTTAAGAATGAATCAGATTTTGATGAAGTAATCAGAAATTTGTCCCTTTTAGTCAGAAGTAACACGAAAACTATCTTGATAAATAGAAAGTGAAAAAGGAAAGACTGGGTGAATAAGGAGCTTCTGGATCTTATAGATAAAAGAGAAAGATACCGGCGGATGATGAAAAAATCTCCAAATAACTATTATTTAGTTGAACAATATAATAAATATAAAAAGCTGGCTTAAGCTGGCTTACAATTAGGACACACAGTAAGTGAAATTATGAAAATTACTAAAGGCGGGTTTTGAGTTGCATTCGTTCGTTCGTTCCTTCATTCTGAATTTTTTTAAAAATAAAAAGTATCAAGTTTGGGTATTTTAAAAACCTTAATTAATTTTGGCTTACTTATATTTAGATATTCCGTCGAACTTCCAAGGAAATTAATAACCGATGAAGTTATGAAAAATTTATTAAATGGCTCTGTAAAAGGGCAAATGATTCTCAAACAATATACAAAATAGAAGGCGTTAACTAATAAATGCCAAATTAACTTAACTCATATAATTATTGATTATGTTTTAAGTAAGAAACACAAAGTTAATAGCCAGGATTTCAATGATATTTCCAGAGCCATCCAAAAATTATTTACTTCAGAAAACGTAAGTATTTTAAACATTTCTGAAAAATCTTGAAATTAATATACATATATACTTATTTTACAATAAGCGTATTTCCTTGACAAATTTACAACGACAATTGCATAGGATAAACCCTCGCAGGAATAACATTAACCCAAAAAAATATTGGGTTAAATTAAACCCAATTCTAATTTTGGGTTATGATACCTGCCACCAGGTCATATTACATATTAAATTTATATTCTATTTCGAAAAGTTGGCTTTTGCCAATTAAATCAAATTAGCTATTTTCTTGGGAAACAAATAAACAAAAAATAATTCGAATTCAATTTTGTTCAACAAAATACGCTTAATATTGTCTAAATTTGTGCATAGGAAACTTACTATGTTCCACGAACACGAAGTAGAAAAAAAAACCAAGTGGTATATTATATGATAGATACAGCAATGTTTGCTTCAAAACCAAAATTTTGAGAAAAAATGGTGATCATGAAGAACAGCAAAAGCAACATTTAACGATGGATAATCATTTCTCATTACCTGGTACAAATATTTAACTATTTATTTATATTTGAATTTAACAATTAAGTAAACACAATGAATTTACAGAAAATTTCAATGAACGAAAAATATGGCTTTAAAACAAATTAGAACCATGGCAGAAAGTTTGCGCACATTGGTAAAAAACAGCAATCGGTCGACTACATGAATTTCAAAATTCTACGACAGAAAATACAACAGCATTTTCCCTCGCTTGGCCCAGACACAACGATTGTCTCGGATATCAGCTAGTATGTATAAGAAAAAACAAATGGATGCCTAAATTATTCTCATAATTCATAATCTATTGTTTTATATACATGTATATAGATAGATATCGATTTTGAAGTGATGTATCCCGGAAAAGGCGATTTGTTGCTTCAAAAATTCGAAGAATTTGGCCAAAAATTGATACCGTTTTGTAAGGGCTACGTAAAGGTCAAGAACAATTTACAATACTCGTACTTAGAAAATTTAAAAAAAAAAATCGAGACTTCAATAGATCAAAGTATGTATACATTTTTATTATTAAAAAACTCTTTAACAATATTAATTAAATTATTATTTATTCTACAGATTCAAAATATTTCATAATTACAATGTTAATGCATGCAGTTTAGCAGCCACAAAAATTAAGCCCTAAGTGTAAGCCGACGATTACTGATGCGCAGAATGATTTTGCAATACATATTAAAAACATCGATGATTTAAATGGAAATCTAGAAAAGGTTCGATCAACATTTCTGCAAAATAAAAGCAAGATTCAACTCCGAATTATAGTTGTTGGTGACACCATCGAAAACATTAATGATTTTTTCGTCTACTGGGATAATATAAGGTATAAATGCGGATCATTTATAAAATGATTAGACATTATTATTAAGTTAAGTTTTGTTTTTAATTAGTTTAAATTTAATATTTATGTAAAATAACAATACATTTTCATTAAGTGAAATTTAATTTTATTTTTAAAAAAGACCGGTTTCGGAATATATCTTCCTTCTTCAGTATTTATATACAAATAATTAACGTTGCTGTTGTGATTTTAATGCATTACATTTCGTTGCCGTTGTGATGATTTTATTTTATTTTTTATTTTTCGTTATCTTTTATGACGTCATATAATTTGTTGGTTCGAGTATTAATTTTATCATTTAATAACCATCTATTGTTTCGGTGTTTGTAAATTTCATACTCTTCAATACGGTCCATCATATTTCCATTATTAAGCCTATACAAAACTTGCAAATTATTGTCGAAGCCGGTATAATTATGCTTCTCGTCTACTAGATGTTGTGCAAAGTTTGATTTTAGGCATGTATTTGTGTGTGTGTTTTTTAAATCCTGTATATGAGCCGTTTATTTTGAAAGTGGGGCAAGTCCACATTTTGTTGAAATGAGAAAATGAAGGAATAGAGAAACAATAAATGAAAAAACATATGGGATTTTGAATTTTCTTATTTTTTGAACAAGTATAAAGGATTATTTTTTTTTATTTTGACTATAAATTGTTCACCGTTAGAAAGATTATACTTTTTTTGTCAATTGTTATCATTAACTTAAATTTTTTGAAAAATGGACTTGCACCACTTTCATAATTAACGGCTCATATGTTCTTTGAATCTGGTTTTGAAATTTCTACCCGTTTTCCCAATGTAAAAACTTGGACAATCGTTACATATTATTTTGTATACCCCACTGTCACATTCATCATCATGTTTTGGTCTCAAAATTTGTTGTAATTTACGGTTGGTTTTATATGCAGTATTATATCCGTAATATCTGATTTTTTTTTGCATAATTCTGCTCGTGTGCTGATTATACTCCACTGCTATCTATTTCTGTTTTTCTTTTTGTGATGAGTACATTGTGGTGAGTTGTTGTTGCTGTAACTTAAATTTAATGCGCGCGTTCATTTGTTCTATTACCTTTAAGTACTTTTCATACCAAGCGCCTCAACTTTGAGCTTCGAAAATGAAAATTCTTTATTTCAATTTTGAATTATGAAAATTAGTTTCATTTGATTGATAATGTTTAATTTTATAGTAATAAATTCATTTTGTTGAAAAATAATTTATTTTTAAGTGATAATTTAATAGAAAAATAAAATATATTGCAATGAAGTTATCTACGAGGCCAAGGCAATGCGTTCCACACTCGACTGCGACATTTTAAAGTAGTACAAAGCGAAGAGCTTTATCAACATAACCTACAAATCACATTTTTGTCACAACTGTTTTATATTTACCGAAAAATTTAGCTCATATGTAGCTTACAAATTCATAATATCTCGTTTTTTGCTATATTTCACGTGTAAAATGGACCTAAATAAAATATTTGATATCAACCGAATGTTCAAAGCCGACGCCACCGGTATGAAAGGGTCTCAGCTTCGTATGTGTGGTAACTAAAAATTTCGAGGCGAGGCGCCTGGTATGAAAAGTACTTTACTGTGTAACCATTCTTGATTCCAATATTTATAATTGTATTGTATTCTTCGGTGTAGTCAGAGTAGTTCATTGGGATGGTATTTAATCCACGAATCATGAGGTTGTACGCAGCCATTTTGTGTTGATACGGATGATTTGACAAGTTGTGGATTGTGTGATCTGTTTGCGTATCTTTTCTATATATTCTAAATTGATGCTGATGATTGATGTTGGTAATAGTTAAATCAAGAAAATTTATGGAATTATTGGTTTCTGTTTCAAGTGTAAATTTTATATTCTGGTGTATGCTGTTTATGTAGTTATGTAGTTTATCCAGTTGTCTGCTTGTGCCCCTAAATAACTGTAATATGTCATCGACGTACCTATGCCAATATAAAATGTTTGTGTTGTATTTATTATTGTTATTATGCACGTACGTTCTCTCAAAATAATTCAGGTAGATGTTTGCCAACGTCCCCGATAGTGGGCTTCCCATTGGTAAACCATCGTTTTGGATGTAAAACTTCCTGTTGTGTGTAAAATAATTCTGTTTTGTGATAACGTTTAATAATTCCATGACTTCTACAATTTTTGTTATATTAACATTGTTTTTAACTAGCAAATTTTGGATTATGCTCAATGTTTCATTGATCGGAATATTCGAATACATATTGGTTACATCGAACGATGCCATTTTTGCACCATTTATGTTGTCCATTCGCCACATGTTTATGAATTTTGCAATTTTATAGGATGGTGACGTAGTGAAATTTATTACCGGACGGATCGGAACTTCTGGTTTATGAATTTTAGGTAATCCTGTTATTATTGGTGCGGTAGGTTTTATCATCTTGCTTCTATATATCGTGTAACTGTTCATTAACTTTGTGGTCTTTTTTAAAAATTAAATTAAATTTCACTTAATGAATGTATAAAAATGTATATGTGTAGTTATTTTACATAAATATTAAATTTAAACTAATATCTAAGTGACAAAAGCCACGGCAAAAATGGTGAAGCTCCACCTATATAGTAATTTGTTTTTAATCTTGAATATTCACAAATAAGCAAGCAAGTTTGGAAATTTTTTCAAGAATACTTTTATAATATTAATTCCGAAAATCAAAACGTTAAACAAATTATCAAACAGTTAAATCAGTAAACATTTAAAGTATTGTTTTAAAAATTGCCATGCTTGTTTGTTTCATATGCGACAAAAATTTTATAAACACTATAACTATCATTGATTAGAGTTTCCATTCCGGATATCCGGATATCCGATTATCCGGATTATCCGGCTATTTTAAAGCAATCCGTTATCCGGATAAATTTCTTTGAAATATTCGATCATCCGAATAACACATTTTTGAGAAAAAAAAAAATAAATATTTACGAATAGACTAGAATTTCACTGTAATGTAATAATTCACGAATAAACTAGGAAAACTGAGTAAATCAAACTCTGCAAGAACTGGGAATGCCGACAATATCTGAAGAAGAAATGCGTATTTTACAGGATATTTTAGAAGTGCTTTCTCCAATGGAAGTGGCCATTAAGAAATTAAGCAAGAATTCTGCAACACTTCTAACAGCCGAAGGTGTCTTTAAATTTGTATTCCTCAAAATGGAAGAAATTAACACAGCATTAAGCCAAGCTCTTTTGAGGTAACTAAAAAAACGGATGAATGAACGTCGCGACAAAACTCTCTTAACATTAATGATATTGTTGGAAACTGGCAGTATTCCCCAATATAGTCAATATTTCGAATATTCCTCAAAATCAGCTGCTATTACATTAGCAATACAAATAATGGAGAGAATATATCCGAATTGATATACTAATGTGTCGTCAGAAGCCGTTGCTGATGAAAGTGAATTGGAAATTAGTACGAACACAACTGAAGAAAATTTAAATTTACTACAAAAACAACTAGGCGATGCCATATCGTCAATTACTTACGTAAACCCCACATCCTCTGGATCAGGAATTCAAGCTGGACTTAAATAGGAATTTCAATTACTGGCTAGAACTAAAAGGCGATCAAATAATTTAATCGTATTATTCAATGCCCTTTTGACAATTAAACCTACATCAACTGCTACAGAAAGAGTTTTTTCAACAGCAGGAAAAATTAAAACTAAATTAAGAACTAAACTTAATTTTGAGACGTTTGACGCTTTAATTTTCTTAAAGTACGCATTTTTTAAAATGAAATAGTTCACAAAACTACATAATTATATTAAATTGGACGTTTATATAATATTTAAGTTTGCAATTAAATGTTTTCTTTTTTTTATAAATGAAATTTTATACCAAATAATTTGAAAAAACCTGAATTACTTTATTTAGTTTATCACTGTTACAAAAATTTTAATTTTATTTTCATCAAAATGGTTTAAGTAGAAACTATCCGAATAATCCGGATAATTACTAGTAAAAGTATTCGATATCCGGATATTTAATAACTTCGGATATTTGGAAACTCTATCATTGATCGCTCCATGCGGCCATGATATGCGTAGTCTTACAGAATTTGATGGCCCTCCCGTAAATTTACATACAATAAATAGTGGAGAACGAGTCATACGGCTAAAGAAATATTATTAATTAATAAGAAATAAATTTAGTCTTAGTATTTTTAACATTATATTAGCTATGTTAATTGAAATATTTGATTTATATTTTAGATAATGTTATAATTTTAATTATGGTTTAGTAATTACTGGAAATATGTTTTTAGTTTTAATAAATAATTTTGGTTTAATGTTGAATAAATATATAATTAAAAAATGAATAAATTTTTATTTTATTAAAGAGATATTTTTTATGTTTGAAATTTTCAACCTTTTCCAATAAAAATACAACACTTTTAGATCAAAATTGTTTTAGGTATCTTCGAAATGAAACGAATTTTCTTCTAAAACCTATTTAACTTCTATGCAAAAGTAATAAACTTTCAAGAAGATTTTCTAGTTTGAATTAAACTCTAATTATGTGGTAAACAAAATTATTGTTATTTCCAAACGAAATGAATTCAACTTTGTCATAAAATATCATAGTATATTGTATAACAAGTGAAGAAAACGAGTCATTGATCAACACAAATTTATTAAACCATTAAAACATTTGGGTTTTCACAAATCGTGTAGCAATATTAAGAAATCGTTGTGTAATGAGAATATTTCCACACGATTTTAGTATACGACGCAAAGGCTCCTTTTCTAATATAATTTAAATTCAAAAATCATCATCGGAAGTATAGGTTACTGCACTATCGTAGAAAAATATATTAGTTTTGCTAGCAAACTTTACAATTTTCGAAATAAAGTGAGGTTACTTTTTGTTTAAAAATGTTAAATGTTTGATTAAAAAATTCGATTTTATCGAAATTTTTCAATGTAAAATAAATACATTTTGCAATGAAAGGGAAAGGTCTCTATTGAAACAAAACGATTTTAAGATTTGAAACAAAGTTGTGTCCCTTTTGTATAAAATCTATAAAGAAAAACCTTCGATTTTAAAGGTGAAAACCTTTGGGTTGAGGTTTTTTTTTCTCTGTGTAGTCTGACTCGGAAATCACACTTCTTCGTATAAAATCGCATCCTTCAAAATTTGCTACATTCGTGGCAAATCGTGTGTCGCAAATTCAGGAATTGACCGTGTCAAGTGCCTGGCGCTATGTCCCATCTCAATTAAACCCTGCGGATCCAGTGTCTAGAGGTCTTATGCCACAAGAAATCATTACAGTTCATCATGGTGGAATGGCCCTATATGAAATTGCGGACAACTGGCCATTATCCCCAAATTCTCACATATCTTCAGAATTGCTTGAACTTCGTAAAACTGAAATATCAATAATCTGCACAAAACAAGATTTTAATTTAATTGAGAGATTTTTCAGTTTCAAAAAACTACTTCGAGTAACCGCGACATGTTTTACATTTGTTAAAAATTGTAAGGAAAGAAAGGAGAATCGCAAAATCGGGCAATTGCAGAATTCTGAAATTGACATTGCATTGCAACGATTGGTTAAATATGTACAATCGAATGAATATATTGATGAAATAAAACAATTGCGAAAAAATAATATAGTATCTAATAAAAGCAAAATAAAATCGTTAAGTCGTTTTTTGGATGAAAATGAAATTCTTCGAGTCGGTGGAAGATTGATGAATGCTGATATTCCGTTTGAAAATCAGCATCAAATTTTGCTACGTTCACAAAATTGTTAATAATTGATCGACATTATGATGTTTTCCATGCGGGCTCTCAGGCTTTGCTCTATAATCTGAGACGCGTCAGTTCTGGGTTACTGGTGGTAGAAATCTGTGCCGTATTGTAACGATATGACGTTTCACATCGTCACAAATTGACTATGTGTTATGGTCAGCTTGTGTATAAACCACTAAAAGGCTTTTGTTGGTATAAACGTTGTGTCTTCAGCTTATCATTGTTTTTATTTTATTTTATCCCTCATTGATCTGATTGTAACGATATGACGTTTCACATCGTCACAAATTGACTATGTGTTATGGTCAGCTTGTGTATAAACCACTAAAAGGCTTTTGTTGGTATAAACGTTGTGTCTTCAGCTTATCATTGTTTTTATTTTATTTTACCCCTCATTGATCTGATAATAAATCTGGTCATTGTTATTTCGGATATTGAACCAGCGAGTTGGTGAAAGTATAATAATAAAATAAAATTAAAATAAAATATTTTTTTTTTACAATAAAATTCGCACAGTGTATATCCGAAAACGCCAGAACAAAATATACAAAATAATTAATTTGTTCGGAAACTACCACATCAGGGTCGTTAAGGAAAATCGAAATACTCTTCGATTTAAAACTATTTTTATTGAGGTATGTTGCGCATCTAATTTCTCGTATTAAGATTGTTTTTTTTTTTGGTGTTAACTTCATCTAAAATTGTTGTTTTATTTGTCGAATTTCTATTCCTCGTAGAAGAAACCACACCCCAAATACAAACGAGAGTGAGGAAAATCGACGGCCTTTTTACATGTCGTCGTCTCAGGACTAGATTACGCTAACCACCAAATTACAATTTTTCGGGTTTTGATGGTTTCTGAGGTTCTAAACCATCCTCTTTCGTCTGCGCGTATTTACGTTTTAATCAGGCTACCCATTCCTGAGGGAACTGGTTTTGTTTTTTCCGCTATCCACCATGCCGTAATGACCTCGCAAACTTTAATTTTGATTTTTCTCATAATAGTGATTTTGTCGCTTAGCGTACTCTAGTCCTGAGACGACGAATTGTGTTTTAAGTATAAGATGCTTTAAGTGGAATTAGTTACGTTGGATATTCCTGTTGGATTTATTTCATCATAAAATTGGATTTAACAATCATCCTCAAACAACATGGAGTTTTGTATTTTGTCGTTTTTAAGTAATTGCATTCCGTTCCATGGTCAGTTGTATTGAATACAGTTTGGATTCATTGACAAGTTGAATACATATCGTGGCCTGTGTTCTTGGAATGCCAATTACATTATTATTTTGGCTGATGACCAATTTATTTAGTGTTCTGTTTTGTTTTGTTTTTTTTTTTTGCTTATTTTGATTATTTAGAATCAGTTTAGTATTATTAATTATTGAATTTAATTTAAATGGAAAAATAGTAAATTAGATAATAATAAGTTTGAAAGTGAAACAAAAATAACTGTCAAAATCGTGAATGGGAAAGAATACTCAAATTTTTATTTAACAGGTACCTACACCGGGATCATGGAGGAAGCGCTTTCAACGTGACCTTGTGGTAAGTGATTTTTTATGTTGATTTATTTAAATTTTGTTTTGGGTTTTGTTTTGCGTTCTACGATTCGTTACTATTTCAGACTTATTCTATTTAGT
The DNA here is from genome assembly GCA_963556165.1 of Tipula helvola. NCBI lineage: Eukaryota > Metazoa > Arthropoda > Insecta > Diptera > Tipulidae > Tipula > Tipula helvola. Next base: position 216,771,700 of record OY744481.1, on the reverse strand, counting down.
TATACTTATATAAAAACTATTATGATTATATTCTTTATTTTGAATTGATAATATAATTATATTTATTTTCTAACAATTAGATTTTGCCTTTAGTCTACGATAATTCTTAATTTCTTTTTTCTTTGCATTAGTTACATAAATTTATTTTGTTAAATTGGAAAATTTATATAAAATTGATTAAGTTATTGAATAAATTTGTTATTACTTAAAGTTTCACTATAATTTCGGAGTTATTATTTTATTTTCGAATGATCATTAGATATAAACAAGTTATGTGCTAATTGTTTAAATACTCGTGCGGATGATTCATGGACCGTTCAATAGTGAAGTGAGTGAAAATATATTGTTTTGTGTTTATTCTCTCTCTGGAAGTATTTTTCTAGAATGAGGCAAAGTGAATTTTTGGATTATCATTATAGTTGTGTCTTAATTATCCCGTGTGTACGGTATATACATATATGAAACAGTAGTCAATGACGGTTATTCAAGATCCTCATCAAACTGTGAAAAAAACCCCGACCACCCTGAGCTAAGCCGCGCTAGTCAAACCGTCTCACAGTCCCTGAATGGATATTCTACGTAACGGTGACGTTTGGTTTTTGTTTGGTGTGCTTTGTATAATCATCAAGGCTCAACCAAATCACCCCATGCGAAACGGTTACAGTGGTAAAAGAATGTATTCGATATGTGCGTGCCAGACCACAAGTTATAAGTCAAATTATGGGCCAGTTACCGACAGATAGAGTTAACCCAGCTACACCATTTAATAGTACTGGTATTGATCTTTGTGGGCAATTTTATGTAATTCCTAATATTCGTTCTCAAGTCAAACATAAAGTATATATCGCCATTTTTGTTTGTTTCGCGGTCAAGGTTGTGTACATATGGAAATTGTAGCAGACCTTTCAACACAATCTTTTCTCGCCGCTCTCCGTCGTTTTATATCTCGTCGTGGTAACTGCGCTTATTTATACTCGGATAACGCCACAAACTTCATTGGCGCTCGAACCGAACTGAAGGAACTATGTATATCAATTGTTTATGTCTGAAATGCACCAAAACGAGGCTTTTAGGTTTTGTTCGGATAAAGGGATAGAATGGCAAAAAATTCCTCCCAGATCGCCGCATTTTGGTGGCTTGTGGGAGGCAGGCGTCAAGAGTGCCAAATTCCATTTAAAGCGCATAATGGGTCAGTCGACATACGTAACTGATGAGTTTCATACGCTGGTGACTCAATTTGAGGCATGTCTCAACTCACGTCCTATATCTCCCATGTTGGATGATCCAACCGACATGTCTCCGTTAACTCCCAGGCATTCTTTGATCGAAAAACCACTTATTGCTATACCTGAACCTTCACTTGAACAGGTAAAAATAAACAGATTATCACGATATCAACGCATGCAAGCTTTATTTTGTTCTGGTTACGCTGGTCGAATGAATATCTTTGTCAATTACAAAGTCGTCGTAAATGGTTGGATCCCACATCCGAAATAAAGACTGGTTCATTAGTAATACTTCATGAAGATGGTGTTCCCCCCATGAAGTGGTTTATGGGCAGAATAACACAAATTCATTTGGGAAAGGATGGACATGCACGGGTAGTTACTGCAAACTCTAAATTTAAGCGAGCAATCACGAGGATAAGTATTTTACCTTTGAGGGATGATTGAATGAATAAGTTCGTTATTATAAGTCTGTTTATTGAACGAATGGTCACGTTATCGAATTTAGTTTAAAATTCATTAATTGTTAGCAGCGAATTAAATTAATCATGTATTTAAAAAAAAAATACAAACATTAGGAGTAATTTTTAATTTGTTATATTATAGCGTACATGTAACTTACCATATAAAAATATATTTAGTTAAGAAATATAATGTACCAGTATCAGTTGACGTTAAAATAATTGAAACTCAATAGTTTCAATGCGGGGAGAATGTTCAATATTAAATGCTTGAATTAAAATATTTACTGAACTATATAGGTGATTATCTATAGAAATAATTTACTACGAAAATTCAAATTTAAAAAAATAACCAACATTTTAGTACTTAGATTATTTTACATTTGCAAACCAAAAATCTAGTACAAAAAGAAAGTTGCTTATATGCGCGGCGCCATCGTCATTCGTTTTTATCGTTCTTTCTCTCTCGGTTCGTTGTTCATTAAAACCATAAAACGTTTTTGTGTATGAAATACAACAAGTAAAAAATCATAAAATTAATTAATTGTCGTAGATTTAAAAAATATATTTAAAAATCAAAATTAATGAAGTGTATACTTAAATAAATAAAATAAATATAAATAATTAAATATTCAGTTTTTTAAAATAAAAACAAACAGTTCTGAATATTTTGTGCATGACTATGTTATTTATAGATGTGATCGCAAACTTGAAACTAGCTCTAAGAAATCGGGCGGTGGTGTAATCATAGCCGTGCATTCTAAACTAGTGAGTGATCCAGTAACATTAGGCCCATCAAGCGTTGAGCAGATTTGTTTGAAAATTAAAATCAACAAACGATATCGTCGTTATAGAAGAAAAAGTAATCATCTACATTTTTTTCAAAATTGAGGTTTTTATATTTTCTTAGACTATTTTTCATTACCTAACAAATACTGAAAACAAAATTTGTCTATACTTATTAATTACTGAGAATTTTTTTTTAAAAAGTCACTAACTATAATTTTGCAAGAAAAATTAAGAAGAAAAAATCACCATCTACATACATATTTATTTATTTATTTATTTATTTTATTTATTTGTTTACTAAAATTTTGGAACGCCTTATTTTGAGCAAGAGCTCATTCACAATATGGCGTCAATGTTCGAAAACAAAAATAAGTAATTATAGAACTTCAGCATAAACGTAAACCAGCAGCTACGGAACATACACATAAATTCTTCGGGCAATGTTGTATCTTGATCTCGTAATGTTATATATTTCTTCTTTGCAGTTTTCCTGGATTGCATGGGAAGAGTTTGCAGAATTTGTTGTTACGTGCCTGAAGTCAGGAAAGGTTGGATAATATCAGAATTTAGTTCATGCAAAACCAACACAAATGTCTTTAAACAAGCCATATTATTTCCGTGACGCACGCATATTATTAAATCCAAAACCTACTATTTTCGTTTAGTGTTAGTGATATTTTATACTGGTTTTGATACAAACTACAATTTAAAATCAAAGTATGTAAAGATTATACTGTATTATGACGCTAATACTTACAGAAATAGTAGGTTTTATTTTGTATGGCAATAATATGGCTTGTATAAGACATTTGTGTTGGTTTTGCATGAACTAAATTCTGATATGCATGTATGTAGGTATCAGTGACGAAGCGTGACAATTTCCATTGGGGAAGCAATATTATAAATTGTGAAAATAAGGAAAATATATTAAAAATTTTGATTAACAGTAAGCTCCGTTTCTAAAATTTAAAAATCAAATAAATGAGAATAAGTTTTTCTCAGACAACTAAATGCATCGTGCGGAAAGTCAATTTCAAAAGATGGAAATTTACTAATGTCTAGCAATTTTATGAACTTTATATGTTGTAAATCCTGAAACCGAAATTCAATTTCTTTCTGGATTTTTACTGTAATTTCAGATATAAGGTTTCTTACGTATTATTTTGCTTCACATGTAATTCGGGATCTACACCATCTTAGATGAATTTTTTCTGCGATCTTTTTTCTTGGTTGGCTTTGTTCCAAAATGACACAAAATTAATTAAATTTTTTCAATTATTTTCTAAAAATCGTCTAGACTTTCTAAAGAATGTGCAATATAGTTTGATTTTTTCTGAAGCACACTAAATAATAAGTCAACTTCTGGAAATATTTCTGGACAAAATATAACAACCCCACCTTTTTCCAATAAAAGAAGATATCCACGAGAGTTATTTATTGTCTCACAGTTCCATTTCTCAACATCTTCGTCTACTATTTTATTAAATAGCTCACGTAAATCGTCTAAGTGTTTTTCAACATTAGAACCATTAAACTCCCACTTGATGGTGAAGTTGAAGGTAGTTTTCGTTTAACAATTTCATCAAAAGCAAAACTCCATTTCAATGAATGGTTGAAAAAGGCAGTTAATCCACTTAAACTTGAAAAAGAATGATTTACACTCAACAATTTTACTAAACGACTGAGAGAGAACCAAATTTAATTTGTGTCCAAAACAATCAATATAAATTGCTAGCGGATAAATTTCTGTAATTTTTGTTTGCAGCCCTTTGGAGCTCCCAGACATTACCGCACCATCATAACTTTGACAAATTAGCTTTTCCTTGATTTTATGTTTTTTTAAAAACTCGATTACAAATTTTGAGAGACAATCTGCACTTCGATCGGAAGAAACATCTATAAATTCTATAAATCTCTCTGGTACATTGGCAATTTCATCTACATAACGTAGAACTACCGCGAGCTGAGATTTTCTGGTGACGTCTAAGGTGTCATCTAAAATAATTCCAGCAAAATTCGACGAATCGATTTCCTTTTGTATTTGCTTTTAAATTAGCGATGTGATACATGCTATCAAATCGTTTTTAATGTCGCTCGATATTCCCAAAAAAAACCTTTGATGTCTCTAAATGATTCGATAACGAAGAATTGTGCCGCGATAATAATTGTAAAAATTCGATATAATTACCGCGATTATTTGAATCATGAGATTCATCATTCATCATTTCCTCTGAACTCGAGCCCTTGCATTCCCAAGAAAGAAACGGTGTAGTTATCGCTCAAATTCAAAATAAAACTTCTATCGGCTTATGAATCCAACATGAATAATTTCGTTAATCCAAAAACAATAAAAACAAACTTCAAATCATTGCAAGGCTAGGACAAATATGTATATCTTGTTTACTTTTTCTATTCAACAGTGTGTTTAAAAAAAAAAGGCAAAACATGAGAGTATTTTTTGTTTAAAAATTTTTAAATATTGTTTAGTTTCTACCTTTACCCTGTTTTAATTTTATTAAAAATATAGTCATCCCTTTTTTTCTCGATAGTTTCTTTCTCATTATGTTGGTTTTGTTTTTCCAATTTGGTTTTATTGTGCAATAATATACCCCACCAGAAGAATCAATGATTCTTTTTAAGGGGAAATTGAGTGAAATAAAATGCAAGCAATGAAAAATTTGGAGAAAAAATCCAAATAAAGTTTCAAAACCTTTGCAGCAAATAAACAGATAAGACTTCTGATTATTTCTAATTGGAATAACGAACATACTTATAGGATTTTTTATTTCAAGTTGGATTAATTTGAGTATTTACATTTCTAAAGGTTGAATGCAACTGTTCTATTATTCTAATGGTTTTAAATTGTTATTTTGTAAAAAAGAAAAATGTTTCTCTTGGAAAATATAAAATTAATTTTAAGGGAAGCAGTGCTTCCCTTGCTTCTATGGACACCTCGTCCCTGGTAGGTATGTAGATGGTGATTTTTTCTTCTTAATTTTTCTTGCAAAATTGTAGTTAGTGACTTTTTAAAAAAAATTTCACAGTAATTAATAAGAAATAAAAAAAATGAATTAAAATGTAAAACAGAAATATTATATATTTTTTTATTCAATAAAATCATTAATATAAAGTTTTTGTATTTACTTAACGATAATCATTATCTATAATCGAACAAAATTATTTTGAAGAAAAAATCACTATCTACAAATTTAACAAAATTATATTGAAATTCTTACATTTTATTGAAAACATCATTAGCATTAGATATGGCATTAAATAATATAAAAGATACAGTAATCAAACTATTTAATTTAAAAAAATTGGATTTTTAATAGAAAAGTTAACACTAAAACCCTTATAACTCGAAATCATAAATATGTAGATGATTACTTTTTCTTCTATAACGACGATATATACTCGTATGTATATTTATTTACACTACGCACATACCACCTCATTCTAACAGTGATTATTATGCAGCATGCGTCGATTCGATTGAAGAAGTCATTAATACATCAAATTCATCTGATATGGTTCCTGCACTTGGTGACTTTAATCTTCCGAATATCATCTGGAATTTTGACCGTGAATTTAATTGCATTCTTCCAAACAATATAAAGTCAGACGCAGAATCTTTGTTCGTTGATGCAATGCTTGGTTATAATTTAAACCAAATTAACTCCATTGCTAATAATCTGGAAAAGTTTTTAGACCTTGTCTTTACCAATGAAGTAAATGCGTTTAAAATAACTGAATCACTCAATCCATTTGTCGTAAATGATATCTACCATAAATCTTTGGATATTGTGTTTGAAACTATAGACTGTATGACGAAATCTGAACACCTCCAACAAATCAAATACAACTATAAAAAGACAAACCATACTGGTCTGCATGTTTATTTGAAAGCATTGAATTGGGATGAGATTGTAAACGCAAGGGATGTGAATGAAAATGTCGACAAATTTTATGAGATAGGTATTACTGCAAGGCTTTGAACTCCATGTGCCTATTTCCAATAAATCAACAAGTATTCACCCTCCATGGTTCGATGACAAGTCTTATTTGAATGGCATCCAAGAAAAAATTAGAACTAATCCAAAACAGTCCTGGAAATATTTTAGGTCTTAGCGTGAAATCAAGGGGTACCCTGCCAATATGACCTTCAATAATATCAGCACTTCAAACGCCAAAAAGATAGCGAACATGTTTGCTGCATTTTTTCAATCTGTCTATCGACCAACCGCTAATACTGATGACCTCGATAGAACAAGCAATAACAACATATCAATCACTCCTCCAGTCATATCTAAAGAAGACATTCTAACTGCTTTGAAGGGTTTCGGAGACGGTTGTGAGCCTAATGATGTACATTCATCTATATTAAAAATGTTCGCGAGTATTTTGGTTGTGTAAACTGATCAATCATTCCTTAACCACTGCTGTTTCCCGAAAAATCGAAAATCTCTAAAATAACTCCAATCTTTAAATCAGGCAAACGGGATGACGTCACTTGTTACAGAGGAATATCAACTTCATCATCAATTCCTAAATTATTTGAACTAGTTGTATGCAATGCTTTTAAATTAGCACTAAACGTCATATATCTGTCAACCAGCATGGGTTTATGCCTGGTAGATCTACAACTACTAACCTGCACCCAGATTCCGGTTCTATGACAACTGAGAATGGCAAATATTACGAAATATTTTTTCGACCAGTCAGTTCCCATTCTCATAAAAATCCCGATTCCGATTAGACCAATGTGTTTTGATTTGGTATAAATTTAAAATATAACTTATTTTGGTACGATGGGTAATTTTTTTAAATAAAAATTAAAGTTTTTGAATATGATGTAAATCTAAAAATTGTCAAAGCTTCTGTATTAATTTTGTATTAACGCGAATTGTTCAGTTATTTTATAAACTTAATAATTAGAGCTACGCTAATACGGGTTTTAGTCTTACAGTTTGAATACATAGGTTATGTTTTATACATATTATAATCTCTTTTAATAAAACCATTAAAATTTGGTGTCGAAATAGATATTTTTTAAATTCAAAACAAATTATGGAATACATAATTTTTCGTATGAGTAGAAGACGAGGTTTAAATCGAAGATAACCTATATTATAATTCAAATTGCTTAACAGTTAATTTGTTAATTAAATTTATTGTGCTTTTGGTTTCGTCTAGTGAAAATAAGACGTAATTTATGAGATGCAAGTGATCCGTTTAAGATTAATCTTTTTCCAAATAAGTTTAAACAAATAATTTTACTGCCCTTTGCTACTTAGCTTTTTTTTGTAATAAAATATTATAAATACAAATAATTTATTGCACAATAATTTATGTTTTGGAAATACATATTTTGATAAAATAAATTTATAAAATTCATATAAAAACCGACTTCTCATATAAAAAAAAATTATGGTTTTTTTTGACGTTTATTATGGGTTTTCATTTGCCACTCATAGAACCGGAATCGCAATTTCTCAGTTTTTATACCAATTAGAATTTTTAGTCGAATAAAACCCATATGACAAATTTCCCATCAAACCGGAATCCTGATGCTGGTTAAATTCACCAGCTAAGTAATAAGGGAGATAGAAAAACATCATAAAGTAGACGTAGCTTATACGGATTTCAGTAAGGCTTTTGATTCTATATGTCATCATAGAGCACTCCAAAGTCTATTTGCATTTGGATTTTCATTAGAATTTATTAATTGGTTCAAATCATACTTAACAAAGTTTACAAAATGCAATAATTGGAAATAAAAAATCCAACATTAATCAGCCGTGATTTTTTCATCACCCGCCGGGAATCGAACCCGGAACCTCCGGAGCTTAAAGCAAACATGCTAACCACTGTGCCACCGGGGCACATGGACCATGGATTTTTATTGTTTTCGTTGATCGGATAACCAAGATCATAAAAAATTCAAATCATCTCATATTTGCTGGTGACGTAAAAATGTATGGTACGATTGAACAAATTCGTGATGCTGACAAACTGTAAGATGACCTCAATAGACTTAGTGAGTGATGCGACCAAAAGTCATTACACTTAAACATCAAGAGGTGCAAAATTATGTCTTTTCATCGTAAAAAGAATCCGATAATAAATATGTATATACAACATCAATGACAATGTAGTTCAAAGAGTTCTAGATTACTGATCTAGGAGTCACCTGCGTCGAAAGCGTTAGTTTTAACAGGTACATCGATAACTGTTAACTGTATTGCTAAAGCAAACTCTATGTTTGGCTTTGTAAAATGATGAACTGGGGAATTTAGTGATACATAAACTTTATTTACACTATATTTCGCTTATATATGATCTCAAGTGGAATATGCTGTAATCGTCTGGAATCCCTATTATGATGTGCACATCAAAAGAATTGAAAGCATACAAAAAAATTGTTTGATATTCCTGTTGAAAAAAACTGGCTGGGAATATGACTATCACATACCTTTTTATCAAAATGTGGCTCGCTTACCACCATATTCGACTAGGTGCAAAGAATATGAAACTTTCACCCTTGAAAACAGACGTCTTCTTCTGGATGCTGCTTTTATCGGAAACGTCCTACTTGGCCACATCGATTCAGCATTTGTATTGGAAAACATATCCATAAATGTTCCAAGCAGGACATTGCGTAATCACCGATTTTTGGCGCTAGAACGTCATTCCACCAATTATGGCGATAACAACCCAATCATAAGATTAGCAAAAGCATTCAATAACGCAGAGGATCAATTTGATTTTAATCTATCAAAAAACAATTTCAAAAAAAATTTGAAAATTTATTTTTTAAATTTATGATTTAATAACACCATTTTAATTTTTTTTTTAAATTTTGACTTAAGTTAATTTAATTTTAATATTTTTTAAATTTTGTTTTTGTATAATTTTAAATTTTAATAATTGATTATTTCTTATATGTATATGAAATGATAAATGTCAATTACACAATCGATTTCTTCACTTTAATAATTAAATAAATAAAACGGTATTTTATATTGCGTGCACTTTACCTGAAAGAAAAGAAATACAACTTTGGCTCTTACCTTCAATTTTCTTATTAAAATAAATGATTAAACGAATTTTATTTAATTATAATTAAAACAATTAAAAATATGAATTTGATATAAATTGAATTTGTAAAGCGATTACTCTACTTATGTGTTGGTTATCGGAAGCTCATTTTCTAGACTTAGAATAAAAAATATACTTACGGTATAATATGGTCTTGTTAATAATAAGCCTAAAGTTATCATCAAATACGGATTTATTTAAATAACATACATAAAATTTTATTTTTTACTTAAGTATCTTCCTCAATTTGCTGATAAAATCCTAGTCCTTTTTCTGAAGCTGGACTTGGTGCAGGACTAAGCGCCGGACTTCGAATGGTAGGGGTTTGAGCGGGGCTTTGCCCTAAAGGGACAACTAGTGGACCAATTGGTTTGCGAAGCCTTGGTGCACCTCGAAAACCTTTATTTACTGGACCAGTTGGCTTCAACCGTGGTCTTCCTGGACCACGTTTTACAGAAGATGATCCTACAGTTTGCAACGAAGCTGCCACTAATTCCGCCGGGACTGAGCTATTTGAGCCTCCAGAAGTAGATGATTGTGATGTTTGTACGGATATCAAATCTAATCATAATTAATCAATTAGTAAACAGATTATACAACATATACAAATATATATAGTGTATTAATTAAACATCTAATATACATATTAATATGTACATATAAAAAACATTTGCAATTTTTAAATTTACAAAAATTATATTTTACAAATAAAACAACGTTTAAGCTAACTAAAACATTTCACAACGCCTCCCCCCTTAATAATTGTTAAATTAAACAATTTATATTCATATAAAACAAAATATTAGATACAAAATAATAAATACTAATGTTAATGAAAAACAATTTCTTGAAAGCATGCCAACATAAATGTATTAATTAAATTATAAGTGGTTAGTTAGTCCAGCTTATACATTAAAAATTAAACTTCAAATAAAAATTGAAATTCCCTAGTTCACATGTGTTAGTCTAATTTTTACTTATTTGAGTTTATTTTCAAAATATGTAATTTGCATTATTTTATAATAACTTTCCCCTTTTATAATTTGTCTATCTGTATAGAACTCTTAAGAAGAAATGGGTGCTTATGCCTGTACGTCACGTATCAAAGCCAACTAATACTAACGTTTAACCCAAAATAGAAGCGGGATAGTATTTTACTATCACTCGTAATACAACTAGTGCTCAATTATTATTGATAATTTTTTACGAGTTAAAACCGTGCTGAAAATTCAACGAGTGCGCAGCACGTGTTGAATTATCTGTGTCGGTTTTAACGAGTAAAAAATTATAGATCATTAATTACAGCACGTGTTGTATTTAGTAAGAGAATACAACTTTCCCGTCAGCGATTGAATCACACTTCATCCATTTGTGTCATGTTGTATGCAAATTATTTGACAAGCTTTTGTTCGCATGGATTTTCCTTTGATGTGTGTATAAAAAATTCAATCATAATAAAAAAAATTGAAATACAATTACAAATTTAGAGATAATTGTTTAGGATTTTCTTGTTGCTATGGTAAAATTTGTAAAATTATCGCGTTGCTATGGTGAAAATCGTAAAACTATCGCGTTGCTATGGTGAAAATCGTAAAACTACCGCTGTAATAACGTGTTGTTGTACGTATTTTGCATGGCAATCTAAATATTATTGCTGTAATAATCGCTTTTTCGTAAAATTTCCCATGGCATATTTTGTTTAAGTTGTATTCTCAAAATAATTTATTGTTCAGGTAAAGAAATACATACTGTGTAAATAAAAGTAATAAATCTATCTTGCTTCAAATTTTACCATCAAAAAGTTAAATTTTTGTTTAGCAAATCTGAAAAACATATTTTGAATATAAAAATAATTAATGTTGCACAAAATTATAGTAACACAGTTTTTCTCTAGCAATTTTCAAAATGCCTCTCTTACAAAGAGTGCCTATAGTCAGGAGAAGAAGTCTAATCTTAAAGCAAAAGAATTTCCTAACCAAATAATGAATTTTTCCTAAGTTATTTAGTTTTATAAGTAAGTGGCTTAATTAAAATGCCAGTCGAAACCTCTACTAGGTACTATTGTTTATTTGAAAAACTGTAATTGTCGACGGAATTATAATTTTAACTTCATTTGATTATATACCTATGAATTATTTAAAATAAACAAAAAAACTGAAATAAAAACCTCTCTTGGAACTTTATAGGTCAAAATATGTGTTTTACAAATTGTGGCTTAATTATAATACTACCACTGTAATTGTCTTTGATGTATCAAATTTTAAGCTAAATAACAAACAAAATTTAAAATATTTGGAAAAATTCATAAAACAACAAAAAAATTTATTGAAGTAGAACAAAAAAACAAATAGACTTCCCAAAAAAAAACATCGTCACTAATTTAATAAAAGGGCCTAAGCGACAAAACGTAAATTGTGAACCAGAAACGAAATACTGTGTAGGGTATATTTACAACAAAACAGGATCAGCATATATGTTTTTAAATTATTTAACTTCAAAAAGAAGCATTTTGAAATATATACTACTTTTACTAAAACTAACCCCAATTAAGATTTAAAAAGAAAATATTTAGTTTCAAAAATATTTATTTTTTGAAAGTAAATGAATCGCTATCCGATTCGATAACAATCTCAACAGGAGTACCACAAGGAACAGTATTGGGTGTCGTGCTGTTTCTACTATACATACTTAAATGACATTCTCAAAGCAGTTGAGTAGTCTACAATCTTCCTTTTTGCGGATGATGTTCTTTTATATGTTACTGGAGAAATTATTGAAGAATGTACGAGTAAAATCAACAATGATCTGGCAATAATTAATGTGTGGTGTAAAATGAATAAAATGAAGCTAAATATATGAAAAACGAAATGCATAATTATTAATATTAAATTAGATAGTATTATACATATAAATAATCAATTGATTGAAAAAGTTAGTGAGATAAAATATATCGGTATAATTATAGATAATAAGTTGGAAAGTAATTTAGACTATTCCCGGGTTTCCATCGTCAATAGTACGAGTATAATAGCAAAATAGTATTATACTATTATACTATTTTTCCATATAGTGTTTCCATCATTTGGTGTGAAGCTAAAATCGTTTTAAATTTTTTAGTGGGAACTTGGGTGCAATTCATTATTTTGATAGCGAAAAATTATTAAAACTCATATTTTATTCATATTTATAATTACTCGATGAATATTACTTGAAGTAATAGAAAAATTATTAAAAGCACACTACGACCGCAACCTAAAAACATTATTTTGAAAAAGAATTCAAAAAAACCTACATAATAGGCATTTTCGGAAATAGACCAAAGTAACTTCAGAGTAAGTTTTAATTTGTATTTTGTTGGTAACAAAGTTACTCAAGTTACCTTTCACATACAAAAAAATGGAGATGTCGCCAACACACGACTTTCTTTTACGAACAGCGAATTTTAAGAAACTATTATAATACAAATTTCTTGCAAACTTAATTAAGATTGTTTTTATTTTTTCATGTTTTCTGTAAATTGTATATTTTTGAAATATTTGCAAAATAAATTTTCTGTTTCGCAGAATCTGGGAGCTGTAACCCCAAATATTATGTAAGGCATTAATGAAGATATATCTGTTTTGAGGTCCCCTGAGTGCGAAAAAGTAGGTTTCGAAATGATGTCTGTCTATCAGTCTGTCCGTCCGTCTATCAGTCTGTTCCTTCTCTATAGCCCAGATGGCTTAACCAATCGAACAAAAACTTTAGATTTAAGCTTTACTTATGTAAAAGAAAGTAATAAAAAATAATAAATTTGTAAGAAGTTTGCGTAATTGGTTTCCCAAAATTCCCTGTTCGTAGAAGAAATGTGTTGGCCACACATCAATTTTATTTTTTTTATAAAATTTTTAAATTTTTTTTTTTTTTTTAATTTTTTAATTTTTTTTTTTTAATTTTTAATTTGTTTTTTTTTACTTTTATTTTTTGGAAACATTTTGTTTTAGTAGTTTTTTGTAAACCTTATACTTTTTGAGATATTTGCAAAACAAATTTTCTGGCCCAAGGGAGTGGCCACTTCCGGTTGCCCGATTTGGACTAAAATTCACTGGGGCCTTCCAATTTATCAAAAAAGCTTAAGTCTGAAGTTTCAGTTCGATTGGTTAAGCCATCTGAGCTGCAGAGCGGACACAGAAGGACAGACATACAGACAGACATCATTTCGAAACCCACTTTTTCGGACTCAGGGGACCTCAAAACAGATACATCTTCAATAATCTCAAGGTCGAAAATTTTCATGATTACTATACTTTATTTTACTTCGTAAAAGAATTTTGAGTGCGTTTGCTTCATGAAGTTACTTTTTTCATTACTGAAGTTACTTTGATCGTTCGTAAATACATGAGTAACTTTAAAGTTTGAAACTTACTATGAAGTTATTTTGGTCTATTTCCGAAAATGCCTAATATGTATACATTGCCTTTGCACTGTTAAAATTACAATTTGCTACTATTATATTTTTGATAGCTAGTATAATAAAATATTATAAAAAAATATTATAATATCAACTTCGGGTTTCTATGGTCATATTATAATAGTATAATACTATTATGCTATTATACTATGACGATGGAAACCTGGTATTAGTGCGTAAAAAAATTGTAAAAAAAAATTTATTTCTGGAATAGTATATACGTAAGAATATTTCGTTGAGTACTACCATTTAACGTTATTATTAAACCCCATTTTGAATACCTAAAAAATACCTAATTTTTGAAATCCTATTTATGTGTAATAGGGAAATGATGACCAGACTTCAAAAATTACAGAATAAGGGAATTAAATTCTTAGAGTAAAGGGAATTAATTCTTAGGGTAATGGCTGTATGATACTCACTTTTTTCCCAACTTTCTCAGCGACTAGAAAAGACAAATGAAGTGAAAATAAAAGTGGTAGCTCAATTTTTGTAGCAGTTAATCGAGCAAATATAGCAAAAAAAGATTTGGATTTGATTCTTTTTTTTGACATTAGATACTTTTTTCTGACATTTCTCAAATAATAGAAAAAAAAAAGGGTTTTGTGTAGTTTTGTCTACCAAAAAAAATATGTTTGTTTAATTTTAAAATACATTGAATTTAAAATGATTTGAACCGCCAAGTGGAATCCTCCAAGTTATCAACATCATCTCTAGATATCCCACTTTTCACGATTTTGTAACGCTTTTGGGATTCAGTAATGAAATACGTTTACGTATTATTCCATTTTCGTACTACATCTGTCAAAAATAAAAAATTGTATACTTCTATATAATAATAAATGATTAATTCTCTGATTTAGCGTAGTTTGCCTTGTATGAAACAATGCAAACACGCTAAATCAGAGGATTAATCATTTTTCCTCGTTCATACAATCGGGCCTAAAAGTATATGTAGACACTTGCCGTACTTAATAAAAACTCCAATAATGATCGTCTCGCCAAGAAAAGTTTGGTTTCGACATTTTATTTTTTTATTTACTATTTATCTCCAACACAATACAAAACTATCGTATGTATGTACAACACAAAAACAAATTTGATTGTATATACATTAGGGCGGATTAAATTTTTAAGTGGTCTGGAGACTCCACTTTTCTGTAAATTCATTGTATTTGAAGCAAAAATGTCCACTACACCATATGGCTACGATGAATTTCGAGCCTACATAATTTCATTTGAAGATTTTTTTTTTATATAGAGGGAGTTTTTTAAAATGCCAGGCTTTTATCTCGAGAACGGTGCTGGATAGGAGAAAATTACATTTAATGAAATTTGTCAAGGGTCGAGGGGGACATCGAATAGCAACCTTCGATTCAACCTTGACTACGACCTTCAAGGTTATTTGAAGGTTAAATTGAATTTGTTAAATATAAATCCCTATTTTTAACCCCAGATTCATAAAAAACGCAAAATTTTACGTTCAGATAGGCATTTTAGGTTCTTTCTTTGGATGACTTTCAGGTGTTAGTTCAAGGACAAATTATTAAATAATTAGAAATGATCTGCAAATAATAAAATGGGGAATATACTAACACAATATTAACTTGATTCCTTTGGTCCTGGTGCCAACAAATTTAAATTAAGTCATTCCCCGGTAAAATTCATTATTTGCTGATTATTTCATATTATTTATGTCGATTTCGATTCACCTTTTACCAAATCTTTAAAATATCACTCTCTACTGCTGGTGAATCGAACAGTTGCTCCGTAATATACATGTGTGTGTTTGACGTTTATGACGTTTATATGAACATAACCTATAATTTTTATTAACCATTCATATTTGTTTATTAATTAAACACAAATTAATTCTTTAATATAAAATATTTATATAAAAATAAACAGAAACACAAAAAAAGCACAAAACACAAATGACGCTTTCAATAAACTCAAATCGAATGAAATGTCATTCAAAATGACAGTTCTATTTGTGTTTGTGTTTGTAAATCTGCCAAAAAATCGATATTCGTAAAACAACAACAATTTTGCTCGACCGAGCGACTTTTCTTGATGAATCGAACAGTTTGACAGCAGAAAGAGCAAGCCGGCTTGCTCTTTTTTGGTGAATCGAAAACCACATTAGTAGTTTGTCCTTGAACTAACATCTGAAAGTCATTCAAAAGAAGAGAATAAACTTCCTAAGTTCCTATCTGAACGTAAAATTTTGTGCCCTTTCCGAATCAGAGGTTGAAAAATAATGCTTTCAATTTAAAACAATCAATTTGACCATGAAATGATCTTGAAGGTCGTAGTCAAGGTCGAATTAAAGGTCACCATCTGATGTCCCCTCGACCCTTAACAAATTTCATTAAAAGTAATTTTCTCCTATCCAGTACCGTTCTCGAATATATAAAAAAAAAACGTTCTATATAAAAAAAAATCTTCAAATGAAATTATGCAGGCTCGAAATTCATCGTAGCCATATGGGTGTAGTGGACATTTTTGCTGCAAATATAATGAATTTACAGAAAAGTGGAGTCTCCAGACTAAAAATTTTTTCTCCATACAATTTAATCCGCTCTAATATACATATTTTGTTTATCAGAAACTTCAAAATATTTACATATGTATAGTGTTGACTACACTACCCTACTCTGTTTCGCTTTACTAGTTTTGCAGCAATTTATTTTACTTGAAAAAACGTGAGTATCATACAGCCATAAATAAAGGCACTTTCGTTTGGCGTGAATTGACAGAGTTAGCTGAATTAACTGAATCAAGTGAAGTGAATTGAGTGTTCGATTCACAACTCTTCACTTCAGTTTAAAATTAAGCAACTGAGTTATCTGAATATGTATTTTGCTCGTGTAGTTAATTCAGTTAGGCGATTTTTGTTTTATTTTGTTTAAAAGATGTTTGCGTATGAAATTTTTCGTTTTGAATTAAAAAAATAATCTGTAAAATTCGATATAATTATAGATAGATTGTATAATATTCTTAATAATTTTTAATATATTTAATTTCTATTTTTATTCAAACTATAATTAACAAAAATCAAATTTTTAATGACTTTCTTTGACATTTATCTGAAGTGAATGGAACCAATCGAACACCTAATTCACTTCAGTAGCTCAATTATCTAAATAGCAACTGAATTATCTAAATAGTAACTCAATTCTAATTCAGTTAATTCACTCCAATCGAAAATGCCTTAAATACACTTCGATTGATATTAAGCGTGTTCGATTGGACTGAATTAACTGAAGTAGTTAACAATAATTAGTAGCTGTGTCTGAAGCAACAGAAGTAAAGAGACTGTTTGATTGACAACTCTTCACTTCAGTTAAAAATTGAGCAACTGAATTTTGCTCGTGTAGTTACTTCAGATGAATTATTTGTTTTTCTTTGTTTTTCGCTTTTGAAAAAAAAGTAAATAAAATAAACAGACAAATTTCAATTATAATTTTTAATAAAAATGTTTATAATAAAATAGAAAATAAAAATTTCGTTTATGACAATTTAGTTGATTTTTGGTAAAAGTAGGAAAATTATTTTTGAAACAGTTCTTCTAAATACAAGCCGCATTGAAATAAATTGTTTTGTTTTTATTTTGACATTTATCTGAAGTGAGAAATACCAATCGAACAGTCTCTTCTCTTCAGTAGCTCAATTAAGTGAAGAGTAACTCAATTAACTGAAGTGAAGAGTTGCACTCTTCAGTCCAATCGAATACGCTTTTTATGTAACAATTTTTAAAGTGGTTAAACTTTGAGCAGAGGATAAAATGAATGTATTGATCTTTATTTTTAAGATGAAGCATCAAATTTTGCCAAAATATTTGTATGATAAAGTAGTGTTTGCTAGTGATGTTCATGATTATATGTTTAAAAATAGAAATTATTTGAGGTTAAAAGTGTACAATAATGAAAAATCAAAAAAATATGTTAATGACCTATATCTTTTTAATAATCTTCCAAATATCTTAAAAAATGAAATAAGTTTAAAAGTAGTTAAAAGGATTGACCCCAATTATGATTGTCGTTGTCGTGTCGATATCTTTTCGATTTTGTCGATTTTTATTTTTATTAGAATGTAAATATAAAACGTAAACAATAACTTTTGTCAGTTTGAACGAAGTTTTCTAAAAATATAATTCACGATTGCTAAGATAACAAAAAAATTCACAAAAATTTGGTTGATTTTTATATTAATGTGGCAACACTTCTGAGTCGTTTCGACGTCCTTAGGCAATGCCAAATTAAAAACGAGACGACAAGGCAAAGTCGTGTCGATTGTTAATCGACGCGACAACCATAATTAGGGTGATTAATTATTGTAAAGAAATTTTTTGAATGTAATAATAACACAGGCACACAAAAAAAAAAAAAGGAAGTCCTGATACAAAAAGTGAGGTACTTCAAGGGTACTGGTACGTTTTCATATAAAAAGTCAAAATAAATATCTCATTCTACGTTTTTCGGTGTGTTAATAACGATTCAAAAGGGTCAAAATTTTACTTTATATAAAAATTCAAAATAATGGGGATGAAGGGGTTGGCCGAGATTCGTTTTTCGCACACCGAAAAACGTACCAGAAGGTACTTCATCTTTCTGTATCAGGACTTTTTTGTGTGCCTGTGTAATTTACGAATTTATTTTAAAATAATGTAAATTTTTAATTGTATTTTATATTAAATAATTGTACTGTTCGTCTTATAGAAAAATGGTAAAAACAACGGAATCAATTTGTTTATCTTTTTCTGGGGGTGAGATGTTGTAACCATCACGTTTTTCGCTTCGATGCATTTTCGATAGAATAACGGGTTTAAATTGTTTAAAAATTTTATATTTTTAACAAAGGAGTACCGTTATTCTATCGAAAATGCATCGAACCGAAAAACGTGATGGTTACAACATCTCACCCCTGTTTAGAGTTATCGAAAGAGAACAGAGCGGAGAAAAATAAACAATTAAAAACGTTATTTCAGAATTTGTGTCGCTTGAGCCTGAGATCATATTATAACAAGGCGCGTCAAGGTCGTTTTTTCAATGAATTTCGTTCAGTTCGCTACATCCACTTTCTGACAGTTATAGCTTTGCCACATGACAGAAATATCGACGACGATCTATCAACGAATATCCAATTTTCAATTAAATAAAATAATAATCTTGAAGAAAATTGATGAAATCATCTACCAAATTTGTCCTATTAGTAATTACAATTAAAATTTCATACAATATAATAAGTTTTATTTAAAAATAACAAATTCGGAATTTGAGAGAATTTGTCGGCGATATTTTACTAAATGGTATAGTAAAATTCGTGACTGAACTCTTCCAAAAATAAGCACGATTTCCGCATTCATCCTAAAATTTCGACGATTTTTTTTTCGTTCTGATTTAAACTCATTTCGTTGTGCCGGGTTGTCAAAAGTAATGAATAATATTATTAATATAAACAATTCCTTTTGAACGCACCATGATTTTTAATTTGCACACTACTTATCAAATTAAAAACTGAAAAACGCTAAAGCCAAATGTCATTTTGTTTGTGCGACGTCAATTTTTATCGTCGATATCATTTCTCATGTGGCGCATTTTTGCTATAAACGAACGAAATCGTTCGTTTTTATATCTCCATGTGGCATCGCTATAACGGGATCCGCTCAAAACGCGATATTTTAAAATGCGATATGACGAAACGCGATATGGTACAAAACGCGAAATTTCAAAACGCGATATGGTACAAAACGCGATATGGTACAAAACGCGATATTTTAAAATGCGATATTTCAAAACGCGATTTGGTACAAAACGCGATATAGTACAAAACGTGATATTTCAAAACGCGAAATTTCAAAACGCGATATGGTACAAAACGCGATATTTTAAAATTAAAATTTTAAAATAATAATAAAAATTAAAATAATAATAATATTATTTTAAAATAATAATAATTATTAATCTTCCTTCATTTAATAAAATTTTTCTTCACCAAAATGATGAAAACGAACCTGTAAGATCAAAACTAGGAAATCGCGTTTTGAAATATCGCGTTTTTTACCATATCGCGTTTTGTACCATATCGCGTTTTGAAATAATGCGTTTTGAAATATTGCGTTTCGTACCATATCGCGTTTTGTACCATATCGCGTTTTGAAATATCGCTTTTTGAAAAATCGCGTTTTGTCAAATCGCGTTTTAAAATATCGCGTTTCAAATGGGATTGGTCTCTTACAGATCAAATGTAAAAGTAGAGGGGGGTACATTTTATACATTTTATTTTTATACATTTATATTTTATACGTTTTGAATACGTATTAGTATGTTTAGCTTTAACGCTATTTTCTCAAAACAACGTTTTTCAAGTTGGTGGGCAAGATTTAAAAAAAAATATTTATCCGATCGTTCTGAAATTTTAACACGTTAATTTACACATGTTAATGTTCAGAATGAACTACCGATGAAAAAATCGGCGTACAATTTTGAAGTTACAGCAGGTTTTCGGGGCAAAAATTCGGGGGTCGACTTTTGAAAAAACGCCGCCATTTTGTTATTTTTCAACCAATTTTTTTCTTTTTAGTTCATTCTATAGCGGCTTTGATGCTAATTGTGTGCTATATGCGAGTGCAGTACACTATAAATGAGCAATGAGCGGAACAAATATGGATACTAATACCCCTGGTGGTACACCTGTTACTCAGGTAAATCCACTCTCTTCGGAGGTCGGTCTCATGGATTCTGGGGGAGACCAGTCATTGCTATAATACAACTATTTTAACCAATCCCAAGATATGTTGGTAAATAAACAAGCTCAGCTAAGCGAATCATTAAATGATACTTCACATCCCTTACAGAGGAGTAAGAAAGTATCATATTCCACGATATGAGGTGGTAGTCCCTCTATTGGGGCCAGCAGCAAGAACATTTGTTCTACAAACGAAGAAAAGCTCCACAATGAATTGTGCAAAGCTAATAATGCATTAGTTGAAGCCAACAATATTAACAAGCAAGGAGCGAGGAGGAGGATGCAGGTGCGTATGAAGACGCTTGAAAACCAAGTTAAAGCTTTTAAGCCAAAGGAGGCAATCTGTCCTACTCCTACCAGACTACAACTGAACAAGAGTACCATACGGATGAAGACGAACTAGCTCGGGAAACTGAGTGAATAAAAGTTAGAGGTCAGAGAAAAAAAAAGGAAACGGAATAATACGCTCTCCCCATCTCAATTAAAGGATAATGTTCCAAATATTATCCAGAAACCACCAAAAAAAAAAAATACCTCCACCACCACCAATTAATAGATGAAATCAAAAACTACGATTTACTCTATGAGAAAATAAAAAAAATAACCATTACTGATAAATTTAATGCAAAGGTGACAATTGGAAACACCATCAAAATAAACTTGGAAGATGGTGAAACTTACAGAAAAATGACAAAAATGTTAAACGAAGAAAAACGTGCTTGGCACACGTTTGAAGACAAACAAACCAGACCAATAAGAGTTATGGCTAAAAACTTACACTTTACGTGTAAACTAGAAAAAATAATTGATGACCTGAAAGCAAAAGGATTTAAGGCTACTGAACCATCAATTAAGCTAAAACGGAGAGGCAAAGTTGAGCGGAATGAGCTCATGTTATGTTGACCTTCGATACTGAAGAAGATATCGAAAAAATGTATCAAATTAAGTACATCTTAAGGTGCAAAGTGGTTATTCAGCCTCTAAGATGATCTAAACTTATACCACAATGTAAACAATGTCAAGCCTATGGACATACACAAAAATATTTCATCATACCAAAGATTGTGTGCCGCCCCGGTGGCACAGTGGTTAGCATGCTTGCTTTAAGCTCCGGAGGTTCCGGGTTCGATTCCCGGCGGGTGATGAAAAAATCACGGCTGGTTAATGTTGGATCAATGAATTAATCACTCATTATCCGTTAAAAAATGATTACGAAACTTCAAATGAAGCGGCCAAATCCCTCCATGGGATGTAGCGCCAGCGAAAAAAAAAAAAAAAAAAAAAAAAAAAGATTGTGTAAACGATAAAAAGCCTAAATGCGTTCACTGTGGAGAAAACCATCCGGCTAACTACAGAGGATGTAGCGCTGCTATTGAACTGTAAAACATCAAAAATAGGCATGTGATTGCTAAAAATCTAAGATTATTCAGGCAGCAAGCAATTAAGATGAACCAACTCGAAGTAAATCGTAGAGTGTCGGGAACTACTGATGGACAATTGGGTAAAATGACTTTGTTCAAGTAACGATGAGTAACGGAAATCCAGGAAAACTGGTCAAAATGACGATTATAAGTCAAACACCTAAATTAATTTTAAGCAGACTTAATACGTTTCATGATCTATTACAAAAACTAGAGTACAGCACTAAGGGAGCCATCCCTAAACACAGAAAAATGGTAAATGATCTTAGAATCTTATGTTGGAATGCCAGAGGACTAATGCAACATCAACAGGAATTGCAGGTGGTCCTGGACACAGAAAAAATCGATGTATGCCTCATCTCGGAAACACACTTCACTAGACAAACAATCATTAAATTTAAAAATTATCAAATATATAACAATATTCACACGGAAAACACTGCTAAAGGAGGTAGGTGCTGTTATAATTAGAAATAGTATTCATCACTATGAAGAGTTAAATTATGAAACAAAAGAAATACAAGCAACTGCTGTTGTTATGTCAAAACCAAAAATAGTTCTATTTGTATTGCTGGTGCTTACTGCCCACCAAAGCACTCATTGAAAGAAAAAGATTATCTCAACTAGGAAAACGGTTTGTACTTGGAGGAGACTTTAATGCAAAAAATGTCCACTGGGGCTCCGGATTAACAACGATTAAGAGTAAAGTACTCCTAAAAGCTATTAGGAAATATAGTTGTGAAGCCATCTCAACTGGAAAACCAACCTACTGGCCGACTGATCTAAACAAAGTATCAGATCTGATTGATTTCTTCGTAATAAAGTACATACATTGTGTAAATTATATACAAGTAGATGAAAGTCACAAGTTAAACTCTGATCATTCACGATACTTTTAACGTTAAGTGAAAAAATAATTCAGAAATAAAGAAACCCATTTCTAGTAAATAATCACACTAATTGGGAATGCTTTAGAATATTGCTAGAAGAAAAAATTAACTTAATGGCTTAATGGCTAACTTAATTTTCAATATTTTTTTTTTTTCTAATTTTAGGTTCATGCAAAGCGGAATGATTTATTTTAATGAAACAAATTTTCTCGTTGGTTTTAGTTAAGTACAAGGACCTGGGCGTTCCACGGCGCAAACTCTAGGAGCCAAGTTCGAGCACCACTACCGCCGCCATTTTGTTTTTTTTTACTCATAATTTTATTTTTTTGTATTCATTAGAACGTTTATATTATTATGTAATTTGATTCATTGCAATAAATGCTCTCAATTGTTTGTAAAAAATTATTGAAAACCCTGTTGTCTGGAGGAGGTTCCCCCCTTAAGTTTAACTAATTTGTTGTTTTGTGCTTCTAATTTAATAATTCTCAATTTGTATTTTCGATACCCATTTGATCCCACTGTACCTGTATGGGTACAGAAAAATCACTAACTTTACGACGCCACTACTGCGGTATTTAATGTCAAATTTCAATTTGTATTTTACCGTTATATATGGTTTTTAGTTTATTTATCATATTTAAAAAAAAAAATCCATTTCGAGAAGGGATTTTGAGGGTTAAAAAATATTTAAAGTACAAATATTTTACATAATTTATTATTGGTGTGGGAACAAATGGGTTAATAATCTGTAAATATCAGTGTTTTTTTTATTATTCTCAAGGTAGACATGTAGGTGGATGGATCATCGATCGAATAATTGATTTGAGCTGTTGAATATAACGAGGTAGCTGTTTTTCTAAGTTTCCGTTTCAAAAAAATAGTGAGATTCAAAATGTTTTGAACAAATAAGGATTCTCTTATTGTTTACTACTGATATTCCACAATTTGTTAACCACAGACAATAAATATGTGTAAAATGTTGGCGAATATTTAAAAACTCTAGCTCCTTCTTCTTGCTTAGATTAACATCCTAAGACTTCGCACCTAGCACTCGACCGTCTACTCATGATCGTGCGAATCAATAGTAAAACGATGACAAATCACACTTTTTGAATCGAAGAATAAAGCTCAAAATTGGTGACATACAAAACTGCAAAATAATATATTGTATGCTGCTGCGGTTAACTTCTAATTCTACAAAGCCAATGACAACACCAGGCCGCCCCGGTGACACAGTGGTTAACATACTTGCTATAAGCTCCGGATGTTCCGGGTTCGATTCTCGGCGGGTGATGAAAAAATCACGGCTGGTAAGCAAGGGTAGGATTAATGAATTAATCATTCATTAACCATTAAAAAAAAATGATTACGAAACTTCAATATGAAGCGGCCAAATCCCTCTCGTAGCGCCAGCAGAAAAAAAATAACAACACCTAAACACATACAATAAACGGTGTATAAAAAATCCTTTGTTTGATTTTTAAAACAATTCAGTCAAATGCACATTCTACCTTTTCACACGTTTGATATCCACTCGTCCAGTGTACGACGGTTTTTCGCTCAGAATTCTTCCGAACAAAACCGATTGACGTGAAATTTGAAAAGTATAGGAAATGGCTGGGGGTGAATGCCACCCCTTCTCAGGGGTGGAAATTAGTACTCAAAATAACCGCAGAAATCGATAGTGGGATGTATTCCAGGCAAAAAGTGTTCTATGAAGTTCAAACAAATGAAATATATAATTACACAGGTATCTATTGTAAAAATAGCGGAAATTGTTTAGACCATCAATATTTTTAATCAATACTTATTTACGACAGAAAATAACTTTAGCGAGAATTATTTTATTGACTTACAGCAAAAGACATATTCGTCGACTAGAAACAAATTTTTACAATAAAAAACCTTCTATATCAAGCATGGACGTTGGAGGGCGACAAAATCTTCAACCGTAAATAATTCACAATATTTAACTCCGCTATAGTGATAGGTATACTCGAATTCGCCAAAACAAAACATGATTCTTACTTAAATACACGGTGGTTTGGCATCTTTTGCAGGGGAAGGGGGCAAAGTTAAGTAGATTAATCTACCAGCTCCGTAACCTTCTAGTAGGGTGTGCATCAAGGGAGCTGTAGGAATGGGTACGAAGGGCCGAATTTCAAAGGGCCGAATGGGTCGAAGGGCCGAATTTTTTTGTTTATTTTTTTTGTTTTTAGAAATATAGGGCCGATTATTTTTTTTTTGCAGACCATTTTATATTCGTTAGAGTGAAGGAAAATTCTATTTAGACGAATAAAATAATTTCATTGTGTTTTAGTGATGTAAATTAGTGAATATTAAAAATTCGGCCCTTCGACCCATTCGGCCCTTCGACCCATTTCGGCCCTTCGACATTCGGCCCTTTGATATCATTCCGAGCTATACTGGTGCAGCTGCGTGATGGGTACAATTGTGTAAGGGGTAACCTGGTCACAATTCGGAAGTATACGCGCTGCCTACTCGTGGCAACCACTGGTACTGAGGCCATTTGGCACATTTTGGTCATTTGGCACAGGCTAAAGCACGACGCTAAAGAAGAAATCCGTGACAAAAAACCCTAATCTAATGTGGAACAGCATATGCCGATGGGTGAACGGCTGATAGGTTAGTCAGTCCAAACTATGTGGACTCTGGATACCAGGCACCCTCCGGTTTTATTTAGCCTTCCTGTAGTAAAGCTGCGTAACCTACAGGCGATTTTCCATTCCCAGGAACTCTTAAGAGTAAAATCAAAACGGAAGACGGGACAGGGGTATATACGAGTAGAAGTGGGCCAGCAGTATTATCAGGTTTAAGAGCCCGAATATTGACTGGACGGATAATTAAGCCGGGTCCCAGCTCAAAAAATCTTTTAGGTCGAAGCGCGAGATGGTTAAAGCCACATGACCCTTCAACAATAATAATAATAATATTTAAATATCAGGACGCAAGATTAAGAATTAGCACGTGGAAGGTGCAGTCAAATCCACAAAACAGCCACCTAAATGACGGAGGAACGGTTGGAAATCGTTGTGCTTCAAGAAGTTCAGTGGGCTAGAGTGGAGACCGATATTCTACCTATTTTTATGTTAGTGCTGGATTTCTAATTGGACTATTGCGCCGGTAGAACCAAAATTCAGTGAAAACCTTAATGTGTAAAAAACCTCAGACAAAACGACGGTTCTAAAATTTGAATTGTTTGATCGAAATCTTGCATAGAAAAATCGACATTTAAAAATGAATTTACATCGTTCAATATAATTTGAATATTTATTATGTTTAATAAAAAATTTTTATTTTGCGTAAACCATTTTTACTTTTTATACAGGGTGTCCGGGTTTAGGATGCTGATCCGTAAACGGGTGATTCCTTGGTTCATACTGAGAAAAAAATCGTATGTGAAGAGGGGTCCAATTTTGATATCCTTTGAGATACAGGGTGTTTAAAAAATTTGGTTCAGAAAAAAAGTACACTCAAATATTAAACTGTAACTTCCAAAATAATTAACGGAGAGCAACCGATTAGTCTTATTTGACTGGTAATTGTATAGGCTATTATTAAGATCTAGTTGGTTATCTTGCATCAGCATTCGTTTGAGAGCTATGATGCTTTAAAGTAAAAAAAAAATATTTTTTTTATAAAATTGAGTTTTTCTAAAAAAAAACCGTTATAATTTTTTTATTTAATTTTAATTCGCCATGATCTCCCCTACAATCCCCCAATACAAAGTTTGAGCCTACGAGTTATAAAAGATGCTCAAATTGCCCTCCTTTTGATTGAATATGGGCTAATATTCGTTTAAGTATACCTTTGGTTATTTCATTTCTTAGTAATTCTTTCCTTATCTAATGTGCTGTTGTGTGAATTCGTTGTATGAGTCCTACTTTTGTTTCCATTTTTTGGAGTATACAAGCGCCTTCATTGTTCTCCATACATAAAAATCTAATACCATACGATCGGCCAATGAATTGGGCCATTTCTTCCAATCCATTTATTTGGATGATTTTGGTTTAATCAATTCTTATCATTTTTATCGTAGCGACAAGGTGCACCATCATGTTGGTATGTGTGCGAGACTCTACTTAAAATAGGAACATCATCAAAGAGGAGTGGCAAATCCTTTTGTAAAAATTGTAAATAACGATCACTATTTAATCTCGATGGTAATATGAATGGTACAATTATCCCCAATTACACCAGCACATACGTGGTGCTGAAATAATGTTTGTTTTTTCGAATGAGGATTTTCAGCAGCCCACTCGTGTAGATTCTGAAAGTTTGTTATGTCATCTCTTGTGAATTATGATTCATCCCGCCACAGGATACATTGTCCAAATTCCTTTCCATCAACCAATTAATAAACCCCAATCTTTTATTGCGGTCTATCGCTAATAGTTCTAGAACGGGTGTTATATGGTATGGATGAAGATTCTCCTTGTGTAATTCTTGATGAATTCGATAGCAAGAGACGTTCAATTGTACTGCGATTTGCTGTTACATTACGAATTATTTCTTCGTCGACATCGAAATGATTTTGTGAGACTGAAAGGGGCTTCGCCCGGGTATTTGATGTTGTTACGATATCTCGCCGTCTTCTATAAATATTTGTAAATACTCTTGTTAATTTATTTATTTATTTGTTAATACATACACAAAAGTTTGGCGTAAGCACCAACCTCTTGTTTACCACTCTAATTTGAGCAGAAGCTCATTCCTTATAGAATGGTCAAAAGGTAGACTATTTAATTAAACAAAAATGCTAATGTTTTAGCCGCAGGATCACAGCGTCCCATTCAATGCTGCATACTTTAGCCCATACTTCTTCTTTGAAAGATGCTTTATCCTAAATACGTATTGCTACTTTGTAATGTACCCCTGATGGTCCCCTCTAAATATTTCGCAATTGAAATCCAATTTTTCAATAATCCCATTGATCTTGCGTCAGGAACGCGACCTCTCCGACAAAGTTTGTAGGCAAAGAGGTAAGAAACGAGGAAGTGTTGCGTAGTAATGCATGCAGGTGTAGACTTTAGTATGAAAATTTATAATTTTTGTTTTTTCAACATTTAAACAAGGGAAGTGATAATCGCCTACTGTTTTAGTGATCAAAAAAAAAATTGTTACAATAATTCAACATCTCTTAATTAGATTAAGAATAATCAATATACGTAAAAAACTATGGTACGTGGGTACAAATATTGTATTGGGAGATTGTAAGAGAGATCATGGCGAATTAAAATTAAATAAAAAAATTATAACGGTTTTTTTTTATAAAAACTCAATTTTATAAAAAAAAAATATTTTTTTTTTACTTTAAAGCATCATAGCTCTCAAACGGATGCTGATGCAAGATAACCACCAAGATCTTAATAATAGCCTATACAATTACAATAAGACAAAATCGGTTGCTCTCCGATAAATATTTTGGAAGTTACAGTTTAATATTTGAGTGTACTTTCTTTCTGAACCAAATTTTTTAAACACCCTGTATATCAAAGGATATCAAAAATGGACCCCCCCTCCCAATACGATTTTTTCTCAGAATGAACCAAGGATTCACCCCTTGATGGATCAGCATCCCAAACCCGGACACCCTGTATACATAGATATGTAAATAGTTACTGTTAGTCATATTGGATCGGCCATTTCGGTTTCAGCTACCTCGAAACCCGTTTATGCATCAATTCAAATTAAATTGCTTTAAAATTTCTCAACTTACAATAGTCACACAAGTCAAATTATATAATTTTTTAAAAATGTTCAATATTAAATTGATTTTTCACTTATGCCAACTAAAGCTTGAGGCACATAGGTTTCGTTTCGTTTCTATCCGGCACCCTGTCATATCATTTTCGTTTCGTTTCGTTTTTTTATGTATTTATAATTATTTCTATTATTTTAATCCATTTTAATGATATTTATTATATTTTTAATACGAATTTTATATAATACGAATGTTTACTACAAACATCAAAATTAACATATTGAGGTTATGGCTTAAGTTTTTATTGAAATTTCATCAATACTTTCATTTCGTTTCGGTTTCGAGCTTAACATTGTGACAATGTTTCCGGTTTTCCATACGTTTTGACACATCCTACTTACAAGGCGGAACGAAACGAAACCTATATGCCTCAAGCTTAAAGCTTACTAAAGCTTGCCAACACAGCCTTTAGCCATAAGGCCAAGTTTAGTGCAGTAAGAGGAGGAAGAAAACGTCGAATATTGAAAATAATTTTTGTCTAAAGTCGACTTAAGCGATTGTGCCTTGCGACAACAGATATGTTTATAACTTTTTATTATAAGCAAAGTAAAAGTGATATGAAAAGGTTTGAGGCAAATCGAAGCTTTCCGTAATTATTCCGAAATTATGCATATTTTTATCCTCTATTGACTGCATGGTACATTCGGTTAAGAACTAGAAGATTTTAGATAACATAAGTTTGCAATAATATCGAAAAAAAACTAAATTCGAGTTTTCTTTTCGTTTCTTAGTAGATTCAGCGCTTAACTTACGATAGGAAAATAAAAGTGAAGACGAAAATTTAATTTAAAAATGAAAATTTAATTTAATTGAATATTTGATTTAAACCGTCTCTAAAATATTCAAAGCATACAAACGTGAATTCTCCCAGAATTATTGAATAATCTTAATTTGCATGTCACAAAATTGTAAACTAAACCAAAATGAAATAAAACCAACAAAAAAAATATAATAGGAAGACGTATTATAACGTAAGTTTTAATTCCATTTATGTGTAAAATTTATATTTAAGAGTAGTATTGACATGGGCCAACAAAAAATATGTTGTCGCACATATTTCATTAATAAACATTTCAGATTTAAAATAAGTAATTACAAATTTCATTTTACTTTATGATCCAATAATCCATTCCCCAATTTCATATAAAATATTATAATTATTTATGTTATTAATCATAATTATAAACAGTTGTCAAGATTATTTGCTTGTTAATAAAATGATCTATTAGTTAGGGGGTTGCGTTAAATATTTCAACAACAGACAGAGCTTATGCACGTATTTCCAAAGAAAAATTGGGTACTAATTTGCATTCATATTAAAATTATTTTTAAATAAACTATTAATTGCTTACCTCCTACAATGTATGGGGTTTCCGATCTTCCTAGGCTGCCGGAACCACCACCACGACGTGATCCTCGTGGACGACCTCGTTTAGTACCACGCGGGTGATGTCGCCTCCTTGGTTTGAGGCCATCGTAAAAGGGTACTGAAAAAAAGAAAAGTGAGTTCAATTAGTCCTCTCATAAGGTGAAGTGCAAACATGGCGTAAATGTATTTTGTATACAGTTCATAGCTGTGCTCCCTAAAAATTCAATCAAAACCAGCACAAATGTCTTATACATACATAGAAGCATTGCTCATAAAAAACATGTCGGTAGTGAGTTTTATATAATATTTAAATAAAAAATTTCAACTTTTATTTTATTTTATGTCGTGTTTGTGTATAGGGCGAGGGGACATCACTAGCACACATATACCTCATGTATATTTTTGTATCCAATGTAAATGGGCAACCAGGCTTGTATAAACATTTTTGTTGATTTTGATACAATACAAAAACGGTTTGTTTGGACTCATCTATTAGTATTGGTAACAAATCATCTATTCAAATAATTAATTTTCACTAAGTAGGCAATGAAAAACACAGCACATTTTGAATACCTAATTAAATATCGCACCATCCATACAAGAAGACTGTAAGTACTAGTTGGTGCATTTTTGAATTATTGCATTTTTGAATAGATCAATAATGTGATATCCACAGAAAAAATTTATTTTGTGGTAAGGTTCCTCCTGCATAATCTATAAGCTATAATAGAAGTACACTATCTTCATGTTTCATTTAAAGTCCAAACAAAAAAATGATAAGTTTACTTGTAACAAAAAATAAAATTTTCAGCAACACCCACATGTAATTTTATATCGCAAGTCACACATAATACAATTGAATATGCAATTTCGAAAAGGGCACATCTCGAAAATTTTGACAAAACCGTTTTTTCTCGTTAATGTGATGGAAATATATCCCCGCACCTATTTTGTTTGAAATAGGCACATCTCTTGTATTAATACTGCTACCAGTGTTGATGTGTATGACAATAATTTCGAAAAGGTCACAACTCTTGGAGATGTGCCCTTTTCGAATTTAATGCATTTTACTAATCGGCGAAGGCGATATATCTCCATCTCTTGCTGACGTGATTTTGATACATAAAAGTTTCGTAAAGTTTATACAGCACACTAGGTATAATATTATTGCAAATTCTTAATTAACTAAAAAACTGCTTATCAATTTTCAATTTCTTTTTACTTACAATTAAATATAAAAATTCATATTTAATCACAGTTAATTTCAAAATTCATTTCTATTCTTATTTGTATATGATTAAACCTAATATGCATTTTTATTGAATAGTATTGGTCGTGTGATCTTCTTTCCGAATCACTTCACCAGCTCCTGGCATTTGTGAATGGTGATTTATTCCAAATTCGACAAATTTAAATCAAAAATTTCTTTTTCTTTTTGTGTTCCTCATTGTTAATAGACTGTTACTCGATTCCAAAAATGTTCGATCGAATTCAGATCAGGTGAGTGATCACGCCGTTGTAATTTGCTTAATTAATTCTGTCGATTGCTCTGATTGAGGTATGGTTGGTCGTTGTTTTGCTGAAAATACAAGCCTATTGGGGACTTTAATTATCCGAACTGCAATGAAACATTCTTCTATCACCTCTAACGAATGAAGGTTTATAAATCATAATTATTTAGAAGGCATCATTCACGGAAAATGAAATGATTGCGGTTGTTTACATTCATATTATTAACTCATCTAATTCTTGGTTATACCGAAGAAGATAAACCACCACGCTTGTGTTTTCAGCAAGATAGCGGCCTAAAGAATACCTCGAGGTGGCAAAATATTAGTTTAACGATTATGAAATGGGGGTCGCGCAATGGCCAAGTCAGTCACCTGATCTGAATCCGATCGAACATTTTTAGAATCGAGTAATGAGTAAAGTCAATTAACAATGAGAAACACAAAAATAAACAGAAATTTTGGAATTGAAATTTGTCGAATTTGGAATAAATGACCGTTCACAGGAGCACACGACCAATGTTATTCAATAAAAACGCATATTAGATCTAATCATGCACAAATAAGAGTAGAAATGAATTTTGAAATTAACTGTGGTATTATTTTTAAAATCACTGTACGTTTATGTTTCAGGAATTTCGAAAAGGGCACATCTCTTATGTATAAAATATATAAAAAAATATATAGAAAAAAGATTAACATTAAATATTTATATAATTTTGGATCCGCACCTATTTGGTTTGAAATAGGCACATTTCTTGTGTTAATTCGGCCACCAGTGTCGGTTTGTATAGTGATAATTTCGAAAAGTTCACAACTCTTGGAAATGTGCCCTTTTCGAATTTAATGCATTTTATTAATCGGCGACGGCGATATATCTCTGTCTGTCGCTGAAGAAATTTTGATACTTATGATAACAGTTTCATAAAGTTTATACGTTGTGTTTTTAATTAGATTTACTTTATATTTTATGAATTTCGAAAAGGGCACATCTCGTATGAATATAATACATAAAAAAATATATAAAATAAAGATTAATATTAAATATTTATATAATTTTCAATTACTTTTTGACCCTACACTTAACCTTAAAATAAATTGTATAAATTTGTATACTACTTTAGAAAATAGATAGTTTTCTTTAATTCCTGAAAAATTTAATTTTTCAGACATTGTGCCCTTTTCGAAATTGCATATTCAATTGACGATTGTAGTAAGAAAGTAGAAGGAATTGCGGTTGTTTCAGAAATGAAATAAAATTTTAAACGTCGATGGTTAGATAGTTTTAGTATAGAAAAATTCCGCTACGTGAATCCGTGATGCTCCAATCGTCAATTGCAAAAAAATATTTACTATTTAAAAAAATATAACTCGAGTTAAACTCTTTCACGAAAACAAAAATTGCCCTCAAAAAACTGTAATTTACACTTAAAGTACTAATTTTTTTCATCATACCATAATTAGTTACATTTTTTCAGTGAAACAGGTAAAAGTAAGAATTTTTTTAAACCGCTAAGGAAATGTACAATAAATTTAATGCTATATCACAGTTAGTTTTATTGCTTTAATTAATAATGTTTGGTTATTTTTAGCCGAAAAACCTTTACATCGTTCCACTGAAAGTCTCTCTTTTTGACTTGGAATTATTTTGAATGAATAGTGCGATATGAATGAAAATAAATCCAATCAATTTATTTTTCGTCACATTTTCATGTAAAAATAAAAATTAAAGTTTATAGAACTACATTGTGTCATTCGCTTTGTTTACACTAAGATATCATGAAATCGATTTCTCTGGTATCTCAAAATCAACTATCGTTTACGTTACCGTTGTCTTTGCATGAAATCATGAGATCCACGAAAATTGTTGACGAAAAAAGACATCAAAACATGTCCTTCTCAAACCCGGTTTCATAGGTAAAGGGGAAAGAAACGAGGAATGAAATCGATTTCATGATAACAAGTGTAAACAGGCTGATTAGGATTACTTTGCTTGATGAGCAATTATGTTTGCAAGCGAGTCGAAGCGCAGCGTAGGTGAGCAAGTGCAAAGGTTGCGAGTGAAGCAAAGTCTCTTTTAATCTGAATAAAGGCAAATTATACATTCACAATTTTTACCTTTAAGGCATTCAAATTCAGCATGCTGAATGGTTGAAATAGCTATCACTTTTTTAAGGTTATTTAATTTTGCCTGAAGGACAAAAAAAAATTGCCAACAATGTTCAATTTTCTCTTTTTGTCTTAAAGGCATTTAAAATGACCTACTTGATGCGACTATTTTTGTTGTCTTAAAGGCAAAATTTGTACATATATCGCTGCCTTTACGCATACTATTTTTTCTTCAACGAAGAAAATTGATTGCGTACACTAATTATAAGTAAAAATTACGGGATACTCTCGAATTCTCAACAATAAAAATCCCAAAAAAATTCCCGAAAACACAAATTTAATTGCCAGAAGGCTCCGTAGATTTTTATTAAATCCGACCAACTACAATTTGATAAAAAAAGGATGTTATATTTCTTGTCATCCATCCGCGGAGAGGGCCAATGCTAAGTGGCTTTAAGGAGTTTCTTATTTTAGTATGTGAAACAGAAATGTAAATAATTATATCCATATTTTTGAGACAATTATCACGTTTTCCTGTCATCTTTGCGCAAAGACTTCAATACTAAGCGGCTTTGGAGAGTTCTCTATTTTAGTATGTGAATAATTATTAAAAAACACAAATTGTTGAAAAACGTTCTAATTCCTGTTAATATTGGAATTTTAGTAAATAGTCAACGCGACGGTTTGGGGGCAGGAGCTCCTATCCTCCAAGATAACAACGAATTAAAATAACTTTTCAAATATTTTTTATAATTAAAAAACTAGTTTTTTTGGTGAATGTTTTTGCTTGTTTTATTAAGATTGAAAATTTTATTGATATATTTTGTGTAGCTAAGGCGGTCTTTACTTTTTTCGTTTGTGTATCATTGTTTGTTTATCAAGCTATGACGTGTCAATTACTTTTAATTCTGAAAATAGTATTAAAAATACCTTTACGCCTAGGATTAAAAGTATGGCCTAGCACCGCGTACATTTGTATAATCCCAACAGAAAACCCAACGTTAATACCCAATTTTTAATTTATTTTTAATATCCGAAAATTGTAAGAGAATTTAATCTAGTTTCGAACTGATGAGCTTATGATTATGAAGAAATAAATCTTCTCACCAGGTCGCGGCGACTGGACTGATTGTATCACAATTTTCATTCTATATATGGGGAATTCCTCGTAAAATGAAACCCAAACAATGTTTACAGAAATAGCTTTAAACTCTAAAAGCTACCTTTTTTCCGACCCCTTAACATTCTAAATCATTTCTTAATAGAAATTATGCAAAAAAAATGTATTTGGGGGAAAGATGGATCAATCTTCACAGATTTCCCAAATTACGATTTTTTCACTATTTTAAATAATCAAAGTGAAATGGAGATTTCGGTGGCTTTTACGGCAAAATTAAAACAAATCCCAGTTGAAATACTTTAATTTAATATTTGTATTTGTTAAATTCTTTTTAACCATTGTTGTAAAAAATGAGGAAAAATGTTAAAACAAAAAATGTACCTGAAGTTAACTAATTTGTACTTAAACAGCTTAAAGTACATAATGTATTTAAAGTTTAATGATTTGTTTTTGTAAAGAACTCCTAAATGTAACTGACGTGTAACTTACGTGTATTAACGTGTAATATTCGTGTAACAGACGAGTAACTAACTTTTTATGTTTGGTAAAACATTTAGGGTACTAGTTTTGGGTTCATGTTACACGCTGCGTTAGAATGTTATGTTAAATGTTGCGTTAAAATGTTGCGTGTCATGTAAAATGTTATATTAAATAAAAATATTTCGTCTCTTTTTATTTATCACATTAAAATAGAAACAAAAACGATAAAAAACATAGCGAGAGTACTTTCAGTGTTCACGTTACATGTATGCTGTATTGAAAATGTCATGACCATTTTTGAGGCTAAATATTTCTGTGCGTCCGACTTTTCCCAATGTTATATAATTGCATACCATAAATTTTCAATGATCATGATGATGAATTTCAAAATACAAAAAATAAAAAAACAAACCATGTCATGTAGCAAAAATATTGTTACGAATTGAGCTACTGAGATCGTTCGGATTTTGCAATTAAAAACACTGTGTACTTTTTATTTCACTCTACTTTTATACACTTTGATATTTGCTTTAACTTTACTATTTAATTCTGTCCGCTTGCTACTGATGGGGGCTATGACAACAGATTTATTTCTTTATTGAACGATTTAAAATAAACCAAAAACTGTTCCATGCTTGCCATCGGCCGTGTGTATAACACTAACCCGTCTAAGCTATTGCTGTTCATAAAGTGAGCTTGTTATATGATGGCCAAAATCGTCTCAATATTTACCTCTATTTTTGATTTTATGAATTACCAAACATTTGCAGTTCAGGTGGAGCTTGAACCCCATTTATTATTTTTTTTGTCCCGATGTCTAACATACATATTTTTTGATGTATTAAACAAAATTTTAGCAAAGCACCCTAAAACTTTTTAGTCACTGATCTACTAATAAGCACATATCCAACTTAATAGTTAAGTACTATGTTCATTTTTATTTTAACCCTTTAATGCATAATGTAGCATATCTGCATCATGTTATTCTAATTTGAAATGCATCTACATTTGACCATATTTTTTCTGTTTTGTTTCGTAAATCTGTTGTTCATTTGTTTTTCTCTCTCGTTTCACACATTTTTTTGTTTTTTTCTCCGTTTAGACAAAAAAAAATCGCCATTTAGAATTAGTTAGTCCATGTTTTGCATACAGTTAGTAGTAAACATACATTTACATTTATGTAATTTTTTATAAATAAGAATATTGTTTTTGAAATTTATTTTAATTTTGAACGAATTGCCTTTTTATTAAAAAGCGTTATAAATGGAAAAATATTTAAATTGTATACCATAAATGCATAATGATGCAAATAGGCATCATGTCTTAAAATCAATTTTCCGGGAAAATTAGCTGTTTCCAACCATTTTTACTTTGAAATTCGTTTCAACCAAATACATACATCTTTATAAAAAAAAATATTTCAATTAAAAAGAAAAAATCATGCAGTAAAGGGTTAAATGAAGTCGCAGAACAATTATGAAATATAAGTGGATGTCAAATTATTAAGATTGTACGGACCCGATGACTAACAGCGTTTTGTACAACATTAATTGCCATTTATTTTGACAGTATTGTAAGTTCAAAATATTTCTAAATAATGTAAGAGATATCAACCTTACTTACTGGCTAGACACTTTTCAAAACAAAAATTCTTTGTCCATATACAGAATGTACTGTGCTTGTAGCTAATAGTAGTAATAAAACAACACGGAGAACAAAAAATACTAATTTATTCCCTATATATTTGAGCCGTTAATTTTGAAAGTGGTGCAAGTCCATTTTTCAACAAATTTAAGTTAATGATAACAATAGACAAATAAAAGTATAATCTTTCTAACGGTAAACAATTTATAGTCAAAATAAAAAAAAAAATAATCCCTAATACTTGTTCAAAAAATATCAAAATTGAAAATCCCGTATATTTTTGCATTTATTGTTTCTCTATTTCTTCATTTTCTCGTTTCAACAAAATGTGGACTTGCCCCACTTTCAAAATAAACGGCTCATTTATAGAAATTAAATTATAACACACCGTACTATATTTTTCGTAAGACATATTATGTACGTAGCTGACTTTCCACTCTGCATAGCATGAAATGCAATTCCTTTGTTCTATACGATTCTCTTTATTTTGAACGTAAAATCATTAAAAATAAATTGATTCCCCTCCTTGAGAAAGAGTGTGTGTGTCTAAAATAGGGACCACAACTATATAAAAAGCAATATTTACCACAAAAAATAGCTGTTATAATTATTGCATAAGTATTCTCTTTCTCTGAAACATATTCATGTTATTTTAATTTCATAAATATAATTCGCTAAGTCAGTGCGTTCTGCTTGATACTTAAGGTATCAAGCGAGAATTGTATTTTTGAACTTTGGTCGTAGCTACTTGATGAGTAGACCGAACTTTTCAGTACGAAACCAAACAACACATAGAGAACTCGAGGAGGGTACTTACTTGGAAGTGATTGGCATTTTTATGATTTGCCAAATAGAAAATACTGTGAATGTCATTACTACTGATATATTGTCTATAATAAAGCCCAAAAATCAATTTGTTATTTTTATCGCTACAAAAATTTACTGGGGAAAATACTAATTTTATGGCAATAAATAATAACTTGAAATGCATATTTTCCTTTACTAAATAGGAAGCGCTTATTTCTGGTTTCTATAAACAATAGTACATTTTATTATTACTTCGGTCTAAAAAGACCAAAATATTGAAATCCTGTCAAAAATGACAAAAAATTTGGTTGGTCCAAAACCACTTTTCTCGACGTTTTGAAAGTCCCTGAGTCTGAAAATGCAAAAAAAAAAGTCCGTCCGTCTGTCTGTGTATCTGGACCCACGGTATCTCGAGCCCGGCTTGTCCGATTTGGATTTTTTTTCGCCAATCTGTTTCTATGGTCAAGGCGGAGATTTGAAAAGCTTTTGGAGACTGTACGTCAAGAGGGCGGGGTACCTGCCATACGAATTGACCCAAAATTCCTGCTTTTATAAATATTTACGATTTTTTTATATATGCTTATTTGATTATTGGATTGGGAATTGATTTAATGGTTAAATTAGGGGTCAATTTGCGCGTTGAGTTGAACTTGAGTGGGAGTTGAGTTGGGGTTGGATTTGGATGTAGTGAATAGTTAACAAATTTTTTATATGATGGAACTTGCCTGAATGAAACTCCAGTGTGTTGGAAATGGGATTCTAAAATGAGTCTTGGATGAAGTTCTAGAATATGGCCAAGAATGATGGAACTTGACTATTTCTCATCACATGTGCGTTGAAAATGGGATTCTAAACCTGTTTTGGATGAAGTTCTGCAATATGGCCAAGTATGATAGAACTTGTCTATTTCTCAACCGATTATTATGAAATTCGACATTTGTATTGGAAATGGGATTCTAAAAGGTGTTTTAGATGAAGTTCTGGGGATTTTAAAACGATTTCTGGTTGAAGTTATGAAATATGGCCAAGTATGATGGATTTTGTCTATTTCTCAACCGATTATTATGAAATTTGATTTTTGTGTTAGAAATGAGATTCTAAAATGAGTTTTGGATGAGGTTATGGAATATGGCCAAGTATGATGGAACTTGTCCATTTCTCAACCAATTATGATGAAATTCTATTATTCAATTATGATTAACCATTTGTATTGGAAATGGGAATCTAAAATGAGTTTTGGATGAAGTTCTGGAATATGGCCAAGTATGATGGAACTTGGCTATTTCTTAACCGATTATAATGAAATTTGATATGTGTGTTGAAAATGGTATTCTAAAATGATTTGTGGATATAGCTCTGGAATATGGCTAAGTAGGATGAAACTTAGTTATTCCTGACCCGTTTGTTATAAAATTTGACATGAGCGTTGTAAATGGGATTCTAAAATGTGTTTTTGGATAAATTTCTGGAATATGGTCAGTTAAACGGTTAGAAATCAGTATAATTTGTTATACTACTTTCGGTATAAAGTTCTAGAATACGATTTTTCGTTTTAAATTGGATGCCTGTACCCATGTTACTGAAGCTTTTGGCCTGTTTGGCTGTTGTTGTAAAAGTAAATATATGTTGGTTAAAATAGAAATCAATAATGTCAAAACTGTCACACCAACTTTGTAACATTATTGAAGATACCAAAGACCGAAGTTATGATCACCTCGTGAGGTTTCAGCCCTTTATATTTTTTATGATAAAAACTTGTATTCGCATCTCTTTAAATTAACTATTTGTTATAGTACAACGCTTTCCTATATTAGGCCACAATCCTGTGGGCTCCTATAAATTATTGAAATGTCTCCTATAATTTTTCTTCCGTGAAGCTTCTTTTTAGACGTTTGGAGAAAAAATTATTATCTTATGCCTCCTCTTCATAAACCGATTGACATTCCAACATGACGAAAATTTTGTAATTACAAAAGGTGTTTGGCTAAGTTATTAAACGCCTTCTTGCAAGTAAGACTCGTCGAAACCTTTTAAAATTAAGAAACTTTTCTCCTCAGAGAAGTTTATTTTTTACTTTTTAGTTGGTTTGATAAAGGTTTTATTTTAAAAAATTGTTTTCTATTTTATTTTATTTTCTAAGTTTTTAATTAAACTGTTGCACCTAACTATCATATAAATGAGACAAGGATGCACATGTACAAGGTCAGGGCCCGTTGGCACTGTTGATAAATGTAACCCCACAAAAATTATATTTCAATAGGTTAGTTTCACGCAGAAATTCAACATCATCATTATCACCACCAAAATGACAGCTGTGTCATTAACCATATCTAACTAAAATTAGCTGTTTTGGGTAGTGTATTTGATAAAAAAAATTATTTATCAAAGGATTAGTGTTTTTCAATTTTCTTAATTAATAATAATTATTTCGCAGGTAGCGACCGTCAATCACTTTAGTTTCTTCTCATATGTATTTTAATATAACAATTATCATAAATTCATTGCCGAATAAAGCGGGGCCCTATTATGAAAAAAATGCGATTTCGCATTTTCATGCGATATCGCATTTGGGTATTATAAAACGACATTTTCGCAAAAAATGCGCTCTTGGTGGCTTATTATAAAATGCGATAGCGCATTTTTGCGAAATTGAAATTGACAAATGCGACTAGTCTATAGCAGTCGGATATCGCATTTGCGAAATGATTGTGATAATAAATAATTTTTTTCTGTTTATGTCTAATATACAATTAAAATGCCTTTTATTACGAAATATTTAATTTATTTTGTTAAAAATAATAAAAAATAATTTGTATTTGTCAAAATAATTTTTTCTTTATTTTCCAAAAGAAAATTTCTTATAAGAAATGCGATATGCGATGTCGCTTTTCATAATACAGACATACGAGGCGAATCGCATCCGCAAAATCGCAAAAAATGCGAAATGCGATCCATTTCATAATAGCGCCCCAGACATACGCGGCGAATCGCATCCGAAAAATCGCAAAAAATGCGAAATGCGATCCATTTCATAATAGGGCCCCTGTAATGACATCAACATTTTTTAATTTTTTTTTCCATTTCCATCTACTTTAAAATTATGAAGCGGAAAAACTACAAAAAAATCGACAAAGCAACCGTCTTTTAAAAAAATCTCTAAAGGTGGAGACAATTTCGAAGGTCCGGAGACGGAATTACGGAATTACGCAAGGAACGCAAAAATTAAATTACTACTGTAAAAATAATTTTTTTTTTATATACATACATCCTATTTTGCAAACCTATTTTTTGACCGATTTAAATTTTCCTTCCTCATCACTCCTACATAAAATATGCCGTTTTAAGTGATTGACATCGCTCTAATTCCTATAAATGTATCTTCACAATAATGTGTTTCATTTTGCGTGTTTTGCACATCACACAGTAACACGTCCCATTCTTGCGTCCAATATTGAAAATAATTTAATTTTAGTACTTGCTCTATAATGCAATCCGTCCCTCGAATTCGCATATACACACTTGCTCGATATTTCATTCAAAAA
This sequence comes from Tipula helvola, assembly GCA_963556165.1. NCBI lineage: Eukaryota > Metazoa > Arthropoda > Insecta > Diptera > Tipulidae > Tipula > Tipula helvola. Next base: position 216,730,248 of record OY744481.1, on the reverse strand, counting down.
TCCAAATCGGCCATAGTACACATATTAAAATAATTATTGTCGTGTTTTTTTTTTATTAGCTCCGGATAGCAAGCTATCGGGAGCATAAGGGAAATTTATATTGAAAGTTTTGCTATTATACACGTGTATCGCTAGTAAACAAAAAACTAAAATTGTACATAACTTCATGCAAAACATTTCTTAAATTAGATTGTGATGGAAAACGAGATCGGTGGAGCGGCTATGATCCTAAAAATCATCGGGAAATTGTTGAGGAATATGTTAAAGTAGAAGAGGCAAAATCATTATTAAAAACTGAAAAGCTAAAGGATAATCCAGATGCATCATTGTCGGAAGACGACGGAGATCAAGATAAATATATTGGTGCAGTACACAGCTGAGATAGCCAACTAAATTGGAATTACTACAACAGTGATATTACAAAAAAAAAAACAATGTGTGTAGCCTCTACGCGCGACAGAAGTGAAACTTTTTAAGCTGTAAATTTGTAATTACTATAATTTATCGTTCAATGGTCCGGCTGGCATATACAGTAAAATGTGTAGCTTTTCCGCAGCAAGAATTGAAGAAATAGTCAATTGATCCTTATAGTGTTATTACACAAAGTCAGAGTAGACACATCCAAATTAGATAATTGCACATTCTACATTATCTAGTTATTTTTCCAATTTATGTTACTCCATGATTTGGTAAAACAGGATTATTACAACTCGATACGAAATCTACCTATAAAGACACGATAAACGGAATAAAAGCAATATTATTTACTAATACTGATATTAGAGCAACATTTGAGAATGCAAGTGAAATTGTGATGGTGTATTGTTCGGTTTATATTTTAAAGTGAATTTTGCTTAAGACAAACATTTTCCTAAAGAGAAATTCAGAATATTAAATAATTTAACTAAAGTAATGCAACCTGCGATGGTGCATAGGTGCAGTTTTCTCATGTCATTTGGAACTGTTGCAGAGTATAATTTCCATGTCTCATTTTGTAGCTAGCATAAACCAATTGTTTCATTTTTGAATTTTATTATATTTTATTTTATTTATTTATTTTATTTATTTATTTGTTAATTTTACATAAATTTTGTATGAGTTCTAACTCCTAGTTTTTCGACACAATTTGCACCCAACACTTACACATAATAAATTGAGCATGAATGCTCATTCAAATTACGATGTGCCGCATGAGGTAGTTTATCATAATAGCTAAAACTCAATTATTACAGCCAGATTCAAGCACTGCCGAAATCCATCAAAGTTAATTTTCCATCTTCTTTTAGATTGTTAAAATTTTCTAGCGATAAACGAATTCCCAGCATTTGGCGGAGCTGCTTTATACTTTGACATCATCAAGGATGCTCTTGGTTGATAGATTTTGCATGTTACGTATTTTAGTTCAACTTTTGAAAATATACATAAAATTTAAAATAAAAAAAAAATGAATTGCCCGAGAAAAAGAAATACATTTTGTATTTAGTTTAAAAATATTAAATTTAATCTTAATTTGCCAGCTATCATTGTATGCTCCTTTAAATATCTATACAAATTTAAGTTTTATAAACTTCACTTTTCTATTTATTGTAAATTTACAATAAGTTATTTAACATAATAACCGCCTACATTTAAATAGTACAAAAACATTAAGTTTGAGATATTTGTGTACAAGCAAATTATTTACAAACACAATTTTTGTACTTGTTTTATATAATATACTTGTTTCATCGTGTTCAATACCTCAATATACTATAAATCTAGGAGGCATTGATTCGACTGTTCTGGGGGGTGATTATGTAAGCATTACGAGTTTCGAGTTTCTCGAAATTGCGACAAAACGCGATTATGTAAAACTTTACGAGTTCTCGTAATTGCGACTTGGTGTTATTGTTTTACTCGTACAGCTTTTTATGTACGACAGACAACTCGTAATGATTGAAAAAAAAATCAAAATATGCATAACAACCACAGTACTGTGCATAACAACAACAAAATTGTATGCCGAAAATGACGCTATCGGGCAACAAAACAAAGTGTTTCTCGTAATTGCTTACATAATTGCGTTATGTCGCCATTACGGCATACTAAGTTTCGAGTTCTCGAAACTCGTAACTCGTAATACGAGAGATACATAATCGCACCCCATAGATGTTGTTTTTGTATTGCTTACAAACTTCGTTTCAATATTATTTTGTTTTTTTCGAATCATACCATGCCTAAAAAAATTTCACTTCAAAAATAAAAGAAATACTGTCGCTTTTTTCGTTTCATATCGCTTCTTTATTTTTTGCTTGTAATTTTTGTTTTGTTTCATCGATTTTAAAAATCACCCCGATACTAAAGAAGTTTCACTTCAAAAAAAATTAAATTTCGAGAGATAAAATTTTATAAAAAATATGATGGCGAGGAGCATCTACAAGTTCCACCAAAGTCCTTTTTGCTTGCACAACCGGCAATTACACTGAATATTCTCAAAGAAGAAAAATCATTAAAAGACAATCATTAAAAGACAAGAGAAACAAATCTCATTCGACGCCGATATGAAGAAGACGTCCATATATTTGAATAATCATTGAAGATGTATAAAAGTATTTGAAATTATTTAATACATAATATTTATTAAAACTTATCCAACTCCAAATGTATCTATAATTTTTTTTTTATTTATGAACTACGAGTTACATAGTACTCTGATGTAGCCAAGTAAACGCTAAATTGGCGTACGTTACATTCCTCTGCGCAAAACGTAGTTTTGGCAAATTTAAAAAAATAGCGTTATCGAAATATATTTGCACAATATTCGTAATCTTTGAATGTCTCGGAAACCAAAAACGCCTGTTTTTAAATTTTTATACAAATATTCGGTGTAGATTTTGAAATGATGATTATTCCACGATTCTGATTTTTAGTTCTTTTCAATCCACATTCCATTTCCTATAGCACTCTCTCATGAACAGCCAACATTTAACATGTTTTAAATTTTAAAATAATAACAAAATACAAATTAAAGCGGTTGATAATAAGAAACTAATTATTTTTGATATTCGCCAGCTGTTCACATACTTTGAACTTATACATATACACTGCGCCAATTAAAAAACGGAACAGAAATTTTCTTCGAAAAAAAACCAACCCAGATTTGAACGCTTGTATCCTGGTGAAATAACGTTTCAAAAAAAAAATTTTCTTTCTAGCTGAAGAAAATTTTGTTTTCTTTTCGATCATGGTAACCGTTTTATTTGATTTTGTTTTTTTATGACTTTTTTGTGTAAAACAAAAGGTGTCTAAAAAAAAAAAAAAATTGCTGCTGTTTGAAACTGTAAACGAACTTGCTCGGTTTTTCATTCAAAAATCCAAATCGGCCATTTTATAGAGAATTTAGAAACCTTGCAAAATGATACTAGGAAAATTTCTGTGCGGCCACTCGTTGTCGAGTTAATGAAGTTTTAGTGTGTTAAAGTTTTAGTGTTAAAGTGACTCTACGATAAAGAGTGCTAAGTTTACAAGAAAAAAAAATTTACTTCTACGCTTTTTGATACGTTTTCTCTAAAACTTCAATAACTCGACAAGGAGTGACCGCACAGAAATTTTCCTAGTGTCATTTTGCAAGGTTTCTAAATTCTCTATAAAATGGCCGATTTGGATTTTTGAATGAAAAATCGAGCAAGTTCGTTTACAGTTTCAAACAGCAGCAAATTTTTTTTTTTTTAGACACCTTTTGTTTTACTCAAAAAAGTCATAAAAAAACAAAATCAAATAAAACGGTTACCATTATCGAAAAGAAAACAAAATTTCCTTCAACTAGAAAGAAAATTTTTTTTTTTGAAAGGTGGTATTTCACCAAGATACAAGCGTTCAAATCTGGGTATTTTTTCGAAGAAAATTTCTGTTCCGTTTTTTAATTGGCGCAGTGTATGTAGTACGTTTATACACAGAGTTGAGTTATCTTAGAGTTATCCTCATATTAGTTTAGTATTTTTTGTTTTTTAGGTTCGACTGAATTTAATAGTGTAGAAATAATAATCATTTTCCATTAAAAAGTATTCAAAATTTATAATAAATTAATATTGGGATAACTCTAAGATGACTCGACTCTGTGTATAAACGTGCTAAAACGTCAAGTGGAAAAACAGAGAGCGTAAAATAGAACAGGGCTATATTTAGAATTTTATTCAATGCATTGAAATGGAGTGGGTTGCTTAAAATAAAACAATTAAAGTTTAAAAAATGTTTTTATTTTAGTTGCAAATACACGGATAATTATTATTTAGTTCTATTTTTTAATAAAATTAATTTTATTATTAAAAATAACTTTTCTAAAAACGCGTCATTATTTTACACTTTTAGTGCGGACCTGGTAAAAATAGTTGTAAACAAATTGTAAGATTCCTAAAAACCCAACAACAATAAAATTTGTTCTTTTTTTATAATTATATGTATATTAAATTTAAATTAAAAGAGCACTTTTTTTATCACAAATTACAATATTTACATCACAATTTTAATTTCGTTTTATGTAAACCAGAATAAAACTTCCCGATGAAAGGAAATTCCCGGTAATTTGTTGCGAGTATTGTTACGACATTTTCTGATTAACACTTTATTTTTCAAAAATTGTTTTTAATATTTTTTCACAAATAATAATTATGTAATTATATTTTATTCTTTTTAATTGTTTTGTTTTATTTGATAATTTTGAATTTTTGCGAAACTACGCACAACCACTTATTAACAAGAGTAAAAACTAAATTGTTACATAAAAGAAAGAGCATAAAACATAAAAGATATATAATCATCCCTCTCCAACTACTTACACATGAAACAGAAAAACCCATTATATGGGAAAACCCATAAAAAAACTTTATTTCAGGTCTAATGTTCTCATGTCTATGTTTGAACTATAAAGCGCACTACGTTCCCCAGTTAGTACACCAATAAAGAGCTTACACATCATCTAGTGAAGCAATAAAACTCTAAAACCTTTGCGTTCATGTTTATATAACTATACGCCAAATTGCCAACATACACATTGGTATAAGCTACATAATGTTTTATTATATCCATTATAGATTTAGTTACACATTTTTAAAGTTGGTTGTTAATTTTAGTTCTGGTGTAGCTAGTAATTAGAAATAATATTAATTAAATTATATATTTGATTGAATGCGTAATACAGCCGTTCATTTAACCCTTGTGTGTATATCCAAAAAAATTCACGTTAGTACCCGACTCATCCGGGTAGCAAAGTGTATTTTTTCGGTTTTTTCAACAGATTTTTTGCCGGTCCCGCTATGTGGTTGCATTTATTTTATAAATTTTGTATTTTGCACGTCTAAAAATTGGCCTGGCACGTCAAAAAATTGTAGAGTAGGTACTCAACTCGTAGTAATTTTTCCAAGGCTTTTAGAATTTTAATAAAGCCTAACTATTGAAATGCTGGAGAACCAGGAAAACACGAAATCAATTTGGTCATACAAACAACCACCTTTGAAATGAATGTCAAGTATTTTCGACAAATACGGAAAGTTCGAAAGTAAATTACTAGGTGATAAGATAACATATTTTTACCGATATTACGTACCGATATGTTTCAAATGGGTGAGTTTAGCGATATTTTAATCGTAAGCTTGTAATTTTAGTTTAGGGTTTATTACTTCGGTCTAAAAAGACCAAAGTATTGAAATGTCAAAAATGATGAAAAATTTGGTTGGTCCAAAACCACTTTTCTCGACGTTTTGAAAGTCCCTGAGTCTGAAAATGCAAAAAAAAAAAATGTCCGTCCGTCTGTCTGGACCCATGGTATCTCGAGAACGGCTTGTCCGATTTGGAATTTTTTTTCGCCAATCTGTTTCTATGGTCAAGGCGGAGATTTGAAAAGCTTTTGGAGACTGTACGTAGGGATTGCAAAATTACCGAGATTTTACATTACCGGTTTTCGGTATTTTTTTAGTTGAATTACCGGTTTACCGGTAATTACCGGGAAATTTCGTTATTGGGAATATATTAACAAAACGCCATTATAATTTTTTAAAATTAAAAGATTATAGATATTTCAGTATTACTTAGGCATTGCAATATAAGAAAGTTAAACATTTTACGTATCGTACAATACTCAGCAATCTTATATTAGGATGCCCATTCGTACCACATTTTGAACGAACGTACCACATTGTCAAATATACTACATTTTATACCACAAGATGATCGATTGTACCAAATGTATGCCGATAATCATACATAAATTTCCCATAGAATTATATTAACTTACAAGCTTTTTTAGAATCGAGTTGATTTCGGGATTGAGCTGGCTGTCGAGTTTGGAGTTGATTAGAGGGTTTAGATTTGGCTTGATCCGGGGTTGAGTTGAAGTTAAGTTGTGGTTAAATTAGCTAGAGTTGAAGGTTATAGGGATGATTTGAGTTAAGTTTATTTCGTATTATGCACAATACAAACATCCGTTGAACGCCTTCCGGTTGATTCGAAATCAATATAAGTAGTTTTATATGGCTACTCCTAAAGATTTAACGTTTGAGTACCTGTACTTAAAGAATTTCTTGATACAACTGATCAAATGATTATCAACTAGTTTTAGATTTCTTCAAAACTAGTTGGCTATTGCCAACGCGCATTTTGAAAATCAAGTTTTTGTCGTTAGAAGTATTTTCGATGTTAATCAATTTTTTTTAACGATACCTCCGAATTAACGTTGAAGGAGACTGTGAAACAACGAATGAAATTTCTAACTGTATATAGTAGTAAAGAGACCAGCATAGGAACCAAGCGCAAATTTTAGCGAAAAAAAAACTCAATATAAATTTCTTGTAGTTGGCTAGAAAACGTACGTTCAATTTTAAATTTTTCTTTTTTTACAGCAGACGCCTGTGCAATTTTTATTCATTTTGCTTTGTTTACAAAACATTTTGACGTTTTGACAAAATTGTTGTTGCATAGAGATTAGACGCGGATACTTTTAGTTGGCGCGATTTTAATTGATTTACAATTTAAAATAAATTATATTTAATATGAGCGTTCAAAAATCGTTTGGCTAATATTCAACCATTTTTGTCAACGCTTTTGCGAATAAAACGGCATATGCCGTCAAATAAATATGCTTCTCTCTATGTATCATATAAATAAACTTAATTTTTGGTATGCAGCCCAATTATTTAATGAAATGCAACATAAATTGTATATTAAAGTCCCAGTCCCTGTAAAACGTTGAGTGTCCCTGCGGATCCACAAATAATATTTTTTTATCCACGGAAGTGTAAAGGGTCCAACGGAATTCTAATTTTCTTCAGTAAGGTACCAAACTTTTTTTTTGTCGGTTGTCTATTTCCCTATAAGTAAGACTTGTGGGACATTTGTAAAAAATAAAAATAAATTATATATGAATGAAAATTATATATGTATGAATTTTATATGAATGTTTTCTTTGGTAGGTAGCTGACATAAAAATAGAAATGCAAATTTTACTCGTAAAAGGATAATTTATTTTGGTTTACAAATTATAAACGACCTTTTAAATTTTTATAAGTACCCTCATACGTACTAATAAGATTTTCGCTAATATATCGAGTTTTTTAATTTGGTTTCATACACGAAATAATTTTACAGCAGTTTTGGTTGCGTTCAATTTTTTTTTTTTTTAAATAAAATTTTATATCGAGTTTTTTTTTCTCTAAAATTTGCGCTTGGTTCCTATGCAGGGCCCTGTTGCACCAACTACTTATCACTTATTACTTATCAACTTATCATAATTTTTGATAATTTTCTGTTGTACCAAATTGAAATTTGATAAGTATTTTATTGAGTTATAATAAGTAATAAGCACTCACTTATCAAAATTAAGTTGCACCAATTCGCGAAATGATAAATGATAAGTAATATTTGGATAAGCGATAAGTTTGAGGTTTTTGATAAATTTTTCGTAGTTCTGTTGCACCAAAAGTTTTAACTTATCAATAATCGACAACATTTAATGATAATTATCCAAAATAGCAATAAGAAAAATTTCACTACTCAAATAAATTGATAAGAGCTACAAATTGTAGTGGCATGACGGAAGTCTGTTAAAAACGTTATGTTCACCCTGTTGTGTGTAGCCAATTAAAGTGGAACTTATCTATTTCTTGACCGATTATGATGAAATTTGACGTGAGCGATGGAATTGGGATTCTAAGGTGATTTCTGGATAAAGTTCTGGAATGTGGCCAACTAAAGTGGAACTTCGCTATTTCTCAATAGATTATTATGAAATTTGACATGGGCGGTAGAAATGGGATTCTAAAATGATTTTCTGAGGAAGTTCTGGAATATGGCCAATTAGGAAGGAACTTGGCCATTTCTTATCAGAATTTGATGAAATTGAGCATGCACGATGGAAATGGGATTCTTAAAAGATTTTTAGAGGAAGTTCTGGAATATGGCCAATTAGGAAGGAACTTGGCCATTTTTTATCAGAATTTGATAAAATTGAGCATGCACGATGGAAATGGGATTCTTAAAAGATTTTTAGAAGAAGTTCTGGAATATGGCCAATTAGGAAGGAACTTGGCCATTTCTTATCAGAATTTGATGAAATTGAGCATGCACGATGGAAATGGGATTCTTAAAAGATTTTTAGAGGAAGTTCTGGAATATGGCCAATTAGGAAGGAACTTGGCCATTTCTTATCAGAATTTGATGAAATTGAGCATGCACGATGGAAATGGGATTCTTAAAAGATTTTTTGAGGAAGTTCTGGAATATGGCCAATTAGGAAGGAACTTGGCCATTTTTTATCAGAATTTGATAAAATTGAGCATGCACGATGGAAATGGGATTCTTAAAAGATTTTTAGAGGCAGTTCTGGAATATGGCCAATTAGGAAGGAACTTGGCCATTTTTTATCAGAATTTGATAAAATTGAGCATGCACGATGGAAATGGGATTCTTAAAAGATTTTTAGAGGAAGTTCTGGAATATGGCCAATTAGGAAGGAACTTGGCCATTTCTTATCAGAATTTGATGAAATTGAGCATGCACGATGGAAATGGGATTCTTAAAAGATTTTTAGAGGAAGTTCTGGAATATGGCCAATTAGGAAGGAACTTGGCCATTTTTTATCAGAATTTGATAAAATTGAGCATGCACGATGGAAATGGGATTCTTAAAAGATTTTTAGAGGAAGTTCTGGAATATGGCCAATTAGGAAGGAACTTGGCCATTTCTTATCAGAATTTGATGAAATTGAGCATGCACGATGGAAAAGGGATTCTTAAAAGATTTTTAGAGGCAGTTCTGGAATATGGCCAATTAGGAAGGAACTTGGCCATTTTTTATCAGAATTTGATAAAATTGAGCATGCACGATGGAAATGGGATTCTTAAAAGATTTTTAGAGGAAGTTCTGGAATATGGCCAATTAGGAAGGAACTTGGCCATTTCTTATCAGAATTTGATGAAATTGAGCATGCACGATGGAAATGGGATTCTAAAATGATTTTCTGAGGAAGTTCTGGAATATGGCCAATTAGGAAGGAACTTGGCCATTTCTTATCAGAATTTGATGAAATTGAGCATGCACGATGGAAATGGGATTCTTAAAAGATTTTTAGAGGAAGTTCTGGAATATGGCCAATTAGGAAGGAACTTGGCCATTTTTTATCAGAATTTGATAAAATTGAGCATGCACGATGGAAATGGGATTCTTAAAAGATTTTTAGAGGAAGTTCTGGAATATGGCCAATTAGGAAGGAACTTGGCCATTTCTTATCAGAATTTGATGAAATTGAGCATGCACGATGGAAATGGGATTCTTAAAAGATTTTTAGAGGAAGTTCTGGAATATGGCCAATTAGGAAGGAACTTGGCCATTTCTTATCCGAATTTGATGAAATTGAGCATGCACGATGGAAATGGGATTCTTAAATGATTTTTAGAGGAAGTTCTGGAATATGGCCAATTAGGGAGGAACTTGGCCACTTCTTATCCGAATTTGATGAAATTGAGCATGCACGATGGAAATGGGATTCTTAAAAGATTTTTAGAGGAAGTTCTGGAATATGGCCAATTAGGAAGGAACTTGGCCATTTCTTATCCGAATTTGATGAAATTGAGCATGCACGATGGAAATGGGATTCTTAAATGATTTTTAGAGGAAGTTCTGGAATATGGCCAATTAGGGAGGAACTTGGCCACTTCTTATCCGAATTTGATGAAATTGAGCATGCACGATGGAAATGGGATTCTTAAAAGATTTTTAGAGGAAGTTCTGGAATATGGCCAATTAGGAAGGAACTTGGCCATTTCTTATCCGAATTTGATGAAATTGAGCATGTACGATGGAAATGGGATTCTTAAATGATTTTTAGAGGAAGTTCTGGAATATGGCCAATTAGGAAGGAACTTGGCCATTTCTTATCCGAATTTGATGAAATTGAGCATGCACGATGGAAATGGGATTCTTAAATGATTTTTAGAGGAAGTTCTGGAATATGGCCAATTAGAGAAGAACTTGGCCATTCCTTATCCGAATTTGATGAAATTGAGCATGCACGATGGAAATGGGATTCTTAAAAGATTTTTAGAGGAAGTTCTGGAATATGGCCAATTAGGAAGGAACTTGGCCATTTTTTATCAGAATTTGATGAAATTGAGCATGCACGATGGAAATGGGATTCTTAAAAGATTTTTAGAGGAAGTTCTGGAATATGGCTAATTAGGAAGGAACTTGGCCATTTCTTATCAGAATTTGATGAAATTGAGCATGCACGATGGAAATGGGATTCTTAAAAGATTTTTAGAGGAAGTTCTGGAATATGGCCAATTAGGAAGGAACTTGGCCATTTCTTATCCGAATTTGATGAAATTGAGCATGCACGATGGAAATGGGATTCTTAAATGATTTTTAGAGGAAGTTCTGGAATATGGCCAATTAGGAAGGAACTTGGCCATTTCTTATCCGAATTTGATGAAATTGAGCATGCACGATGGAAATGGGATTCTTAAAAGATTTTTAGAGGAAGTTCTGGAATATGGCCAATTAGGAAGGAACTTGGCCATTTCTTATCCGAATTTGATGAAATTGAGAATGCACGATGGAAATGGGATTCTTAAATGATTTTTAGTGGAAGTTCTGGAATATGGCCAATTAGGAAGGAACTTGGCCATTTATTATCCGAATTTTATGAAATTGAGCATGTGCGATGGAAATGGGATTCTAAGATAATTTTTATATAGTCTTAAGGCTTTTAAATTGCAGTTAACACAAGAACTCAATCCGGTCGATCACCATAAATGTCGTATCTTCACTGATTGGGTCCTTCAAATACATCAAAATGATCCGGATTTCCATCGAAAAATCATCATCAGTGATCAGGACTATTTTTTACCTCGGAGGCTACGTTTATAAGCAGAACTGTCGCATTTGAAGTTTAGAAAATCCAAGAATGATTATTGAAAAGCCTCTCCATCCTCAACGTGTCACTGTTTGGTGCGGTTTTGGAATGGCCGTGTGATAGGACCTTACTTATTCGAAAATGAGGCTGGTGCAACTGTTACGGTGAATGGATTGCGCTATACCGAGCTATGACTAATGATTTTTTATGGCCGGAATTGAAAGATATTGATGTGGACGATGTTTATTTTTAGCAAGACGGCGCTACGTGCCACACAAGCAACGAAACAATCGCAATTTTGCAAGAAAAGTTTCCTGACCGTGTGATTTCTCGAGATCTTGTGATTTAACAACTTTAGATTTTTTTCTTTGGGGCCACGTGAAAGATAAGGTCTATGCTAATGCTCCACATACGATTCAAGATTTCGAAGATTGGAAAGGGATTCGAAAAGGATATGGTGCTGCAAGCGTAGCCGTGGCGGCCATTTGGCTGACATCGTTTTCAAATGTTAATGGCACATCTTCCTCTTTACAATGAAATAAACATTTATTGATTTGTCTTAAAAAATACTCGTTTTTTTAAATATCAAAATGAAACCTCTTATTGGAAAACCCTATATATGTATATTATAAAATAAAATTTACATTTCTGTCTCAAAATTATTGCAATGAACTTTGGAATGTAAATATGGCCCATACAAGATCCACATCTGTCTATTCTTATCTGTGCTTATACCAAGTGAATTTATTACTCAGAAATATTACCTTAAAAATGCGATTTTAATAAAGCAATTCACAAAGAATGTATCGATCAACATGTCGTTGAAATTTCAATCAAATGATAATGACAATACATACATGTAACAATGTGTTTACAAGTGTAAGGATTATTTCATTCGGTTCGATTTATCATAGAGGTAAGACAGTTGTTTTTCGATATTTTAAAATTAATATAAAACTCTCAAATATAGGTATTCAACTTTAGTAAACAAAACTGATGTTTATTAAGCAAAAAAAAAATTTTATAAAAAAATGCGTCGGTTCGAAAGATTATTCGAGGATGAAAACGAAAGAAGAAATCGTGTAATGAAAGCCAGAAGCAATTATTCTCTAGATTCGGGAGTGTTAGAAAATTTTCGTACAAATTGAGCACGTTTTATTAAAAATAGGAGCAAATTTGCGCCATGGAAGCGATCGAAACTATGCGTTGAGTCCTCTACAGCAGATACTAACAACACTTCATTGGTTAGGAAATGGCGCGCAATATCACGGGATTGGCAATATGCACGGCATTAATAAATCGACTGTGGGTAGGATTATCGAGTAGCAGATACTATCATCGATAGCATGATGGCGGAAACCGTGTGTTGGCCTGAAAATATCCAAGATATCCCACTGAAGTTTCTTGAGATGGGTGGTTTCCCTCAGGTAGTTGGTTGCATCGATGGAACAATGATTAATATAGATGCACCTACGGTCAATGAAGAACACTTTGTGAATCGACATGGAGAACATTCACTGAATGTAATGATAGTGTGTGGCCCAGACCGCAGCTTTTATGCAGTAAATTCAAATTGGCCCGGTAGTGTCCATGACTCCAGAGTATTGCGAAACACAAAGCTATTCAGCAATTTTGAGTCTGGGTTTCGTCCGTTCCCCGGTGCTGTGATTTTGGGTGACAGTGCTTACCCCCTTAAAGATTGGCTTATCCCACCATTGCGAAGAAATCCGGACGATGCATTAGAGCAAAGATTTAATCGTGCTCATAAGCGAACGAGAAGAATAGTGGAAAATAGTTTTGGTTTGTATATGACAATTGCAATTTTTAAAGTTAAATTCAATTTGTTTGTTAATAGAAATTCTGAAGGAAAAATTTCCTTGTTTAAATCATATGCGGGTGGATCCAACAGTTGCAGGCAAAATCGTGTTAGTATGCTGCATTCTTCACAATGTTGCGATTAAAATGCGCAGCAATGATTTGGTTGATTTTAAGCCGGACGATGACTATGACGACGATGGTGACAGTATGTTCTTCAGAGTTTAGTTAATTTTTTTAATTATTAATTTTATTATTATTTGATTTTTAAAAATAATTAAAGATACTATTAAAAATATGAACACATATAGTGCATTTTGTTGAGAAATTTACAACAACAATTGTACGTGACAGGAGTTAAATAATTCGAATTAAAAATTTGAGTTATTTAATTCGAGCTCGGAACAAAAAAATACGTAACCATTTGAATGAAAAACAGGAGAAGTACCAACATAGAATACAAAAATTAAATCGAGAAAATAAATCGTGGCTTATTTTCTTAAAAAAAAAATAATTCCAAAATAATTCGAATTAAATTTTTCTCAACAAAATACGCTTATAGTGTATATCTATATAATATATATAACAATAAAGAATGAAATAATAGTACAATATATAATTATAATTTGGAAATACTGCAATTGGAAAGAGAACTAATTATCTAAAAGGTTATCATGATCTGCTTTAACCGCTGCTAGTCACCGACACTACCACTATTTGCATTAAGCAAATTCTGAGTATAAATAGATAGTGGAATTTTCATTTCTCTTTCCAGTTTTAATATTTCCAATTGGTTTTTGTAAATTTCTGTTTTTAACAATTTTATTTTCAAAGAGTTAATTGTCTCTGCGGCTTCTGGTGCTTTACGTTTATTGGATTTTGATTTTAACCGTTGATTAGGTGAGCCAATAGCTTCAGAAACACCGCCAGCTTCCTAATCGATTGATAAATACCCAAGTTCCATCCGACTTGGCCATATTCCAGAACTTCATCTAAAAATCATTTTAGAATCCCATTTTCATTGTATCTGTCGATTTTCATCCTAATCCTAAGGTTGATAAATAGCCAAGTTCCATCCGACTTAGCCATATTCCAGAACTTCATCTAAAAATCATTTTAGAATCCCATTTTCATTGTACCTGTCGATTTTCATCCTTATCGGTTGATAAATAGCCAAGTTCCATCCGACTTGGCCATATTCCAGAATTTCATCTAAAAATCATTTTAGAATCCCATTTTCATTGTACCCGTCGATTTTCATCTTAATCGGTTGATAAATAGCCAAGTTCCATCCGACTTGGCCATAGTCCAGAACTTCATCTAAAATCATTTTAGAATTCCATTTTCATTGTATCCGTCGATTTTCATCCTAATCGGTTGATAAATAGCCAAGTTCCATCCGACTTGGCCATATTCCAGAACTTCATCTAAAAATCATTTTAGAATCCCATTTTCATTGTACCCGTCGATTTTCATCCTAATCGGTTGATAAATAGCCAAGTTCCATCCGACTTGGCCATATTCCAGAACTTCATCTAAAATCCATTTTAGAATCCCATTTTCATTGTACTTGTCGATTTTCATCCTAATCGGTTGATAAATAGCCAAGTTCCATCCGACTTGGCCATATTCCAGAACTTCATCTAAAAATCATTTTAGAATCCCATTTTCATTGTACCCGTCGACTTTCATCCTAATCGGTTGATAAATAGCCAAGTTCCATCCGACTTGGCCATATTCCAGAACTTCATCTAAAAATCATTTTAGAATCCCATTTTTATTGTACCTGACGATTTTCATCCTAATCGGTTGATAAATAACCAAGTTCCATTATACTCAAGGATCATTACAACTTATCATAAAAATTTGATAATTTGTCATTTGATAAGTTATAGACATTCTGATGTGCAACGCTTATCACTTATCATTATCAAAATTTGATAAGTTTCTAAATTGATAAGTGAGTGATTTTTTTTTTTACTTTTGGTGAAACACTTATTATTTATCATAATCAAAAAAACTAACTTTTGATAATTTGATAAGTAATAAGTGATAAGTAGTTGGTGCAATAGGGCCCTGAAGTGTGTTCATAAACTTATACATTGTAATTTTCTACCCTGCTAAATGCTGACTTGCTAGTTATCATCAAATGGATCGACAAAGACAATATTATGTATGCATCATAAATTCATAATATAAACTACCATCTAGTCGTATTTGTTTACTAAAGGGTTATCCAATTGAGACGCAGGAAAATAAACGCAAACAAATATTTATTGTTAAATCAAAATGGGTATTTTATTTTGAAGGATTATCGGTGCCATTTGTGTATGAAAAATGATATCACTCAAATGTTCACCACGGCTGGGTTTAAAGACGTTGATCCGATGCTCAACATTTTTGATTACATTTTCCAATAAGGATGTTGCTATGACAGTTATTTCGGCAATGAATGTGTCTCATTTGGACCACCCTTTATTATAAAAAACTCTGAAACTTACAAACCATTCACAATGGAAAAATTTTTTACTTTTGATTTACAGGTTCGTATGAGTTTCAAACAAAACGAGCAACTATTTTTGTTCGTCAAGTTGGAAATTCATACAAACATGTAAGTAAAAAGTGAAAAGTTTTTTTATCCAATTTTGATACATAACACCCCGATAACTAGACTGTTTTCAAATAAAGAAAATGTAAAATAACCCATTGTTATTGTATAACCCACGTTGCTAGGGGCAACGTGAGTTATATTTTGTATAACAAAATGTTGAGCAGTCATTGGAAAATTATTCGTAGATTTTGTAATTTACATCAAAGGAACACGTCACAAAAATTTAAAAAACGGTCACTATGACAAAATGTATTTCAAAATTCAATGCTACAGTGTGAAAACACAAAATGGAACTATTTCTTATTAATTTACGATTATTTACATTTATTTCAACAAAATTGGATAAAACGGTGTATGCCACTCGTGAGCAAAGAGATATTATCCACTCGGGATAATGTCCCACTCGGCTATCGCCTTGTGGGACAAACTTATCCCTCATGGATAATATCTCGTTTTGCTCACTAGTACCATAAATAACTATTATTGTGAATGCTCTGTGAGATCGTAGAATAATACATACAGAAAGAGCAACTTGAATCTTTTTGCGATACGAAAAAAAAAAAAATTACCGAAATTATTTCGGTAAAAATTATCGATAATTACCGGTTATTTTAAAATCAAAATTGTTCGGTAAAACCGGTTTACCGGTTTATCGAAAACCGGGATTGCAATCCCTAACTGTACGTCAAGGGGGTGGGGTATCTGCCATACGAATTGACCCAAAATACCTGCTTTTATAAATATTTACGATTTTTTTATTTATGTTTATTTGATTATTGAATTGGGCATTGAATTGGGAATTGATTTGAAGGTTAAATTAGGGGTCAATTTGCGCGTTGAGTTGAAGTTGAGTAGGAGTTAAGTTGGGGTTGGATTTAGATGTAGTGAATAGTTAACAAATTTTTTATATGATGGAACTTGCCTATTTATCAACCGATTATTCGAGACCTAAGAATGAAAAGGTTCTATTTGTACAAAGTTCACTACTGAGTAAAACCCAAACGAATTTTTGAATCGTGATATCTTTTAAATTATTTACGTCATACCAAAAATATTTCAAACGTCAAATTTTATAGTCAAGACACTCAAGACAATTTAATAGAATATCAAATTAATATAGTTTTGGTCAACTGATTTACCGTAAATTGGGTTTTAATTATTTGGATAGAACCTTTTTCATAATTAATATGGTCATCAATTAAGCATAAAGGTTCTATCTGCACGATAGAACTTTTTTGTTTAGAAATCAATAAAAAAATTAAAACAATTCAGTTCTATTTGTTTAAGTAAATTTATTTAGTTCGTTAAATTTGCTTAATTAAGTAAAATAATAATAAATAAAATAAAATTACAACCTTCTTCGACAAAATTCACAACACAAATGCGCAACACGCTACATATTAAACTTTACGGGGAAAAACCTTATTAACCAAATTATGTCATGAAAAAAGGTTCTATATGTAACAATATAAATTGTTTTACGTAAAACTGAGATTCTTATTTGATTTTTCTTTGAAAAAAGTTCTATCTGTGTAATTACAACCTTGTTGAATTAATTGATGTGCATAATGAATTGAAATAGAACTTTTCTATTGTATTATCTCCGAACATTTAAAGTAAAGCAAATTTAAACGACATTTTTGAATTCTGCGACCTCGACAAATGTAAAATCGATATTAACCTCAAAAAGTTTAAAAATGTTAGATAGAACCTTTTCATTCTAAGGTCGCGTATTATGAAATTTGACATGTGTGTTGGAAATGGGATTCTAAAATGAGTTTTGGATGAAGTTCTGGGATTTTAAAACGATTTCTGAATGAAGTTCTGGAATATGGCCAAGTATGATGGAACTTGCCCATTTCTCAACCGATTACGATGAAATTCACCATTTGTATTGGAAATGGGATTCTAAAATGTGTTTTGGATGAAGTTCTGGAATTTTAAAACGATTTCTGGTTGAAGTTCTGAAATATGGTCAAATATGATGGAACCTGTCTATTTCTCAACCGATTATTATGAAATTTGATTTGTGTGTTAGAAATGGGATTCTAAAATGAGTTTTGGATCAGGTTCGGGAATATGGCCAAGTATGATGGAACTTATCCATTTCTCAATCAATTATGATGCAATTCGACATGTGTATTGGAAATGGGAATCTAAAATGAGTTTTGGATGAAGTTCTGGAATATGGCCAAGTATGATGGAACTTGCCCATTTCTCAACCGATTACGATGAAATTCGACATGTGTAATGGAAATGGGATTCTAAAAGGAGTTTTGTATCTGGTTCTGGAATATGGCTAAGTATGATGGAACTTGCCCATTTCTCAACCGATAATGATGAAATTCGCCATTCGTATTGGAAATGGGAATCTAAAATGAGTTTTGGATGAAGTTCTAGAATATGGCCAAGTATGATGGAACTTGCACATTTTTCAAACGATTATAATGAAATTCGACATGTGTACTGAAAATCGGGTTCTAAAATGATTTTTGGACGAAGTTCAGGAATATGACCAAGTATGATGAAACTTGGCTATTTCTTAACTGATCATAATGAAATTTGATATGTGTATGGAAATGGGAATATTTGATATGTGTGGAATATGGCTAAGTAGGATGGAACTTGGCTATGCCTTAACCGCGGGTATCATTAAATTAGATATGTGTGTTGGGAATGGAATTATAAAATAATTGTTTATAAAGCTCTGGAATATGGCCAAGTAGGATGGAACTTGGCTATTTCTTAACCGATTATGATGAAATTTGATGTGTATTGGAAATGGGATTCCAAAATGATTTTTGGATAAAGCTCTGGAATATGGCTAAGTAGGATAGAACTTAGTTATTCCTTACCCGTTTGTTATGAAATTTGACATGTGCGTTGTAAATGGGATTCTTAAATGAGTTTTTGGATAAATTTCTGAAATATGGTCAGTTAAACGGTTAGAAGTATTTGTTATACTACTTTCGGTATAAAGTTCTAGAATACGATTTTTCGTTTTAAATTGGATGCCTGTACCCATGTTTTTGAAGCTTTTGACCTGTTTGGCTGTTGTTTTATAAGTAAATTATATGTAGGTTAAAATAGAAATCAATAATGTCAAAACTGTCACACCAACTTTATGATTGAAGATACCAAAGACCGAAGTTCTGATTACCTCGGCAGGTTTCAGCCCTTTATATTTTAGTACTACAAATTACGAGAATTAAGAAGCACTTTTGCGATAGTATTCTTGAATGCAAAAATTTTAATAATTTGAATTTAAATATCAATTAATTAGAAGGCATTGAACCAAAAGTTTAAACAAAATTCCAGAGAAATGCGATTAGCAGAAAGGTTAACTCTCACGTGTAAAGATTTAAAGCTGGAAATTCATAAGAAGATCTATAATTCTGAATCGTTTTACTTCATATACTTAAACCTACTTGACCATTTAGTTGACGATGCCAGATCATCGTGTAACAGAATTTTAACACACCATTTCATAATAGTTGAAATAGATAGATGAAAAATGTTTGTTCCAAATATCCTTGTGGGTTTGTATTTTTTTAGATGAACATGTTGAAAAGAATTAGGAATAGAACGGCCTAAGGCAATGTTTCGGGTTAAGACTTTGAGCCCGAGTTTTGGGATAATAAAATGCATCTTAAAATAAAACTCTGGTGATCCTTAATATTATATTTAAATATTACATTTTGATTTAACACGCAGAAAATCAGTCAGTGAAAAATTTAAAAACATAATTGTATTGGCACGGTAATAACCAACTACTTGCGAACACTGGTATAAAATAATATATTTTTAAATTTGTATACAAAATTACAATGACGGAACGCAATAGGGATATACAATTTAAAATAAATTAAAATAAAACTAAGTCTTTTCTTTATATTTTGTTCTGGCTACCCGGGTGGCCGGGTGTGCGTTAGAAGGGTAAAGAAAATTATTCACACATTCTCCATCAAGAAATAATTTTTATCCAATTTCTTTATAAAAATCGATAACTAATAGTCAATTCTTGGATGTCAAGAAGCTAGAAACGTCTAGCTTCAAAATTGCAGTCCCCACAAATATTTAAAATTGAAATGGCTACACGGGTAGCCGAGTGCATACACAAGGGTTAAATAAAAACAAAAAAAAAAATAATTAAACAAACGCTATGTTTTTACGCCGATATGACATTTCATATTTCAATTTGGCATCCATCAACATTTTTAAACCAAAATGAAGTTTGACAAATTTTCAAGAGTTGTACAGAAAATAAAAAAAAATAAAATTTCCCTTTGCTCCCAATAGCAGCTCCGGATAAATAGGTAGAGATAAATATTTTTTTATAGATTTTTAGTTAAAAAGTTGAATGAAAAATTATAGATTAGTTTAAAATAATTTAATTATATGTATAAACAGCTTGTGAAACATTAGTTTTGGCTTTTAGCATAGAAAATTAGGTCTCCGGATACAACCTATCCGGAGCTAATAAAAAAAACACGGCATATTTTATGTAAAAAAAACAGAATAAAATAAAATTTCAAAAAAAATTCTCGTCAAATACCCCTCGAGCATTGATAATACCTCATAATTTTATTATATTTTCCTCAAGCACGTTGCTTTTAGGTAACAGCTCTCAGCCTACGGCATCGGGCTGTTACCAAGCAACGTGGTTTCGAAAAATATAATAAAATTATTTCGGGAAATTATCAATGCCCTTGGGATATTACTGCTGATAATTTCCCCGCCTATTTTTTTTAAATAAAATTAAATGGATAATAATAATAAAAAAAACAATAATATTTGTAATACTATCATACTACAGGCTTCTTGTTCAAAGGGATCAAAATTTTAGACGGTTCAATTTTCATTCGTAATACAACTAGTGCTCAATTATTATCGATAATTTTTTACGAGTTAAAACCGCGCTGATGATTCAACGAGTGCGCAGCACGAGTTGAATTATCTGCGTCGGTTTTAACGAGTAAAAAATTATAGATCATTAATTGCAGCACGTGTTGTATTTAGTAAGAGAATACAACTTTCCCGTCAGCGATTGAATCACAATTCATCCATTTGTGTCATGTTGTATGCAAATTATTTGACAAGCTTTTGTTTGCATGGCTTTTCCTTTGATGTGTGTATAAAAAATTCAATCATAATAAAAAAAATTGAAATACAATTACAAATTTAGAGATAATTGTTTAGGATTTTCTTGTTGCTATGGTAAAATTTGTAAAATTATCGCGTTTCTATGGTGAAAATTGTAAAACTATCGCGTTGCTATGGTGAAAATCGTAAAACTACCGCTATAATAACGTGTTGTGGTACGTATTTTGCATGGCAATCTAAATACTATTGTTGTAATAATCGCTTTTTCGTAAAATTTCCCATGGCATATTTTGTGAAAGTTGTATTCTCAATAAAATGATTCTTAGCAGGGAATATAGCACGTAATCATTAATTTTCAGGTGTCCCACGAGTCTAATTGACTAAAAAAATTAAGTTTAGTGGTATCTAATTTTTATGTTGTTTACATGTTTATCCAACTCATCAACTCATTCCAATCGGCCATTCGGTTTTTTCTTAATGACGTTCGTTAATTTTTGAGAAGTATTAAATTATGCTAATAAGTATTATTAGAATTTAATGAATGGTTTTCTAATGAATAAATATTTTATAATAAATTTTAATCATTAAGTAATTTTTCGTTTTTTAGACGAAAAATTGCTATTCGTCAACTACATATTTGACAAAAAATTTCCGTGAAAGCGGTGTTCATGATACCGTTTTTAGAAACACAGGGCGATTTCCGTCAAAATTCTACCGATACCGAATTTTATACCACAGGTTTCCTACAAAATTCCAAGGTAAGCAAAATATTATAAATTCTGTGGTGCTAAGGCAGACCCAATATGCTAAAATATGTCATTGTTCAGCAAGCGATTTTTTAATGTCGAAATCGATTGATTATTTCCCCTCATTCGAGTACACATGACAGAGTACTCTAATTTTTGACCGTCAATCGAATGAAAATATTATTTGCACTATTGTTTGCATGTGTTCGTGTGGGCTACATGAATTAAAAAAGGCTGAATTAAAAAATGAGATTTTTCTGAATTTAAATAAGTGATTTTAATTCATTTTAAAAATGAATTAAAATCTATACTAAAAATGAAATAAAATAAGTTTCTCAAAATGAATTAAAAAAGGCATTTCTTATTTCACTTTTATAATGTTTTAATATGTGTGCCCATAAAATGAAATAATATAAGCCTTTTTTAATTCATTTTGGAAATGAATTAAGATGTAAATTATAAAATGAAACAAAAAGTGAAAATGTACTAATATCTATTATATTTATGTTATTATCATTATGTATGCGTGTTTTTTTCGGATAAAATGTCTAACGGAGTTGAATATGGTTTATTCTCTGATGATAATAAAAAGAAGGAAAATGGGAATAACAGTCATATAATATTATAAACGCGAATAACCAAGTATCAGGAAATAAAGTAAATAATCTGTACTGAAAAGCAGAAGTCGCTTATGTGCATTTTAGTAGTTTTGAGAAAATGAAGGTTAAAGTTTTAAAATCAAATGTAAATACATTGAGAGTATTAAACGTATTACCTCATAACTTTTTTTTTACCCGATTTTCACCAAAAATGATACAATCTAAATAGTAGACAAATTTAATTTTTTATGTGAAATTCAGAGAAACCGCTTAAAGTCACTTAAGCGACTTTTGCTTTTAAGTACAGGTTTACGTTTCATTATTCCTTAATGAAAATAAGCACTGATCATGAGCGATTTTCGTTTTTAAAATATGTAAAAATTAAACAAAAAAGTTAACAAATCAGGCCTTCATACCTTCATTAATGAAAACAAGCACTGATCATGAGCGACTCCAATTCGTTTCCAAAATATGTAAAAAATTAAGCAAAAAATTAAAAATTAATTAACTTTTAATTAGTTAACAAATTAATTAATTTTTTGCATATTTCAAAACCGAATTAAAATCGCTCATGATCAGTGTTTACTTTCATTAATGAAAACATAAAAACCTAATTAAGTTAACTTTTTTATTTAAATTTTTTTAACGCATTTTTAATTCATTTTATAAAATGAATTAAAAAAGGCCCTTTTCTAATTCAGAAAAATATCTTTTCTCAGACAGCCGTTTTAATTCGTGTAGCCAGAATCTTCTATGATTTCGAATATTTCACAAAAAACAATAGAAAAAAGAAATCCAATGAAACGTAAATATAAAACAATTTTTTACTAGAGACGCATTTAAATTCTGTTAGTACATATTAATTTTGTAACAAGGTGAATTTAGTACATTTTCTTCCAAACACGCATTTCTGATTTTTGTTAAAAAAATAAATTACGATTTATGTTTAAAAAATGAAATAATATATGCCTTTTTTAATTCATTTTGAAAATGAATTAAAATGTGTGTTTATAAAATGAAATAGCAAAAGCCTTTCTTAATTCATTTTACGTTTTTCTCGTTTTTACGTTTTTCGTCAAATTCGCCTTTTTTAATTCAGAAAATTTGTTAAAAAAAATGAATTAAAAAAGGCCCAGATGTTTCATACAAAAATCAACATTTTTAATTCATTTTTAAAGACCTTTTTTAATTCAGCCTTTTTTAATTCGGTACCCCGTTCGTGTGTTGTTTAAAAATAAACATAACAATAATAATAATAATAAAAATTTAATAAAACTGAATATTTTGACAAATTAATTATTATTTGTATACCAATTTTTTATTATAATGAACCAATTATGAACCAAATTCAAAATGCCGCCTAAAATCAAAAAGTTCACGACAAATCACAAAATGACATAAATCAAAATGCCGCCTAAAATCAAAATGTCATTACGACAAATTGAAATGTCATAAATCGTCATAAATCAAAATGTCATTACACAAAATGTCATTGTCATATTTGTTGGTGTGTGTAAAAAGAGGGGTTACTCGACCAAAAAAGCTAGAGTAGCAAAAATTGCACTGAGACAGTTTGACAGCCAATCGAGTACTCTTTTTAGGCCGTGAGTGAATATGTTAAAAATATTTGGTTAAAAATTTGGTGAAAATCAAATTATCGTGGTGAAATATTTTTAGTGGTGAAATAGAATTAGTTAAAAATTAAAATTGTGACAACTGAACAACAACATGAAGCGCATTTATAACAATCATTTTCCGAGTTTGTTATCTATTTTATTACTTTATAAAAAGGGTAATTTATCAAATGAAGCTGTTTTAAGAAGAAACAGAAAGAAACACGTCGTGCTTATGTATCAACTGAACCAATATTAAAAAAACGAGGCTATGTTTTTTTAACTCGCTTGTCAAATTTTATATACGGTGCCTACCATGATGCATTTTTTATTTATTTTTTGTAGTGAGTAAATTTTTTAATTTTAACTTTTACGTCAAAATTTTAATTTTTAACTGGTTTTTAACTAATTCACTCACGGCCTTACACTTCGAGTGCAAATTTTCCTTCAATCGAATTCGACATAAGTTTAAACCGGCACCATAAATTTAATTTTTGTTTAATTACTACAATATCGAGAAATTGAGTTTCTGATAGGGGTTTCTTAATAAATTTGTAAATAGTACTAAGAATGTTGGTAATTTAAACGAAAAATAGTTTTTTTTACATATCGAGTTGTGCCTTAGTACCACAGAATTATTGTATTATTGTAAAAATGCTTCGAAAATCAAATAAATACTACACGTTAATATTGCTGCTAAATTTAAGCGACCACATCATACTCCGCGATACCTTAACCCGATTATTGGTAAAATATTAAACGAAGAAACCCTTAATGAATTCTGGGGATATGTTTCACGAAACTACAGATTTTTACCACGCGAAACTCATGGATAGCAACCTTAGTTAAACCACGCGAAACTTATGGATGGCAACCTTAATGGGACCAGCCCTAGAATGGTGGGAGCAGTAAAAGGAATGCCTAAACGTTTTACAAATAATAAAAACAACAAGTACTTACCAGGTGTATTCGAGCCCGACGGACTATTGCAATCTACAATAAGGGCCTCGTTGCTTGACTCATCAACAATTGGTGTATCATTTTTCCCACCACTACCTCGAGAATTATCGCTTTGTATTGGAGATGGAGCACCAGACTCCAAAAATGCAAGATCATCTGCGTCCAATAACTGGTTACTTTCAAATTTAAGGCGTTTAGTGTCCTATAAAAATACAACAAAGTTAGAGCAAACCATGTAACCAGTCTGTTTAACATTAAAAATAATTAATAAAATTATATAAAAATAAAGTGCCTATGAACATAATTTTCCATTATCAACAAAGCAAACTACTATTTGTAGCCCTGTGTTATCATTAAAATGAATTAAAAATTAGATCTATCTGGGTCCTCGAACGACACTTTTCCACAAAGCGTCCTTTTTCAAAAAGTTCAAAATTCAGTTTCTGAACATTTGTGCCGTTTGTTCAAATCACAATATTAAGACTGTGTCCGAAACCTACGATAAATATTTTTTAGTACACATTTTTGACATTTCTTTGAAAAATATTCCCCTACATTCACAAATTTTTATTATGCTGTCCGAACAGTGTAATAATTGTTGGTATATTTCCCCGCTTCACATTTTTGTTGCTTCATTTTATTTACAATAAATTTCGAGAAATGGATAGTTGTTTGGACAAAAAATGTTATTAATGGTATGTTATTAAGGCATAACTATACGCCAATTAAGTTAAATCGGAACAGTACGTCAATCACACTAGTAGATCAAATAATGAATTTATTCTGTCGAATGTGTGTGCTTTTTTTTCAAATAAATGTCAAAAATTAGTACTAAAAAAATGTATCATATAGGTTTCGGACACAGCCTAAGCCTAAGGATCGATGCGGCAGATACAATTCTTTACTCAGTGTTTCAGTCTACACGGAGTGGACGGAATATCTATTCGATCAAACAAACAATACAAATTCGGAATTAATATTAAGAGATCAAATTTAACCTTTAAAGAACGTCGTGGAAAAAGTTGCATGGAAAGAGTGGTGCATTACAGCGGACCAAAATATTAAATTAATTATTTTTTATTGAATACGAACGATCGAAGTGGGGATAATTTTTTTTTTTAAAGTAAAGCTGTCTCATAGACCGCACAACGCTCTTTACAGGTTAAATATACTGTACAGTATGTATTAAAAATCCGCATTTCAAAAATTCAAGATACAACGAAATTGAGAAAATTCAAAAACATAAACAATATGATGTATTCTGAAATGTATTAATACTAAACACAGTATTTCGAAGAACGAATACACGGAGCTAAAATAAAAGTACGAACTTTATTCATGAAATCTTAGTTATTTATATTTTTAAAATATTGATTTACTAAGTTCATAAGTACACCTTTTTGGGTAAGTTAGGTTAAATGGCCAAGGTAATAAATAGTCAATTAACTCAGCTCATTTATCTTCGCTCCCAAAATCATCGTATAATGTATTAATTTGTTTCTACTGAAAAAACGTTAAATGAAAATAATATTTAACATTAAGGCTATTTGTAAGGTGGAATATGAATTTAATTCAAAAAGAGATGTATGAGAATTAATGATTATTATTGTGTAGGGTGGTAATTGATACTTGTAATTTATTTCACAGTAATTGTAAAAATACAAATAAAATGTTTGCAAAGGGAGCCGTTTAATTGACAAACAAGTTACGTTTCATCAAAATATCTTTGGAAAATTTCCTTGTTTGGTAAATATCATATGACAAAACAAATTGAATAGCAAATGAATGTTTAATCAAAAAAGCTATTCTAAATTTGACGGGTCAAAAGGGCAAAAGGTTATTCTAAATTTGACAGGTAGGATGTAAATGGAATTTTAAAATTATTGTTGATAATGTTTTGGAATATGACAAACTAGCCTGTAACTTATGTAGCTATTTCTTAACCGATTGTGATTAAATTTGACAGATACGGTGGAAATGGGATTGTAAAATAATTTTTAGATGCAATTTTTGAATATGCCTAATTAGCTTATAACTTGGCTATTTCTTTACCGATTATGATGGAATTCGACACGTACGATGGAAACGGGATGCTTAAATAATTTTTGGATACATTTTTGGAATATGGTCAATTAGCCTGTTTCTATTTTGACTATTTCTTAATTGATTATGATGAAATTTGAGATGTACGATGGAAATGGGATTCTTAAATGATTTTCAGATGAAATTGATGGAACTTGGTTATTTTTAAAACAATTTGATGAAATTTGGCAGATACGATGAAATTGCGATTGTTAAATGATTTGTATGTAGATGAAGTTTTTGAATATGGAAAATTAGCCGGTAACTTAGCTATTTTTTAACCGATTATGATGAAATTCGACAGATTCTATGAAAATGGGATTCTTAAATGGAT
The DNA here is from genome assembly GCA_963556165.1 of Tipula helvola. Taxonomy (NCBI): domain Eukaryota; kingdom Metazoa; phylum Arthropoda; class Insecta; order Diptera; family Tipulidae; genus Tipula; species Tipula helvola. The sequence goes on along the minus strand of OY744481.1, from coordinate 216,703,005 downwards.
GATTTTTGGATAGATTTTTGAAATATGGCCGATTAGCCTATAACTTGGCTATTTCTTAACCGATTGTGATGAAATTTAAGTCGCCGAAAATTATAAAAATATGTTTGCTCCAAAACGAAAATTTAAAATTATCTGAAAAATAGAGGTTTAATATTAAAATTAGAATAAAAATCTTCATTTCCAGAATATTTCAACATGAAACTCTGGAAAAGGATCTTCATTTTCCAGAATTTAAATTTTCGTTTTCAAGTAAGAATATTTTTATTAACTTCTTCACAGGTCACATCCCCTTAAGGTATCATCATAAGAAAATGGGCCTAAGTACGACAGATGGATGCCGCTTCTGCGCGACCAGGAAGCGGAACATGTTCTGTGCTATTGCCCAGCCATTTTCCGCCAAAGAGTACAACATCTAGGAGGGAGAGTAATGAGCCCAGATAGTGTGTATCATATACCGGTCGGCAGTATTGTTAGGTTCATTAAGAGCCTGAATATTGACTGGGCGGATCATTGAGCAGGGTTCATGCACAAAAGATCTTTTAGGTCGCAGTGCGAGGTGGCTTAACACCCACATGGCCCTACAATTAATAATAATAATTATTATTATTAAAAATATTATTACATATATATTTTTAAATTTTGTTTAAATTTTATAGTAAATACATTTTGGTAAATTATTCTTCAGGAATTATGAGGCATTTTAATCGCGCGACCAAATTGCCTAATAATTCCTGAAGAATAATTTGCCAAAAAGTAATTTGTCAAACATTTATTTGACATTCAGCTCCCTTTTCTAAAGAATATTTTGCCGGACAATAATTGGCTAAAAGTGTACTTGCCATTCATGCTTCTTTGAAAAAGAAATATTTGCCAAACGTTTTTTTTTTGCTAAAAGTAATTTGATCAAACCTTCATTTGCAAAACGATTATTTACCAAAAGATATATACCCGTTTGCAAAACTAATTAATGTCTGAAGATTTTTATTTTATTGAGCTGCTTAAGATTTACTTACCAGTTTAGCAAACCTCAAACATTCGTTTTCGATAACAAATGTCGTTTGAAATTGGTAATTTTAGAAAAATTAAAAAACTATTTCTTTTAGATGAACAGGAATTTCCAATTTTTTATAATCTTTTTAGTAATTGTTCAGCCTTCTTTTGAGTTTTTACTTTTCCCACTATAACGAAGTTATATTGGGTTGTAACGCAAAATAAATTTGTTCCAGATTTTCACATTTTTCGACGAATTAGGTTACCAGGACCCCGAAACACCGATCAGAAAAATGTCGTGTTCGTCCTTCCAGTCGCATATTTTTATTATTTTTGTTTTGCCTCCCATTATCACAAATATTGATAGTTTTGGTCGAAATTATGTACAAAGATAGATTTTAGTAATAAGCAGTTTGTGTTAACTTTTAGGTCCATTGGAGTATTGTGCAAATTAATGCGAACAAAGTAACAATATTTTTGTATTTTAATCTATATTTTATTTTAAAAAATTTATATATTTAAATACAGTTGCTACGCTCAGCCGAGCGCGTATTTGGTGGAGTTCTACTATTTCTTAGATCGATTGGTGAAAGACGCTCGAGATCAACATCCGGTGCTTATCGCTGGGGACTTTAGTGCTTGGTCTACTGAATGGGGCAATAGGGTATCTAATGATCGAGGAGACGCTTTATTGGAAGCTTTCGCCACACTACAATGACCCTGTTAAATACGGGTAACACACCAATATTCCGTAGAGATAAAGATACATCAATCATTGATCTTACGTGAATAAGCAGCAGCATTTATAGTAGAGTAATTTCGTGGAAAGAAAGTGAGCGATACACACATAGCGACTACCAAGTTATAATCTTCGTACTTCGCGGTGTTACGCCTAATAGAAGGCAACCGAACTACATAAGCAATGCCGGTTGGAGATCCAAACTTTTCGACGAGAATATGTTCTTGTACATGTTAGAAAACAAAAGCGTCTTCCGTGCTCACGGCTTATTCAATGCAATTATTTTTATAAATTTGTCAAGAAAATACGGCTAATGCAAACTTTGATCTGATCGATGTGCGTCAACAAATGCGGCTAATATCAAATTAATGGCATATTTTTACAAAAAGTATTCGAGATTAAAGATCTGGGGGTTACTTTGTGTTACTAAGCATTACTTGAGAAATGCGTCAATAGTGCAAATTGCGTGCTTGATTTTATTAAGCGGTGGACGACAGATATTTATGACCCGAGACAATTAATTATTATTATTATTTTATTATTATTATTATTTTATTATTATTATTAAGTTTATCTTTATTTCAGTTAGTTTATATATGATACATATTGATATTACACAAAATAATTATTGCAAATTATAGAAATAAAGTAAAGCTCCATTAGATTTATATTAAAATCTGTGGTGGAGCAACAATTATACAATTCAATAAAAGTAAACTATGTAATGCATTTTTTCTCTCAACGTCTTAAAAGCCTCTAGTTTTAATACTGTTTTTGGGTATTAAAGTTGGCCTTTTTCTTACTATTTTAAAAATGTGTGTGTTGCTAAGCTACACTTTTAATCCTAGGTGTAAAAGTACGTACTTTTAATACTAGGAGCAAAATAGTATGTCAGTTGTATATTACTAATTATACGAATAAGTACAAATTATGTAATTAAAACTTCAAAATTGAAACTAATTTTGTTGAAATATTTTGTGAAACTAAGGAGATCATGACTTTTGTTTGGTTTGACTATTGTACGCGTCAAATACAATGCAATATTCCAACCAAACAAAAGTCATGACCTCCTTAGTTTCTCAAAATATTTCAACAAAATTAGTTTCAATTTTGAAGTTTTAATTACATAATTTGTACTTACTCGTATAATTAGTAATATACAACCGACACGACATGATCTCTTCGTTGGAGAAAAAATAGTATGTGTTATTCGGATTAAAAGTGACTTTGTTTGACTCGCAATCTTTGCTTTTGCTCGGCTACGCTGCGCTTCGCCTCGCATGCAAATATAATTGCTCGTCAAACAAAGTATCACTTTTAATCCTAATGACACAATGTACTATTTTTTTTCGTTTTTTTTTCCAAAAGTACAATAACAAGCTCAATTTTAGTTTTATTTGATATACAACAATTCAAATGCACTAAAAGTATTGTTCAATGTTTTCTAAACCGAGCAACCAGGATCAAATTTCACGTTTTAATTTGTATTTCCGCACAGTGCTGAGACTTTTGATATCGTTAGGTAGCTTGTGGAAAAAGAATGTAGCCATATAAAGATAGAATCTTCTAAATTTTTCGCTATTGCAACGAACACCGGCAAAGTTATTTGGGTTCCTCGTATTATATGTGTTTACAGTGCGATTGTGAAAACTGTTACTTCGATTAAAAAACATTTTGAGGACTTTATAAATATAGAGATATCTAAATGGCAATAAATTTAGTTCACGAAACAATGGAACTGTTGGTGTTGTCTGAGGGCGCTTGTAAATTAATTTAATGATTCTTTTTTGTGCGATAAATAGATCCTCAATATTAGTAAAGTAAGTACCACCCCAACTGGATATGCCATACATAACTATTGATTCTACTAGGGCATGGTATAGTTTCCTTAATGTAACTCTTGGGCAAATTTTGCTAAGATTATAAAATTTATGTATGGCCCAGATTACACTTTTCCTACTATTATTGATGTGCGACTTCCAGTTAAGTAGTGAATCTATTGTTAAACCTAGATATTTAAATTCATGTACAAACTCAAGCACAAAGCATTGAGGCGAGCATATATTTCTATCGCATGTATACATGTGTTACGTTTGAGGGTGCGCTAGAGAAATGGCATCCCTTCGCCCAAAATGCATGAGTTTTGATTTGTCGCTAACAATAAGTCGATTATGACAAAAACCATTGACTTAGATTATCCAGATCATTTTGAAGAATTTGACTAATTTCCCAGGTACTATCAGCCATAGGAATAGCGTAGCTAAGTGCCAAATCATCAGCAAAAGCAGTCGGATATCCTATGAGATCTCGATTAAGGAGCCGACTTCGCCATAGCTCGTTGTTTTTTGCTTTTTCATATCCGCTTCGCCTAATGAAACCACACCACGAACAACGCAGCGCGAAAAGCGAATTTTTGTGCACTGAGCTTGTCATAGCCTGTCAAATATATCAAGTTTGAGGTTATTATAAAAAAGTAAATATTGTAATTTAGATGGATTCAATTCCCCATTATATAACGCTAGCGAAGATGAACTGTAGGTCTACTGTGTATTCCGATCTGAAAGTAAAACCGATTTGAAAGTTCATTTTGACTATGAAATAAATTTGATTTTCTTTTTTTTTCTCTATACAAAATTTCTGAATTCGGGAAAAATTACTTTCAGATCGGAATACATAGTAAACCTACTGATCGGAGAAGCGTAAGCCATTACAACTTCTTCCAAAAACAACGTTAGTATACATTTACTAATATTTTACATTTTGTTACTGAACATTTCTTGATCGAGGGTCAAAACAGTTAACGCCGCAATTAGCAGCGCCCGTGAATATTTATAGCATCAATGGGAAGCTGTTAATACATATTCATGGCTGATAGGAAAAATTTTCAAAGTGGATATTTTATACATCAGCTAAAATTTGTTGTTATAGCGGCCTCTGGATATCTATTAGAACCCTGGATTTTAACTCCGTTTAGAGTAGCTGCTGAAGCTTCACATAAAACAAGGTTTAATACCTTGCATTCAAAAGCGCGTAATCCAGTGGAAAGATATATCGGACTGTTAAAAGCGAGATTTAAAGATCTACTCTCAGCAAGGCAGCCACATTATATTTCAAAAAAAAAAAAAATTGCCGATTCGTGAACGTTTGTGTTTTGAACAATATATGTGTCCATTATGGTGATGATTGAGACCACTGGAATGATGCAGTTAGCCTTATGATGGGACGGACTTCTGAAAATAATACTACAACAAATACAGCTAAAAAGCTCATGAACGAATTAAAAATGCCATTTTGTAATATTATTTTATATATTTATTTTGTCAATAAAAACAAATTCTTTTTATTACATAAAACTCATATAATTCATTTGGTTACTTCAACACAGTTGGAATGGTATAAAATAACGTAAAGTAATAGAATAAAAAATAAAAAACCCTACAATATATACACTTATGTACATAAAGTTATGTTCAAAATAATAGGACCCTCGGTGATTTTATTGCAAATTCCTAATTAACCAAAAAACTACATACTTATCAATTTTCAATTTTTTTTTTATTTATTTATTTTTTAAATTACATTTAATTAATAAAGGAATATAAAAAAATAAACTTTTTAATTCAAAAATGGCTATTCAAAATAATAGCACAGTTAATTTCAAAATTCATGTCTACTCTTATTTGTGCATGATTAAATCTAATATGAGTTTATATTGAATAGTATTGGTCGTGTGACGTTCTTTCCGAATCACTTTCCTGCATTAGCACATCCATAGAGCCCTCCAGGTTCTGGAATTTATGAACGGTCATTTATCCCAAATTCGACAAATTTCAATTCCAAAATTTCTATTTATTTTTGTGTTTCTCATTGTTAATAGCTATTTAGCTATCGGATTCAGATCAGGTGACTGATCCGGCCGTTGTCATTCAATTAATTAACCCCGCCGTTTGCTCTCATTGAGGTATGGTTGGTCGTTGTGTTGCTAAATATACCGGCCTACTGGGCATTTTAATTGTCCGAACTGCAAAGAAACATTCTTCTATCACTTCTAACGAATTAAGGAAGTTCCTAAATCTTAATTATTCAGAAGGCATCATTCGCAAACAGTTCTTCGTAATAGATTGAAAGACCCGAGCCGTTCCTTCTTTATCCAAACAAAATTTTGAAGCCAAAAAAGTGGAGAAAAATGCTATGAATTGACAAAATAAAAGTCAATCTGTTTGGTTCTTAAGGCCGACATTATAATCGATATCAGACCAATACAAACGTTCACCCTATAACATACGAAAAAGACTATTAAGCATGGTGGTTGTCCATTGTGACATAGAGAGATTTTTTCTGGCGCGGAACATTATAATTTATTGTTCAGAAAATGTAATTATGGCGATTGTTTACATCCATATTATTAACTTATGTGGGTGGGCTCTACGGATGTGCCGATGGATGCAAGTGGTTCGGAAAGAACGTCACACGACCAATAATATTTAATAAAAATATATATATGTAGTTATTAGGTTTAATCATACACAAACAAGATTAAAACTGAATTTTGAAATTAACTGTGCTATTATTTTGAACAGCCTATTTATGAAATAAAAGGTTAAATTGATTTTTTTAAATTCGTTTTCTCAATTAAATGTGATTTTTTATATTTAATTGTAAGTTGATATTTGTGCTATGTAAATAAAAAAAAAAAATGAAAATTGATACACACAAAAAAATATTGCGGTGTGAATGGAATTTTATCCGAAAAAAACTTTATTTTTTATCCAATAGTACCATATTAACTCCGCAAGATCGGGTACAAATTTTAAAATATCCAAAAGGATCGAACAGTATACTTTTGCACCGTTCGGAGTAAACGCAAAAGTTGTCAACAGCGGATTTTTTTAAAAGGTACTTCCCAGAGATTATTTTCGTTCTATCGGAGTAAATATTTACACCGTTTGGAGTTTTCGTGAAAAAGTAAAATTGTAAGAGATTTTGGCTGTATTAGTTAAATTCGCTAAAGCAACCTGCATATTCCTTCTGTATAATAGAATTTAAATTGTGATACAATCAGTCTAGTCGCAGCGGCCTGATGAGAAGATTCAATTCTCTTACAATCTTCGGATTAAAAAATACCAATGGGATAAAAACTATACACTCAAAAAATGTGCGGTGTTAATTGGTTTTTATCCGAAAAAGTATTTTATTTTTCTCCAACTGAATATATTTTATAAAATTAAATACGCATCAACGGATAAATATTTTTACCTATACGAAAAGATAAATTTTTATAAAAACTCCTTTTGGATTTAATAAAATGCACCTCTAGGTTCCTAAAGATGAATGTTCCTGTTTGGGTTTTATGCGGTGTAAAAGTTTTTATCCAAATGTATTTTATGCCATTTTTATTATAATATCCGATTGGATTCAAATTATAAATATCCGATCGGTGGGACACTATGTAACACCGATTCGGTGTTGTGGTGACCTTTTATTTTTTTGTGTGTAGGTAGTTTTTTGGTTAATTAGGATTTTGCAAAAAAATCACCGAGTGTCCTATTATTTTAAACAGTACTGGTACATCTTTTAAATTCTAAAATTTTAATTTTCAGACTCCGTGTATTTTAATTTGGCTTTCCTCAACTTTCGTTTTCCCAGCCGTTACTATGCTTATTGTTTTGTAAAGTTTCCTTTATCAATTTTAGTTTTTCCTCACTTTGATAAAACGTTTTTCGTTGAAATGTTGAAATTTCTTTTAAGGGAGGAGATACATAAACCCCCGCGAATTTTAGTCAATTTTCATAAATTTTTTTTTGAAGAATAATTTATTCTACACTACTCCAAAAAATTAAAGGAACACAAATTTTTTTCAATTTTTTTAGTGTTTTTTGAAGAGCTGTCAGCTGTGTTTATTGTAAAATACGGTCGTACAGAGAAAAAAAGACAAGCATTTTAAAGCTTCAAATCTCTAGTTTTGAGATTTTTGAACAGAAAATTTTTGTGATATACCGTTATCACGCAATCATAAGAAAGAGCGCGAAAAAAAAATTCGATTTTTTTTTTTTTTTTTTTGTAAGGATCCATGGGTTCGGGAAATTTGGTTTAAGTTAAACCAATGCATAGGTCGGTTATAGCCTGTTAATTAGGCGTAAATTTAATTTCTTTCTGGGGCCCTATTATGAAAAATATGCGATTTCGCATTTTAATGCGATATCGCATTTGGGTATTATAAAACGACATTTTCGCAAAAAAATGCGCTCTTGGAGGCTTATTATAAAATGCGATAGCGCATTTTTGCGAAAATGAAATTGACAAATGCGACTAGTCTATAGCAGTCGGATATCGCATTTGCGAAATGAATGTGTTAATAAATAATTTTTTTCTGTTTATGTTTAATATACAATAAAATGCCTTTTATTAAGAAATATTTAATTTATTTTGTTAATAAGAAAAAACCATAATTTTTATTTGTCAAAATAATTTTTTTTTTTCATTTTCCAAAAGAAAATTTCTTATAAGAAATGCGATATGCGATGTCGCATTTCATAATACAGCCATACGAGGCGAATCGCATCCGCAAAATCGCAAAAAATGCGAAATGCGATCCATTTCATAATAGGGCCCCTGTGCAAGGATTTTGTTCAAAAAATGAGACTTGAGAGTTGCAATTTTTATCGGCTTACTAGATGTACGATAACATTAAAATTAAACCAAACAACAATAATATTTACTGTTGTATATCTATACGTACACGAAAATCGCAACTCTCAAGTCTCATTTTTTGAACAAAATCCTTGCACATATATCAACTACATATATCAACTGTTTGCTGAGATATTTGACTTTGAATCAAAAAAGATCCTTTTGTCTTTGATCCTCGATATCTCAGCAACCAATGATTGCACAGTAAATTTTAGAGCAGCCTTAAAAACTTGAGTAAATTTCCTATAAGACCCTTTAATGATTAGTTGAGAACAAATGTTTTCCATCTTCAATACTGATTTGAAAAAAGTACAAAAAACGAATTTTTAGGTTGTCTTAGTAAATCTACCGTTACTTTACAAATATTGATGAAAAGACTAATGTTGCCAGGTCATTTTACAATTTAATGTACTCCTAATAACCCTGTATTATTTTCAAATTGATCCATCCAACCATTTTTCCGGACAGATTGATCAAAGTTTTACAAAGCAATTAAAGCCACAAATAATATTCAAAATAAAAAAACGACCTTTTTCACATTTTGCGTTAGTTACTTGTTAATCCTTAACGATCGTATGATTTTTTGTAATACTCGCCGATAAGAGACGACAGAAAATTAAATTAAGTTCTGCAATATGACCAATTATTATGGAACTTGGCCATTTTTTATCCGATTTTAGTGAAATTTGGTGTACGCGATGGAAATGTGATTATAAAATGATTCGTGAATGAAGTTCTGGAAAATGGCCAACTAGGAAGGAACTTGGCCATTTCTTATCTGATTTTGATGTAATTCAGCATGTACGATGGAAATGGGATTATAAAATAATTCGTGAATGAAGTTCTGGAAAATAGCCAACTAGGAAGGAACTTGGCCATTTCTTATCCGATTTTAGTGAAATTTGGTATGCGCGATGAAAATGGGATTCTAAAATGATTTTTGGAAAAGATTTTGGAATATGGCTAACTAGGATAGAACTTGGCTATTCCTGAACCGATTTTAGTGAAATTGTATCTGGGTATGCGCGATGGATATGGGATTCTAAAATTATTTTTGTATGAAGTTCTGGAAAATGGAAAAGTTGGAAGGAACTTGGCCATTTCTTATCCGATTTTGATGAAATTCAGCATGTACGATGGAAATGGGATTCTAAAATGAGTTTTAGATACAGTTCTGGAATATGGCCAATTAGGAACTTGGCCATTTCTTATCAGATTTTGATAAAATTCAGTATGTCTGATGGAAATGAGATTCTAAAATGATTTTCAGATAAAGTTCTGAAATATGGCCAATTAGGAAGGAACTTGGGCTGCCATTTACTGTGCAATCATTGGTTGGTGAGATATCGAGGATCAAAGACAAAAGGATCTTTTTTGATTGAAAGTCAGATATCTCAGCAAACAGATGACATAGAGAGACCAGAAAGAATTTAAATTTACGCCTAATTAACAGGCTAACCGACCTATGCATTGGTTTAACTTAAACCAAATTTCCCGAGCCCATGGATCCTTACAAAAAAAAAAAATACGAATTTTTTTCGCGCCGTTTCTTATAACGGTATCTCACAAAAAATTTCCGTTCAAAAATCTCAAAACTAGAGATTTGAAGCTTTAAAATGCTTTTCTTTTCATCTCTGTACGACCGTATTTTACAAAGATACAGCTTTTGATTAAAATTTATTGGGGTTAGTTTGTTACTATAAAATATCAAAAAATATTGTCGGGTCGAGAATATTTTATAGTTAAATTTTCATTTCTATAGTAACAATTGCTCAAAACAAAGACAAAAAATGTCGTTCTTGTCATTCAAACGAAAATTGTATTGTCTCTTCTTCTTTTGCAAGGCAAACATTTTTTTACATTTAAATCGGCCCTTATTCTCCAAATTTTTTTTTTTTTTTTATTTTTTTTTATTCCTCTACAAAATATAACATACAAAATACAGTTTTTTTTTGTATTTTAGATCAACACCACAGAGGCTACAAACTACGCCAATCGACAACTCTCGCTGCGACCTTTCCAAAAGACTGGACTGTAAATCGTTCATTTTGAAATATTTAAAAAAAAAAAATTCTTTATAATAATAAAAATTATAAATAAATTATATATGCCAGGTTTCAAAAATATAGAATAAATTATTCTTTAAAAAAAATTCATCAAAATCGACTAAAATTCGCGGGTCTATATGCATCTTTCCCCTTAACTCCACGATAATAATCTTTAATGTGAAGACAGATCTCATAAAAACTTTATTGCATGGCTACTTCAGTTTCTAAAAGACCTTTTGTTTTAACAGCTTTTGCTCATGGTTTTTTTCATTCAGCGCAGTTCTGTAGCATGTGGTACAGAATATATACATACATACCAGAAAATGAAACGAGTGTAATCGAAAAATAATGTATAATGGTTCGTATTTGTTCGTTTTGAGAAACATAAAAAAATAATTGCCCGGTTTTGCTTGTTTTCATATTTATTTCATTTTGGTTTGTTTGTTCGTTTGTTGTTGTTTGGCTGTGTCGCTCGCAAATTTTTGAGTCAACTGTTGCAAACATGTAATCTGGTGTAGTTGCCTTAGCATTTTATTTCAAAGAAATTATTTTCCTCGCTGTTCTGAAGTTGTAGACGTATTTTTTCAAGTGAAATGTAATTTTAATTCTAGTGCTGTAATTTTACTGTCGATTTAACCCTCTAATGCATAACTCCGCCTAAAGGCGGACTTTACATTATCTTGAATTGTGCAACTTTACATTATCATGAATATTTTTTCCTTTAGTTTTTACATGAGGTATTCTCTTTTAAAGTACTCTCGTCATAACGGTTTGGTTTTTGTTGTTGTAATATGCACATTTGTTTAACAACTACGAGTTGAAGTCGAAATTTTGATGGAAAATGATTAAAAATTCATGCATTAGAGGGTTAAATGGCGCAATTGAATGTTATTGTGAGTGTAAGAGTGTCGTGGACGTCCCTTAACCAGAAATCGGAAATTGTTCTATCATGTGAATAGTTCAATTCCTGGATTATATTTATATTGATTATGAAGACGACCAATTTCACATTTCTGCGCATGTGTATATCACGTATCCGCATCTTCTTTTCTCTTTACGTACACTTCTTCTACATCACAGCCCAATTTTCAAAAATATTAAAAATTTCTGACAGTTACAGCATACATTTAAATTTGATTTAAATTTTTTGTTGTGTGTTTGTTCCTTGGAAGCAAAATCAAACCAAACCAAAAAAATGTATTTATTTTCTAGTTTTCTTGTTTGAACTCGTTTGAATGAAATGAAAAATGGCAAACAAAAAATACTAAAACAGGTTTTTCGTTTTTATTTGTTTTTCTCGTTTTGTATTAATTGTTCATACTCGCAATAAGAGATTTTTGTTTGGTATTGGTTGATCGAAATTGTTTGCCTGTTTCGCTTCACCTAATTCATAATATTCAATTTGTACTTAACCTGTCTCTGTTTACTACAATCCGGTGATATTGGCATTCCGCACTCTTGGCCCGTCCCACCTATACATTTTTTAAATTTAGTAGGTTAATAATCCTTCCTCTAAATTCGGCGAAATAATACTACTTACAGGCACCACCGGTCGCGGTCCGCCGAGTCCTATCCGTGTCCAGCCCAACACATGTATTAGCGATCCACATAAATTAAATTTTTTAATAGTTTCATTCCATAGAGTTTCCACTTGCTGTTTGCAACGGGTGAATTTAGAACTCCTCTAGCAAAATATTTGTTCTCTTTTAGAGCCCCACAAGTTCCCGATATTGCAACTGGTTCCACTTGCTTTTTGCAACGGGTGAATTTAGAATTCCTCTAGCGAAATATTTGTTCTCTTCTAGAGACCCCATAGGTTCCCGATAATGCGACTGGTTTGTATTCGAAGTTTTCTTTTTCGACAACCTTAAACATTAGAAAATAATGATAATGTTAAGAATTATTTTACACAACTTAATAATGAACCAAAAATTAATAACATAATCTATTTAGTTTTTCTATGTTATAATGATAGCTGCATTTCTTGGCGCATAGTGATCTGGATCAGATCAAAATGTATATGTGAAGCAACAACAATATTTCATCCAACATTGGTTTTGGATCACAAATAGTGATCTAAAAATTAGTCCAGAGTATATTAATATGGGTGATCAAAAATGTAGACAGGTGATCAAAAATGTTCACAACTGATCGAAAATTCATAAGAAAATAACGTCATTTCATGAAACATGATCTACATCCGAACTCCGGTTTGATGACAAAGTTCTCATATGGGTTTTATTCGTATAAAAAAATCTAAAGGCTTAAAAACTCAGGAAATGTGATTCCGGTTTGATGACTGAGAAAATAAAACCCATAAAGAATGTCAAAAAAAAAACCAGGAGATATTTTTCAATGAGAAGTGTTTTATGTAGATGATATAACATTAGTTGACGGACAATGAGTAACAAATTGTTTGTAATTTTTAATCTATAGAACCCAGAAAGAAAATGTAGGAACCTAAAATTATTGTGTTGTGTTTCAAACTTATTAAAAAAAGATTATTTGGCCTGAAAGGTACTCACTTTTTTTTATATGTTTTTTCCAAGACAAACACAAGATAGCAAATTATACCAATTTGTATTATTCATACGAGTAGATAAAAATGGGCCTAATATAAATGTGGGCCGTCGTAATCATTTCTCAACTGTTGATAGACTAAACACACACAAATATGGAACGCGGGTAGCGAAAGTTGCATGAATCTTGTAAACAATAACACAAAAGTATATATCTGTCTGTAAAAGTAAGTATTTGTCCTTGTGGACGGGGGACACTCTCATGATTCGTAAATTACACCTCACGTCTCACGAGCATGATGATATCCTTAGAATACCACCACAGCATCCACTGCTTGTCGTAGGAGGCGACTAAAATGGTTGGATCGCTGGGTTAATGCCCAGCATCCGTTAAAACTTTTTTATTTTTATTTTAACGATTATTTTAGTTCATATATAATTTTGCCCGCGTTCATTTTATATTATCATTTATTTTTTCAAATTTTATTATTTCATTTCATATTTTTTATTTGGGACGGTTTTTCTCTCATTTTTGCGCGAAACGTGCCTCTTCGGATCGCGGGGCGAGGCATAATCCTCGTATAAACAAAATTAATAGCCTTAACATCCACTATACCAATGTCAGAGGTCTCGTGACTAACAAAAATTGCGCACATCAACATCTTGAATCACATAAACCCGACATATTAGTTCTAACGGAAACAGAAGTATCGTCGAACATCTACGAAAACGAATTCTACTTCAAGCGCTACCAGTTCGAATAAGCTTTCGAGTTGCAACGTGGAGTGTGCATCTTCGTTAAAAACCACATACCGTACTCAAGATTGTGCTTAAAATTTCCCTTCCTAATAAACTCCTTTTTTTAATTAGTTTAGATCTCCTAATCAGACGGATTCAGGGACGAGTAGCTTCTTCGGGAACTTGCCAGACAAATGTGACGATATTCGCTATCAACATCCCGAATGCGAATTAATTATGGTCGGTGATTTTAATGCCCACCATAAACAATGGATGAATCACAAAGATACAAATGTCGCTGGACGCCATGCGGAATGGCTTGCCGTTTCGCAGGACCTTACGCAGATTGTTAGTGAGTCCACATTTGAATGCCAAAATTCTAGAGGAGTTCATATCCTGGATCTCTGTCTGACATCAATCCCCCATTCCATGGAAGCCCATGTCGAAACTGGAATTGGAAATTCTGACCATAACTTAATAACCACAAAAATATCTGTCGAAACACCACTAGAATTTAGACAGCAGCCAAGGCGTCTTTGGCATTTTAACAAAGCTGATTTTGATGGTTTACAGTCATTTTTTCAACATTTCCCTTGGGATCGCCATTGCCTACATAACAACAACATAGACGACGCCGTTTCCAGTTTTACTGACACCGTCTTACATGGAATGAATAAATTTATCCCCTCATCATTTTCCAATCCCAATCAACATTTTAAAATATTTTCAAAAGAAGCCACCAAAGCTGCCAAACAAAATAAAGCGGCTCACCAAAAATATAAACTCAACGAAATTTCTTATGAGGAATACAAAACGATACGGAACACCTGCAAACAAACCTGTGGTAGAGAAGCAAAAAGAGCCGATAGCAAGAAAGCCAATGTGGCATCCGAGTTGCAAATCTCCGATCGCAACTTTTACCACATGGTCGCATCGGTTGCAAATATTTCGAAAACATCGGTTTCAGCATTGAAATGTCCTGACGGCGCTTTGGTGGTGGATCCATATTTGCAAGCTGACTTATTGGCGAGCGTCTTCAAATCGAACTCAACATTAGTTGTCCCATATGGAATTGGACCTCCATTAATTCCATATTGTGGTTCTAAAATGAGCCCCGTCGCCATCTCGGAGGAAATTGTCTTTACAAATCTGAAATCAATGAATGCCAGTTCGAATATTGAAGGAGTTTGCCAATGAAGTGGCTCCAATATTAACTAAAATTTTCCTACGTTCATATAAGCGAGGCGACTACCCGAACGCGTGGAAGAATGCAATGGTGCAACCCGTGCTGAAACGGGGTTGTGACAAAACTGACCCTTCAAACTACCGGCCAATATCAATTGTTTCAGCCGTCGCTAAAGTCTTTCAGAAATGCGTCAATCAACATATAGTTAAATATCTTGAAATTAATAAACTAATTTCGGATAGACAATACGGCTTTCGTGAAAGCCGATCCACGACCGATCTCCTGACGTATGTTACGAACAAATGGAATCTCGCCCTAGAACACCACGGAGAGGCTTTTGCAATTGCCTTGGATATATCCAAGGCTTTTGATAAGGTATGGCATGAGAACCTTATTTGTAAACTTGTGGCATACGGGCTGGACTCGATGACCACCAGGTGGATTAAAAGTTATTTCAATGACCGAAAAATCAGCGTCGTGCAGTCGTGCTTAACGGGAGATCATCATCGACGCACTCCTCAAATGCCGGAGTCCCTCAGGGATCACCTCAGTTACCGACCCTATTTTTGCTATACATCAACGATTTGCTGGATAGCACTGTAAACCCTATCCATAGCTTTGCGGATGATGCAACATTGCATTCTTCTATTTCATTCGATGCGGAGCCTAGCCTTACAGATCTCAATAATAAACGGGCAGTAGTCGTAACTTCTCTCAATTCCGATTTAAGTACAATATTTGAGTGGGGTAACAACAACTTAGTACAATTTAATGAAAAAAAGACACAAATATGCACATTTTCGTGTAAAAAAAGTCACAACGACTACCCATTTGTGGTAAAAAACCATATCCTTATGGGTTGCGACTTAATTCGACTGCTTGGTGTTCAAATAAGTAACAAACTCAAATGGAATGAACACATTATTGCATTGGCTAAATCAGCTTCAAAAAAACTCAGGTTCCTGAATCGATGCAGAAGGTTTTTTTAAATCGCATCAAGTTCTCCAAATATATAAAACCTTCATCCGACCATGTATAGAATATTATATAACTCGACATCTTTCGATTCGAAACACACGCTTTTTCACAAAAATTTAAATTTATTTAATTTAATTTAAACAATTTTTAAGTTTAAAAACACTTTCTTTATTTGTGAAATTATTATATTTTTATTTACACACTACTAGTTTCGAACATAATTGTTCATCATCAGGTAGTTTTTAAAACTGAACAAAAATTATATTTTACAAACTTATTTAAATACTTTTGGACCATATTACATGATGTACATACATATAAAATAAAATATAAAACAAAATATACATATAACATTACTAATTGCAATCTATATATTATATACTAATTATATACTCGTAAATTTGATTTCTCCTGATTTTGTCATTTAATAGGTTTGTGTTGTTTCTGTGTTGGTATATTTCTATTTCTTCCAACCTATCTAGTTTATGGCTCTTATTGCATTTATGTATTACTGACAGATTATTATCGTAACTAGTAAATGTGTGGTTTTCTGTCTTCAAATGTAGTGCGTAATTTGATCTGATTGTTTGTGTTGGTTGCTTTATTTCTCGAATGTGCTCGCTGAATCTTTTTTGGAAATTTCTCCCAGTCTGGCCTACATAAAATTTTTCACAATCGTCACAAGTTAATTTATATACACCCGCATCGTTTGGATGATCGTTTTTATCTTGAAATTTCTGTTGCATTTTGTTGGTGGTTTTTAATGCTATTTTGTAATCAAAGTGTTTAAAAAATTTGTGTATGTTACTGTGTAGCTGGTTGTAATTGAGTGAAATGTATTTTTTTATTGTTTCATTAGAATTCCTGGATAACGTTGTCATATTTAATCTTTCCATTTTTTGTTTACATTTTTCATTAATGTTTTTTACTATTTTGGTATTAAATCCATTTTTTCCCGCTATATGTTTGATTATGTCCAGTTCTTTCATGTAATTACTTTCGTTCATTGGTGTGTTGTTTAATCTATTTATCATATGTGTGTATGCAGCAAATTTATGATTCATTGGATGGTTTGAATGAAAATTAATTGTGTGATCTGTGTGTGTGGGTTTACGATATATGCTGAAATCGTGTTTGTTGTCAAGATTTGTTATTGATAGATCGAGAAAATTTATGCATTTGTCCGTTTCTATTTCCAAAGTAAATTCTAATTGTTGGTGGATGCTATTGATATGATTATGTAGTTGTGATAATTGTCTCTGTGTGCCATTGAATAATATTAAAATATCGTCTACGTATCTGTGCCAGTATATTATTTTATCCCGGTGTTTGTTACATTTGTCAAATATGTATTTCTGTTCGTTGTAATTAATGAAAATATCAGCCAGTGTTCCAGAAAGAGGATTCCCCATAGCTAACCCATATTTCTGTTGGTAAATTTTACCATCATATTGGAAATAATTTTGGGATGTTATGGTTTTTAAAATTTTAATTATCTCATTCACTTCTTGTTCATTTATGTCACTGTCTAATAGTGTTTCTTCGGTGACTTTAATGGCCTCGTCAACCGGTATATTGGAGTACATGTTGACCACATCGAAACTTGCTAATTTTGCATTTGGGGGTATCTTGACGTTTTGGATTTTACTCGTTAATTCTAATGGGTTTTTAACAGAATAGTTGTGTCTGAGTTTAATACGTTTCGTTATCCAATCGTTCGTAAATTTTGCTAATTTATATGACGGAGCAGTTGTAAAATTAACAAGTGGCCTTATTTTGTTGTTTTTGTGTACTTTTATTTGTGCTTTAAAATTTGGTGTTGATGGTTTTATCATTTTCAGGTGGAATTTTTGTTTTTGCTTTATTACCATTTTTTGTCAAAAATGGTAATAAAGCAAAAACAAAAATTCCACCTGAAAATGATAAAACCATCAACACCAAATTTTAAAGCACAAATAAAAGTACACAAAAACAACAAAATAAGGCCACTTGTTAATTTTACAACTGCTCCGTCATATAAATTAGCAAAATTTACGAACGATTGGATAACGAAACGTATTAAACTCAGACACAACTATTCTGTTAAAAACCCATTAGAATTAACGAGTAAAATCCAAAACGTCAAGATACCCCCAAATGCAAAATTAGCAAGTTTCGATGTGGTCAACATGTACTCCAATATACCGGTTGACGAGGCCATTAAAGTCACCGAAGAAACACTATTAGACAGTGACATAAATGAACAAGAAGTGAATGAGATAATTAAAATTTTAAAAACCATAACATCCCAAAATTATTTCCAATATGATGGTAAAATTTACCAACAGAAATATGGGTTAGCTATGGGGAATCCTCTTTCTGGAACACTGGCTGATATTTTCATTAATTACAACGAACAGAAATACATATTTGACAAATGTAACAAACACCGGGATAAAATAATATACTGGCACAGATACGTAGACGATATTTTAATATTATTCAATGGCACACAGAGACAATTATCACAACTACATAATCATATCAATAGCATCCACCAACAATTAGAATTTACTTTGGAAATAGAAACGGACAAATGCATAAATTTTCTCGATCTATCAATAACAAATCTTGACAACAAACACGATTTCAGCATATATCGTAAACCCACACACACAGATCACACAATTAATTTTCATTCAAACCATCCAATGAATCATAAATTTGCTGCATACACACATATGATAAATAGATTAAACAACACACCAATGAACGAAAGTAATTACATGAAAGAACTGGACATAATCAAACATATAGCGGGAAAAAATGGATTTAATACCAAAATAGTAAAAAACATTAATGAAAAATGTAAACAAAAAATGGAAAGATTAAATATGACAACGTTATCCAGGAATTCTAATGAAACAATAAAAAAATACATTTCACTCAATTACAACCAGCTACACAGTAACATACACAAATTTTTTAAACACTTTGATTACAAAATAGCATTAAAAACCACCAACAAAATGCAACAGAAATTTCAAGATAAAAACGATCATCCAAACGATGCGGGTGTATATAAATTAACTTGTGACGATTGTGAAAAATTTTATGTAGGCCAGACTGGGAGAAATTTCCAAAAAAGATTCAGCGAGCACATTCGAGAAATAAAGCAACCAACACAAACAATCAGATCAAATTACGCACTACATTTGAAGACAGAAAACCACACATTTACTAGTTACGATAATAATCTGTCAGTAATACATAAATGCAATAAGAGCCATAAACTAGATAGGTTGGAAGAAATAGAAATATACCAACACAGAAACAACACAAACCTATTAAATGACAAAATCAGGAGAAATCAAATTTACGAGTATATAATTAGTATATAATATATAGATTGCAATTAGTAATGTTATATGTATATTTTGTTTTATATTTTATTTTATATGTATGTACATCATGTAATATGGTCCAAAAGTATTTAAATAAGTTTGTAAAATATAATTTTTGTTCAGTTTTAAAAACTACCTGATGATGAACAATTATGTTCGAAACTAGTAGTGTGTAAATAAAAATATAATAATTTCACAAATAAAGAAAGTGTTTTTAAACTTAAAAATTGTTTAAATTAAATTAAATAAATTTATAGAATATTGCTGTCAAGTTTGGGGAGGTGCGTCCGGTACCACCCTCCAGTTATTGGACAGGGTTCAACGCCGCGCTATCAGAATAATACGGAATCCCAGACTTACTCAACAATTAGATAGCTTACAGCATCGCAGAGATTGCTTGCATGGTAAATGTTCTGCAGAACTATCGGAGAAAATACCACCATTCGTTACAACAACAAGAATAACAAGAGGAACAACCAATGCACATAGGTTTACGGTGAAGCTCACGAAACCTCGAACTGAAGAAATCAAGCGCGAAGTTTTATACAGAACATCAAAAAAGTGGAATTCGCTAATACACTTCAAATTTCCGAATGAATAGCAATATTTTTAAAATAAATGTTAAATTACATTATGTTCTAACGTGCCGTCGTGTAGTTAAATATATCTATTTTAATAAAACTGAGCTTGTATTTTGTTGAAGATTATTGTTAATTATGTAACCAAAGAATATGTATTATATAAATTTTAATTAAAATTTGTTTCAAATTGCTCCACTACAGACATAATGTCTATAGGAGCTATACTTTATTTCATATTTTATTATGTTGTTTCAACTAGCTTTTAATTTTGTATTTATTTTATTGAAATAAAGAAAGTACATAATAATAATAATAATAATAATAATAATACCAAATGAATAAATTTAAGGTTAGCTATTAATCTTTACTTGCAGGACCGTGCATTGGGTGCAGAAGCTCTGACAGTTACAAGGAGCTAGAACCGTTAATAAGTCCGCTCTGCACCCAATTAAAAAAAATGTAAAAAAAAAAAACAATAAATATCTAGAACATTGTTTTCTTAATTTGATTATTTTTTCCATACATTTTTGGTACACCTAATTATATAAAAATCACAACAATATGAACATCAGTCAAATAAACATATTTTGATAGAAAATTTTGTATTTACAACAAAATAATATCAAAACATAATATGTACAGTAACCCAAACAACGCATGCTATAATATTTTACTATAATTGAAACTCGCTGCAATACGGGAATCGGAATTTTGATGAGTATGTGAACTGACTAGTCGAAAAAAAAAATTAAATCATTTCTCATTATCATTTGCCATAGAACCGGAATTCGGATGCTGATCTGGATCAGATCAAACGTCAAGAAATGCGGCTGATATTTGGTTTATACTTACATTTTCTAGGAAAAATTATCTACATATTTTTTTAAATACCTAAAACAAAACAATTGTTTGCTTTAAAAATATATAAATGTTTATTAAAAATATATACTTACTTTTTAAAACCACAAATTATCTACTGGCGAATAACAACGCCATAAAATACAACGCGTTTATAAAATCGTTTGTCATCGTTAATTAACGCGTTCCTTTTCTATATATGGTACCCAAATTACGAGTAATTTATATTTACACCATTGCTATTTATGAAATGATTGCCGCTTTTTATAGTAGGAAAATCGCAAAAGCGAACCGACAACGAACGGCGGCGAAGTCGGTGATAAGGCCCCTGTATTATGCCTACGACAGGATTGTTTGGCGTCTATTAGAGGGGTGGGGACCAAAGATGAGTAGATTAATCTAACAGCTCGGTAACCTTCCAGTAGGGTGCGCATCACGTGAGCTGTCCCTATTTGTGAATCCGAATTCAAAATAAACGAATGGCGTTTTCGAACGATTGGTATTTGTGAATTCGAAAACGTATAATAAATCAACGAAAACATATAACTGTGAAACGAAAACGTTCAAACGTCAAACGAACGAAAATTTCCCTTATAGAGCAATCCATTTTTGACAAACATTTGTACGTTCATGAACGGATTTCTGTTCGTTGAAGGAATTGTTGACGAATCCATATACAAATGAAGAATAATTCTTTACGCACAGCAGAAATTTAATAATTAAGATGCCATTTTAGGACGGGATCATTTTTAATTACAACGTAACCACTAAATAAATAATTTTACAAGAAATACAATTTTTTTATAAAAATTAGTGGAAGAAATATCATAAACACAGGCGAAACATGAAAATTTCAGCAAATAGTAAATAGACACAATACGTACAAAAATATTATGTATTTTTAAATTCTATACACCAATTAAAAATAATACACATAATCGAAATAAAACTATTATATCTGTTTAATAAAATAAAAAATTTATTTTCCGAAATTTGTATTAATGATTTGGCTCATTTTGGACACATTAATTTTTACAATGTACACCTAAAAACACGACTGTATGAAGCAATTTATCATCATCAATTTAAACTCTGCATAGAAGAAACAAATAATAAATAATTCTAATAATTATTTAACAGAATTATTTCTAATAATTATTTATCAGAAGACATATCCACAACACAAATTAAAAATGTTTAAACTGAGAGACTAGATAAAACAATCAAAACGTCAAAATTGGTCAAGGTTTGTATTTTTCGTATAGGTTTACCCAAAAAACAGAATTTTCCTTTTCATTATTTGACACAGTAGGTTTTTATTTTCGATCGAATTCAAAAATACCAATTCTTATTCGAAACGAATACATCATTCGTTTCGAATGACCAAACGAAACGGATTCACAAATAGGGGGTCATGTATTAGGCAGCTGCATGATGGGTACAATTGTGTAAGGGGTAACCTGCTCACAATTCGCAAGTGTACGTGCTGCCTCCTCGTCGCAACCACTGGTAACTGAGGTCATTGGACACATTGTGGGCTTTTGGCACAAGCTAAAGAACAGCGCTAAAGGAGAAATCCTTGACAAGAAACCCTAATCTAAGGTAAAACAGCATATGACGATGGATGAATGGCTGATAGGTTAATCAGTACGAAGTATGCGGACTCTGGATACAAGGCACCCTCCAGTTTTATTTAGCCTTCCTGAAGTAAAGCTGGGTGATCTACGGGGCAGGGCTAGGAATTTACAGGAGTGTGACTGCCCTTCCCAAGGCTTTGGGAACCAATGCTATCGCTTTTCTAATAGAAGTAATTGCTATAGTAAACATCTAGAAGGGAGAGCAATGAACCCACATAAAGGTGGATTTATATTATCCGTTCCTTTCAGTTCCTACACGTTTCGTGTCAGATAAACAAAAATATTGTTACATGTATTTTCTATATGAGTATTTATATTATCCGTTCCTTTCCGTTCCTACACGAACTGACACAGACAAATATTGTTCAAAAAATGGATGTCTGACGGATAGTATAAATTGATTATGTCTGACACGATACTTGTAGGAACTGAAAGGAACGGATAATATAAATCCACCTTAATACGTATCACGTACCGACCGGCATTATTATTAGGTTCATTAAGAGTCTGAATATTGACTGGACCAGGGTCCACGCACAAAAGATATTTTAGGTCGCAATGTGTGGTGTCTAAACGCCCACATGACCCTTCAACAATAATAATAATGCCTACGACATATCTCAACTTGTATATGCTGTCAATCTCTGGTGTCCTCGTTTTTACGATGAACATATCCGAAATAATGAGAGTATCCAAAAAAGCTTATAAGGATTACGATAAAAATTTACCGTACCAAGTTAACCTGAAGTGATTGCCACCAAATCTTACTGGATGCAAAACCTATCACATGACAACATTGGAAAACATGAGGACGTTTTTAAAGGGTTCGATTTTTGCAAATATTTTACGGAAATACCGTAATATTTCTAACTATGATGTAGCGGCTTCAAAAAATGGATTTTTTTTTGCTTAAATCAATAGTATATTAACCCTATAATACGCCCCAAAGCGTAAATGACGAAATAAACGCTTTTAAAAAGTACAGGTAAATTAACAGTGATAAACTTTCATCAACGTTTTTCCTTGTTCGAAAACTTTAAACGCGTTTTTCTCAAAACCATGTTTTTTAAAGTGGCGTGCAGGCAGGGTTGCCAACTTTTCGTTTGGCCAAAACCGGAGAATTTCGATTTTCGAAAATTATCCTCAGAGCTCTTCTCTATATCAATTTTAATCATGACTTCAGATTTTACTAGTTCGATCCTCATTCGGGTGTTGTTTGGAGTCCAAATAACTATTTCCAATTATTGAAAGAAATCCTTTATCTTTATTTATTTTTATTATTTCGCCATTGTGGGGAAATACCGTAAATTTTATCGGGGAAACACCGTACTTTGCACGGTATTGCCCCTCATCAAAAAATAAGTTCTTATTCTATGTTATTAAAATTACCTTATACATTACCATACGTAAGAAAAGGCACTAGACGTAGTTGGTCTGAGAAAAATATGAAATTAGGTTTGGCTGATTTTAAGCAAGGAGAAATGGCTAGAAACTACCAAATACCTGTTTCAACGTTGAGGGACTATAGAAGTGAGGTGGCTATACTAAACGGGACAAATAACGGTAGAAAACCTACATTCAACGCAGAAAAGGTAAAATAAATCAGTGATCATCTGCTTAATATGTCGACTACTTTTTATGGTATTACGCTCACCGAGTTCCGCCGCATGGTGTTCGACTATGCTGAACAAACCGGTATTTTGAACCGATCCAACAAACCAAAGCATTTAGCAGGAAGAGACGTTTATGAGAATTTTTAAAGCGGAACCGAGGATTAAGCCTTCGTAAGCCTGAACTTACCAGCGTTAATAGGATAACAGCATTTAATGAAACAGAAATAAACTATAAACCGCTTCTACACGAATCTGGATACAGTCTATACAAAATTCAAATTTGAACCTGGCCGGATTTTCAATATCGATAAAACTGGAATTATCACGGTTCAAAAACCAGGTAAAATTATTGGCCCTAAAGGCCGAAAGCAAGTTGGCAAAGCCGTCAGTTGGGAACGAGGGATAAATGTCACGGTTTGCTGTGCGATGAGTGCAGACGATGGATTTATACCACCAATGTTCATTTATCCACGTTCCTGTCTATCACCACTTCTGAGTAAAGATGGTCCTCCTGGGGCAATCTGTAGCTGCTCTAAGAATGGATGAATAAATGAATCGTTTATCGAGTGGCTGAAACATTTTATTAAATTCACTAGGCCAACTACAACTGATCCTGTTTTATTAATGTTGGATAATCATGGAACGCACGAAACACTTGCGGCATATGATTTATGCAAAAATAACAATATTGTGGTAGTGTTTTTATTAAAATGAATTGTATTCATATTTTTTATGTTTTGTAAGCGATATAAATAAGTTTATTTGAAATATTATTACTTTTGAACTAACACGGAATTACCCCACTTAGTGCACGGAATTACCCGTGAGTTCGGGGTAATGTCGTTTTTGTCGACTTTTAGGGCAATTCAATTATCTCGCAAAGGTCGTAACTCTAAGCCATTTTGCGTATGCAGACTAGAAGCATACATAACTGGCTATAAAAAAACCTAAAAGCTGTTTTGAAGTGGCTTATTAAATTAATATTCTATTGATTTTCGCTTAAGGGCACGCAATTCCCCCACTTTCCCCTAATGGTTCCGCCTTAGTGTTAGCGCAAAAGATCTGTGTTGAAAGAATGGAATCTTTATATACCTTTGAATTAAGTTTTATCCCACAATCAGAACTAATATAGTTATGATGGTGATTTAAGCTGTGGTAGACGAGTGTCAGCTCTCCAATAGATCTTTTAACTTGCGAATCCGAAGACGGGAGATGTATCATAAAAACCGGAGTCTCCGGGTAAAAATCTCGAGTTGGCAACCCTGCGTGCAGGATAACTCAAAAAAATCTCGATGAGTCAAAATAATTTTTTTTTAATTAAAGGTGATTTAATTGCCTTGAACATATCGTTTCAATTTGACTAAAAACAATATTAAGAAAAACTTATAAGCAAAAATACATGCAAAATGTATGCAAAAACGAATTGTTTGCGCCAATTAAAAGACGGAACAGAAATTTTCTTCGAAAAAATACCCATATTTGAACGCTTGCTACTTGGTGAACTAACACCTCTAAAAAAAAAATTTTGCTCCTAGTTGAATGAAATTTTGTCTTCTTTTCAATACTGGAATTTGTTTTATTTTATTTTGTTTTTTTATTACTTTTTTGAGTAAAACAAAAGGTGTCTAAAAAAAAATTTGCTGCTGTTTGAAACGGTAACTTGCTCGATATTTCATTCAAAAATCCAAACCGGTAATTTTATAGAGAATTTAGAAACCTTGAAAATGATACTATGGAAATTTCTGTGCGGCCACTCCTTGTCGAGTTATTGCAGTTTTAGAGAAAACGTATCAAAAAGCGTAGAAGTAAATTTTTTTATCTTGTAAACTTAGCACTCTACGATAAAATTTTAAATCACTTTAACACTAAAACTTTAACACACTAAAACTTCAATAAATCGACAAGGAGTCGTCGCATATACATATGTATATGTATGTAGTTCTTTTTTAATTTATAAAAAGTGCTTGTTTTTGGCATTCTACACCAGGTTACTCCCTTAATCAAGGAAAGAATTTGGAATCAATTAAAATAAGGCACTGAGCAGGAATTTAAGGTATGTCGGGGTTCCTTCATTTGTATAAACACAGAAAAAACTGTGGTGACAATGAACCAGTAAACAACAAGAGTTTCAATAAAATTGACGTGAATGGCGTGGCGTAACTAACTAAAAAAAATGTTAAACTTTGGCCGTATTTTATTTGACAATTTACAAAAACAATTGCACTATTGAATTCCTCAGTAGGAATTCATCGAATTCCTGCTAAATTGCCGGAATTTTAAATCGAATTTATCGTTTAGTTTGCCTACTTTACGCAAGGTGTGCTGGACCACATTTTTTTTAGTTCTATAGGTTGGCTTTGTGAAATTTATTATTACCAATTTTGACAATTTATTTGCCAATTAAAAGTAAAAAAATCACCCCTATTATGATTGTCGAGTCGATCAACAATCGACACGACCCTGTGTTGCCTTTTCATTTTTTGTATTGTTTTTATCAAATGAAAAAACGAAAACGCAATACAGAGTCGTGTCGATTGTCGATCGATTCGATAATCATAATAGGGGTGAATATTTTATTCGCGAAAAAAAATGTATTTCACCACAAAAAAATTCAAAATGCTACCAACCTTTGAAAACCAATCAAATTCCAAACATTGTATTCCATGGCATTTCAATTCCAATTCCTTGGTCAAATAAAATACCGACTTAAATACCGGGTGTTTCTTTTAAACTGAGACGATCAAATATCTCGAAAAATAGCCACTCTACGGAAAAAATGTCCATAATCAAAATTTAATCATACCGCGGGGGAAATACATTAGTGCAAAAAAATAGTCCCCCACCCCCCGCTTTGTAGGTGGGGCGCGGGGTAACTTTGAAACTAAGATAGGAACCCCTATTTTTTATTGCAGATTCGGATTCTACGGCTAAAAACACGTAGGATTTGACTGACACATTTTTCTCGATTCATGTTAGATGGCGCTGTAATTGACGATATTCAATTTTTATCTCGGATTAAATATCTCGGAAAATAAGCACTCTACGAAAAAAATGATAGAGATCAAAATTGAATTATTCCGCGGGGGAAATACATTAGTGTTAAAATTAGTACCCTCACCCCCTCCTTGTAGGTGGGGGTACTAATTTTAACACTAATGTATTTCCAGCGCCATCTATCATGAATCGATAAAAATGTTTTAGTCAAATCCTACGTATTTTTAGCCGTAGAATCCGAATCTGCAATAAAAAATAGGGGTTCCTATCTTAGTTTCAAAGTTACCCCCCGCCCCACCTACATGGAGGGGTGAGGGCTACTAATTTTAACACTAATGTATTTCCCCCGCGGAATAATTCAATTTTGATCTCTACCATTTTTTTCGTAGAGTGCTTATTTTCGGAGATATTTAATCCGAGATAAAAATTGAATATCGTCAATTACAGCGCCATCTAACATGAATCGAAAAAAATGTTTCAGTCAAATCCTACGTATTTTTAGCCGTAGAATCCGAATCTGCAATAAAAAATATGGCTTCCTATCTTAGTTTAAAAGTTACTTCCGCCCCACCTACAAAGCGGGGGGTGGGGGACTATTTTTTTGCACTAATGTATTTCCCCCGCGGTATGATTAAATTTTGATTATGGACAATTTTTCCGTAGAGTGGCTATTTTTCGAGATATTTGATCGTCTCAGTTTAAAAGAAACACCCGGTATAACAATTTGTAATCAAACAACAACAAAATTTAAGATTTAAATTTTTAAAATTTTTTTTTTACTTAGTTACGGCAGTCGCGCCGAGTAGATTTCAGCCTTTAAGCAAAAATAGCTTTAATACTCGGCGGTCGCACTGTAATTTCGATGCTTTTGCGGTCGCACTGGGTCGAAAACGTCCACGTACAGTTTTCAACGTGTTAACCCTTTGCACTCGATTTAAAATTAACACGATTGCCATACATTTTTTTACTTCACAACTGACTATGCGTACCGGGCTTAAGATCTCGAATGCCGCATTGTATTTTAGAGTTATTTAGTGTTACCGGTCTACAGACTGATATGCTAATTTTAGAGTAAATTGGTATTGTCACCTCCAGCGTGACTTACGAGTTTTAGAGTAAATTTATATTGTCAACTCCAGTGTGACATACGAGTGCAAAGGGTTAAATAAGTATTAAAAATCTAAAAAAAATTCATATACACTCTTCTAGAATGAGAATCCACAATTATTTAAGTACAAAAGTTATTATATTTTTTACAATAAATCGTAATCTGAGCGAAAACGGTAAAAAAACGTATCTTGGCCTAAATTTCAACAATTAAAAAATGTGCCATAGTAAAAAGTAAATTATAATGGATTCTCATAATGGACACCCTAATGTTGAAGAAAAACTTGGCAACTTGAAAATGCAAAATTTCAACGAGAGGGAAATCGACAATTGTTATGAAAATACACCGAAGATCATTTTCACTGGAAAAATGTTATTATACTTAATAAAAACCATGATTTTGACATTTTGTGTATAAATTAGAACAAATGCTCAAATATCAATCGGCATTAGTAGGGTGTGTGATATACACATTAAGTGGTGCGAGTAATAAACGACCAAATTTAAAGTTTTTTTATATGGTTTTTCGTAGTAAATAAAAGTATTATACATATGTATGTACATATGTATCTACCTATCAGCAAAACAACCAGTATAAATAAAAAATACGGTTTCGTCAACCAGAGCCTATATCGCCATGCTCTCTGGATGTCCAAAGCCATTTATTCTTTGAAACTATTTATATTTCGAGAAGAATTTTAGTTAACGGCACCAGAAGAGAATAATTTACGGGATATATGTATGCGTTTTTGAAGTAAGATATTGTATAATGTGAAAGTTTGGTTTTCAGTGCACTAAAGTCACTAAAGCGTCAAGCCCTATTATAAAATGGATCGCATTTCGCATTTTTTGCGATTCGCCTCGCATGGGCGTATTATGAACAGCGTTTACCGTATATCGCAATTCTTATAAGAAATTTGCTTTCGAAAAAACAAAACTAAAATATACACTAAAAACTGACAATAAATTAATTCCCAATTGGAAATTCTACGGTAAAACCAGAAAATTGCCACAAGAGCGCATTTTTGCGAAAATGGGTGTGTGTTATTAATTATTTTATTTGGCAGACAAAAACACAGCATTCGTATTTTTCGACGAGAATCGAGAACGTTTCAATATTTTTCAACGAAAATGTTTCAAGTGCATAGAAAAAGAGAATGACACAGAAGCTTAATCTGGTTAAGGTTCTGCAGGTCGAGCCTAGTAAGCACGCCGAGTTAAAAATTGCTGATGTGGATAAATTCATAAAGAAACAACTATCAGATTCTGTTACACTAGCGAAAAGCACTGGCGATTTTTTTAACCGGTCCAAGATATCGAAAGATCCTAATACGTGGCCTCAGGATGATGATTTCAAGACTAGAATGAAGATTATTAGTCAAATAAAAGTCGCAGCACGTGGTTTAAGTTAATACAAGATTTTAATAAGAAATTGGCAAAGAATGGAGATGATTTGCAATATTTAATTCAATTCGTAAGGACCCTACAGTGCACAATATAATTCTGAGTCTATTTTCAATTAACTCAAAATGTTGCTGCCTTTCAGTCTATGTCCAAATGTTGTAAATATGTAATATGTAAATTTTTTTTTTTTGTTGGAACCTAACACCTGCAAAAGTTTCTTAAAAACATACGCCCAGTTCATGCCCAACTAATTAACTCAAATGCTTTGTTAATACGAGTATGTAATAATAAAATATTCTACAAAATGCAAAACAATATTAAATCCTTGGAGCAATTCTTCTTGAAAACGAAGCTGTTTTCAGATAAAAAAATTAAAGAAATATTACAGTAATTTACGCCTAGAAAGGTAAAATGTAATACGCAAATGTAACAATTTTTCATAATTAACGGTCCAATAAATAAGCCCAATTATTAACCAAGCATACATCTTGTGTAGAATCTTTTTCGTATTTAGTTTGTATTGCACCAAGGTACATCTTCAACTCACAAAAGTTTTGTTTTTAATAAATTTGGGGTTGTATCGTGGAACATTCAAATTTTCGAAATAGTACAGGAAAACTTTACTTTATCTCGAAAAATAATTGTGCAGACTTTAAACTTTGGTTATTGGTTCAAAATAGGCCAAAGTTAACGAAACAAAAAAGTTTAGGGTTTTATGGATCCACGGAAACCTGTAGGAAGTGAAAAGGAACAAAAAAATCGTTTTACTCTATTTTGTCGGAAAATAGGGCATTTTCAAAAAAATGAACCAAATTAAAGTTGTTTCTGACAAAATTTTAATTTGATATTTTTAAATTAATTTTATAAATTAACCGAAATACGGCGATTTTTCGATTATTGATTTTTCGATTTAAATTATGCTTAAAAATGGTGCAAATGGCCCATTTTAATTCGATGGATACGACAATCCTAACCTCGCTTCACTATATCAGAGACGACACTCCACTGAGCATAAGCCAAGAAAAGTTTTTGTCACTTACTAAGTACAAAAAACTTATTCAATTGTTAATGAAAACATTTACTGAAAATAACATCAACGTCGATCAAGCTTGTGATGCCGACAAATTGATTGTTGATATTACGATTAGCAGCTCCAAAGACTCTACAACAACAATAGTTGGAAAGATGTTGGTCTATTCGTTCTTCTAATAGCATTAGCTCCTGAAAATACAGACGTAACGTTTAACAAACCAAAAATTGGTAAAACAAAATTAAAACTGTATTCCTCAAATTTGCAAGGAAAGTACAATAATACAAAAAATTGAGGTGTGGCC
The DNA here is from genome assembly GCA_963556165.1 of Tipula helvola. Taxonomy (NCBI): domain Eukaryota; kingdom Metazoa; phylum Arthropoda; class Insecta; order Diptera; family Tipulidae; genus Tipula; species Tipula helvola. Next base: position 216,672,206 of record OY744481.1, on the reverse strand, counting down.
AACACACGACTTTCTTTTACGAAAGCAAATTTTGAGACATTTGTATAATGCAAATTTCTTGCAAACTTAATTAAGATTGTTTTTATTTTTTCATGTTTTCTGTAAATTGTATATTTTTGAAATACATATTTGCAAAATAAATTTTCTTTTTCACGGAATCTTGGAGCTGGAACCCCAAATATTATGTAAGAGATTAATGAAGATTTATCTGTTTTGAGGTCCTCTGAGTACGAAAAAGTGGGTTTCGAAATGATGTATGTATGTCAGTCTGTCCGTCTGTCAGTCTGTGTCCTCTCTACAGCCAAGATGGCCTAACCAATCGAACTAAAACTTCAGATTTTAGCTTTACTTATGTAAAAGAAAGTAATACAAAATAATAAATCTGTAAGAAGTTTGCGTAATAGGTTTCTCAAAATTCCTTGTTCGTAGAAGAAATGTGTTGGCCACACATCAATTTTATTTTTTTTGTATAAAAGTTTTCAATTTTTTTTAAATTTTTTAAATTTTTTTTTTTTAAATTTTTAATTTTTTTATTTTTTGGAAACATTTTGTAGCAGTAGTTATTTGTAAACCTTATACTTTTCCAGATATTAGCAAAACAAATTTTCTGGCCCAAGTGAGTGGCCACTTCCGGTTGACCGATTTGGAGTAAAATTCACTGGAACCTCCCAATTTATCAAAAAAGCTTAAATCTGAAGTTTCAGTTCGATTGGTTAAGATGGCTTAACGTGGGTGTAATGTGGACACAGACTGACAGACGGACAGACAGACATCATTTCGAAACCCACTTTTTCGGACTCAGGGGACCTCAAAACAGATAAATCTTCAATAATCTCAACACATTTTAGCAGTGTTTAAATTCATTTTTCATTCCCTTCTACATATTTGTTTTCTCTCTTTGCGGAAGGAAACAAAAAATATTACTTACATAAGTAAAATAAAGTATAGTAATCATGAAAATGTTCGACCTTGAGATTATTGAAGATTTATCTGTTTTGAGGTCCCCTGAGTCCGAAAAAGTGGGTTTCGGAATGATGTCTGTCTGTCAGTCTGTCCGTCTGTCAGTCTGTATCCCCTCTACAGCTCAGATGGCTAAACCAATCAAATTGAAACTTCAGATTTAAGCTTTTTTGATAAATTGGGAGGTTCCAGTGAATTTTACTCTAAATCGGTCAACCGGAAGTGGCCATTCACTTGGGCCAGAAAATGTGTTTTGCAAATATCTTAAAAAGTATAAGGTTTACAAAAAACTACTATAATACAAAATGTTTCCAAAAAATAAAAATAAACAAATTAAAAATTAAAAAAAATTAAAAAGTTTAAAAAACATTAAAAAATTTTATAAAAAAAAATAAAATTGATGTTTGGCCAACACAAAAATATATGTGTATATAATAAATAGTCCAATTATGCTATTTATAATTAATTTGCACACTACAGTGACGTACTTCCGGTTTCGTAGCAAAATGTACAATATGTTATAAAAATGTGTGTAATAATGAGTCCGAAAAATTGGGTTTCGAAGTGGTGTCTGTTGGTATATATGTCTGTCAGTTTGTAGTCCAGATGGTTTAACCAATCATACTGCAACTTCATGTTTAAACTTTTTGCATAAATTTTGGGGTCCCAGCTCCCAGAGTCCCTGCTCCCAGATTCCGTGAAACAGAAAATTTATTTTGCAAATATGTATTTCAAAAATATACAATTTACAGAAAACATGAAAAAATAAAAACAATCATAAGTTTGCAAGGAATTTGCATTATAAAAGTTTCTCAAAATTCGCTGTTCGTAAAAGAAAGTCGTGTGTTGGCCACACCTAAATTTTTTTTTGTTTCTTTCCCCGGAAACGAAATCCAAAAAAATAGAATATGCATAAAGTATTATACGAGGAGAAATATTTATTCTTTTGGATTTCGTTCCCGGGAAAAGCAACAAAAAAAAATTGTTTTGTTTCCTTCCGCAAAAAGAGATTAAAGCGCTTTGCCCATAGGAAAACGACAAACATAAAAAACGAAAAATTTGACAATTTTTAGCATCTTTTCGTTTTGCCTTGCCATTACTAAACCGAAAAACTATTTTCGTTTGAAATTCCAGTATCAAAACTTGTATGTTTGTATCTGTGTATTATTATAATTACTTATAATAATAATAATCTGTGTGCTAATTTTTTTAATTTACTTATTATAATAATATTAAAACAAAAGAAAATGCTGTTGTGTTTACTGTGTGAAGTTGGCATTTCATTCATTTTTTGAGCCGACATTAAAAAATTATAACAGAATATAAAATTATAACTGAAAAACAAGACGAAAATATTTTCGTGTACATTTTCTGACGAAAAATTGAAAAAATATTTTAAATTTTCTGACAGAAAAAATTAAAATTTTATTTTTTGGGAATGTTAAATATTTTTAATTTGTTTTTTAAATTAAAATATTTTTGTATTGTGTTTATGAACAAGTTTGAGAGTCTTTAAGGTATAATATGCTGAAGATTTTGGAATTATTTGTAAAAAAGTAAAATTCGTTTTCGTTTTCCTATGGGCAAAGCGCTTAAAGAAGAGAACGAAAAATCAATTTAAACATTGCATTTTAGCTTTTTAGGAAACTGCTCCACTTTACAATGGAAATGCATGAAAGCAGGATTAAAATGTTCTGTAATGTGCAAAATTTGCAAAGGCTTTGAATGTAGAATTGCGAAGTTTAAACAGCAGAGGAGAGTAGATGGCGTAATAGACTTTGTTCGAGCAAACGGTTTGATGATAAAAAAATGGCCGTATTTCCGTTAATTATTGCTATAAAATTAATTTAAGAACATCAAATTAAACATAATTTTGTCAGAAACAACGGTTTGATGATCGAATGGCGGTATATTCGTTAATTATACATTTTTACAAAAATACCCCCTTTTCACCCCTTCAGGTTACGCGGATCCGTAAAATTCCTAAGCCTTTTTGTTTAGTAAACTATTGGCCTATTTTGAACTTATAACCAAAGTTAAAGGTCTGCACAAATTTTTTTCGAGTTACGATCATTTTTTCAATCTTTTCCTGTACTAAAAATATAGAATATTTCGCTAAATCGGTAAGTTGGTAATTTATCGAGCAATACTTCCATCGATTATTTATTTTTTCTGGATTATAACTGATTGCTTGGCCAAGGTGATCAGTTTTAAATTAGAATAATCAACGGTTGAAATAAATTCAAACTTGACTTTTTATCTAAAATCGAAAATATGTTTCGTACCGAACAAAAAAAAATTATTTTGCAACAGTGATCGAAACCCATCGATGTGACGATAAACCTGCTCGACTTCGCATTTGCATCATAACTCGTTTACAAGAAAACAGCAACATAATTTTAATAAATCTTTATCGAAAATATTAGTCCAGTCGTTGACGGTAAAAATAGGTTGTTACCTCCGAATTCTTACGGAAAATACCGATTTTCGTGAAAATTGGACAGTAACTAGGGAATAGCTCAAGGAACAAAAGTTATATAGTGCCAATGTGGGCTTTTCTTTTCATTTAGATATCTTTAAAATTAAGGAAATTATCGTCAAAAAACCAATCGCGTTTTTCGGTGAAATTTTCGGATTGCTCTCAAACATGCATTTTTTAGATGAAAAATCAAGATTTTCAATCGCGAATAACTCGAAAAATATCGATTTATCGAAAAAACTTCATACCATATTTTTTGTTTACAATTAATCCCTATGTCGATTTTTGTGGTTAATTTGAGCGTACTAATTTCCACCCCTTAGGAGGGGTGACACCCACCACCAGAGTTAAAGTACACATCGGCACTATAAAACTTTTGTTCCTTGCTCTATTCCCTACTTACTGTCCAAATTTCACGAAAATCGGTATTTTCCAAAATTACGAGTATCTTCAATCAAAACACGACTAAACACTACCATTAAACGTTTCACAAAATTTAAAACATTTTTTTTTTACAAAAACTTAACAATATTTATTGACTTAATATAATGCAGAATGCATTTCGATGTAATGGTACATCATCATCACCCAAGTATAACAAAACTGAAAACATGATTTTTTTTTCGCATATTGGTACAAAAAATCGGAAAATGTTGAAATTTGGTTTCTAACTTTTAACACAGCAGTGAAGGGTGGCGTTGGTGTGTACATAGTTTATGTGTTACCGTGTCTTTAGTTTACTTTTGTGAGAGACGCCATTATGGTTGTTTATATTTTTTAAGTTTGTTTAAATTTTATTTTTTATTGTGTTGTGATATTATTTCTTAGTTTGTAGAATTTTTATTTTTGTGTTTGTTTTCAAATTATTAATTAAATAAAATCAATTTGTCACATATGTTTGTATGTATGCATATAAAAAATTTCCCCACCAAAATTTATATTATAAGCCCCGCCCATGGTATAATAAATATACAAGGTATGTTCTAACCAATCGACATATCGCCATTTTTTCTTTTAGTGACGTCACTTTGAGTAATATATTTCGTAATGTGACTCCGCTTGGTTGGGATTTGTGTTTTTTCTATCGTGTACAATCGTTGAAACTTATTTCCATTTCCAAAACCTAAAAATATTCTTATAAACCTAAACCAATTCGCAAAAAAATATCCAAATTGACTCTGAGTGACGTCACGCTCCACGTGCTATCAGCTGTCAAGCATACCTTGTAATATTATTGTATCATGAGCCCCGCCCATGTTTTGTGCGACATAACCTAACTTTTTTGTCATCATTTTCCGATTTTTGCGGGTAACGTTCATAGTAAATCTTATAATAAGTCGGACATTATTCCGGAAAAAAATCGGTGATGAAATCAGCAAAATGTCAGAAAAATACAAAAATTATCGGATGTAAAAATACTTGGGCGTATTTGTGTCTAACAATTTTTTATTACAAAAAGTGTTTTATGATTATAAAACAATAAAATAAATAATACCTATACATTTGAAAATAATTGACTTGTCCCCATATGAATTATGGAAAATGTAAATTATAGTACAATAAAAAAATAAAAAATTCGTAAATAGAGTAAAAATGAACAAATATTAAGAAAAGAAATTGAGGCGTTGGATCGCCCCAGCTGATTTGATATATGCCTGATTTTTGTATGGCGGGAATTTTATATTACTTTTGTATTACATACATACATATAAGATTTTGTAGTTTTTTTATTATTGGAGAAAACTAACTCCATGTGGTATTTCTTAAAAACTGATTTTAATTTGTTTGTGATTACGGGTTCGAAGCAGCATTTTACTCGTTTAAAATTTTCCTCATCTCCTTGTAGAGTTGTTAAATTTTGTCGTTTTATTTTGTTTGAATGCTTCTGTATTAGTTTATCAATTAACTTTTCATCGAATCCGTTTATGGCTGCAATGTTTTTAACCCTTAACTGGTATTAATGGGTCAATCCACCCAAACCGGTTTTTATTTTTGAAATAACACCGTTATTTTGGTTTTGGTTTATTCTATCATTTGTAACTTTTCTATTTATTAGTGCATTGTGAACCTGCGTAGCATTCGGTTGTGTATTTTATTAGTTCGGTAGTTAAATTGTACATGCATGGAATTGACCCATGAATACCAATTATAAGTATTTTTTTACTATGAAACTTTCCTGAATTTTCATACTTTTATTTTGAAAGTGATATTTTGAATTTGTAATTGAATGGAGTACCTTATTAGTTTTTAGAAAAAAACAACAAATGACTAATAATTTGAACAAAAAAAATAAAAGTCCATTAACCAACAAAATGCTAAACAAGTCATATTATTATATTTTTATTAAATTTAAGAGTTTTCATTTAAAAAATTGGAAAATTAAAATGCGGGTCAATTGACCCATGTATACCAGTTATGATACAAAAAAAGTCGATACCAGCTAAGGGTTTATTTGCTAATTCTTTCATGAAATTTTTCACCGACAATGGAAGGCGGCACATTCTATACACCATACTATTGAGAGCTGCACGTTTTATGTTAGATGACGTATGCGAATCGTACGTTTTGTATCTTGTGGTGTTAGTCGGCTTTCTGTAGATGTCTACCTTGATTCCATCGCTGTTACGTGTTAACAATAAGTCTAAGAAAGGAAGTTTCCTATTATTTTCTAATTCTACAGTGAACTTGACGGTTTCGTATTGGCTATTTAAGCATCTTACTACAGTCTCCACTTTCGAGTTTTTCATGACCGCAAATACATTATCCACATATCCGAACCAAACATCTGGCAGTTTATTGGTGTGTCTCAAGTTTGTTTCTAAATGCCCACTGAAAGCGTTGGAGATAAAATAGGATAGTGGATTGTCCATGTGTTAATTTGTAGAATTCGCCATTGTACTGTAATTCATTCTGCTGCATACACTTTTCAGCCAGGTGTGAGTAAGACTGTTCGTTTATTTTCTGGAATATTTATCCGTTGTAACCAGTTGTTAATGACCGCCAAGGCTTCCGGGATTGGAACATTCAGATATAGTGAAAAAATAGAAAGAAAATTTCATCATTCTTGGGTTTGGTGTTTTTAAGTTTTTCCACAAACTCGAAGCTATTTCTAACATTGAAACCATCAGGTGGTGTGAATTTACTAAATTCCTGAAACTAACCATTTGGTAATATGGTAAGATTTATTTATTTTATTTATTTATTTACTTATTTACAAAAATTTTGAGATACTAATTTTGAGCATAAGCTCATTTACAATATAGTATCGGTGTAGAGCAAGAGGTGGACAACATACTAATAAAACTCCTGCATTGGCTACCACTTTGTTCGGCATTATTGCGACTTTGTTAGCTCTTTGTACTCTTCTAAAGGGCGATCAATCGATTTTGCTGTCTGCTGGCCATTTTTTAAATCGGACGGTTCAAGATGATATCGCAAGACCCAAAGGTGAAGCAATAAGCATATACATAATTTGCAAATTTTTAAGTTGAAAACTCGAACTCAAATTTCTTATCCGAGGCAGTTTAAAGATGACATCACAAGTTCCCGAAGTTGCAGCAATGGTTACAATTAGCAAATTTTTAATTTAAAAATAAATATAAATTATTTTATTTTTTGAAAAAATCTAGATGGTGCATTAATGTTTCTAACAATTAGTCTCATTTTATTGCCTTCCTTATAGATCTTCGGTAAACCGTATAACCTTGAAATTGATGGATTTTACACTAGTAATCTTTATTTGAGTATTCTGAAGGTTTCGTTGATCATCTTAATGGCTTGCGTTGTGGTTTAGATCATTTTCGGCGAAGGATTCTTGTTTAGTTTACGAAAGTTGCACAAAATTATGGTTTCTTGCATTCGCGTGTGGTAGTCGTCCTTGTCGAAAATAACCAATGCATTGCCTTTGTCAGCTTTCATATAACATAATGTACAATTTTGCTTCAAAGACTTCACAATTTTGTACTGGTTTATGTTTTGCTGATCGTTGTTGTTTTTGTTTGCTACAGTTGGTCGGTTTTTAATATGGTTTAAGATCGATGTTGTTTCTAGTCTTATGCTATTTTTGATATGTTCTGGTTTATACTTTATGGCGGTTTCTATTTGCATTATTGTGTCTTCGATATTCGGCTTAGGTGGCTTTATTGCGAAGTTTAGTACTTTATTTAGTAGATTTAGTTTTTGCTCGGAAAATGACACGGTTGACAAGTTCTTAACGTTGTCGGTCACAACTTTGACTTCTGGGCACATGTAAGTGTTTACTTTAGCATTTAGTAATTGTTTAAACTTTTTATTTAACATGATCTTCTTATTGTTACTATGTGCTTCCGAAATCTCGTTCATTTTGTTTAGTAAGATTATCCAATTTGCGCGTTCCCCCATACTCATCTTTTTGGTGATTTTCAAATGAAGGTTGTATAGTTGTAATACCGCTTAATAATTATTTTTGGAATGTTTATGATAAAATCTAAATATAATCAAGTTCTCATCATAATACACATGCATTTAAAAAAACTACCATTTGTTTTGTTGAATTCGAGTTTAGCACAAATTTGAGCATTTTGGCTGTTCAGTCTATAAAGTTTATTTGTAGTGAGTGACTTGCTGTTTAAATTATACAATAAAGTACAAGGGAAAGGGTTTTCATTCAAAACCAATAAAACTGAATAACTATAACTTCGCAGCCGGAAGAAATCATTTGAGTGTTGCGGATTGCGTGAGGGCCATTACATTGGTTGAAGAAAGCTGAACTAAGTTTTACGTTGCGCAATTATTAAAAGAGGACCAATCCACGATATCAAGAGTGATCAAACTATTCCAGGAGAATGGATAGTATAATCGTATTGCTGGTAGTGGGCGAAATCTATGAACAACATTCGCTGAAGATAGATATGTTAAATTAATTTGCTAGAGTCTAGAGAAAACCTTTCGTAACAGGACTTAGCAGCAAAACAGACCTACCCGGATCGCGAGATGCACCCATTAGTGACAGGACAGTGGGTCGACGAATCAAGGAATTCAATTTGACTGCCAAAAGGCCTGCCATGTGTCCATGTTGTATACAGCAAACCGCAGAGCTCGTTTAACATTTGCTCTCGAACTTGAAAACTGAACAATGAAACAATAGGCCAATGTTTTGTATTGTGACGTGTCTAGATTTCCCATTGGATCATCAGACCGTCGGATCAGATTTTATAGTCGACCAGGTAAGCGTTTTGCACCGGCACGTCTCATTTCTAAACGTGCTTTCGGCGCAAGTTCAATTATGGTTTAGAATTTAATATCACATACTGCAAGAACAGAGTTGGTACCGATTTCTCTCGGCACTCTGAATGCAATTAAATATATCGACGAGTGTTTGGAATCCATGTTTATGCATGATAATGCTCGTCCTCACGTCGCAAATATAGTAAAGGAATACCTTGAGGCTTTGGTTTTTCTAGTAATGCATTGACCCGCTTACAGCAGAAACCTTAAACCCATAGATAGAGCATATTTGGGACATAATTGAGAGACAAATTTACCGAGTCAATGTTGCATTTTCTTCACCACAAGAACTGATCAGCGCAGTTTTTCAAGCTTGGTACCAAATTCCTCATAACAATTTGATAAATTCATTGCCAGAGGGAGTAATATGCGTGAAAAATTCAAGAGAAGGTAGCACACGTTACTAATTTTTAATATTAATCACTAATTTAAAAGTAAACTTTTAGTATTGATTCAAACGGTTTTGAAATACTTATTTTCTTTACTTTAACGGTTTCTTTAAAGTTTTCTAATAATTTACAAAATATTTAAATAAAATAAACTTCAAAATAATAAAAATAATTGTTTTCGATGAAATTTAATTTAATAATAGATATTTCGTTGAGAATTTATGCCTTATAAATAAAATTATGAAGCAAAAAAGTATGCGTTTTTTGTCCATAAGTATATTTTAAATTAATGTGTTTCAGGAACATACCTTTATAGGAGCAGGATTTAGTTTGCGTTTTCGCTCTTTCTCTTTGTCAGTTTTAGCAAAATTGTCATCTAAGGATTTACGTTCTTCCGTTTTTTGCTTATCTAAATTAGAAAATAAAATCCATCATTCTTGAAAATATAATCTGGTTTTAAAATATAATTATTAACATTTTAATTCGATTTCCTCATCGTCAAGTAAAAGCGAAACCACTTCTTTAGGCTTCAATGTATCTGGTTTAAAATTACCACCGCTTATAACCATTCTTTGAATCTGTTAAAAACAAAATTATACATGAATATTTAAAAAATGATGTCATGCTGAGTTGGATAAGAACCTCGCTTTTTTCTCGAGCTCTTTGTAATATGCGCTCTTCAATAGTCCCCTTACAAATTAACCTATATACAGTAACTTGCTTGGTTTGCCCCAGCCGATGGGCTCGATCCATTGCTTGTTGATCAACAGTTGGGTTCCAGTCGGAATCATAAAAGATAACCTAAAATACAAAAAATGAGAAAGAAAAACCGTTAAGTATTATTCTAAACTTCATATATAGTACTGTAGAATTCTAGCATCTTTAATTCTAAAACCAACAGCATAAAAACACATTAAAATTATTATTATTTTCATAGTTTCTCATATGTATGTGAATTTAGCCCGAAAAGCCTATTCATCCCGAAAAAAAAGTTTAACTAAACCTTTAACCTTTGCGTCCCAACTAAATAAAAAAAAAAACTTTTAGCACGAAAAATATAACAATCGATCCCGAAAAATAAAAAATATTTCTCTGAGACACATAAAGAATTTTAGTTATCAAATTATGGGCCAAGAATGTATAACTTCTTGTTAATTTACAAATTTTAGAAACCTTTAAATATATATTTTTTAAATTCCACAGATTTAAAATAATAAATAAAAGAAATAAACTAGAGACCAACGTAATATTTGAAATTATTTTAAAAAAGGAAAGAACGATTCAAATATTCTATTTTAATTATGTAAGTGATTTACTTACTGCATCGCCGATCACAAGGATTGCCGCGAGCATTGGCAAGTGACACTTGCTTGGTATAACTAGTCTGAACGAAATTACATCGGTCACATTCCTCAACCAGGTAGAATTAATTATTTATTTTCGTTTGATTTAGGAAAAATAAATTTTTTTTTGTTAAATTTCCAATTTGCAAGTTTCCAATTTACCTACTGTACCACCTTTCACATCGAAAATTTGAACTGGCACTCCTGGACTAAAACGAAGAGGCCGAACACGCGATCTTTTTATGCCTACGATGGAAACCAAATGGCTAAGTGAATTCCCCATTTTGAAGTAAGCCTATTTACAGAATTGTGTATCATTCATTGATAGTTCAAATTCGCCAATGTTTGACAAAAATATCCCTGTTGAAGTGAAAGTCATGTAAAGTATAGGTAATTCATTAAATAACATATTTATTGCTTTAAATATACACTAATAGAATGACTGCTCGGGTTATTATTTTTAAAATTTACAAAAAAGTAAACATTTCATTCAAGAAAAATTGTTGGGTGTATAAAGATTTATATTTGGAAGTAATTTCTTACTTTACTATATTAAGTAAGTACGTTATAGAATTTAAAAATTGTACATTAAAATGTAATGCTGTTCAGCCTATACCATTTAGCAGTAAGCAATAAAAATTAAAATCTGGTAATTTTCCATTGAATTGACTTAAAATTATTTAGGTTATTGCTGCTTGGTAAGTAATATTTTCGGTTTTTTCATGGGGAGTAAAAATATGGAGATTTGTACAAATATCAATGCTTAAACAGACGGAAGGCTTAAAATGACATGGAACCTGTTTATTTATTTAATAACAACCTAAATTTCGTGCCATTTTGTTTTGAGCATAAGATAATTTACAATAGAGCGTCAGTTATAGACAAACAACAGGAGGAGGAGGTCCACAAAATAACAAAATTTCTGTTGAACAAATTGTTATTTGTCCAGATCAAACGGCCATGAAACCTGTACCTACCTGATTGAGTAATGCGACCGATGTTTCGATTCGACTAGTTACACCAAGAACGTACCACTTGCCGATGCTAGCGACAATCCCTTTAATCAGTGGTACAGTAGGTAAGTTACTTAGAAATTTATCAAAAAAACTGTCGTTTGGCCAAATCAAACAGCCATAAATAATTAGTTCTTCTTGGTTGAGAAATGTGACCGATGTAATTTCGTTCCGACTAGTTGGACCAAGCAAATGTCATTTGCCAATGCTCGCGGCAACCTATGTGAGTGATCGGCGGTACAGTAGGTAAATCGCTTGGAAATTTAACAAAAAAAGAACGGACGAAGTTCTAACTCCACCTGAACGGAAAATGTTTGGTAAAACATACGGTTTTTTTTTAATCAATTTATTTTATTACAACTGAGACCGTGCTCATCCAGCAATTTTTCTTTCAAATACAAATTTTTATATTTCTAGTAAAATTCACGTTTGGTGGGGTGTAACCCACTGGTTAGTCCCATAATTAATTAAACCTATTTACTAATTTTAGTTTGGTAAGTTCACTAGGTCAAGTGGCCTCGTCCTTTGGAGTCTTCTTTCGACGACAGGGTTATCTATCATATGGCGAATATAGGAGTTTCCATGTTCCTGGAGCCTTATTTCGTGTTTTGCGGCATGCATTTTTATTTCATCTTTGATATATTCCATCTGTAGATCCCTGTGAAAGTCCTCATTTCTTAAGTACCACGGAGCATTGACGATGCTACGAAGAACCTTGTTTTGAAACGTCTGTATTATTTCGACGTTTGTTTGCTTGGTACATCCCCAGAGTTGTGTACCGTAGGTCCATATCGGCTTCAAAATTTGCCGATATAGCAGCAGCTTATTGTGAATTGTAAGCTCAGAGCCTCTACCTATGAGCCAATACATTTTTTTGAACTTTATGTTAAGTTCTTCTTTTTTCTTTTTGACATGCTCTCTCCACTTGAGCTTGGCATCGAGGATCATGCCAAGGTATTTAGCTGTATTTGCATATGGCACGAGTCGCGAGTTAATTTCTATAGATAGATGGTAAGCCTTTTGATAAGTAAAGTTAATATGCGTGGATTTTGTCTCATTAAGCTTGATTCGCCAACGCTTTGTCCAGTTACAAACCGCATTGGTTATTCTCTGGAGTTTGCTCGTTGCATCAGCTACCTTACTTCCAACTGCCATAATTGCTGTGTCATCTGCAAAGATGGCTATGGTTCCTTCATTTGTGGTTGGTATGTCCCTTGTATATAGTAAATACAGAATCGGTCCTAAGACACTCCCCTGCGGGACACCGGCAGAAATTTTCTTTAGCTCAGAGTATTCATCCTCATATTTCACTCGAAAGTGTATATTGGATAAATAAGATCTTAGTATGGCATAGAATTGTCTCGGTAGATCTCTATGCAGCTTGTATTCCAGACCACTGTGCCAAACTATATCGAATGCTTGCGCGACGTCCAGGAATATGCTTGAGCATACTTTTTTACGTTCTAACGTTCTTTCAATTATGTTGGTGATTCTATGGACCTGTTCAATAGTAGAATGCTTTTCTCTGAATCCAAATTGATGTGGATAAAACATAAAAAATAAAAAATTTAAACATGACTTCCAAAAATTTGTGATTTGACGTATTTTTCACTTTATATTTATTGATAGCTTTTAAATTTTACATCTTTATTGTTTGGCTTCTACTTTTCGATTCTACCTTTAATTCCTCTTTTTAACTAAATTTTTTTATACATTTATTATTTCCCAATCAAATTTTATTTAGTAAGCATATTTTATAAATTCAGCATAAATTAAAAATATATTTATATTTAATTTGTGGTCTAAATTCCAATGCGTATTTCAACTTTAAAATATGCTTACTTTACAACTATTAGTTGTTTTAGGTAATTTAATGACTTAAAACAACTTATATATTATTTATTATATTTTATTATATAATGATGGCATCACACCCTAACCGTTTAAGAAAAACAAATAAAAAATATGAAATATGATTTTTCTTTTTTTTTTATACAGGGTGTTTGGCACATGGACCGACACAATTTTTTGGGGGATTGGGCGGGTCATTAGTAATATGTCGCCCATAGACTCTACATCCTAAGCTAAGTGTCCCGGTAATTGACGTATATGATGTTTTTTCATTTTTTATTTAAATTACATAAAATCTCGCCTCTAAATAGTCATTTTTTTTTTTTTGTAATTGTAATAGCCCGAAATAACTTTTATTGTATTCTGCAATGTATTTTTAGTCTAAATAAATCTTTATTTGGTACAATTGGCTTCAAGAAAATGAATTATATAAGCTTCGAAAGTCTTGAAAATGTTTAAATGTATGAAAAATTTCAACTTTTAAATTCGGAGTGAGGACGAAGGGCCGAATTTCAAAGGGCCGAATGTCGAAGGGCCGAATGTCGAAGGACCGAATGGGTCGAAGGGCCGAATTTGTTTGTTAATTTTTGTTTTGTTTTTAGAAAATATTTTTTTAATTTCTTGTTTTAAGGAATATTTTGTAAATTTTTTTATCAAATATAAATTAATTTCTTATGAGTTTATACATATTTTATTATGTTTAATCTTTGGATATTCTATCGGACAAAATATTGCATTAGTAATTTGTTTGTTTCTATTTTGTAATTTTTTTTATAATTATCAAGTGGAAAAATATTTGTACATATTAATAGGTATTTCACCAAAACCAAAAAAGAATTTTGTCATAAAATGTCATAAAAATCAGACCATTTTTTATTCGTTAGGGTGAAGGAAAATTCTATTTGGACGAATAAAATAATTTCTATGTGACTTAGTGATGTTAATATAGTGAATATACCTACTCCTAACAATTTACTACATAATTATAAAGACAAATTACAGTTTAATACCATAGATACACACAAAAATTATCGCGATAATCTTCGATCACGATTTCGAATGAAGTTTTCGTGATCGCGATCGGCAAATTATGGTGACACACAAAAATCCGATTAAAAATAAAATTTCTAGTTATAAACGATATTTGTATCATGTCAAACTTTCATTTTACAAGATAATGTCAATAAGTTTATACAAGTTATTAAAAATAACATAATTGTTATCCCATTTAAACTTTCATTGTTTTATTTTTGTACATATTTCATGTTTATCTTGTTTCTACAACTAGATTTTGAAATCGAGTTATCTATCCTGATTTGCCAAAATCGTGCAGTGACAGATTGAAAAATTAACAAGATAATGTAGAATATGCGATTATCTAGTTTGTGTGTATCTATAGTATAGGGCAAAATTTCCAAAATGCGCCTACTTAAATTAAACGAAACTGTTTATTTTAAAGTATATTGTTGTCTCATGTGTTATTTTTAATATTGTTTCAACGTGAAATGCATTACCTATTTTGATATGAGTCATTTTGACAAACAACATTTCAACCTGGCATTGACATCTGGAAAATTAATATTGTTTTTATAAATAAATAAAAATTATAGTTCTTAGGCTGCGGTCGAATTCTCAGGTAAATCATTTACTGCGGTAAATTTAGATTTTTAATGTTCGTTTTCTGTTAAATTACGCATTTTTTTTCTTTTTTTTACTCGTTCAATTCTTATAACAATAAGAAATAAAGTATCTAAACGTAAAAGATTTACCTTTTTTTATCTCCCTTACTCTCCAGCAAAAAAAGGTAAATGCATTTACCGAATTTTGCGGATTTACTCGAGAATTCGACCGCAGCCTTAATATCAAATTCGGTTGACACCCTGTATCTTTAACAACAACAACAAAAAACAAAGCATTTCAAAATTTTTTTTTTAATCAAGACTACACATTCAAAACATAAAAATCGTAAAACTCAAATATGACTTACACAAATTTGTGATTTCATGTATTTTTCACCATAAGTATATGTACAATAATAATATGTACAAGTATATGTCTTTAAATTGTTATATTTTCTTTTTCAAACGATTATTGTGAATTTCTTTTATTTCGTTTCCAATTTTTATTTTTGAATTTACACCGTTTCTTTCTATAATCTCATGTGGACCGATATAATTACTCTCGAATTTCGTTATATTACTCATTTAAGAAAAATTTTATCACTTACTTTATAATCTGATGGATTTGCTTTTTTATCATATTCTACTTTTCTATTAATTTTTGAATGATGTAGTTTTGCTTCTCTCAATCTGAATCTTACTTTTTCCGCATAATTATCAAAGTTGTAGATTGGTTTTGATACTTCAGCTTTTCTGAAAGAAGGTTGTTTGCTAATTTCCCAAAAACTAATTCAAATAGGGTGTGTTTCTGTGTGCGGTGTTATATTATACGCAAACACAAAGTAAGGGAGCTATTCTTCCCAATTAAAATCTGTTGTGAAATTATTTAAACACACGAATTTTATTTTTTAATACACTGCGCCAATGAAAAAACGGAACAGAAATTTTCTTCAAAAAAATACCCAGATTTGAACGCTTGTATCTTGGTTAAACAACACCTTTCAAAAAAAAATTTTTGTTTCTAGTTGAAGGAAATCTTGTTTTCTTTTCGATACTGGAAACCGTTTTATTTTATTTTGTTTTTTTATGACTTTTTTGAGTAAAACAAAAGGTATCTAAAAAAAAAAATTTGCTTCTGTTTGAAACTGTAAACGAACTTGCTCAATATTTCATTCAAAAATTCAAATCGGCCATTTTATATAGAATTTAGAAACCTTGCAAAATGACACTAGGAAAATCTCTGTGCGGCCACCCCTTGTCGAGTTATTGCAGTTTTAGAGAAAACGTATCAAAAAGCGTAGAAGGAAATTTTTTTATCTTGTAAACTTAGCACTCTACGCAAATAAATTATAATACCTATAAAGGTCTTCGCTGTCAAAAAACGGCGATAGATAGATTAAATCTTAAGATGGCACTAGTAGTTTTTTTTTAATTTTTTTTTGTTGTATCGAAACAAAAATATAAACAAAAGCAAAAAACACGAATAAAACTTACAAGTAGACATGAATTATAAAAAAAATTAATTTTATTTTTGATTTATTTACCAAAAATTAAAAATTGTTAAAGCTATGTTTTCACGTATTAAATAATACTGCATTATCGATAAATCTGCCAATATCATTGACCGTAAGTTTACTATGGAAAAGTGTCATTATGTTCTTTATAGGGTATTATAATTTATTTGACTCTACGATAAAATGTTAAGTCACTTTAACACAAAAACTTTAACGGACAAAAACTTCAATAACTCGACAAGGAGTAAACCTTGTATGACAAGGTCATACAGTTTTCCTAGTGTCATTTTGCAAGGTTTCTAAATTCTCTATAATATGGCAGATGTGAATTTTTGAATGAAATATCGAGCAAGTTCGTTTACAGTTTCAAACAGCAGGAAATTTTTTTTTTAGATACCTTTTGTTTTACTCAAAAAAGTCATAAAAAAACAAAATAAAATAAAACGGTTTCCAGTATCGAAAAGAAAACAAAATTTCCTTCAACTAGAAACAAAAATTTTTTTTTGAAAGGTGTTGTTTAACCAAGATACAAGCGTTCAAATCTGGGTATTTTTTTGAAGAAAATTTCTGTTCCGTTTTTTAATTGGCGCAGTGTATTTTTTCTGCTGCTCTAAAGTTTTCAATTTTTTGACAATTCAACTGTAAATTAATTCTCCATAAATTAAACGAAACAAGGCAAATGCGCAATATAGTACATCTTAAAGGCGGATTCATGGTTGCCTTCGGTCCTTCGTTCATCCGGTCTAATTTATTTTTTAATCAATCGTATTCCTTGAAAATGACGTTATTTCTCGTTCGTGTTCCTTGATTGGAATAAAAAAAAATTCAGACCGAATGAACGAAGACAACCATGAATCCGCCTTACAGCCAGCAAGCAATTTTACCATCGGCATTTTTATCATACAGGTTCCTTGGCAGGGAAAGCATAAAACCATTATTAAATACACACAAACACATTTTTATGTGTGCCAAAAATAGTTTATTTCCTTTACTTTTCTACAAAGGCACCTGCCCATCTAACCTATTGAATAATGATGAATCTGTAATAATTGAAATGAAATTCCCGTTTTTGGTGGACACGAAATAAAAACAGAGGAAACAAAAATTAAGACTAAAGACTCTATAACGGCCAGAAAACAAATTTTTCATAAATAGCTTTATAAAAATAATATATTTTATACAATTGCATAGAACATGTTAATGCTGGAAACACATGAGCAGAATTTCTGCTAGCAGAACTGGCAGAAATTTGGTTGAATTAGATGAGCGTCTTTTTTGACATGCAGAATTTTAATTTGAGGTATTTATTTCGGGATTGAATCGGTTCACCGCGAAAATAAGCTCACCGCTTTACGTTATACCGCCTGCTTAATTCACCGTTTTTACGATTCACCGTCATAATAGTTCACCGCTTACGATTTACCGTTTTCACTATAATTTTTTTTGGGACAATTTAAACGGGCATACAAGAAAATATTAATATTTGATGGGGGATCGATATAAAATATTGCAGTGTCATTAATAGATTCTATATATAATCCGCACCTACGTGCGGCACGCAGTGCGACATGTTTGCTTATCCTGGCTCCTAAGTTAAATTAGAAATCTCCATTTTCCAGAATATTTTAAAACTAATTTAATTTTTTTATTTATAAATTTGTTGCCAGTTAATTATTTTTGTGCGCGGTGAAATTTGCTGTCGGTAAACCGTCGCGGTGAAATTTGCTGTCGGTAAACCGTGTGCGGTGAACTGTTAAGCGGCGAACCATGGGCGGTAAACCATGAGGCGGTGAACCGTACCCAACCCATTTATTTCATACATATTTAATTTTAATGTAAAATTTTTTTAAATGAATGATGCCTTATTTTGTTACAAATTATTAAATTTGTATCCTCCAATTTGGCACTTGCCACAAAATAGTATATTGTATAACAAGTGAAGAAAACGAGTCATTGCAATACGAAAGTGAAATTTGCAGCCTGAGCGATAGCGAGGGCTGCAATCACTTGAGTATTGCAATGACTCATTTTCACAAGAGTTATACACGCTATTTTTTCTACGATACAAACACAAATTTATTAAACCATTAAAACATTTGGGTTTTCACAAATCGTGTAGCAATATTAAGAAATCGTTGTGTAATGAGAATATTTCCACACGGTTTTATTATACGACGCAAAGGCTCCTTTTCTTATATAATTTAAATTCAAAAATCATCATCGAAAGTATAGGTTACTGCACTATCGTAGAAAAAACTTATTTTCTGTCAACAAATTAAAAAAAATCATTGAAAAAAATAAAGTATACAAATTGTACTAGATTTGTTATATTCTACGTAGTGTAGCCTACTGATTCGCAGCAAAATTAGAAATAGAGACACAAAGCAGAATTCTGCTCGGAAAGCAGAATTCATGTATTTCATGCCGTATAAACATGTGTATTCTAATTTTTCTGCTTGCAGAATTCTGCTCATCTGTTTTCAGCATAAAAGAAAATAAAGAAGTGAACTTATTTTTTTTTATTTTACGAGTATCTTCCATTTCATGCAGTGTTTTATTATTCTCATTTTAGGTAGATTTTTTTTCGTGTACTTTCATCACGATTAAATATTTTCTGTTAAGCTTAGTACAGATGGGTCTGACTGTCTAAATGTATTTTAACTCAAATTTTGAACTACATTTTCTTCTTGCTTTCAATTCTGTATAATTCTATTTTCTGTGGTATAGATTGTGTGATTAGTATGTCTAGGTCTACTTACCACCAGAGTATATGAACGTTGGGTCAATTAGTTTTGTTTACATTTTTTATATGGAGTTTGGCCCAAAACAGCTCTATTAAAATTTTAAAAAAATCAATGAAAATTATTATGATACGAAATACAAATTAAAATAATTGATTAACAAAAGAATAATTATTATATTTTTAACATAAAATAAATAGAAAAGCCTTTGGTTTACAAGCATTTGATGTTTAAACTCCGAACATTATTTGTGTTTTGTGAGGTTATGTCAGATGCTTTATGTTTGTTTTTGTTCAAGAATTTAAATTTTTCTTCTCCATTTCTATTAGGAGCTCGTTGCTGATCATTGTTTTTGTGAAATTTGTTATTCCAGGCAGCTCATATGGTTCGTTTAACATAAAATTTACCATACAAAACTTAAATAATTGATGATTTTATATTTCGTTTTACTAACAATTATAACGGCGATCCGTTTATTTTATGTTAAAAATAAACAAATCCTTCTTTTGTTAACAAATATCATTTGATTATTATTCGTGTCGAGGTAAATTTCATTCATTTTTTTAATTTTTTGTTAGAGCTGTTTTGGGCCAAACTACATATAAAAAAAATGTAAACAAAAATTTTGACCCCGTAACGTCGCGACGCCGAGTGGAATAAAGGTTGAACTGATGTACTAAAACACAATCTATAATCATTATTCAAAAATTTTTGAATTTTGTGTTTTCTCAATTTCTTTATACATCTATTCGTGAATTTTTGAATATGTGGTTTGGTTAAGAGTACAGCAAAACCTCGATATAACGGACCCCGATATACCGGACAACATTTCTTTTTTTTTTTAGAGAAATGCAAATTGTGTAAGCTCACAAACAATTTTTTTCAGGAGACAATGAAAATTATTTTTCACTCTCCTTTTGTCTACAAGCAAACACTAAATTATTTTTTAAATTTCTCCCCTTACTTTTTATAAAATTTTATAAATGGCAATCGATGCAAAATATTTTCCTCTTTCGTTAGATAAGGAAAAAGCAAAATTAGAAAAAATGGACTAACACATTCTGCATTTCTCGACGACGATATACAACTTCATTAATCCAGTATAAAAATACCACTTCATTTATCCAGCCAATGGACCAACGAATAATTCTGGCCACGAAACGTATATACCGCAAAATATCTCTAGAGGAAGTAATGATTGTGTTGCCAGATTAATTTAAGAAAGAAGACACTAGAGGGCAGCGTACCTTACAAAATATAAAAAACTATAACCTAACTAGCTGACCCGGCGAACTTCGTATCACCTCAGGATCAATAAATGTTGTGTTAACTTATTAGCTGAATTAAATTCAATTTTTTAGTAAGATAAAATGAATACTCAAAATAATTTAAGTTCAATAAATGTCCAAAAATCAAAATGAAATGTATTTTAATTACATTGGAATAAATGTAATTCACGTAACAGCAAGGCATTTGCTTTATTGAAGTGAATCGAAATGATTCGCGTGACGTTTTTGCACTACTTTCTGTTAAACTATTTGCTGGATGGGTTGCGCTCGAGTCGATTCCCTTCATTAAATCACCTTGTGACATACGACTATTTTCATTTTGTTGTCAGGTGCGAGAACGAATAAAGCAGATGGTTTGCCGATACGTGAGCATGCTACGTACAATTGACCGTGAGAGAAAAATTCATTTTCTAGATTCAGACCTCAAACACTCAAGGATTGGCCTTATGATTTGTTGATCATCATGGTGAATGCAATACGAATCGGAAATTAAATTCGTTTAAACTCGAATGGCATATCGGTTGGGATCATCGAAATTCTCGGAATGAGAACTTCTTCACCATTGAACTTTCCTTTGAGTATCGTCGCGTGAATCACATTGCCCGAAGATTTTCTCACCACCAAACGCGTACCGTTACATAGTTTTGGTTGGTTCATTCAGTTGTAAATTGTGCGGTGGCAAGCCAAGCAGAGCCAGTGAGTTTAAAAATTCAGTTGGACAGTTGGTTGCTTCGTCTTCGTTTGTTACACTGTCGATAGATTTGAAGGAATGCAGTGGACCAACGTTTGGATTTTGAATTGTGACGTTTATGTGATCCATATCCTTGTTCTTTGCCGCAAGAATTACTCGTTCACTCAACCAATTGTGTTTTTGTGGTTAGCAATGCTGTTCAGAAACACTTTATTGATGAGCTCGTCCTTCCTTCAGACGAAATTTCAAAAATTCGGCAGAAACGAAATCAATCCATTCGATTCATCGACAGGAACATAGCCATCACCGATAGTCAGCATTTTTCTTGGAGAAATCTTCGGCAGATAGATCGTTTAGCAATGCAACTCGCATGTTTGCCGATCTGTTGACATGCAGCACGAAATGCTGGGCACACTACACCATTGACAGTTCGAAGTGATTCAAATGATGTCGGCCTACGAACATTTACCAGTAACAACCGCAAGTAGAAGCGTTCGTCATTCTTCGGATGAACTGTGTAAATGCTGTAACAGTCACAGTCTCAGGTATATCACTGCTGCAGACTTCCTCTCAGTTGTTCCAGAGCAGCTTTTTCGGCCGGCTAGCGTGCAGTGACTGGGAAGGTTCTTTGCTGGCCCAAGAGGAAGCTAGTAAATGCTGCTATCTACAGCGTTACGCCGAATTGAGTAACAGATGAGACCATGAACCTGCTGCTTAAGGTCTTATAATAATCTACTTAGCCAGACATACTAATGATCAGACGGATGACATACGGGTGATCAGGAACCGCATCACATTGCTTCCGACGTTGAAATTTCTTCGATGAAGCGTTCCAAGTGTAATAACGTGGCATCTCAGGGTAGAGCAAACAAACTGATCAATGTTGATGCTGGAGGTGTTTCAGCACGTTGAGCAACATTCGATGCGTTGAAATAAACTCGTTGACCATTCTCCAGATGCCCCGCCAAATGTACAAAAGTGGGATGATATTCATTAATGGGGAATGAGGATATACCCAAAATCGAAGCGATTCACGTTTTTAACTGTCATAAAAAACGTAAATCAAAATGTTACGTTTTTTCAAAATACAGCTCCAGAAACAAACGAAAACAACAACAAATTCCCATGTAACATCTTCTTTCTCAAGCGTGGTCAGTTGCAGAGATGAATATAGATAAATAATATATGGTTGGTCTTTCTTCTGTAAACAAACCATTTATTTTGTATTTTTTTTAGAAGTTTAAATTTTAAAATTAACAAAAAAAAAGAAAATTTACCGAAATCAGTCAATCCGTCCGTTCTCGAGATATCATCAAAAATGCCGTTCCATACAAAATGTATGAGAAAATGAATTTTCTTCATAAATTTTGTTTTCGTGAATTTTTCCGATGTTTTAATAGTTATTCTGCTATTCGGGACGGAGACAAATCCAACAAATCAAAGATCATAAAAATCGGTCCAGCCGTTCTTGAGTTATAAATGGTGTAACTAACCCGACTTTGTTTTATATATATAGATATCAGCAATTTTTTGCATTTTGCGGCAGTGTGGAATTAAGTGAAAGTTCGAGTTTTAGAGAATGATCGATTTAGAAGGGCTAGAAATAACCGGTTACAGCCGAATAATACAGGATAGTAGTGAAAATGTGAACGTGGAAAATGTGTCGCAGTAGTTGGAAGAAGATGAAGGTGATCCGTGTTATTATGCAATGACCGAAAGAGGGGAAAAAATTATATATTTTTATATAACGGACAATCGGCTATAACGGATTGCCTTCGTCCGAATTAGTCATTAATGTACTACAAGCCTGATTCCGTGTTGAAGCACATAGATACTCTCGTACATTTAATCGCTTATACTTGAAAGTGTTGGTGCAAAAATTCCTTTGTTTTGTTGTATCTACAATTTGTATGTTTATTCTCACTCATTTATATAGTGTATCCGATTACCAATACTTTCATGTGTAAGCGAAAAATAAATTTATAATATTGGTGGCAGTCAGGCTTGTAGTACATTAATATTGGTTTTGTCTTTTTTCATAATATATGTACACGATATTTCAACTAGAAAAGGTATGATGGAAGCGATTTAAATTTCTGTCGCTTTCTCTTTCTTTAAAAAATGACGTAATCTGGTGACAAAATGCGATTTTACTTATTTAAATAGTTTAAATTATATGAATTAAAAACTGAAATATTTATATTATTAACCAGGTATTGTGTGTAGAACATTCTAATAATCAAAATTATAAAAAATATGGAACACAAAATGTCTTACAAATCAAAATAAAACGTTTTTTTACTATTTGATTTAGTGAAATCTGGACGTATGTAATGGAATGGGTTTTCGCATTACGTATAAGGCTCACAGTTAGATTACTTGACAATCCAACATCACTACAGAATGTTACAATTAATTCAAATGTCGATAATTTAAGCGATTTAATCTATTGTTTTCATTCCATGCTGGTGACAAAAGCAATGTGCCATATATTATTTCTTGATATGGAAAATTTACATTATGTGTGTGTATGTTTTTGGTTTTATTGTTATGGCAACATTGCTGTTGTCACCAGGCTAGAATGAATACGAAATTTAAATGGCTATCCATCATACCTCTTAAGCTTGATTCACCAGATTTGTCCATTGAGCTCGTCAAGAAAATGACAACTTGACGGAGTTAAAAACCGAGTTATGTTATCTCGCTGGACACAAAATTTCAGGCAAACCAACATTGTTTTTTCTTTTGCCATTCCTATTTTAGGTTTTGCTAATTCTGAAATTTCTCAAAAAAGCGAGATAACATATTTTTAACTCGGTTTTTAACTCCGTTAAGTTGTCATTTTCTTGACGAGCTCAATGGACAAATTTGGTGAATTCAGCTTTATAGTTAAAGTACCCTGATACATGTATACTGCAAAACGAAATACACGAATACAGTGGTAGACATTCGTATAAACGCACTATGTTTTTTGAATATAGTTCTAAGAGTAAAGTCTTTTGATTTTTTTCAAGTAGTCTAAATTATGTCTATCATCTTAAATCTGTTGCTAAGATAAACCATTAGTAAAAATTTTAATGTTTTACTTTAATAAATTGTAAAATCTAAATTTCAGGTGGACATTCGTATAAACGCACTTCTGATAATGTACTAAAATAAAAAATAAAATTAACAATTTTTCATATATTATTTTATTTAATATTTGGTCTGGCCCCGACTTTTCTGAATAACTTCGAAAATTCGAGTAGGCATTGAATTTGTTAAATTTTTGAGGGTTTTCGGATCAATTGTGGCCCAATATTTACGGATGGCACTTTTCAAATCTTTAATTGAATTACATTGCTGTTCATTTCCATAAATTTTTCAAGGAAGGCCCTCTAATGATTTTCGATAGGATTGCAATCAGGACTATTGCCTATCCAAGATCTCAGCTCGCCAGAAAGGTCTAATCCGCAAAGAAGCTACACGAAACCGTCTATCATGCAGGCCATTGGGTCTTCCTATGTGACGACCCGACATATTGCCCGTATTTTTAATAGTTCACCGAACATAAAATGGACAAAATTTTGGATCAAACCACTTTTAACGGCCATGCATACGAATAATCCGCTCAAATTTGCTCGTAAATACATGCCGTCGATAACGGATTGGCAGAGTGTGATTTTTTGTTACGGAAAAAAAATTAATCTGGATTTTCCCGACTGCTACAGTTGCTACTAGCATAATTTGGAGGAACATGGCGTCGTTAGGTCGAAGCGTAATTTTGTGGCGGTGTGTTGTGGTATGCGGAGCATTTTCTTATAACGAGGAGCTTCCCATCTGCTTTATAACGACACGAATGAACTTCCGTATGTACGTGAAACTTTTGGAAGACGTTTTGATAAATTATCTGGATAATAACATCAACAAAAATTATAATTTTTAACAAGACAATGCCTCGATCCATGCTTCGAAGGAGACCACACCGTGGTTTCTCGAGAAAAACATTCCGCTTCTTGAATTGCCAGCTTGCAGTCCTGATTGCAATCCTATCGAAAACCTTTAGAGGGCCTTCCCCGAAAAGTTTATGGAAATGAACAGCAATATAATTCAATTAAAGATTTAAAAAGTGCCATCCGTGAATGTTGGGCCACAATTGATCCGAAAACCCTCAAAAATTTAACAAATTCAATGCCTACTCGAATTTTCGAAGTTATTCAGAAAGGTCGGGGTCAGACCAAATAATAAATAAAATAATATATGAAAAATTGTTAATTTTATTTTTTATTTTAGTACATTATCAGAAGTGCGTTTATACGAATGTTCACCTGAAATTTAGATTTTTCAATTTATTTAAACATTAAAATTTTTACTAATGGTTTATCTTAGCAACAGATTTAAGATGATAGACACAATTTAGACTACTTGAAAAAAATCAAAACACTTTACTCTTAGAACTATATTCAAAAAACATAGTGCGATTATACGAATGTCTACCACTGTAGATAAAACGAAATACTGTATTAAAATAAAATGAAAAACGCGAAGCACAAAGAACATTCAGTATTACGAAATCCAAAACTTATACCTGAGTATTTTTAATGTTTTGATGAAAAGTAGAATACAATATAGGAAGTTTTAAAGAAGAAAAAATGAAAATACATTCACGAAGTTGCAACGGAATGAATATTTTTGATATCTGGTAAAAAGTTTGAAAAAAATGTCATAACTATACAGGAGAATTTTCACTATTAACTATAATCTTGATTCACATTAAGGTTTTTCTAGTTTTTCTTAGAAGTTTCTGACCAAACAGTACATCAAGCTTTAAACTATCTAAGCTTTTTTTTTCATTTTTTTATTTTTTTTTATTCTATGCAATCTTTTCTGGGGCTCGAGGCACTCCCAACTATTTCGCAGTTACTTTTACCGTCCTACTTTACGCACTAGCAACCAAATCGAGGGCGTACGGCTATAGACCCGTTTTGTATAAACCACCTGCACGTTGCATTGCTTCATGCCAGCCTATAGTGCTGACATGAAAGATGGGGCGGCCCATGGATTCTGCACTCTCAACAGGGGGGGGTCATAGTTGTGTTCATCGTCATCACCGATCGTAATCAGATGATAAAAAATCCCTTTTGCATCTCGCCCCTATCGGGATTCGAACCCGGTACCACCCGATCCAAACGCCGCAGCTTTAACCACTGAGCCGTTTGATCGGTCTATCTACTCTTGATCTGCACTTCAAAATTGGTTTAGTTATAACTTGGTATAACTTTTATTCTTGAAGAATATTAATTGGGAACACAATATTTTATTTTATATTTTTTTTTTTTAATATAAACAATAAATTTTCAATAAGTAAGGTTTTTGCTCATCGTGTATTGTAACATATTGCTCGATCATATAGTTTTGTTTTTTGACGCAAATTCTAAAAAATTCAAAATTAAAGTACGGCATTCATCAAAAAAGGAGAGAAATATATATGTCGTCTCTTTTTGGTTTATCATTAATATCATTATCAGTTTAACCCTTGTGTTTAACCCAAAACAATGTACGCTAGTACGCCGACCCACCCGGGTAGCCAAGTGTATTTTTTCGGGTTTTCCATCCTTTAAAACCAATTTTTTGCCGGGTCCGCTATGTTGTTGCATTTATTTTATAAATTTTGTATTTTGGTGTTTAAAAACTAAAGAAGCTAGAAACAACTAACTTCAAAATTGCAGTCAAATATTTAAAATTGAAATGGCCACCCGGCCATTTTTAATTAAGTTTATTCCCGGAATACATTCCTCTCTATCTTATATAATATATATTTTTTGTGAAGTCTCCTCTTTTCATCCCATTTTTGTTGTTGTTTTTTAGTAGTAGTGTATTGGATCAGTTGTGTTTAGTTATTTTTTCATTACAATTTAAATATGTATTACTTTAAAGATTTAATTTTGTACGAATCACACACCCAATTTATATATAAAAAAAGCAGGAAGCTTGTACACTAATTCTTTGGTGTAGAAAATTCACATTATCGTCACCTAGACATAGATATTTTACTTATACAGTTGGACACCACAGTATATAATAATCAAAATTCGCGGTTTTTTCACTAGCAATTTTCTTTTTTTACCAGTTTGACGATATCAGATTTTTTGATAACACAAAAATATGTTTGAACAATAATAACTTTTTAAACAAAGTTTTTAAAAATGTTTTTTAAAAAATTTAAACTATTTTCTTTGGAAATAAAAATTTAACAGAGAATTGTTGGTGAAAATAAAAAACTTTTTTTATGCATTTACAATATTAGGTATGTAGCCAGCAGCAGAGCCTACTATTTAAATAAGAGCCTCCGGTATCGACTGTATTTTTTACTAAGCTTAAAATAGGGTACACACAATTTTTTCTTTACTATGAAACTATACGGGAAAACGGTTATTTTCATTTACAGATTTAGTTTATTAGAAAATGTGAGCTTTTGTTTTGTTTTTATATGAAAATGTTCATGAAACATGTAATATTATTTGTTGTTTCTATATTATAGCTTTTTATAGACAAAATTAAAAATTAAAATAATTCAAAAAAAAAGTATGTTTTTGTTTAACCCTAGAAACAAAAACATACTTGTTTTTTGAATTATTTTAATTTTTAATTTTGTCTATAAAAAGCTATAATATAGAAACAATAATTACATAAAGACAAAAAAATTTCGAAATTATTTTACAGTAATATTATTTGATTGAAAAATCGAGCCTTGAAAATGTTTATTTCTTAGTGAAAATCGTCATAAAAAATAAGGTACTTTTGAAATTTTAAATATTGTTGTTTTTGTAATACACGTCATCAACATAACTCGAAATTTATAAACAGTACAATAATCATCTCTTTCATTGCCTCCATACAAATTTGAATTCGAATATGTTTCTATAGTTATTTTGAATTTGCAAAGCATGCTAGATTGTTTTGATTTTTTGTTTTCTTCGCGATCATTGTATTGATTTATTTATTTCTGTTTGCTCTTTCTGATTTATTTTATTTTTATTGTTGAGCGGAGACGCGTTGTCTTTTTTCTTACCATTGGTTTTAGAAGTGGACATATGATGACGTCATTAAACAGAATTGTCTCTTTTTAATACACATTGTTGTTGTTGTAGAATGTTTTTTAATTTAATTTCCCTTATTTTATTTTGATTAGTGCTGGAAAATAGGGAAATTTGAGAATCTGTGTTTCAAATGAGTAACACCGTTGATTGAATATATTAAGATAATACCACCGCGATTTTCGCCGCTACGATCGAGTAACGTCTCCACTGTCGCTTATAAATAGAGACAAAATTGTTTGAAACTATTTTAGCTCTTCTAGCAGATTAGAAACTGCAAAATGTTTTTTCCTTATAATATTTGTATTAATATTGGTGTAAATGAGTGTATCTTTCGGTTTTCGTTATTTTTTCGTGTGTTTTGTTTTTGCTTTCGTTCCACAATTTAATTATATTGGAAAATGTTACTCACATTTGATAAAAAAAAACAACTGAATACTATAAAAAGGAGCCTACTGAAAACGAATAAAAACAAGACATCAAGTGATACAGTTGTTTTTACTTTTCGTTTGCTTTAAACATCTTGAAGCATTGGTTTACATATTTTCCTTAGGATATCGATATTAGTGAAAAATTATACAACAAACCATTGTAAATTGAGCTTCAACGTGTTAATATTTTATTTTTTAATTTTTTTGAAACTTCAAGGAAAAATATATTTTTTTTTATTGCTTATGAAAGAAAGAGTAAAACATTTGATTTTGTATTTGTTTATTGCTTGTGAAAGAAAGAGTAAAACATTTGATTTTTTTATAAAACATGATTTTTTTTGGTTTAGTGTTAGTATAATAAACACTAAAAAAACCAAAAATTGTTTTTATTCCTTTCTAGCTGCATTGTTTTATTGAAACCTGGCTTTGTTCTTCTTAAACCAAAACCAATATTGATTTGCTCTTCGTTTGCCATATGAAAGATGAAACAAACAATTTAAGTTGTTGTTGTATCCCGCAGTGATACTATCTATAATATATTCAATCAACGGTAACACATTGAGTTGTTTGTTAACGATTTCAAAATAAAATATTTAACTGGGTTTAAGTTTTATTTCATGTTTTATCTTCAAGCCGCATACTACAAAAAAATTTCAGTAACTTTTTTGGTAATTTCGCAACAGAAGAACTTGACGGACATAAACTTTTCTCAACTTTTCGGTAATATTTTTCCCCTCAATTCTTTTTTTTCATACAAGAAAAAAAAAATGTTTTTTAAGTTGGTATGGAGGGGAAAAAAATTTACAAATTATACGAGAAAATTTTTATGTCCGTCAAGTTCTTCTGTTGCGAAATTACCATAAAAGTTACTGAATTTTTTTTTGTAGTATGCGGCTTCAATCGGAATCGCGTTTTTTCATACAAACACTATGAAAATAAATGAATTTTTAGTGTTTCTATATCCCTTATTTTAAGTTCATTTTTCACATGCCGGCTCTATTCACATCAAGATGGTTCTGCCAGTAGCCACCCTAGTTTGTTTAAAATTTTAAGTTTTTTTTTTTTTAATTTTTTACTTTAAGAACCTTTTTAATTTTTGTAAAAAAAAAATTAAAAAAAATTTTTTTTTTCAATTTTTGAAGTTTTGTTTATATGTAATTGTTTCTACGTTTTTTAATTGTTACAGCATATTTAAAAAAACCTATGATTATGACCGAAAGGTCGAAATATAAGGGTTAAAACAAAAATATATTGGTTTTTCCATTATTTTAATTTTATTTTGTCTATAAAAAGCTATAATATAGAAAGAATAATAAGATGAAGTTCTGGAACATGGCTAACTAGGATGGAGCTTGGCTGTTTCTTAACCGATTGTGATGCAATTCAACATGTACGATGAAAATGGGATACTAAAATCATTTTTAGATAAAGTTCTAGAATATGGCCAACTAGGATGGAACTTGGGTATTTCTTAACCGACTTGAGTGAAAATTTGCATGCGAGATGGAAATGGGATTCTAAAATGGTTTTTAGATGAAGTTCTTGAATAAGGCCAACTAGGATGGAGCTTGGCTATGCCTTAAACGATTTTAGTGAAATTTGGTATTCGCGATGGAAATCAAATGGGATTCTAAAATGATTGTTGGGTGAAGTTCTGGAGTTAGGCCTGCTAGAATAGAAGAAGGCTACTCCTTAACTGGTTATGATGCAGTTCGACATGCATTTAATATTTCAGAACTGAAACCAAAAATCATTTTAGAATAGCGTTTCTATCGCGAATGTCAAATTTGGCTCAAATCGGTTAAATAATAGCCAAGTTCCATCCTAATTTGCCGTATTCCAGAACTTTATTCAAAAATCATTTTAGAATCTCATTTCCATCGCGCATCGCACATGTTCACTAAAATCGGTCAAGGAATATCCAAGTTCCATCTTAGTTTGCTATATTTCAGAACTTCATCTAAAAATAATTTTATAATCCGATTTTCACCTCGTGGGACAACAACCAAACCGGTTAAGGAATAGCCAAATTCTTTTCCAAATGGCCATAGTCCAAAACTTCATTTTAGAATCCTATTTCCATCGTGCTTGTCAAATTTCACTAAAATGGAATAGCCAAGCTCCATCATAATTTTCCATATTCCAGTCTTCCGGACTTCTTAATTCAACAGTCTCTGGGGATTCACTATTATTTTTCATTTTTTATATTACCTGAATTATGACCAATTGAATCCCATGAGCTAAACATAACTGATGATGTACTAATTGACTAATTATTGAAAATTTATTACATATTTTAGTTAACAAATTAAGTTATTTTATAAATCTTCTCATTAATTGAAAACAAAAAATTGCAGTTATTTATTATTACATAATTGAAAAACCCATTTTAATGAAAATATCTGTATTTATATCATGTGGCAATGCTTTAATGATTACAAATTCACGCGTAATGTTTATTGGGATTTGCGAAAACCATTGAATGTATGCAAACAATATTTTTTTTATTTCCCGGTAAAAATAAAATGATTTACCGGTAAATCGGTAACAAATTGTATGAGGTAAAACCGGTTAACTGGTAAACGTTAATGAAATCCCTAATTGATGGATAGGAGCCCATATAACCGAAAATGTTCTGAAAAATTGGGTTGACAGAATGGGGTACTGTAAAGCCAGCAGTAGAAGTTACAGTAGAGTCTCGAGTTGCGTCACTAATGCGTTCCAGAAAAATGCGACGTAACTTAAAAAGACACATCCCGAAATGATTCGCCCCCAATTTAGAATATTGTTTCTTCGTTCAAATACCGTTGAATAACTATTATAGAATAAAGACAATAGCAATGAAAAATGCGAAATATGTACTAAAATTAGTTTTATTATAACGTTAAAATATGTTTTGTTCATAAATTTAAGCAGAACAAACTAAATAAATGTATTTATGAACAAACTACATACACACTTCACGAACTTACGCAGTCAAAAGTAACTAATATTATGAAGAAAAATTATCAAAATTGTTATTCCTACTATTTTAGGGGAATTACCTATTTTTGTTTATTTTCCTATAACCTCATTGTCAAATACTCTATAAAAAAAAGATAAATAGGTATAGTGAAAATAATATCTCAGCGAAATTCTGACAGCTCTCGCGCATCAAAACAAATAGCGTAAACACAGCGATGTATTTAGGCTAATTTGTTTACATTTTGAGGTTAGAATTTGTCTATTTTGAATTGTGTTTTTCCTCAAATTTATTCACTATAATTAACCCATTTGATCCCACAACAATAACAAATTGTGTAAAATATTTGTACTTCAAATATTTTATAACACTCAAAATCCTTTCTCAAAATGGATTTTTTTTTAAATATGATACACAAACTAAAAACCATATATAACGGTAAAATACAAATTGAAATTTGACATTAAATACCGCAGTAGTGGCGTCGTAAAGTTAGTTATTTTTCTGTACCCGTACGGGTACAGTGGGATCAAATGGGTTAATATAATTTTATTTTAGATAACATACTAGCACGAGAGCTTTTGATAACACTTAAGATAATTTTAATGTCATTAGCTTGCCTCGAATAAATTTAAATTTAACCCTCACCTTGTCGGCAATTAAAAATCCTTAATCTTTACTTCAAATACCCAGGTATATAAATGTAAATTGTGTGAATTTCGTATGGGATTCCTTTTAACACAAGCAAAAATTAAAAAGTAAAACATTTTCATTATTCACTAGACTCTCGTATGAGGAACGGCAAAAATATTTTCAAAAGATAGTGGAGAATTTAGCTTTAAACTCGGAAGATGATCAGTTTAGATTTCTGTCTGTCAACCATCGGTTTACTATGCATAAAGATAGAACCAAACGGAGGAAAACTAATACAAACTTACAAGGGTTAATGGCGCATGACATAATATGCGAGCCATATTTTATTGGGCCCAATCCTAACATCAAGATTTTGGACGATGTGGACACATTTTGCATTTTGTTTGGCGCATCGATGACGGACATAATTTGTAGACATACAAATAAGAAGGCTGAAAATGAATTTATCAAATAAATGCAGTAAATCCGAATAAAAAATAAATAATCTGGACGCAAGATCAAATTATATAGCAGTTCGGCAACTTTGAAAACAAAAATTCCTACTGCTGTATCGAGCAACTATGTCCGTCTGTCGTTTCTAAAGTTTAACGTGTTTTATTCAGATTTCGATGCCACCATGCAATCCATAATAAAATCCGATAAGCCAGTACCTATTACGAAGAAAGGCAATTACAGATCAAATAAAAGCTTAACTATCAATGAGCAGCTGTTCCCCTATAGAGGTCGAACGAAGTTCACGCAATATATACCTTCGAATCCAGAGAAGTACGGTATTAAAAATTAGTGGACTTGCGATTCCGATACGGGGTACTCCTTGATCGGCAAAATGCCGCTTACTGAATAAAAAATTATACATAACAGAATCTTTTATTGCATTGCATCAACACATTTCGGAATTCATACATACATACTCTCTACTTTAGTTAAAAGTTCAATAGTTATTTGCAGGCTTTACAGATAACAATTAAACTAGTCGACTATTTATGACAATTAAACTAGTCGACTATTTAATAAAACTTATGAGACATTTCATACAAAATATATAGAACAATAAATTATATACCCAGGTATATACTGTGAAGATGGTCGAAAAACTGTAAAATTTTCAAAAAAATGTACCTAAATATACATAATTTTTCGTAATAACTGATTTTTCATAAATTTCATGCACATTGAGTCCTGAGTCGGAGCTGATTTAAAATTAGTTAAAAAACCGCGGAGAAATTCAATTGTCAAAATCACGATATTTACCCGGGTATATACCGACAAGGTGAAGGTTAAAATCGAGTTTTTTTATTGTTTTGATTTAACACGAAAAATGACATTTCATTCTAATTATGCCTAGTTCGTACCTTAAATGGGAATATCGTTACATATCCAGTGGTGTTGTTAATATTTTTTATATTTTTTAATTTCACATGTTATTTTAGAATTTACCTATACAATAATGAGAATTTTTAATATTTTCCAATATAAATTACATTATGTAATGAAATCAAATTTCACATATCTTTATTTATAATTTTTTTTATTTTTAAAACTATTACTCAGCCGACCCTTCTCTGAATTTTTAATTTATTTTAACTACTTCACTGTTGGCTGCGCACAACGATGAAAAAATGAGTTTCGCTGAGATATTATTTTCACTATAATTATTTTGTTTTTATCGTAGTCAATTTAATAGCATGAAAAAACATAATCTTCTCGACTTGCGTCGAAAAAACGACGCAACGCAAAATTACTGCCTCAAATTTTTTTACAGCGCAACTTGAAACAACGCATATTGAAGCGACGCAACTCGAGACTCTAGTGTGAAGTTGTGTTCCATAAATAATGGCAATCTACATACTCTTTCTAATAAAACAAACCGCTTTGAAAAATATTCATTCGTCTTTGAATTTCGAGCCAATTTAAATTGCAAACGTTAGATGGACTATCCTTTATTTTATTTTTATTTTAGGGTTTTTGTTTCATGATACATCCTTGCTATACAGGGTGTTTGGCACATAGACCAAAAGAATTTGTTGGGAGATTGGGTGAATCATTAGCTAGTTTTCACCCATACACTCTACGTCCTAAGTGTCACAGTAATTGAGATATGATTTTTTTCGTTTTTTATTTAAATCACCCGAAATCTCGCATTTAAATCGTCATATTTTTTTTGTTTGTCATTGTAGTAGCACGAAATAACTTTTATTGTAGTCTGCAATGTATTTTGAGTCTAAATAAACCATTATTTGGTACAACTGATTTCAAAAAAATGACTTATGAGCTTCGAAAGTCTTTAAAATGTGTAAATGTATATGAACAATTTCAACTTCTAAATTCAATATAAAAAAAAATAAACATTATTTTGAACTTAGGTTTATTTTAAAAAGTTGTCTAGTTTATACCCTTTCCAACGGTATGCCACATGTTGGAGGAATCATATATAATATGGTCAAAATAAGAGATACAAGTTGTCAGGGTCAAGAAAATTATTTTTATATTTATTACGTTTTTATTAAACATGAGTTATAATATTTGTTCAAACTGTTCTTTTCTACTTCGTATGCATGTAGGACACCTTTTACTTATCTCAACTGTTGTTGTCCGAAATCGCATTTATGTTTTCATGTTTCAAAAGCAGCTGTAATTCGTTCCATTAAAATTTTTCGTGTGGACAGTTCCACGAGTAGAAATCGACGGGTGTCAGGTCTGGGGACTGTGCGGGCCAAGAAATAGTCCCGTATCTACCAATCCATGAGTTCAGAAAAGAATTGTCTAAGTACTCGCGTACCGTTCGATGATAATGTGACGGACAGTCGTCATTTTGAAAGACGATCGGCATACCTTCTTCTAAAACTGATAATAAAAGTTCAGGTAAATCGGATTGGTAGATGCGGGCTTATTTTTTGGCTTACACCACTCAATTTCTACGTCTGGGGACGTGCAGAGGAATTAGTTTATGCAACAGAGTTGTCCACACGAGAAATTTTAATGGAACTAATTACAGCTGCTTTTGAAACAATGAAAACAGAAATGCGATTTCGGACAACAACAGTTTAGATAAGTAAAAGGTGTCCTGCATGCATACGAAGTAGAAGAGAACATTTTGAACAAATATTATAACTCATGTTTAATAAAAACGTAATAAATATAAAAATAATTTTTTCGATCCTGACAACTTGTATCTCTTATTTTGACCATATTATAAATGATTCCTCCAACATGTAGCATACCGTTGGAAAGGGTATAGGTTAGGTTAGGTTGAAGTGGCTGCTATCGCACACTTAGGCCAGCAATGGCCCGTTGTGATACCACAGGATCCCATCTCCCCATTACTCCCGTTGAAACCAACCAGAGCTATTTATATAGCGTAATAAATCTCGCACTCCACAGTCCGCGAGTTCCGAAAGGCTGTCCATACCGTACACACCCAAATACTTATGCCTTCTGTATGATAGCGCCGGACATGAGCATAGGAAGTGTTCCAAAGTCTCCTCCTCCTCTTCGTCCATGCAACTTCTACAAAAGTCATTCGTCTGTATCCCCAGCCTTCTCGCATGCTCCCCAAAAAGGCAGTGACCTGTCATTATCCCTACGACCAATCCTATTTCTTGTCTTCCCAGGGATATTAGTACCTTGGAGCGCCGCAAGTCCAGTTTTGGCCAAACTTGCTTTGCTACCCTGCACGTGAGAGTGTTGATCCACCTCTCATTTGTCAAGGCGATTGCCTTTTTACTGAGCGCCCATTTTAGCACTGCCATAGGCCTCCCCAGACCTACCATTTCCGGCTGCATCTGGAGAGTCGTACCGTACCTAGCTAGTTCGTCCGCCCTGCAGTTCCCCGTGACGTCCGAGTGACCCGGGACCCAGATTATCTGGATGCTGAAATACTCGCTCATCTCGTTAAGAGATGATCGGCAATCCAGCGCCACCCGCGACTTCAGACAAACTGCCCCAAGTGACTTGATCGCTGCCTGACTGTCCACATAAATTGCGATATCCCTCCCGGATACCACATTATGCTTCAACCATGTCATGACTTGCCCGATCGCCACCACTTCAGCCTGGTACACGCTGCAGTAGTCAGGGAGACGAACAGAAATATTAACATTAAGTTTATCACAGAAGACTCCGGCTCCTACCTGATCGTCTAGCCTCGAGCCGTCCGTGAAAAATTGCACTGCCTCGTTTTCCAAGATTGATCCGTTTCTCCAGGATTCCCTTGAGGGAAAGATGGTACGGAAACCCTTATCGAAGCACAACGTTGGTGTAATATAATCCAGATTCGCCAGTTCTTCGCCAGCGAATCTACCTATCGTCGAGTGTCCCACCTGAAGACACTTCCATTGAGAGACAGCCAAGAGCCTCGTAGCCACGTTGGCTGCCATCTGTTTACCATAAAGGTCGATTGGAATAAGGTGGAACATAACCTCTAAAGCGCGTGTAGGTGTTGTCCTAAGCGCCCCGCTTATAAGCATACAGGCCGTTCTTTGCACCTTCTCCATCATACCTCTATAAGTTACCTTATCTAGAGCTGGCCACCAAACGCCAACCCCGTACATTAGCACAGGTCTTACCACGGCGGTATAGAGCCAGTATACCAGCTCCGGTTTCAAGCCCCATCTCTTACCTATAGCGTTTCTACACGAGTATAAGGCTACAATAGCCTTATTCACTCTTTCCAAAGTGTTAGGCTTCCAGCTGAGCTTACTATCAAAGATTATGCCCAGAAATCTCGCTCGGTCAGCAAAAACTAGTCCGCTGCCGTTTATGATAGGAGGGCTAACCACCGGAATTTTATATTTCCTAGTAAATAGTACCAGCTCTGTTTTGGACGGGTTAATCCCCATGGAAAGGGTATAAACTATATAACTTTTTAAAATAAACCTAAGTTCAAAATAATGTTCATTTTTTTTTATATTGAATTTAGAAGTTGAAATTGTTCATACATTTACACAATTTAAAGACTTTCGAAGCTCATAAGTCATTTTCTTGAAACCAGTTGTACCAAATAATGGTTTACTTAGACTCAAAATACATTGCAAAATACAATAAAAGTTATTTCGTGCTACTACAATGACAAACAAAAAAAATATGACGATTTAAATGCGAGATTTCGGGTGATTTAAATAAAAAACGAAAAAAATCATATCTCAATTACCGTGACACTTAGGACGTAGAGTGTATGGGTGAAAACTAGCTAATGATCCACCCAATCCCCCAACAAATTCTTTTGGCCCATGTGCCAAACACCCTGTATACGCCTTAGTCTCAAGTATAAGTAGAAAAAAATATGAGGCGTATAGTATTTTTTATTAAAATGTAAAAAATACATATCTTGCTACAATTGAGGTGATTTCTTATGGGAAGTCCAAATGAACCAGAAAAATTGTAATAAAACACAATTATTGTTTTATCAAAATAGTTATTTTTTATCTACAACTTTCAGAAAAGCGATATTTACAGAGTTACAGAAAAGCTAAATACTAGCCAAATGAAGTCCCGAGTTAAAATTCCGCCGCGTTGGAATTTTTCCAGCGAAATGAGATAGAGAATAGCCAACTGTCCGCTGAATTTTCTTTTCCATGCGAAATCGAGCTACAGAATAGACCCAATTATCTTACTTTCTAGACAATGAGCACCCTATCTTGTTTACTAGTAAAAATTTATTTAAAGCAATTAATAAATTTTGCAGAAATGTTATCATATCCTACCGCTGATTTATTATTACAATTTTTAATTATTTATAAAATTGCAGTTTCATCCACTCAAATCATTCTGAAAATCTCATAAATTTCGATCGAGGTGTTGAAAATCTGATTACATATTGAAGAGCCAGTAAATTAGTTTACAAATAGTTTATCATTCTGACACAATCGTATAAATGTACTATTTTTACACCTTCTATTCACCTCAATTTTTTAAACAATTCTTATTTCATTTAACCAAATTATGTATGTACAAGAAAACTGAAGTGCCATAAATAATTATTATTAATAAAAAATTACCCAATTTTTTTAAAATCAAATTTACTACTTTTTTAATTGGTGTGATATCTTAAGAATAAGTTAATCAATAAGTTTAATTACAACTCAATAATAATAATAATAACCAAGTGAAGTAGCACACGTATAAGAAAACAATTTAATCTTATCTCGACATTATTATAAAAGAACGAGAAAATAGATTTATGAAAGTCATTTAAAATAATTTTTGTTTTGAAGAACGAGCAGGTAAAGAATTTCCACCAAAATGAAATTTCTATTCTGTTTTGGTGTAACATTGCTAGTTAATTTAACACTGACTCAGGGATTTATGGGTTTATCACGAAACAATCGTGAGCCTCCAATACCAACCAGAAAAAGTTCAAAACAATTACACAACAGTGAGATCGAACAGAAATTAGATAACTTCGATCCCCAAAATAATCAGACGTGGCAAATGGTAAGAAAATTTATTTTACTTTTATTTATAATACAAATGCGAAAATAATTTTTACTGTTTATCTGATATTTGACAGAGATACATTGGCAATGATGAGCATTTCCAACCCGGAGGATCTATATTTATCTATATAGGAGGTGAATGGACTATTTCAGCTGGAAGTATAATGGGGGGTCTTATTTGGGATATGGCTAAAGAACACAATGGATATTTGTTTTATACAGAACATAGATATTATGGCCAAAGTCATCCAACTCCGAATATATCAACAGAAAATTTACGATACTTAAATGTTGACCAGGCTTTAGCAGATTTAGCCCATTTTATCGTTTATGTACGTCAAACAATCGCTGGGCTAAACAATTCAAAAGTTATATTAGTTGGTGGGTCCTATTCAGCCACCATGGCAGTTTGGTTTAGACAAAAATACCCTCATTTAGCCGTTGGGTCTTGGGCATCTAGCGCCCCACTTCTAGCTAAGGTTGATTTTGTAGAGTATAAAGAAGTTGTGGGAGATTCCATAAAACTACTAGGTGGCGAAGATTGCTATAATGCGATCGAACAAGGCTTCCTTGAAATAGAAAATTTAATTGAAGATAATCAATTCGAAACTATTGAAGAAAAGTTTAATTTATGCGAACCTATTGAAATTAATAGTGAGTTAGATAAATGGTTCTTATTTGACACAATATCCGAAGAATTTTCAGGACTCGTCCAATACCATCGGTAAAAATAAAACAAAAAATAAATAAATTTTACTCACTTAGAAGATTAATCTATTTATCTTGATTTCAGAGGCGACCAAATTAAGAATACCTGCGAAGTTATCTTATCCACCGAAAATCAAGTTGAAGGTATTGCCAAGTGGGTTTCAACACAAGTAACATCATGCATCAATGGTAATTACACAAAATTTGTAAATGAATATAGAGAATATGAATGGACTGGAC
The DNA here is from genome assembly GCA_963556165.1 of Tipula helvola. Lineage (NCBI taxonomy): Eukaryota > Metazoa > Arthropoda > Insecta > Diptera > Tipulidae > Tipula > Tipula helvola. Next base: position 216,632,547 of record OY744481.1, on the reverse strand, counting down.
CAAAAAGTGATGCCTCTCGACAATGGTTATACCAAACATGTGCTGAATATGGCTGGTACCAGTCATCTGGTTCCGAATATCAGCCATTCGGAAATAGTTTCCCAGCTGATCTATACGTTCGTGCTTGCAGTGACATCTATGGAACACAGTAAGGCGTTATTCTTTTATTGATATTTAAATAATGTAATTTCCAATAATCTTTTAAGTTTCACACCAGAACAAGTTGAGTCAAATGCTCAACGTAGTAATGTTATTTACGGGGCATTGAGTCCTGGTGTTACAAACGTATATTTCACTCAGGGGCAATTAGATCCATGGCGACCAATGGGTATACAAGAAGATTACAACGAATCATCACCAGCCCGCGTTATTCCACGTAAGTTAATTACGATTCAATTATCGTAATTATGAATGATTAATTATGAAAAACATTTTACATTGTAATTGCATTGTATTTTTCAGTTGCTTCACATTGCGCAGATCTGGGTTCCATTAGTGCATACGATAACGAAGAAATGATTGCGTCAAAACTATTGGTGAAAAGTTTAGTGGCGTCTTGGCTAAGCACCAATTCTTCATAATGAGCGTTAAACCACAGATCAAATTTGTAAAAGTTTAAAATTCAAATGAAATAAAATTTTAACTGAAGCCATTAACATTCAAATATGACTTTCAGTTATATTTAAATATCATATTAAAATATAAGTTTTAGGTATTGAAAAGCGTTAAAAATCATAGTTTGATTGATCTACTAAGGCTGCGGGCCAATTCTAGGATAAATCAATTTCTACTAAGAGTCGACTTTAACCGTCCATCTTATTTTTAAACCCAGAACTTTCTACCCAATTTTATTCAATTTAACATGAAAGGAATCTGTGTGGATCACCTTCTTTATGGCCATTTTTAGCTAACTTTTCCTTATATAGGGTTTTCCAATAGGAATGATATGATTTTTAAATGACGTTTCGGCCATTTGTAATATGTCATGATCTATCATTTTTTGTTTCATTGTATTCAGTAATGTTTACAATTTCATCATGGTGAGATATACACAAGAACAACGTTTACAAATTATTCAGTTTTATTATCAAAATAATCGTTCTCCAATTGCAACTTTTCGTGCGGTTTTGCCATTTTATAGTCGCGGTAAATAAACAAAACTGACGATTCTGGTGCGAAGAAAATCCACAAATTATTCATGAAAAACCATTACATTCACCTAAATTGACAGTTTGGTGAAAGTTTGGAGATTCGATTATTTCAAGAAATTGTAATATTGAATGGCCTCCAAGAAGTTGTGATTTAACACCATTAGACTATTTCATTTCTTGTGGGGTTATTTGAAGTCATTGGTCTTTAACAATAAACCAAACTCTCTTCAAGCTTTACAAGTCAATATTGAACGTGCTATTCATGACATACGACTTGATTTAGTGGAAAAAGTGCTCGAAAATTGGGTTCATCGAATTCGTTCCTGCAGAAGAAGTCGTGGATGCCATTTGAATGACGTTTTATTCAGAACTTAATTGTATCGATTGTACTTCACATTTAATAAAAAACATTTCAATTTCCTTAACAATTAGTGTGCTTTTTTTTTAAAGAAATCATATCACTCTTATTGGAAAACCCTGTATATAATAGAAAATCGAAATTTGGCACACAACTTTTCTCGTAAGCCATTTACAACTACATATTAAAAATTGACAGATCCTGAATTATTATTTTCATTAAATTTGACTAGAATGATTTGTTTAGTTCAACTTCTTTATTAAAATTTGGCCAGAGCAAAGTGAGGCCGATTGCTGAAAAGCTATCAAAAGGCCCCCGCAATAATCTTATGGAAATTGGGTTTCGGTCAAATTTTCTGAATTTTTGATATGTTGTAGGTATATTCAGAATTCTGGCAGCTATCAACTGTCAATTTTTCAAATCTGACATCAGATTTGAATTCAGCGACCTCAAAAACATAAACTTATATATTTAAATAATTAAAATATGCTTTTGACATCTATAAATAGTATTAAAAATGAATAGTGTTGTATCGGATCTGTGGAGCTTTGGAGCTCCGTTGGAATTTTTCCAGCGAAATGAGATAGAGAATAGCCAACTGTCCGCTGAATTTTCTTTTCCATGCGAAATCGAGCTACAGAATAGACCCAATTATCTTACTTTCTAGACAATGAGCACCCTATCTTGTTTACTAGTAAAAATTTATTTAAAGCAATTAATAAATTTTGCAGAAATGTTATCATATCCTACCGCTGATTTATTATTACAATTTTTAATTATTTATAAAATTGCAGTTTCATCCACTCAAATCATTCTGAAAATCTCATAAATTTCGATCGAGGTGTTGAAAATCTGATTACATATTGAAGAGCCAGTAAATTAGTTTACAAATAGTTTATCATTCTGACACAATCGTATAAATGTACTATTTTTACACCTTCTATTCACCTCAATTTTTTAAACAATTCTTATTTCATTTAACCAAATTATGTATGTACAAGAAAACTGAAGTGCCATAAATAATTATTATTAATAAAAAATTACCCAATTTTTTTAAAATCAAATTTACTACTTTTTTAATTGGTGTGATATCTTAAGAATAAGTTAATCAATAAGTTGGGGGTATTAAAAATGAATAGTGTTGTATCGGATCTGTGGAGCTTTGGAGCTCCGTAGCTGCCAAAATATTGAATTTGGAGCTTTGTGCACATGGAGACTTTTGTTCAGGATGAAAAAATATACAACATACATATCTAAAATGATTTGTTTCCTCTCTATGAAAAATCAATCGCAATTTCGAAGTCAATCGAACAAGAAAATCTCATTGATGTTTTATGTTTGTGCATTATCTGCCAAAATATAAGAACCTCGCAAATTGCACATATAAAATTTAAAAAATTCGTTTGCCAAACAATGTTGAGATTAATTTAATAGCATTTCTAACAAACACAATAACCATACTATCTTGCCAAACTGAAAACGTCAGCCTATTAGCCAAATGGCTAATAAACCATTATGTACTTATGTAAAAGGGGAATAAATCTACGAAAAATCTAAACCGAAAAAGTGCCCTCGAGCTAAAATATTTTGCTCTCAGAACAACATTTTTTCTTCAATCGAACAAAATAAAATTCACCCTTCCAAAATTTCGTTTGGATCAAGTTAACCGGGTGGTCGCTCAAATTACCCGGGTAATCGAGTACTCGCAAAAAGGCTAAAAAAGCCGAGTGGTACTCGATAATCGGTATTGGATAACCTAATGTTAATTATGCTTAAAATTATACGTATACCATACTTATGGTATATTGATTCAATAACGTTGAATGTAGAGCCAGCGGTTAAGACAGTTGGTTATACGCCGCGGTTCGATTTTCACAGCTGACCAAATATTTAAATAATTGTTAACAATATAATCCGATAACCATAACAAGCATTGAGTGTAACGTGTAAGTCGTTCGTTTGGCTACATAGCCTCCGCTAACTTTCACGTTTTTAAAAGATATTTTTTAATAGCTCAAACCGTTATTTTAATGCTACTTCTTATATGATTTCAGATTGATTACATCAATTTTTTGATCAACAAAAATATTCCAATTTTTCACACCAATTTTAGTTTAGCTCACTTCAATTAAAGGCCGATTTACATTCAAATTTCCGTTCTTTTCCAAAAGATAAAACATGTACAATAAAAAATGCGTTGTAGTATGATTTCCTTGTATTCAAATCAGAAGAAATACTCAAAAAATATTATTCAATACTATTTACTCGAACACTCAACTTTTTTTGGTAAAAAAGAAAGCAAAAACCTGAAAAAGATGAACTGAACTGGTTTATCTTTTTTCGTAAAAGTTGCTCAAAATTTATAAAATCAAAGTAAGAAAGGAAAAAAATAAATTTTGAATATGCCCGTTCCATTTTTATAAATGGGTAAAATGTATTTGCACTTTTCATCGTGATTCTATTCTTTTGAAAAAAATTGAAAAGATTGAATGTAAATCAGCTATTACTCAAAATGCTCAATCATTTATTTTGTATTCAAACGCCATAACCCTTATTTCAGAAAGCTGAGACAAGTTTGATCTCAGATTTGAAAATCTACTCGATCTACGCATTTAAATAAGAAAAACGATTTAGATCTTGAATTATGTTTATTAAACATTTAAATCTGTTTAATAGTTTTAAGCTCAATGATGATAATTTTTTCTGTTAATTTCATACAGTTAGGTAAAAAAATTGCAGCACTTTGTCAACTATGCGGTGCTATTTCGGAAAATACAACGAAAATTCGTCTAGTGGCACATCGGTAAGTATAATAATACTAAACACACTAAATAGTCGATAAACACAACATGGAATTTCTGGAATGTTGCACTAAAGCTTGGTTCGCAAGCTCGGTTGTTTACCCAGTTATGTTAAACTATGCTAATAACCCGTGCGTCAACCAATAAAATCATTCAAATAACCAAAAGTACCTCCCCTATTTCTCCTGGTCGAGATAAAATATTTTTATCTTTTGAGCAAAATATCCGACACGCATACCAACTTCATCAACCAAAATAGAATATAACGAGCAATAACTTGCCCATTATAAATTGTTTTCCTATTTTTTTGACGTTTGTTTAAATTTTGTTTTTATTTCTGCTGTGGCCGGTGTTGTGCGATTTTTTGTAGTTAGGCGACTTTTTACGTTTATAAGTGTGAAATAAAATAATTAAAATTAATTAATAATAAATTACAAAGCCAAGTATAATGCAAAGTATAATATATTATACATGAAATTTTTGCAATATGATTACGAGACAATTATGTTTATGACTAACATTGACAAATCCCCGTTTAGCATGTTCAAAACGTTTTGTCTTGATAAAGACATTTTTTATCCCTTACCAAAACATAAAACAATTTACAAAATGAAATACCGAATGGGGAAAACATTGCTAAAAAATTAGACCCGTAAAAACTATAAATGAATGAAATGACTCGAAAATGAAACGGGTTTAATTAGAAAAACAATTTAATAACAAAAATAAAAAATATGACACGAATTAATTAAAATACGAAACAATTCACAAAAATAGCAATTCATTAAAAAAATTTTACCTTTACTTCCAAATTTAACTTATAGAATGAGAAAATGAGCAAAAAAATAAGCGGTAAGTTAATTTTTGAACTAGCCCCAGATTTTCAGATATAGACTAAAAATGGACAACGATGACAAATGTAACATAAGGGAAACCGATATTCACGTTATTGACAATTATAGGCCGATTAAGATGTAGAAAAATATTTGCCTTGCAAAAAAGAAGAGATTAGTATGTACATTACAATTTTCGTTTGGATGACAAGAACGACAATATAAACATGCAAAATTTTGCAAGGCTGTTTTTTCTTTTTTTTAGCAATTGTTACTATAGAAATGAAAATTTAACTATAAACTATATTCGACCCGACAATATTTTATGATATTTTATATTATGAAAATCCATACAATGACTAGACGTCAAAAGTTTATAAGAGGCAAAAATAATCAAATTTTCAAAAACAAACATGCCGAACCATTTGCCATTGAAAATTTTTAAATACAAAAATTTTATTAAGAGCCTTCATATTTATTTTATTTTGATTAATTTTCCCCAATTAATTTAATTTATGTCACTACCGATAAATGTAAAAAATATGGCGTCAAATTATCCGCCTCCAAAAATTATAGCATCGCCATTTTTGTTTACATATCCTTTCTCTTTTTAACCAGTGTTTATTTTTATATTGCGTGCAGTTCTAACCGACATGCAAAAATTTTGTCGGGGAAACATTTTTCTTCATCTAAATCGGCCTTATTGCCCAAAATACATAAGAACCCAAGTATAACAAAACCTAAATCAAATTGAGCAATAAGTGTTTCCTAAGTTTTTTGATGAAAAAATTCGAAGTTAACTTCATATGTTCTTGTCGTAGTGCTGTGTATATGAGTAATTCCACCAAACTTTTAACCTTCGTGTTACTCATCAATATATACAATTTCCATGGCTATACTTAATTTTTATGAGTATAGGTATATTTAGTAGGATAAAACAGATGATTAACACTTATTTGTAGGCAAAAATTATCTAGACAATACCAGTATGGCGATCGAAAGAGTACCGAATTAGCGACTTTGTAAGTGTTACTCGGTACTGTTATTATTGTTTTGGCTATAATAAAAAAAAAAGCTATCTCTGAAATTTTTCAAGAATTACAGGGACTTGTTCATTTTAGATCGTAGAATAAGAAAATTTCATACATATGAGCGTGCCTGTCACCCAAGCGAAGTTATAACTCAATTTATAAGTGTTACCGATAATTGTAAAAAATCACTTGTTAACGGTATTTTCAGTATAAAAAAAAAGCTATCAAATTTGTTTAACCTTTCATACTGGAAAATGTTCGTTGTAAGTTGACGAATAAGATGTGTATTCGTTTTTAAGCGTGCCACGTAGTATTTCGTATATATATCACTTTGAAAATCAATCTTGAGTGCGTAACTCATCGTAAAAATCGTCTAATTTGAGAGGCACTCTTATGATTCACATGCAAATTAACTGTTTTCTTTGCGTAAACAACTCCTTACACCTTTACAAAAAACATATCAAAAGTCTTCATCGAGAAATTGTGTTGAACCGGAAAAAATTTACTTTCAAAATCATTAAAACTTTTAAAAAATGGTATTTTAGTAGTAGTCAAATCGAAAAATTGCAAACTGATAAAAGTAAGCTTTGCTTTTTACAAGTTTTCACGTTTACACATTACCTCATTTTTTAGAGAACAAGGGTGACAGAAAGTGAATATTATTATAAATCTTAGTTTTACTCAAACCGAATTGAAGTTGCTGTTTTCGTAGTTATGAATACGAGTGATAAAAATATGCTTAAAGCAAGAATACAAAGAGAAAAGGCACAGGTCAAGCGTGATAAAAAAAAAAAGAATAAAGAGGAACAGCAAGAACGCCTTCAAATATTTAATGAAAAACAAAAAACAAAACGCGGGAATACGTCAGTATATTTTAGATACTTTTCACATTGACATGCAGCTTATTAATACTTAAAATAATTTATTTAGCATTAAAAATAAAGATTTGAAATCTTCTACTGTATCTTATAAACATATCAACGATAAATTATCGAGTGAATTAGATCAAGATAGGAGTGAAAATTCCTGTAACGAAATTTCTGAAATACATGCAGAACAAAGCGATCCCGAGACAGCCATTGAAACAAGTACAACTGAAACATCAAAGAATGTATTAAAAGCTGATCAATTAAACGGTTTTTATCACACAGCAGATTATAATACTTATAATGTTAATGATAATTCATTAGTAGGAAACAAGCCAGATTATAAGGACAAGAAAATTGAAAAGTTATTGATTTCACTTAAGTTTACAAAAGCCAGAGAAGCAAAGCTGAGACGCGAAAAGCTTAAATTAGTTCAAGAAAATGACCGAATAAAACAGCAATCCAACGTTTGGAAAACAAGATACTATAGACTTCGTTTAAAGTACGTTGTAAATAGTAATAAATCGTTAGATAACGTTAACAAAATTGAAGCTTCTGGCAAAGATGCAATTCGAAATCGATTATTATATTGTGAAACTTTGGAGAGTCAATTGAAAGAAAACAAAACACTTTTAAAAACAGAACGCGACAAATCTTTGGTAGCCCAAATGCTGTCTGGACCTATCATACGTAAAAATAAAGCTGTAAAAAAAATCTCGCACTTAAACAGTCGCTACAATCAAAGCAAATATCATAATCAAACCGATATTGTTGTTGGCCGAACTAATACGAAACAAAAAGTATTATTAAATAAGTTTAAACAAGCAGTTTGCCAATTTTTAGAAAGAGATGATAATTCAATCCCTAGCCCAGGTCTGAGAGATACTGTTAGAGTAAACGGCATAATAAAGAATAAAAGATTTCTTCGTGATACTACGTATAATTTACATAAAAAATTTTTAAAAGAAGAACCACTACGGATATCAAAGTCACTTTTTTATAGATTGAAACCGTCTTGGATATTAAAAAAAAATGACAGACCGAGACACCTGCTTATGCAAAACTCACGAAAATTTTAATTTGCTGCTTCAAAAACTCGCTTACTTGAAAGTTACAGAAAGTAAAAACCCACGCGATTTTATTAAGACAGTAGTATGTGACCCAAAGTGTAAAAAGTGTATGTATAGGGAGTGTGCTGACTGTGCGGATCGTTCTATTATAAATAATAACGATGAAACTCTTTCTGTTTACTATCAATGGAAAACAGAGCAAATTCAAAGATTAGGCGCCAAAGAGAAGATGTTTAATGTAAAGATCACGCTAAAGAAAAAAATTACATCTACTATTTGTAATATGATTGAAGAATTCAATGAAATAACTGTCCCTTTTTTAAAACATGTTTATGATATGATGCATCAGTTTGATTTTTTAAAATCACTAAAAGAAAATTTATTACCCATGGAAGTTATAGTGCTTATCGATTTTAGTGAAAATTATAACTGTAAATATTCAAATGAAATTCAATCAGTCCATTTTGGAGCATCTAAAAAACAATTATCATTGCACACTGGTGTGTTTTATTATCGTACAGCTTGTGATGAAAAATTACAATGTGTTTCATTTTGTACTGTATCTGAGTGTTTGCGACACGACGCTGTTGCTGTATGGACTCATTTATGTCCAGTTTTAGAATTAATTAAATCAAAAGTACCAAACATCAGTGCCTTACATTTTCAAAGCGATGGACCAAGTACGCAATACAAAAATAAGACCAATTTTCAGTTATTCCAATATCATTGCCAAAACTTAGCACTTCGCAGAGCTTCTTGGAATTTTTCAGCTCCTGGGCATGGGAAAAGTAGTGCTGATGCTATGGGGCCACAACAAAACGGATCTGCAATCAAGCCGTTTTAAACGGGAAAGACGTTATGTCTGTCGATGATGTTGTTCAAATTGTAAATAATTTTAACAATAACAAAATTCACGTGTTCCCAGTGACATTAGTAGATATAAAAAAATTCGATGAATTAGTTAATGCTACTGTAAAACCAGCGCCCCATTCAAATAAAATTTTTCAACTAATTTGGTCTGAAGAAAAAACTGAACGGTTATTTCTAAATTACCTTTCTTGTTTTGAGTGTTTAAATTGTTTACCATGCAAGCACTAATGGAATCCTCACGATAACAAAAAAAGTACATCAAATAAAAATACGAATAGTAAGGAGCAATTGAGTGATGTAGTAGTTCTAAGGAAGAGCAATAGAAAATCAATTAAAATACAGAAGTAATTAAAAAAGTCGAAATTTTTAAAAATGTGCGTTCAATACTCAATTTTTTGAATAAATTTTTTATTGAATGTTATTTATAAATTTACAAAATAATAAAAAGAAATAGAAATGTTCATTATATCGTCTTATTAATATTTATCTGGTAATGTAAAATAGTATGTATTTTCATTTGAAAATGAATAATAGATTTAATGTGATCATCCAATCCAATAATTGGTTTTTCAAATTCTATTTATTTTACTACTTGTCTATTTGTTATTTGAAATTAAGCAATAAAGTGTCTCTGATGATCATGTTCTTATCAAAATTACAAAGATTGATTTCTGGTACCTGGATTTTCAGGAACAGGATCCCCGCGAGTGTCGAGGGACGACTCTTATTTATTATGTGTCTATTAAAAAAGCTAATCTTGAAAATGAGTAATGGAATTTTATTTACACTTTTAGGGGTGTATAGAAATGACTAAAATTATTTTTATTGGCGTGTCTTAATTTTTTTTTTTTTTTTTTTTTGAAAATCTAAAAGTTAAAAATTTTGTGGAAATACTCATATGTCTAGCAAATCTACTTTTTAAATTGTTGTGTGCATATGCTGTGTGATAGTGTGATAGAGGTAGTGATTTTTTAATAAACGACATTTTAATATTTTATTTTGTGAATTGGACACTAGACGCCATATTGTGTTTTTTTAATAATTTTTGCTTCTGTGGTTTTGGTAAAATTTATTGTATTTATTACGTAAATAGCGATATAGAAAATTTCACTGAACTTGAAGGTAAAAGTTAATTAGTTAAAAAATAATGCTATTGCGGATATAAATTGTAATAAACTGTTATAATTTTTTATTTCAGTATTAGATGAACTTAACGAAACCCAATGCAGCATTAAACAGAAACAGTAACCCATTTAATATTTATTATTTATATTATAATTTAAATATTAGATTTAGGAGATTTTATTTCGAATAATGATATTAATATAATAATATGTAATATTAATGTTAAGTAAAATAAACAAGTTTTATTAATATTCCGTATTGAATTTTTAATTTTGTTTCATTTCAAAAGTTTAATTTACCAGCCAAATTTTGCTGACGTTGACCCACGCATACATACACAAAAATACCTCCACCCTCCATTTTGTTTTTGACATTTACACACGCACACATTCATACATTTTTATAATATTGAGTTTAGTCCAGTTAAGACTTTTCGCGACAAGTTTCATACGACTTTTTAGAATATGTCCTAACGCAAACCAAAGATAATCCCATGTTAAAGATGATTCATTCAGTATAAAAATATGAGGTAAAAATAGGGTCCCCCGATGCAAAACAAATTCCTAGTCTTTTTTATTTTTTGTACTGAATGACTCATCTCTAATATACTATGATCTTTGCTCAAACCTAGAAAAAGTTTTAACTAAGTCAAGACTTATTCTAGGTTTTTTGACAAAAAGTCTTAAGGAAAAATACTTGGGAAGAACAAGTACAAAAATATAGCGGGAAAAAGATTAATAAATACAGGGTGGAATATCTGTTAGTCCTTTTTCTATTTGTAAATAAAACCAGAGCCTACTGTATAAATAAGAGCCTCCAGTATCGACTATATTTTTTACTAAGCTTAAAATAAGGTACAAACAATTTTTCCTTTACTATGAAACTATATGGGGAAACGGTTATTTTCATTTACAGTTTTAGTTTATTAGAAATGTGAGCTTTTGTTTTGTTTTTATATAAAAATGTTCATGAAACATGTAATATTATTTGATTGAAAAATCGAGTCTTGAAAATGTTTGTTTCTAAGTGAAAATCGTCATGAAAAATAAGGTACTTTTGAAATTTTAAATATTGTTGTTTTTGTAATATACTACGTCATCAACATAACTCGTTTATAAAAAATACAATAATCATCTCTTTCATTGCCTCCATTCAAATTTGAATTCGAATGTGTTTCTATAGTTATTTTGAATTTGCAAAGCATGCTAGATTGTTTTGATTTTTTGTTTTCTTCGCACTCATTTTATTGATTTATTTTTTTCTGTTTGCTCTTTCTGATTTATTTTAGTTTAATTGTTGAGCGGAGGCGTGTTGTCTTTTTTCTTACCATTAGTTTTAGATGTGGAGATATGATGTCGTCATTAAACTGAATTTTCTCTTTTTAATACACATTGTTGTTGTTGTAGAATGTTTTTTAATTTAATTTCCCTTATTTTCTTTTGATTATTGCTGGAAAATATGGAAATTTGAGAATCTGTGTTTTAAATGAGTAAGACATTGATTTGTTTGTTAGCGATTTCTTAAAAAATTATTTAACTGGGTTTAACTTTTAATTCATATTTTATCGTCAATCGAAATCGCATTTTTTCATATAAACACTATGAAAATAAATGAATTTTTAGTGTTTCTATATCCCTTATTTTAAGTTCATTTTTCACATGCCGGCTCTATTCACTTCAAGATGGTTCTGATAAAACACACATTTTGGGATGAAAAGTCAAAATTTTTTATTGATAATGAAAGGTGGTTCTATGCCATTTAAGTATGAAAAACAATATCGTTCATATTCCCACCACGGCTTCGTCTACAGGCCTGCATCCGAACATCAAAATTTTCGATAACTTTTTCCAATAAAAGCGGATCAATTTGTTGTTTTTAAATTTAAGTTCAGTTCTTGTGAACGATGCATGGTCGATGTGCTTGGTTCATTGCAAACACTTTCACTAACAGCTGCCACTGCACCAGGAGTACGAACTGGATGAACATGTTGATACGGTCTACGACTGAACCAGTTTCTTCAAAACAATCAATAATTTTGCCAATTGCACGCTCCCAACCAATAGTTGGGTAAATTGTTAATTTACCAACTTTTTTACACTGTATGTGGTAAATTGAAATACTGTACTAAAAATTTGGGTAAAATATGAGAAAAAGGTAAATAACGATGTTTTAAACTTTTTGATGTTTCAGTGATTTTTGTTAAAATTTCCGTGTTTCCAATATGGTGAAAAATACGTCAAATCACAAATTTTTGGAAGTCGTGTTTAAATTTTTTATTTCTTATATTTTCAATTGGTAGTACTAGTTAAAAAAAACATTTTGATGTTGTTGTTTTTGAACGATTATTTTCATAATAAATTTGGACAATCAAAATGCGTTGTTGTGTTGTTAGCGACTCCATGATGATAAATGGCATATTTTTGACTTTTCATATGTCAAAGAATTTTTTAGAACAGATAACATTAAGTACTAATTTCATTGATTGAAAAAAGTACCAACAGATGGCCCACCCTGTATATTAAAAGATAATAAGGTAAAAGAGCTAATTGAACTGGCTAAGTTCTATATACAAACCGGTGTCGAGTGGTAAAATAATGTTAGCATGCAATACTTTATAAGGAATCAACAAAAAAAAAATATACAAAATAAAAAAATTAATACTACAAATAATTAATAAGTTACGGTGAAGGTGAAATATAACACAGGTAATGTGAAATAATAATTCAAGGGGGACAATATACGAGTGAAGTAAGGAAATGGAACATATAATAATAATTAAGTATGAGCATAAACGAACCATATAAAGACATACGTGGTGTAATATAGAACAAGTTGAATAAAATTATTTGTTGTTGTAAAATTGTTTAGTAATACCCACTGATTGTATTAGTGGGTATCTATAACAGTGATCGCAAATATGTGGCACGCGTGCCAAACTTGGCACGTTTAGAAATTTGTCCGGTACGCCAAAAAAAATTTGAGTTTTAAAAATCGACCTTTTTTGCAGATATTCTTACAAAAAAATGGACAAGACGTTTTTAAAGTTTTGATAAAGGCCAAATATCGAAATGCTGGAAAATGGGAAAGCACGAATTCAATTTGGGCATAATATACCTTTACTGCTTGAAAGATAACTGCTAGGTGATAAAATATACGGTTTGATAAAAAAATCGAGGGATTTTTGAACTTGGTGGGCTTGTTTCCAGTTGTTAGAAGTTTTTTGTTGTATCGATTCACTTGTCCCTAACGCATCATGATATTTGTAGCTATATTGGATGCTTAGTTAATTGCTAGCTGTCAAAGAGGTTTCCGGCAAGTTAGTTTTTGGAACAGGAAGAAGTCGCATGCCATGGCCGGCAAATACGGAAGCTGAGACATCATAACATTGCCGTTTTAGGCAAATTTACGAACAAACAGCGAAGTGTAACTTTCAGGTAGTACTCCTTATTATTACTGCCTGATAGGAAGAACTCTTAGAATTATATACAATTGAAATCGAAGCTCACTGTTGAGCATAACCTTCATATTCTTTCGAATGTGACGAGCTTTTGTCGGTATTGCCTCTTCAGGAAGCTTCTATTAGGACCATTATGCCTTAGTTTCGACGTCATATTCGTACACGTTGTTTTATCACCAGTTAAGACCCGTTCGAGCAGTTCTGGATCGTCGTTCACTTCATTCCGCGACTTCCGAGCAATGTCGTTTCGGTACTGCTTTTGGTCGAAATTCAACACTTCTTTCAGATTCTTTATTCCAGTTTTTTCACAAGTAAAAAATTGCCGAGCACACCAAACCACATATAACTTATCGACAGATAAAAATTCCGCGTGTGTTGCTCAAACATTCAAACCTCTCGCAAAAACCTCTTGATTAACCACCGCAAATTTTACGAGTTTAGTTCTAGGTTTATTTCTTACAACAAATTAAGAAGCACGTTGCGTTTGGATCAATTACAAGAAACCGATATAGCCAATGAGAGTTGTCACTAGGGTGATCATGTCAAAAACAACTTAACCTGAACGAAATCTGAAAAATTTTAAAAAAGTAGAAAATTTCGACTTAAAAACCCAAGTTTTTAAGTTTCGAAATTTGTTTATAAAAAAAAATCTTTATAAAATTGATTTGGTGTTGACGACTATCCATTGGTTAGAAAAAAGATTTGTAGTGAAATTTCTTCTAGGAAAGTTTCAAAACCCGCCACCTCGATTTATCAGCTAAGTATGCCGCAACTAATTCATTTGTCATCAAATATATTGGTTAAGGCGGATTCATGCACGGAAAAAAATAAGCTGGTCCTCAGCTAAGAAAACGGACTTTTAATTCAAGAAAATGTACTTTTTCTTGATTTAAAAGCTAATTTTCTTATTTCTTTCGAGTTTTTTTCCATGTAAGAATTATGTTTCTTGAAATGAAAAAAACTCGAATGAAATAAGAAAATTAGCTTTTAAATTAAAAAAAAGTACATTTTCTTGAATTAAAATTCCGTTTTCTTAGCTGAGTACTAGTTTATTTTTTTCCGTGTGGTTGTCTTCGTCCTTTGTTCATTCGGTTTGAATTTTTTTTTAATCAATCATATTCCTTGGAAATGGCGTTATTTTTCGTTCCTGTTCCTTTGATTGGATTAAAAAATAAATCAGACCGAATGAATGAATGAAGGAACAGAGGCAACCATGAATCCGCCTTAAGTCAGATAATAAATTTCAATGGAATTGGTGCTTAATCGCAAAAGTTCCGTTTGGAACAGGGATTGAGTTTCTTAAATAAAACATAGCCAGAATTAAACAAATATTCCAGGACAATGCTAATTATATTTTGGTACATAAATTTAAGCCTATTAAATTAAAATAAAAAAAAAAAATTTGCGAAAAAGAAATTTGTTTTTAAGTACATAATCAATCCAGGCCTTTTCTACAGTTTCTCCACCAAATGGAATACGCACGTTTTTTAATAGAGTTTAGTGAAATTTCATATCTAGGTTATTAAGTCGATTCAGTAGGTAGTTCCTAATATAAAATTGAAATTGAATTAAAATAAGAGCCCAAGCTCAAGAAATATTGAGGAACACTACTAATAATGGTTGGTACCATTAATCAAAAAATTTGTTCACGAAATTTTTTTTTTTTACATTAACAACCAATCCAAGCAGTTTAATACGTCTCAAGCCCAAAATGTAAGTAGGAGGCACTTTTGTGGATGGATTTTAATAAAAATGTATTTCTGAGATTTGAGATATAAAATCAATTCTTTAAGTAGTTCCCAATAGAAAAATAATGAATTCCGGCTCTGAAGAATTCCTCCGGCCATATCATCTGGGGTCGGATTTCTTATTTAAACCATCGCTGAAATTTAAGAAATATTGGCCAATTCAGATTTTCTTCGCAGTCTCCAGCATCAAATGTAACAAGCATATTTGTTGACGGATTTTAGTGAAATTTTATATCTGAAATATGTTGTAGATATTACAAATAGTTCCTAATATAAAACCTATTATTTCACGGCCTGAAGATTGAGCTGGGATCAGATTTAGTATATTGAAACATGGCTGAACAGTATGATTGTATTTTGGAACACTACTCATACTAATGGAATAATATTATGGTCGATATCATAAATCAAAAACTAGATTTACCAATTTTGGTTTTCCATACACCAATCCAATCAATTTTTTCCTCCTCCAGCACCAAATGGAGCACACATATTTATCGATGTATTTTTATTTGTATGACTGTAGAGTTTAATTTCTTAACTAAAATATTTAAATTGTATGGAAGCTTTTATTTTTCTGGTCCCTCCTCTGAGTTTTTAAAGATCTAATCAAAATAGAAGAGAAATGCGATTAGCAGAAAGGTTAATTCATGCGAAGAGATTTGGAACTGGAAGTTCGAATGAAGACCTAAAATTCAGAATCGTTATACTTCATCTACTACAACCTATTTAGCCATTCATTTTACGATGCCAATTATCGTTCGACAGATAATTTCGCGCGCCAGCTGAAAGTAGCTGAACTAACAGATTTTCCTTCGACAAATCGTTGGGAGTTTCTATTTTTACAGATGTATAAAAATAATTATGGTCCGAACGGCCAAAGACAATTAATTACCTGGGGTTAAGATTAAGTTATTTTATTCGCTCTCTTCCTACAAAAATTTGTGTTGAAATACAAAAATAAAAATCTGGCGTATTATGCCCCGATTCTGACTGATCTTTAAACTGACCTCTTTCAATGCACTATGAACGGATGCACCTAATGTGCTGGGCATAGATGATGTGCCGACCACTACTGATTGAACATCAAACTTCTGAAATATGACAGAGGATGGCGCTGTCTCACAACTCCCCAATCTCACCTAGCTATAAAAAATGCGTAAAACGTCAAAAAAATAGTGTCTCACAACTCCCCAAATCGTTGAATATATTCAACATAGCCGCATAGTTATTAGCACATTGTATGTTCAGGCAAACATGAAAATGTGTCGAAACTTTATTGACTAACGATTCATTTGTATATATTTACCTTTGCAATTCGCTTGAAAAACTGATCGAAAATATTACAAAAAATTAGTCAAGAAACTTTTCAAAAAATGTTAAAACACATTACATGGAGAGACGCTTAGAATGCGTGTTTACTTAATGAATTTTAGCTACAAAGTGAGGTTGCATTGAGAAACAATTTTGACACTTATCACCGACCGTCAAACTTCTGAAATATGACGGAAGATGGCGCTGTCTCACAACTCCCCCATGTCTCACAACTCACCAATCTCCCCTATACTCGTATACGTTATACAGTATACATAGTCCATTTTCTGAGAAATTAATATTTATTGTACTGTATAAAAATGAAAGTGTTGGTTTCAACTGTGTGTAAATTTTAACTATACATTTACTCTTTCGTCGGTTTGTATTGGTATGAACATGTATTTCTATGACGAATTTTAATTAATTGAAGAAAATTCAGAAATGAATTGCATCGCTTACCCGCCGTCTACACTATGCAAATTCACTGATATTTTCTATCATGATATAAATTTTATCAATATATGTGTGTTTATATTATACGCATTTTGACACTACATATTAGCAAATTATCAGGAGGCTATTTCACGTAATTTTATTAGTAAATTATTATGAAATATCATAAAAAATTAATTCTTGAGGTTATTACCACGTTTACACCATAGGTACTTTAATAGTTTAATACTTATTTGCTAATATACTATAATTCTCTTTCTTTTTACACCACAAAATATTATTTTTAATTTCGGGATTTCTAGAAGTCATTTATTTGATTGTGCGCTGAAATTATTTAGATTTACAACATTTCTTTGTTCTTATTTTGTTCTGTTTACACGAAAAATCTCGATAAAAATTAACAAATAAATGACATTTCAGGTTTTTTTTTGTTTTGTTTTGTTTTACGTGGCATACTTTTTGATACCTATTATAATGAAATACCAAAAAAGTATGCGATAAAGTATTAAAGTATTATACTTTGCGTTTACATCATGATATTTTTTTGCTACATACTTTTATACTACTGGTGTAAACGTGGTATATGTTTTGCCATTTGAAATTGTTCTCTCAAGTTGAAACATCGCAATATAACAACAAATTACAACCTAAATACAATTGTTTCTCTTTTAATAGCGAAAGTACAGTGCGATTAGTCGACTTGTACCGCAAAAATAAAGTTTTATGGGAAATTGCATAGGGAATTTGCATAGCGTAAACGCTATCACTGTTGTTCACTGATGTTTACAAATACAAGTTTCTTGTCTAAATGAGTTGATATCCCCATACTTTTTTTTATGATTAATAAAATTGAGTATGTTGCGATTAATAATAAATATCATTCAAGACACATTTTTGACCATATAAAACTATTGTACATACGAAATATTTTAGCCGCCAGTCAGCAAGCGTTGGAATTTTATTTGGGAAAGTCACTAATGTCAAAATCGATTGATTTTTCCCCCTCATTCGAGTACACTCAACAGAGTACCCTATTTTTCTTTAACGTCAATCGAATGAAAATATTATTTGCACTATTGTTTGCATGTGGTGGTTTGGCGTCTATTGGAGGGGGCTCTGTAACCCACCAGTAGGCGCAAGTGTACGTACTGCCTCCTCGCGGCACCACTGGTAACTGAAACCATTAGGCAGAATGTGGCCTTTTGTGACAGGCTAAAGTACGGCGCTAAAGGAGAAAACCTTGACAAAAAATCCATAATCTAAGGTGGAACAGCATATGCCGATGGATGAATAGCTGATAGGTTAATCAGTCTATATATGCGGACTCTGGAT
The DNA here is from genome assembly GCA_963556165.1 of Tipula helvola. Classification (NCBI taxonomy): domain Eukaryota; kingdom Metazoa; phylum Arthropoda; class Insecta; order Diptera; family Tipulidae; genus Tipula; species Tipula helvola. Next base: position 216,614,138 of record OY744481.1, on the reverse strand, counting down.
ACCAGGCACCCACCAGTTTTATTTAGCCTTCCTGTAGTAAACCTGGGTGACCTACAGGCGACTTATTTTTGCTTCCCAGCAACTCGCAAGAGTTAAATCAAAACGATAGACAAGGCACGGGAAGGAATACACGGGAGTGGGTCTGCCCTCTCGAAGTCGTTGAGTCCCAATGCTACCGCTTTTCTAGCAGAAGTAAATGTTATTACATCTAGGAGGGAGAGCAATGAGCCCAGATAGTATGTAACACGTGTAGAAGTACTTCCTACAGTAAACATCTAGGACGGAGAGCAATCAGCCCAGATAGTATGTATCGCGTGTAGAAGTACTTCCAACAGTAAACATCTAGGAGGGAGAGCAATGAGCCCAGATAGTATGTAACACGTGTAGAAGTACTTCCTACAGTAAACATCTAGGACGGAGAGCAATCAGCCCAGATAGTATGTATCCGTGTAGAAGTACTTCCAACAGTAAACATCTAGGAGGGAGAGCAATGAGCCCAGATAGTATGTCCCAGCAACTCGCAAGAGTAACATCAAAACGGTAGACGAGGCACGGATAGGAATATACGGGAGTGGGTCTGCCCTCTCGAAGTCCTTGAGTCCCAATGCTACCGCTCTTCTAGCAGAAGTAAATGTTATTCCATCTAGGAGGGAGAGCAATGACCCCAGATAGTATGTAACGCGTGTAGAAGTATTTCCTACAGTAGACATCTAGGAGGGAGAGCAATAAGCCCAGATAGTTAGGTATCTTAGTAATTATTGGAATAAAGCTATATTTTGGATTATTTTACTGTTTTAATTAATACATTTTATGCATAATTGATAATTGAATTCAATGTAATTAAAAAGTTTAACATTATGCAATACGTAAAATAATTCAACATATTCACGTCGATTATAGAATCCGCGGTTGCGGATCAATCGCGGATCGAAAACTGCATATAAAAAAAATAGGAAACAATTGGTGTAAATCAAAGTATCCTGGAAAACTTTTATTGATTTACATATGATTTACATTTTTCGATTCACCGTACACACGCAATATTTTTATTGCGGATGTAAAACAATTTTTTTTTGATGAATCGTAAAAATATCCTAAGGAATTTCAATGAAACTATGATATAAAATTATTGTTTCCAATTTTTTTTATATGTAGTTTTCGATCCGCGATTGATCCGCAACCGCGGATTCTATAATCGACGTGATTAAAAAAAACTCAACTCATACTTTAAATGCGTTTTCTCAAAACTTTGATATTTGCAGATATCCTGTTTTTGTTTAATACCACAGAATTATCATTTGCAATTATTATATTATATTTTATAAATAACTAGTAATTGCCCGTCAAAACTGACGGAAGTTTCTGAAAACTCAATATTAGCCTGAAAAATAAAATTTTTGTTTCAGAAATTTAAAATAACAGAAATTTTCGTACGAAAAAAAAAATCAAAACTATTGAAAACTATATACTTTGAACACAACTGAAAAATAAACTAATTTTTTTTTCCAATACAAATCACATCATCGCAATATTAAATGATAACCGTACTTTTACAAGAAACGTTGTAATAGAAAAATTATAGAATTAATATTAAATTGCCTTATTTCGTATTCTTCTAAAAACAAACATTTTACTTTTCAGGCTTTCAGAAACTTCCGTCAGTTTTGACGTGTAATTACTAGTATGTATCACTCTACGAAAAAAATGGTAAAGATCAAAATTTAATTATTCCGCGGGGGAAATACAGCAGTAAAAATACCATGGTTTCGTTGTAAATTCACGAAGTTAGTCTTAAACAATTTGTATTTCTTAAATTTTCAATTACTGAAAAATTTACGAATTTACAACGAAACCATGGTATTTTTATTGCAGACGTATTGCAGAATCGTTTGCGTAGGTTCTCAGTAGGAGAACTAAAAAAAAATTGAATATCGTTAATTACAGCGCCATCTATCATGAATGGGAAAAAATGTTTCAGCCAAATCCTAATTGGAGCCGTAGAACCCGAATCTGCAATAAAAAATAGAGGTTCCTATCTTAGTTTCAAAGTTACCCCTCGCCCACCTACAAGGAGGGGGGAGGGGGTTCTAATTTTAACACTACTGTATTTCCCCCGCGGAATAATTAAATTTTGATCTTTACCATTTTTTTCGTAGAGTGCTTATTTTCCGAGATATTTAATCCGTGATAAAAATTGAATATCGTCAATTACAGCGCCATCTATCATGATACGAAAAATATGTTTCAGTCAAATCCTACGTATTTTTAGCAGTAGAATCCGAATCTGCAATAAAAAATAGGGCTTCCTATCTTAGTTTCAAAGTTACCCTCGCCCCACCTACAAGGAGGGGGGAGGGGGTTCTAATTTTAACACTGCTGTATTTCCCCCGCGGAATAATTAAATTTTGATCTTTACCATTTTTTTCGTAGAGTGCTTATTTTTCGAGATATTTCAGTGTATCAGGTTAAAAAAATCACCCGGTATAAAATAAAAGCGCGACTACTGCGATAGTTTATTGTGTTTTCCGTTATATCAAAGCAACCTTGATTATACAAGCCATAATCTAAAAAACGAAGCTTTTATAAGGGAATTAGAAACGAGGAAAAAATCAAAATTTCCATAGTAAAACACATAAAACATATGGGAAATCACTTTTTTTCCTAAGACAAATTTGTGAATGAAAACGTTGCAAATTCTTAATTATGATTTCTGGAATATTTTCATAAATGTTTGAATTTCAACATATATAAATCTCGTTTAAGTAAATCGTTTACATTTTCTTGTAATAATTGATTTATTTAAACCAAAATATAAAAAAAGTTCATAACAACAGCTTTCTGGTCAAATTAAAAAGAAAAGCTTACTACAAATCGTGTGCATTAAGTCAATATACATAGATGGCAGTGGGTAGTAGACATTTTGAAAAATCGTAGCAAAAATTGCGACCTAGGGAAATTTGAGTTCAAAAATTGTAGGAAAAGCAAAACAAGTTCAGAAAATATTAAGAACGTGTCATAATTGTGTGGTTAAATATTTATTTTTCGTATTTCTCTGCCAACAATCATAGGCATCTAACGTGCACTAGTAAAACTAAAGATAAATTTAGCAAGTATTATTTTAAATTGTCAGAGCCAACTTTGATGTATTTTTCAAAATGAAAGTTTGAAAAATATATTTTAGAAATAATTTAATTTTAAAATTTCTGTAATTAATATTTACTTAATACCAATATACCCTTCTTGTATATTGCTGCTAAAGATATGTAGAACATTTTTGTATAAACATTTTGTAAAATTTTTGCTGTTTTCATTGAAAAACTTGAAGCTAAATAACACCGTTTTTACTATGGATTCCTATGGAAATCAATGAAAAGTTATACCACTAAAAAAACTTCTAAAAAATACGTCATAATGATTATGGCTCTATATTCTAGAAGGCTCTGGTTACAGACGACGCTAATTATATATGTTGATGATTTGTTATCACTATTTTATATTTATTAATATTCTAAATAATAATTATGATGAAAAATACATCAAATCACAAATTTTTGGAAGTCGTGTTTAAATTTTTTATTTTTTATGTTTTCAATTGACGAATAATGGAAAAGTTTAAAAAGCGCCATAACCGGACAAAAGTAAAATTTGTGATAGGCTGTAATAAAAATTTGCTTTATGAAGTTTATGGAAATATTGTCTATTTAAATTACATTTTTATTTATGAAAATTGTTATGATTGGAAAATTGAATTAATCCCATACGTATTTTAAAGTGTGATTTTTGTATAGCTGATTTATTTGTGACATTCTTGTCATTCTAAATATGAGAAAGTTGTACTTAAAAATTGCAGAAATTTTAAAATAAGCTAGTGTTACCAAAATCATAAATGTTTTAAAAATATTAAATTTTAGATTGTATTAATAAGTCAAAGCGTAGCAACTGTGGTCTAATAAAGCTCCAAAAATGTTTAGTAGCCGAAATATATATGTACAGTGGCGTTCAATAAAATAGGGCACTCTAAGATTTTTTGCAAATTCTTCATTAACTAAAAAACTATTTATCAATTTTCAAATAATTTTTTTTTATTTACATAGTAGAAATATAAACTTACACTTTCACCCTTATTTGTTTGTTATTAAACCTAATATGCGTTTTTATTGAATAGTAGTAGTCTTGAGATCTTTCTTTTGAACCATTTCCCGGAATCGGCCCGCCCATAGAGCCCACCAGCCCCTGGCATTTGTGAACGGTCACTTATTCCAAATTCGACAAATTTGAATTCCAAAATTTCTGTTTAGTTTTGTGTTTCTTATTATTAAATTCTTTTATTTAACTTACACGGATGTGATCAAATCTTGCATTGCAAAATTTTAATGCTTAGACTTTATCAATCTTGATGAAAATTGGCACGCATGTGTAACTTCGGTGACAATACAAGTTGGTGGTGTTCCCTAAGGGAATCCACCCCTCCCACCCCTTATTTTCCACCCACGCATCGGTTAAATCGTCGTTTTGTCAATTTCAACATATTTATCAGATACAATGATAAAATTTGATTGTATTTCGAAGGGAGCTACCCCGCACCCCTTATGTCCCACCCACAAATAAAAGAATTTCATAAAAAAAAAAATTTTTCTTTTTCAAATTATTAATAGCTACTTTTACTTGATTCCAACAATTTTCGATCGGATTCAGTTGAGGTGGCTGACCCGGGTCGTTGTAATTTACTTAATTAATCCCGTCGTTTGCTCTCATTGAGGTATGGTTGGCCGTTGTATTGCTGAAAATACCAGCCTACTTGGCACTTTAATTGTCCGAACTGCAATGAAACATTCTTCTATCTCCTCTAACAAATTAAAGAAGTTGGTAAATCTTAATTATTCAGAAGGCCTCATTCGCAAACAGATGCTCGAAATAGATTGAAAGCCGTCCCTTCTTTATCCAAACAAACTTATGAAGCCAAAAAAGTGGAGAAAAGTACTATGAATTGACAAAATAAAAGTCAATATGTTTAGTTCTGAAGGCCGACATTATCAACGATCTCAGCCCAGTACAAACTTTCGCCCTAACATGCGAAAAAAAAGATGAAGCATGGTGGTTGTCCATTGTGACATAGCGAGATTTTTTTTGACACGGAACATTATAATTTATTGCTCGGAAAATGGAATGATGGCGGTTGTTTATATTCATATTATTAACTAATCTAATGCTCGGTTTATACCGAAGACGATAAACTACCAGGTATTCAGCAAGATAACGATACAAAGATTATAGATTACCTTGAGAGAAGCAAAATTTTAGCTTAAACGATTACAAAGTGGGGTTCACACAATAGCCGAGTCAGTCACCTGATCTGAATCCGATCGAAAATTGTTGGAATCAAGTAAAAGTAGCTATTAATAATGAGAAACACAAAAATAAACAGAAATTTTTGAATTCAAATTTGTCGAATTTGGAATAAGTGACCGTTCACAAATACTAGGGGCTGGTGGGCTCTATGGGCGGGCCGATGCCGAGAAATGGTTCGAAAAGAAGGTCAAAAGACTAATACTATTCAATAAAAACGCATATTAGGTTTAATAATACACAAATAAAGCTGAAAATGAATTTTGAAATTAACTGTCCTATTTCATTGAACAGCCTATTTATAAAATAAAATGTTTAATTATTTTTTTTTTAATATTCCTTTTATTAATTAAATATGATTTTTTATATTTAATTGTAAGTTTATATTTCTACTATGTAAATAAATAAAAATTATTGAAAATTGATAAGTAGTTTTTTAGTTAATGAAGAATTTTCAATTTTGCAATTTTTTATTTAAAATGTTCTTAGTTTGATTTTAATAAAACGCACATATTTCGTTCATAACATACTTTTTCCTTAATATTCGATTTAAACCCCCCTTTAACGAGAAAAGTTAAATGTGAATCATTTGTACATAACGTGTTATACGGAGTCATACGAGCACGTTATACGGGGTCAGACGAGCGCGTTATACGGGGTCAGACGAGCGCGTTATACGGGGTCAGACGAGCGCGTTATACGAGCATTCTCGTACAATGCGTTTTCCTATAACGCGGAACGAATCTACCGTGTTATAGGGGGGATTACTGTACTTTACTTTTTTCGATTTCGTTCCCGGGGAAAGAAACAAACAAAAACACTGGCTTGGGACTGTTTTGAATAAAAAAGTTGATGTGCGATTGGATACAACCATAAACGAACCATAACATAATTATGTATCGTTTTTGATACAACTAAACTAATGACAGTTTTGATGCAAAAAATAGGTAAACTGCAACCTACTGGCATAGACATTCATACTAGATTTCTCATTTCATTATAACTAAAGGAAAACACAAAGCTTCTGATAATTCCAATGTTATCGTTGCGTTGTGTATTTTATAAGGCAATGATTTTATAATGCGTTGCAAATATAATACGTACATAACACCGGTAACATTTGAATGGAAAATTTTTATTTTATTTTTTTGTGTTTTTAGTCAAATCATAAATCTATTATGATTGTCTATGCTACTGGTTTTACGTGCGAAGTTTAATTACGCCCTTCTAACACAAAAAAGTATGAAGATAATACGACGTTTTATGCAAAAAAGCCAATGAATTTTTGGAGTTGTGCCGATATTCTTCCAAGGTAGTGATATCGTCGGATTAGTTCTTTAGTGTTCTATCTCACATTTTGACTATTTTTAGTTTTCAACGGTTTCTCAGGTTTTGAAACGAGCTCTTTCGAATGTGCTAATCGGTGTTGCTCTACGTCTTCTAGTTTTCGAGATAATGAGTTCATTTTTATTCTATCTACACTAAATGTAACTTTTAGCTGCGTGCTTTAATGTTCTATGGCGACGAGGGACTTTTTGTTTTATCTTCATTTACTGCTTCAGAAAGTATTGAAATCTAAATGTTACTTCTTTTTTGTTCAACCTCGTATAATCTGCTATATGGAAATTTCTGTTTTGTTCTATAACATATATCTGCTCTTATTTCTTTATTGTTCTATCTCAACATAGAACAAAAAAGAACGAACATTTCTCCAATTTCTTTTTTGGTCAATTTCATACAAAATTATTCTTTGCACAAAAAAGAAAGCAAAATGTATTACATTCTTTTTCCGGCAACCTCATGTGCTGACATATAGCCACTGAATTTTCAAATTAATTTTAATTATTTAAAAGGATTTAGACTAATGATACCCAATTTTAAAATTTCATAGTGATGCAGTACAGCGGTAGACATCAACAAAAGTAGTTAGCAATGAAAATTATAAGGATAAAAAATATAGTATAATTAAATTTGATTTGTGCATTTTTTTATCCATATAATTTTCATTACTATCTACTATACTGGGGTTGGAGTGATTACGGGCCACTGTCTCATAGGCAGACATGCGAGTAGACTTGTTTTCTTCTCACATGACTTCTGTCGTAGTTGCGAGGACGAAGAGGAGGAAGAGACAGTACTTAATCTTCTTTGCACCTGTCCTCGTCTGGCACGAAACAGACTGAATTTTCTAGGGGCACCCCTTTTCAACGACCTGACGGAGCTCAGCGGGAGGGAAGTCAGGAGTATCCAGCGCTTCATAGCAAGCTCAAAGTGGTTTCAATGAGTTGGAGGAAGATTTTTAAATTGTGGTATGGCTACGGACCTTTTTGTGTCTATGCCTGGTCCTGGTGGACTGCCACCCAAACCTAACCTAACCTACTATTCTTTGTGTCTAAATATTAACAAGTTTCATTTCACGAAAAATGTTTAATATACACACAAACTATTGACCCAAAAAGAAATTACAGAAATATTCATTCTTTATTGTTATTGGCGAAATATTGACCGAAAAAGAAATTAGAAAAATGTTCGTTCTTTTTTGTCCTCTCTTTGGATGAAACACTAAATATTAGAAAAATCCAATATAAAAAAGTATAATATTTATGCTGTTGCATGAAATATAATTTACTGCGCCCTATAATAAATACTGAGGCACGAGTTCGATAACACCTAAGATTAAGGTTCAAATTTTAATATTAACACTTTAAATCATCTCTTAAGATAACAAAAAGCCTCAATAATCCCTAAAACAAATTCATAATTGTTTTTATTTTTCAAAAATTCACCAAAAATCGCCTTAAAAATTAAGGTATAATTGTTCTATACCACACAGTCACGGTAATTCAGTTTTGTTATATATCCATAAGATTCCATGTAAAATTCAGTTTGCACAAAAAAGAAAATAGCAACAGTTTATATAGATAATGGTATAGACCAAAAAAGAATCGTGCCAAAATTTTGAATTTTCCATTTTCTGAAAAATCTAAATATTCTAGAAAACTATAAAAAATTGAAAATAAATCGGAATACTTGAAAATTCTAATATCAATCAAAAAAATTTTGTTAAAAATAGAATAAAACCAAAAATATACTAATCTAAGTTTAAAATGAGATTATCTCAAAACTTACATTTGTGTAGTTAGAACACTAAAGAATTAATCCGACGATATGTGTATATTATAAACTATTTTGCTTTTATGCATCTCAGGTGTACAATAAATATTAGTAAAATCAACAATTTGTTAAAATGATCTTTATCGTTAAAGTATAATACGTTATTTAATTTACTCACAGTATCAGCAGCGGTCAAATTGATGCCCAGACCACCGGCCCGTGTTGATAAAAGGAATACAAATATATCAGCTCGATTTTGGAAATCAGCCACCATATCACGTCTAGCTGAAATTTTACTTGAACCATCCAATCGCATATAACGATGTTTTCTGTGCCACATATACTCCTAGAAAAATTCAAGGGTAATAAAAATTGCGATAACGAATTACATTCACAACTAACCTCAAGTAAATCAATCATTTTAGTCATTTGTGAATAAATAAGAACTCGATGTCCTTGTTGTTTTAACCGTGATAGTAAATTATCTAAAACATAGAGCTTTCCTGCGTCTGAAACCAAAGTTTGTTTATCTGGAATAATAATATTCGACCAGCCATATTTTGGCTTGATTCTATCCAAACCGCTATGAACAATTCGACGTCCTTCATAATTCTCACAGTCTTCGTGGCGCTTTGCCGCCCACTGAGCTGCCCGGCTGTCGCAACTATAAAACAACATTTATTTGAATATTAGCATAAACAAATTAACATGATGTAACATTAGTAATGTATGATAAATGGTAGCATTTGATAATTGTACCAAGAAAATGTTATATAAAAGTTTGTACTCACTAAATTTTTCTTACACTGCTCTGAACTTTCGGTCCAATGCCATGAACAAAATTGGGTAACGAGGTGGGTTGACAGGTTACTAATCTTGGTGTTCTTGGAATATATGGAAATTCGGGAAGTATAGCAGCATTTGAATAGGCAACCATATGGGACGATTTGCCAGATCTCCCAGGCCTATGTTGGATAAGTGCTTCCTGAATCAAATCGTCTTCATTCGTTATATCCAAATTTGAATCCTCCATTTCATGAGGTGGTAAAATGTTAAATTTATTCGTATTACCGTAATTCTTACTTCTGACAATGCGATGTTCCATTGTCTCAGGCATTGAATAAAGTTTGTGGTTTGTAAAAGAAAATACAGCATTCTCCCTGGATTCCAATGAGCAGAATAAAAAATCACTTAATACGGATTCTTCGAATTTCATATAGTTCTTAATTAACTTCTGCTCACACGATGGTTCAAGTAATAAAAATATATTATTCGAGACTTGCGGTATATTGTTTGAACTCCAAAAGCGTCGAAGATTTAAGAGCTCTAAATAAACTTGCGTTGATTGAATATGAAGCAAAAAATAGATCAAATCATCCAATGATAAATGTTCCAACTCTTGAGGTGACAAATTTATAAAACGCGAAAATGAAAAGGTCGATGTATTGAGGTCGAGGTAGCGAATATTTGATGCCGACCTCAACGAAATGTTGATGTTATGTGCCTTAAAAATGTTAAAACTGTTAAAAATTAAATGCCGTTTGCTGGGAATCTGACGATGAATCAAACAGTCCTCGAAAATTAAGCGTGGTAATACATATTCCTGACATTTCATGTAAAATGGACTTTTGGCATCGCGTCGCTCAAATAATTCTGGGTGGTTACACACTTTGCGGAACTGCATAACCAAATTCATTAAATTTGAAGTAAAATTCTTATCAACTGAATGGCCATCACCGCCCACCGTATAATGGAGCAAATCCTCTATACGAATTTTCTTTTTTAATGCAACGTATAATAATTTTTGTCGGGTAGTTAATGGACAATATACCATAATCTCGATTTTATCGCTTAGTTCATTCTCGACATCTTTCTTGATACGCCGCAACATAAAAGGTTTCAGAATCATATGCAAACGCGATATTTGCCTTTCATCGATTCCAGTTTTATTTTCAGCGTGACTTTCAATATCTTTGGAAAACCACTCGTTGAACTCGTCATGCGAATCAAATAGCGTTGGCATTATAAAATGGAGTAGAGCCCAAAGTTCAGCCATACTATTTTGAATTGGAGTCCCACTCAGCAACAAACGATTGCGGCAATTGAATCCAAGAAGTAATTTCCATCGCACCGACGTAGAACTTTTGATTGCCTAGAAAACAAAAAAGTATTACAGAGGAATACAAAAATTTGAACAAAACTCACTTGAGCCTCATCCAAAATCATATATTGCCATTTGATCCTATTAAAATACTTATAATCCGAAACCACCAACTGGTAACTTGTTATAACAACATGAAAACTTGCATCTCGCGTATGCAAATCTTTCTGTTCCCAAAATTGTCGCAATATTTTTCGCTCATTAGGTGATCCCCAATAAGGGACTACTCTAAAATCTGGTACAAACCGTGCCATCTCTTGTTGCCAATTGTGTAAAGTAGACGCAGGTGATATTATAAGAAATGGACCCCAAACACCGTATTTTTCAGCAATATGACAAAGAAATGCAATTGATTGTACTGTTTTACCCAACCCCATTTCATCTGCCAGTATACCACTAATACCCTGATCATATAAATTGGCCAACCATGTCATTCCTTTTATTTGATAACATTTAAGTAAGCCTTGGAAAATATCGGGCTGCGGTTGATCAGCTTCTAAATTTAAAAAATCACAGCTCGCTCCGGACGTAACATCAAATTGTTTGGTTCTAGCCCGTTCAGTTAAAAATGCGTCAGATGCATTCTTTTGTGCAATTTGTTTCATCAATTCCGAATCGTAGTCATCGATTGCCGCTAACCTAGGATTTACTTCTTCATCGAGCTGATTTAAAATTCGCAACTGTTCTTCTTCGGTTCCGTTACCCAATTTCTTAGACATAAAATGTGCATACAACTCGGTTTGCGTAATCAAAAAGTTTAATTTACGCTGTTGCCGTTTCGCTTCGATTAACTCAACATCCATTTTTCTTTGTTCTTCTGCTTCTTTTTCCATACGTCGTCGGGTTTCTCGCTCAACCCTATCATAACGTTTCCAATAGCCTTGCATTTCGCGCGTGAGTCGTTTAGCCCTCCAAATGGTTTCTTTCATATTCTTTTGAGACTGCATTGCCTTCTGTCGCGATATTTTCATACAAAGAGCGGCTACCTTTTTACAGTTGGTTAAAATCTCCTTATGATTATTTGCTTTGGCTCGTTGAATTTTACCCAATTCCTTTTTAGCCATTAATTGCCAAACCTTTCGTCTTCTAGATGCCATTACTTCAGGAGTCTTAAGAGTTAATTTATTTTTTCGAGAACGTTTCCCTGAGGCCCCTCCGACAGGACTTTGAGGTTTGGAATCATATTCATCGTCTAATTCATATCTTAACAAGCTGCTGTGCTCTTCAAATTCAATTTCATTATTATTACTATTTTCAGGGCAATCACCAAGATGTTTCATCTTACTCATGCTACTTTCTTCCTTAATATTAAACATTTCCGATTTTATTTTGGTTTTTATTTTTTTTAATTTATCTGCTTTTTTCGGCCTCTTTCGCTTTTTTAAACCTGTTGCGGAGCGTTGGTGTTCCGTAAACATATCATAATTTGAAAGTAATCCAGCGCCGAAATATCCATATTGTGAGTTCTGAAATAAGAAAACTTTGTATTTTAAATAAACATTACATTTCCGAAGAAAGTTGTCCATTTACATTAGCGTTCTGATAGTACTTGCTACGAATTTTTTGTTCTCGAATATGATCTTTAAGCATTCCTCGAATATACGTATCTTCATCTGAGATTTCAGAGTCGTTCTCGGTGTCACTTAAAAGTATATCCTGTAACCATTTTCTTTGTGATCCTATCTGGGATAAATTGTAAATGTAAAATTTATCGTCGTATCTTTCTTTTCTGGTTGTAACAACTCCGTTTTGGATTCGATCTCCTTGTCCCAAATCGTTGCTTTCGCATTCGCTTTCATCTTCACTGCTGGATAATGATTTTGAAATAATATTTTGTGCGTATTTCATGAACGGAGCCATGTTTAAAGCTGCTTCTAACCTCTGTAAATGCAATGGTTTGGCCAACACACTTTGACCAGAATTTATTATTTGTGATGCTTGTGGCTGATTCAGCGGTTTAATTTCATTATTCATAGACATTTTGGATTTTATTTAAATACGTGTTGTAATGAACTATTAGGTATTAGATAAAACATAACCTCAATGAAACCCTAAACTTAATACTTTTGCGTTAAAATTTTCTGTTAGTTTATATATGTGTGTGTAAAGCAAACAATAATTAACATCACTTCTGTACTCCGTTAATTTAAAGGAATATAAATAAATATGTAATTTAATTTATATAAATAATTCAAACTAAATACACTTTTGTTTGATGTCCGAACAGAAATAGACCTTTACTACACAATAAATTTCGACCAGTTACTGTTCGATGGATTTTACACTGTAATCGTAATGGTCTAACATTATGTGGTTTTCCAGTTGCACAAAAAAAAACCGGGGTCGAACCGAGTTGAAAAATGATAGTTTTTTGCAGTGTTGTGAAACGTAACCGAAACATAACAAAAAATCAAAAAAAAATTAAATTTAATTGATTATTCGCTTTTTAACGCGAAGTGGCTGACATCTGGCGGATTATTCAAGAACTAGAGTCAAAGGGGGCTAAACGTCAAAAAAAAAACAATTCCCAAATAGCTCAGTAATTTTATTTCTTTATTTGTGTTTTAAAATAAGATTTTAGGCTAAGGTTTACATATTCGACGCGAAATGAAATTCTGCGCTAATTTTTAAAAAGCAGATTTTTTTTTAACTAAATGCGCATTTATTTTTAAATTACAATTTTTATGAACTTCGTTTTATGAACTACTGAATGAATTTCGTATTTTGTGAAAATTGGAGCTATTTAGAAATATGTTGTATTTTAGAAATGTTGTTGATAAAACGTCGCGTGAATTTTTGATTCCTTCATGTTTTATTAGTGATATATTTTGAATGGTTCAGAACATATTATTTTTGTTATCTTTTATTTTTATTATAATAAATTGATGTGGAATTTTTTTTGTAAATTTAAGTTATTATTTTGGGTGTGATATGATTTCTTATGAAATAATTTTACTTAGAATTTGAATATAATAATTTTTAATCATATGTGATTCTAATAATATTGAATAAATAATGCATAAATTATAATCAAAACCTCCTTAATATGTTCTTAAATTTTCATTTCAATATCTAAATTACTTCAAAATACACAAGAATTTGAAGAAAAGATCAATGTTTTTTCCAGAGTTTAAATTTTTCGCTCTTTTTTTCGCTCTTTATAAAAAGTATCGCTCTTGCTCCCAATAATATATTTTTCACTATTCGTTTACGCTCTTGCTCTTTAATGATAAACACAAAAACAAAATTATTTCGCTCTTTCAAAGTGATTTAAATTTTTATTTTTAATATCGCTCTTAAAACAGGGAGCGTAAAAGTTAAATATATCGCTCCCAATCAATACTACAGAGCGATTGAGAAAATATATTAGGGAGCGATATATTAGGGAGCGATATTTTTTGTAATAAATGGGAGCGATATTTTTTGTAATAGACGATATTGCTCTTTCAAAGTTCAATAAATGGTATTAGATATAGTTCGGAAATATGACCAATTAGGATGGAACTTGGCTTTACCTTAACCGATTTTAGTGAAATTTGACATGTGCGATAGAAATAGGTTTCTAAAATGATTTTTAGATGAAGTTCTAGAATATGCCCAATTGAAAAGGAACTTGGCCATTTCTTATCCGATTTTGATGAAATTCAGCCTGTTCGATGGAAATGGGATTCTAACTTGATTTTTAGATAAAGTTCTGGAATATGGCCAATTGGGAAGGAACTTGGCCATTTCTTATCCGATTTTGATGAAATTCAGCATGTTCGATGGAAACGGGATTCTTAAATGATTTTTAAATAAAGTTCTGGAATATGGCTAATTAGGAAGGAATTTGGCCATTTCTTATCCGATTTTGATGAAATTCAGCTTGTTCGATGGAAATGGGATTCTTAAATGATTTTAAGATAAAGTTCTGGAATATGGCCAATTGAAAAGGAACTTGGCCATTTCTTATCCGATTTTGGTGAAATTCAGCATGTTCGATGGAAATGGGATTCTTAAATGATTTTAAGATAAAGTTCTGGAATATGGCCAATTGAAAAGGAACTTGGCCATTTCTTATCTGATTTTGATGAAATTCAGCATGTTCGATGGAAATGGGATTCTTAAATGATTTTTATATAAAGTTCTGGAATATGGCCAATTAGGAAGGAACTTGGCCATTTCTTATCCGATTTTGATGAAATTCAGCATGTTCGATGGAAATGGGATTCTTAAATGATTTTTAGATAAAGTTCTGGAATATGGTCAATTAGGAAGGAACTTGGCCATTTCTTATCCGATTTTGATGAAAATCAACATATACGATGGAAATGGGATTCTAAATTTATTTTTAGATAAAGTTCTGGAATATGGCCAATTAGGAGGGAACTTGGTTATTTCTTATCCGATTTTGATGAAATTCAACATGTTCGATGGAAATGGGATTCTTAAATGATTTTTAGATAAAGTTCTGGAATATGGCCAATTAGGAAGGAACTTGGCCATTTCTTATCCGATTTTGATGAAATTCAACATGTTCGATGGAAATGGGATTCTTAAATGATTTTTAGATAAATTTCTGGAATATGGCCAATTAGGAAGGAACTTGGCCATTTCTTACCCGATTTTGATGAAATTCGATATATACGATGGAAATGGGATTTTTAAATGATTTTTAGATAAAGTTCTGGAATTTGGCCAATTAGGAAGGAACTTGGCCATTTCTGACCCGATTTTGATGAAATTTAGCATGTGCGATGGAAATGGGATTTTTAAATGATTTTTAAATAAAGTTCTGGAATATGGCCAATTGGGAAGGAACTTGGCCATTTCTTATCCGATTTTGATGAAATTCAGCATGTTCGATGGAAATGGGATTCTTAAATGATTTTTAGATAAAGTTCTGGAATATGGCCAATTAGGAAGGAATTTGGCCATTTCTTAACCGATTTTGATGAAATTCAGCATGTTCGATGGAAATGGAATTCTAAATTGATTTTTAGATAAAGTTCTGGAATATGGCCAATTGGGAAGGAACTTGGCCATTTTCAATCCGATTTCAATGAAATTTATTGGCCATATTCCAGAAGTGTATCTAAAAATCATTCTAAAATCCCATTTCCTACACAAACGAAAAATTTAAATATAATCGGTTAACCCCTTAAGGACCGATTTTTTTTCAAATAAATGCACCAAAAAAATCAATTTTTTTTTTAATTAATTAGTCCTAATATTTTGACATATTAGGAACAAAAAAAAAGTATGTTTAAAAAATAAATTTTATTTTTATAAATAAATTTGTTGTTTTTTAATTCAAATAACTGTAAAAAATGATAAATATTATTTTCACAAGTTATTTCGGGCAAATACATAATGGAACGTACAATATGTGACTGCCCGAGTTATCTCGGGTACAATAATCGGTTAAACAATAATCAAGTTCCATCCTACTTGGCCATATTCCAGAACTATATCCAAAAGAGCATTTTAAAATCACAATTCCATTGCGCATGTCAATTTGTATTAAAATCAGTTTAGGAATAACCAAGTTCCATCATAGTTGGCCATATTCCAGAACTTTATCTAACAATCATTTTAGAATCCCATTTCTATCGAACATGCTGAATTTCATCAAAATCGGATAAGAAATGGCCAAGTTCCTTCCCAATTGGCCATATTCCAGAACTTTATGTAAAAATAAATTTAGAATCCCATTTCCATCGTATATGTTGAATTTCTTCAAAATTGGATAAGAAATGGCCAAGTTCCTTCCTAATTGGCCATATTCCAGAAATTTATCTAAAAATCATTTAAGAATCCCATTTCCATCTAGCTTGCTGGATTTCATCAAAATCGGATAAGAAATGGCCAAGTTCCTTCCTAATATTGGCCATATTCCAGAACTTTATTTAAAAATCATTTAAGAATCCCGTTTCCATCATGCTGAATTTTATCAAAATCGGATAAGAAATGGCCAAGTTCCTTCCCAATTGGCCATATTCCAGAACTTTATCTAAAAATCAAGTTATGTAGAATCCCATTTCCATCGAACATGCTGAATTTCATCAAAATCGGATAAGAAATGGCCAAGTTCCTTCCTAATTGGCCATATTCCAGAACTTTATTTAAAAATCATTTAAGAATCCCGTTTCCATCGAACATGCTGAATTTCATCAAAATCGGATAAGAAATGGCCAAGTTCCTTCCCAATTGGCCATATTCCAGAACTTTATCTAAAAATCAAGTTAGAATCCCATTTCCATCGAATAGGCTGAATTTCATCAAAATCGGATAAGAAATGGCCAAGTTCCTTCCTAATTGGCCATATTCCAGAACTTTATCTAAAAATTATTTAAGAATCCCATTTCCATCTAGCTTGCTGGATTTCATCAAAATCGGATAAGAAATGGCCAAGTTCCTTCCTAATTGGCCATATTCCAGAACTTTATTTAAAAATCATTTAAGAATCCCATTTCCATCGAACATGTTGAATTTCATCAAAATCGGATAAGAAATGGCCAAGTTCCTTCCCAATTGGCCATATTCCAGAACTTTATCTAAAAATCAAGTTATGTAGAATCCCATTTCCATCGAACATGCTGAGTTTCATCAAAATCGGATAAGAAATGACCAAGTTCCTTCCCAATTGGCCATATTCCAGAACTTTATCTAAAAATCAAGTTTTGTAGGCCATTTCCATCGAACATGCTGAATTTCATCAAAATCGGATAAGAAATGGCCAAGTTCTTTCCTAATTGGCCATATTCTAGAACTTTATCTAAAAATCAAGTTAGAATCCCATTTCCATCGAACATGCTGAATTTCATTAAAATCGGATAAGAAATGGCCAAGTTCCTTCCTAATTGGCCATATTCCAGAACTTTATCTAAAAATCATTTAAGAATCCCATTTCCATCTAGCTTGCTGGATTTCATCAAAATCGGATAAGAAATGGCCAAGTTCCTTCCTAATTGGGCATATTCCCGAACTTTATTTAAAAATCATTTAAGAATCCCGTTTCCATCGAACATGCTGAATTTCATCAAAATCGGATAAGAAATGGACAAGTTCCTTCCTAATTGGCCATATTCCAGAACTTTATCTAAAAATCATTTAAGAATCCCATTTCCATCTAGCTTGCTGGATTTCATCAAAATCGGATAAGAAATGGCCAAGTTCCTTCCTAATTGGCCATATTCCAGAACTTTATTTAAAAATCATTTAAGAATCCCGTTTCGATCATGCTGAATTTCATCAAAATCGGATAAGAAATGGCCAAGTTCCTTCCCAATTGGCCATATTCCAGAACTTTATCTAAAAATCAAGTTATGTAGAATCCCATTTCCATCGAACATGCTGAATTTCATCAAATTCTGATAATAAATGGCCAAGTTCCTTCCTAATTGGCCATATTCCAGAATTTCATCCAAATATCAATTTAGAATTCCATTTCGATCGCGCATGTCAAATTTCACTAAAATTGGTTAAAAAATAGTCAAGTTCCATACTAGTTGGCCATACTCCTGATTTATCCAATAATGATTTTAGAATCCCATTTCCAATCGCATATCAAATTGCATCATAATCGATTAAGGAATAGTTTAGTTACATCCTAGTTGGCCTTATTTCAGAACAGTAGATATTTGTAAATGTGTATCAGTTCGCTAACAAATCTGGCTTTCTAAAGGGAGCATTTTAGAACGCTTTGAATACCGTTTGCCGCAATAACAAGAGCAAGAGCGAAATAATATTAATAACGATTTTATTCATTAGAGCAGAGCGTATTTGTTTTTTCAATATAGCTCAATAACAAAGAGCGAAAATATGGTAATACAAACGCAATAGTGGAAGAGCAAGAGCCTTATAATAAAAAATAATGCTCCTGCTCTTCAGAGCGATATTTTTGTTTTACAATATCGCTCCTTATGAAGAGCGTTTTAATATTTTTTATTTTCGCTCTTGAAAAAGAGCAAGAGCGAAGAGCGAAATGACATCCCTTTTTATACTCTGGTTTTTTCCCATTTTATAAAAATGACACCGGTAACAGGCCACATGTTCATAGCAAAACACCCTGGTCGATAAAGTGTTAAAATTATATTTAAAATAAAGAGTTTAAAATTAATACGCTTTATTAATTTATGTAACTAAAATGGTGACACTAGCAATGTGAATGTGGATTAAATGTCAAAACAAAACTTTTTTCTAAGAAATAGGCGTGTAACATTTTATGGCCAAATTAATTAATGGTTTTCTTATAATTTTATTTATCAAAAGTTCAATTCACAAGCTTTTTCGGCGTATAACTTTTAATAATTTGAGAGCTTAATCCACATTCACAGTGGTAGTGACATCTACTTTTGCTTATTGTTATCTTACATCTACTTGTGCTTAAGCGTATTGTTATTTCTGTTTTTAATTTGAATTACGATTCATTTTAATAAAATCTTGTAAGTGTAAAAAATAAATTATGTACATAATTCAATTTTTAAAGTCAACAATTATTAAAAATTAAAGCCATCTTAATTTTAAGGATAATTAATATTCGGACACAGCCAAATTTACGCTTCTTACGCAAAATAAAAGTTCTATACGTTTTAAGTATCATAAAATCGAGTGTGTCTTCCCACAATTTCGTTATTTTTTACTCTCTCTATTCGATTATTTTTAGATTGTTTGAAAAAATAACGGGATTTTGATAGGATTTTTTTTAAAAACGAATTCGTTTCTTTGTAAAAATAACGGTATTTCGAATGGAACTTTCCAAAACAAATTTGAAAATATACGCAGAAGTATAACGGTATATATACACGTATGCATTCACCCTGAAAATCATAAGTGGCCTTAAATTCAAAGTGTAAATAGTAGTGAAACTAAAAAAGAGTTATAGAAATATATACTAAAGATACATGTTAAACCCAAAAGTGATTGACTGAGTTATGACTGAAAGTGATCTGACTGAAACTTTGGGTTGGTGGTTACATGGGATTTTTTTATTTGATCTGAATTGACGTTTTAAATGTCACTTTGTTATAAAATTATATTTAAATTATTAGAAAATCATTTAAAATAATTTAAAAATCACTTCAAATATGTATGAAACCTTTTGCCTGTATGAAAATATCTGTCAGTTCAACTAAATTATAGTTTACATGTTTAACTCAATATACAAACTGGCTCAACCAACCAAATTTAAGCTGACCGAACTCAGACTACTTTCAGATAACTTTTAGCCAAGTCGCCGTTTACATGTTGAATATAACTCAGACGTTTTCAGTCAGATCACTTTCGGTTTAACATGTATCTTTAGTAATAGTCACAATGTTATACACTACTCCAAAAAATTAAAGGAACACTAATTTTTTTCAATTTTTTTAGCGTTTTTTGAAGAGCTGTATCTTTGTAAAATACGGTCGTACAGAGATAAAAACAAAAGCATTTTAAAGCTTCAAATCTCTAGTTTTGAGACTTTTGAGCGGAAGATTTTTGTGAGATACCGTTATCACGCAATCATAAGAAAGAGCGCGAAGAAAAAAAATTCGATTTTTTTTTTTTTGTAAGGTGCCATGGGCTCGGGAAATTTTTTAAGTTAAACCAATGCATAGGTCGGTTAGCCTGTTAATTAGGCGTAAATTTAATTTCATTCTGGTCTCTCTGTGTCAACTTTTTGCTGAGATATCTGACTTTGAATCAAAAAGGATCCTTTTGCCTTTGATCATCGATATCTCAGCAACCAATGATTGCACCGTAAACTTTAGGGCAGCCTTAAAAACTTCAGTAAATTTCCTATAAGACCCTTTAATGATTAGTTGGGAACAAATTTTTTTTTCACCCTCAATACTGATTTGAAAAAAGTACAAAAAACGACTTTTTAGGTTGTCCTAGTAAATCTACCGGTTCTTTACAAATATTGATCAAAAGACTAATGTTGCCAGGTCATTTTACAGTTTAATGTACTCCTAATAGCCCTGTATTATTTTCAAATTGATCCATCCAACCGTTTTTCCGGACAGATTGATCAAAGTTTTACAAAACAATTAAAGCAACAAGTGATCATCAAAATAAAAAAACGACTTTTTTCACATTTTGCGTTAGTTACTTGTTAACCCTTAACGATCGTACGATTTTTTTTGTAATACTCGCCGATAAGAGACGATAGAAAATTAAATAAAGTTCTTCAATATGAACAATTATTATGGAACATGGCCATTTCTCATCTGATTTTAGTGAAATTTGGGTTTAAGTTTTAAGGGCTTTAACCCATTAAATGATAGTTCTTTTTATGTTTATAGTTAGCAAAAATTGATTAATAATGGGCAGAACAAGAGATGACTGCTTAAACGTGGTAAGAATCAAAACCTGATTGTGACTTTTGAGTCGAAAAGGTGTTTTCTAGATAAAATTAGTGAAAAGTGTAGCCATCTTTTTTTGTTTCAGAATTATAAAGTAAAGTTATAAATTTAATAATATAAAACTAAGTAAAGTACATTACACATCAAATTAAATCAGGTGAGTCCAAATTAGATTGTATTTTAGATAAGAAAAACACTATTTCAGGCGTTAATACGCCTATTTCTAAGGCAGACGGGTTTTCCCGCGTGCCTAATTTTTTGCCATGTGTTCCGAAAAGTAGAACGCTAGATGATTTATTATCTTTCTCTGACTCCTCACTAGAGGATAAGGGTGATAAAAGACAAAGAATGTCTAAAAATTCAAGAAAAAGGAAAACGCAAAATAAAAATTACGAAGCAAAAAATAAAGATAGGTTAAGTTCAAAAATAGTTTCTAACCCCAAATTAGTGAAAGTGTCGGAGAATATTCCAGAAATGAGCAGTTCTGACGAGTGTTTGTCAAGTAATGAAGAAATATCGGTAAATGCTAAACATACAAGTGCCTCGACTTCACATTTGAGTAATCAAATGCCAAAAAGTGAAAAAAACGTGTCATCCAGTACAAACAGAGGAGGAAATATGGAGAAGAATGTCCCAAAAAACTATAAAAATACAAACAATTTAAGGACAGATATTTACAATATTTCATCAATGGACAACAACACAAATTTGAGCAGTAATAATATGTAAAAGGGGACCACTATGGGTGGATTAGACAAAAGTATAAAGAACATGTATAGTATTCAGGATAAAGGCCCTTTTAAGGTGATTGTTATCAAAGATAAAATAAATTTATTACATTTAGGGAAATCAATTAAAGCTAATGGGTTTAAAAATATTCTAACGGTGGAGCAACAAAGCAAGGATATGGCCAGAATTATCTTCAGGAACTACAAAGATGCTAACGAATGCATTAAATCGGACCAATTCAGGAATTTCGATTTGTACAACGCTTTTATACCGGATGCATTTATAAAAACAGTTGGAGTAATCAGAGATATACCTTTAGATCTATCAATAGAGGAAATTACAAACAATATTAAGTCGAACCTAGATATCATCAAAATTGAGAGGATGACAAGTTGGGACCAAGCAACACAAGAAAAAAGAGATATGGAGCTGGTTAAAATCACATTCTTAGCTGACATAATTCCAAACAATGTGACGATGTACGACAATATATTGATAAGGGTAAATCATTTTATTCCGAGCCCAATGTATTGCAAAAATTGCCAAAATTACGGTCATACAATAAGCAGATGTAAATCGAAGGAAATGAAACCATGTGAATTATGCGCGAAGAGAGAAGAACAACATCTATGCGATAATAGAGAGAGATGCAAATTTTGCGGATTAGGTCATAGAACGAACAACAAAATCTGTGCAGAAAAAAGAAGACAAAGGAATATCACAGAATGTATGACTATAAGCAAAATTTCATTTAGAGAAGCCAAGGAGAAACTGTTTGGGCCGCCACAGAAAAAATTCCAATTTTCAGATTTCAATTCATCATTGGATGAAAATGGAATAGAAGAAAGGAAAAAGCTAAGTAAAAATTTGATGCTCACGGAATCGAAACTGAATGATTTATCTAAAATGGTTGAGGAACTAAGGAAAGAGATCAAGAAGAAGGATGGATTAATATCAAAAATAATTGGAAAAGTTAATCACGCAATGGTCAACAAAGATAATCCAGCATTTCTTGATCTGATACTCATGGATCTAGAACAAGCCAAAATGGAATCTAAACAATAGATAACAACTTGTAATATATTATATTAATTTAAAATAATGATATTTGAATTTCATATATTAAATGGTAATGGGTAGAATAAAAATTATGTATATAAATATTAGGAGCCTTAAAAGCAATAAAGACATTTTAGAGCAATATATTACAAATAATAATATAAATATTATTATTTTGACAGAAACGTGGACGAAAAATAATGAAGTTATTTCTTTCAAAAATTACAATCTAATTACAAAAAACAGATCAGATGGTTACGGGGGTATTGGATTCCTAGTGGATAAAAAATATTCCTTTAAAATTGTAAATTTGAATTATTTATATAATAAAATCGAAGTGCTAAAAATTAATATAAAACACAAAAATTTAGATTTCAACTGTATAGCTTTCTACAACAATAATAACAACGAAAAGGAAATCATAGTGACGGAATTTAGTAATATAATAAAAGAAATCATAAATGGAAAAGTGATAATAGCAGGAGATATAAATGCACACAACGTATTATGGGACAGCAATAGTAGGACGGAAAGATTAGGAGCAAAAATAGCAGAAGTAATAACAGAGAGTCAATGGACTATATTAAACAACGGCAATCCCACAAGACAGGATACTTTCAGGCATAGAACATCTGCCCCTGATATAATGTTGTGCAATAATAATATCAGAAACCATTTAAACTGGATAGCAACTATGGATAATATAGGAAGTGATCATTTTCCGTCTCTTATATATTATAACACCAATACAATAGTATACAAACAAGTAACAAATTGGAATAAAATCATAAGTGAATATAATAGCGCTAAAAACCATGAAAATTACAATATTGAAACCATGCTAGAAAAAATTATCGACCAAAACACATCCATTATTAGGTGTAACAACAAATTTAAACCAAATCCATGGTGGAATGAAAAGCTTCAGATGTTTTGGAATATAAAGAAAGCAAAACAAACAATATATAACCAAAATAGAACACTTTATACGGCAATGGAGCTGAGGAAAGCTATACAGAAATTGAAGCAACAGGTAAAAAAAGAGAAAAAAAAGAGTTGGATAATATTTTTAGAAGGCATTAACAATAAAACAACTAATAAAGACATCTGGGATGAAATAAATAAAATAAAGAATAAAAAACATAATAAATTCAACATAATGGACGATAATAATAACGCTAATAAATTTCTCAAAGACAATTTTCCACAAATAGTAGAAATCGAATCTCCTCCTTTTGTAGTGGGAAAACAAACAAGAAACGAGACGGAATTTAAGATAAAAGAGCTAGAGGAAATTATAAATAAAGCGAAAAATTCAGCCCCAGGAAGTAATAAAATTAGCTATAGACTAATTAAAGAAATAATGAAGCAAAACAGTTCTTTCATAACATCATTACTAGATTACTTCAACGGAATATGGAATTCAAATAACTATCCAAAAAATTGGAAAATAACGAAAGTAGTTGCTATTTTAAAACATAATAAAAATGAAAGAGAAATTAGTAATTACAGACCGATATGTCTTCTGCCGGTTTTTTCTAAAATCTTTAATAAATTGATATTAATAAGAATTAACAAACATCTAGAAGATAATAATATATTGAATAAAAATAACTTCGGTTTTAGGAAGAATACCAGTATAATGGATTACATGACAGAACTTATGAGGCATATTCAAGTAGAAAAATCAAAAAATAAAAAATTAATATTATTGAATTCAGACATAAAGAAGGCGTTTGATAACGTTGATAAACGTATTCTAATCAATATAATGGAGGAAATGAAGTTCGACAACAATGTTATAAACTGGATATATTTTTTCCTGACCAATAGAGAAGTTACCATTAGCACAGCTGGACAAGAAATCACTAATACAACAAACTCGGGTATCCCACAAGGCAGTTGCTTAAGTCCGACATTATTTAATATTTATACTAATTGTATACACGAACTTAACAACGAAATGGTAATTGTGCAGCAGTTTGCTGATGACATTTGCATGGTTATAAGCGGAGAGGACGAGGGAAAATTAGAAGATAATATGAAATCAGCATTATTAAATCTGAAAGGTAAACTTGCAAATCTAAAATTAAATATCAACACAGAGAAAACTCACTATCTAAGACTGTTTAAAAATAAAAACAATAAAAAGAAAATGGAATTCAAAATCAACAACAATATAATTAAAGAGGAAATGGAAACGAAAATTTTAGGTATCACTTTTTCAAATAGGCTATCTCTAGTGAAACATTTTAAGAACATGAAGGAGAACATACAAAAAACAATTAACATACTGAAAATATTTACTCATAAGGAAGGAGGAACACATCCAGAACTATTGTTGAACATTCACAAATCAATAATAAAAGCAAAAATGGAATACGCCTATATTATCACAGAAGAGGATAATAAAACAATAAATAAAATTTGCCAAAACACTAAAAACATATGTTTAAGAATTTGCTTAGGTCTTTTGAAATCCACCCCAATCCCAGCTTTATTAGCGGAGGCAATCGAAATTCCAGTTGAGTTGGAAAACAAAATAATTACATTAAACTATATAGCAAAAAACTTATTCAATGGGACAAAAATTGGGAATGACATATTAACATTAAACTCATTATACAAATTCAATAAACTATATGTCAAATATCCAATATTGGAGAAAATAAAAATAATACATAAGAAAACCACATCACCTAATAATCTTAGAGTAATTCCTGAATTTAATACCCAATTCAAAAAAGACGACCACAACATAGATACAATTAAAATCATGATCCAAAGGGAATTGGAGGAATTTGAGGAATATTCGAGAGTTTTTACTGACGGAACATTGAAAGAAGGTACAGGAGGCATAGGTATATATGTAGAGGATAAGGATATAAAAATCTCCATTAAGTTAATAAATAGTACTGACATTAAAACAATAGAAACCATTGCAATAAAAATAGCAATCACTGTATCCTTAACTAATAAAAATAACAACATAATTATATTATCGGACTCACAAAGCGCCTGCAAATCCATTAGAACGTCAATTATACGAGACACTAAAAATCATTTTGAAAATCAAATAATTGACACAGTAGGATTTAATAAGAACAAAAACATAATAATTAAGTGGATCCCGGGTCATGTGGGAAATGTAGGTAATACGATAGCAGATAATTTAGCGAAAATTGCCCTGATAAATCCTACCCATACTTTAGACAATGAATTTACGCTGAAAGATATAAAGAAAAATATCAAAAAGAAAATGAATAAAGAATGGAAGATTATTTATAACAAAATGACAGAAACCAGAGGCAACTTCTATAAGCAGTATAATATGGAACCACCAGAAAAATTATGGTTTAAAAACATGAACTTTAAATATAAAGATATCAGAACTATAAATAGATTGAGAGTAAACCATGCTCACAACAAAAAATTTAAAAATATGATTGGGATTGAAAACAATCCAAATTGTGATCAATGTGGGGAAATAGAAGATAACGCACACATAATAAATGCCTGTAGTAAATATAATAATAGTAGGATAAATTATCCAACGCTTATTAACAAACCACTGCAGTTAATAATAAAAGAGCAGAATACAGTAGAATATAAAGAGATTATCAATTTTTTGAAGGATATTAACTATAAGCTATAAAAATAAGATAAGAAAGAAATAGTGTTTTTCGAATCTGACTACATTTTTATTGGGACTCCTAATAATGTATAGTATGATAGAGAAAACATCTTTTCAGAAGAATTTATTCTGCAATCAGATGATTACTAATCATACTAAAAATACTAATTTTATCATTATACGTTACTAACAAGGGGGTTTAATACACTAACTTAGAATAAGGTGAAGGGTACTATAAGATTAAAAAAAAAAAAAAATGTGAATTGTCAATTATAAGAAAATAATACATATCCTCGGTGGTGGGGGGTAATTTTAAAATCAATTAAAAATTATTTTGGGAAAAGATAGATTAATGAAACAAACATTTCTCACTATAGAAGTAGAATCTTTCTATCTGTCATTTTGACAGTTAAAGCTTTAGTATTGTTAAAGAAAATTTTTATAAAACTGTATTAACAAGTAAATTTAAAAAAAAAAAAATTGTTTTTGGTTATACATGAAATTGTAAAAAGGAATGTAAATAATAATTTAAGTTTAAAAGTATAAAACATTGAAGTAAAGAAATCATAAGAATCAAAATAGTACAAGTAAAATTAACAAACATAACTTTGCTTTCTTTAGAGATAAAGAAAGACAAAGCACATACTCACATTTCCACTGCTACAGCCCTTCGGAGAAGAAGGTTCTGGAAGCTAATAGTGGAACAGGACAAGCAGGTCATTTGGCTGACATCACAGCTGACCACAACAAATCGAAAAACAAACAAACAAACAAACAAACGTGGTAAGACAAACATTTCATCATAGACTAAATAAAATTTTACAAAGACTTCTCATGTCGAACAAAAAAAAATTCAAATTATTTGGGTGTAGAAAATACCTATTTGGGTGTAGAAATTATATTCCGAACAATACAGTGAGGCCCCACGCAATATACTTAAAACCACAAAAACATAACTCTCTCTTTGAGTAAATTTACTCTCCAACTAATGCAAATTTGCTTTGAGCAGGTATTTAAATAAAAAATATTTATTCAGAAAATTTTTCGTGTGTCAAGTAGTATGCGATGGAACACCGATGAGTATGGTTCAGATAAGGTTAGTTCGATCTTTTGAGTCACGTGTTCGTGACGTCATACAATTCCGCCACGTGTTTATAAATAAGAGAAAAGGCAATGAAACTTTTTTGTTTCAAGTTATTGTTTTTTTATTTTTCATTTGTTTACTTGTAATTTATACGACTCTTTTAATACTAGAATTGTGTGTCGTCATAAAAAAAATGCTCATTTGTTTAAATATTTAGAGCTAACGTGGTATTTATTGAATCATGACCGATGAATAAAGGGAATTATTATTTTGTTAACCTTTATCCAGCTGAATAAGTACAATTGCACCACCATGTTTATATGAAAATAAAGCGAATTTATGAAACTAACAATGGGTTTTCATTGCGTTATGGGTTATTTATTGCGGAACGCCAGGAATATGCAGTTGAATGTATACTGAATGAATACATTTGAATGGATTGTTGTGTGTTTTATCAGTATGACTAAATGTGGGATTCTAAACTGATTATGCGATTCTGGATTTTGACCACATAGGATGGAACTTGGTTATTGCTTAACTGATCATGATGAAATTCGACATGTACGATAGAAGTGGGTGTTTTTAATGATTGCTAAATGAAGTTCTGTAATATGGCCAATTAGGAAGGAACTTGGCTATTTCATAACCAATCCTGGTGAAATTTGATATGTCCGATAGAAATGGGATCCTAAAATGATTGTTAGAAGAAGCTATGGAATATGGCCAATTGGAAAGGAACTCGGTTATTTCTTAACGGATTATAATGAAATTCGACATGTACGATGGAAGTGGGGTTCTAAAATGATTGTTAGATAAAGTTCTGGAATATGGCCAATTAGGAAGGAATTCTGTTATTTCTTAACCGATTATGGTGAAATTCGATATATACGATCGAAATTGGATTCTTAGATGATTTTTAAGTGAAGTTCTAGAATGGGCCAAGTAGGCCAAAATTTGGCTTTTTCTTAACCGATTCCGAAATGGGATTTTATATTGATTTTTCGAAGAAGTCCTTCAAGGCCTTAAAAAAATTATTTTAGAATCTTATATGCTGAATTTCATCATAATCGGTTAAGATATGACCAAATCCCTTCCTAATTGGGTTTGTACATCATAGTCGGCTGAGAAATTACCAAGTCCTTTTCGAATCAGCCGTATTTCAGAACTATTTCTAAAAAATATTTTAAAATCCCATTTCCGTTGTACATGCTGAATTTCATCATACTTGATTATTAAATTGCCAAGTTCCTTCCTAATTGGCCTTACTCCAGAACTTCTTCCAAAAATTATCTTAGAATCTTGTTTCCATCGTACATGCTGAATTGCACCGAAACGTAAGCATGTATCGTAATCGGCTGAGAAATTACGAAGTTCCTTCCGAATTGATTATATTCCGGAACTCCTTCCAAAATTCATTTTAAAACCCCATTTCCATCGAACGTGTCAAATTTTATCATAGGAGGTAAAGAAATAGCCAAGTAAATTTCTAATTCAACATATTCCAGAAAATCAATCTGTTTTTAACAAAAAGTCATACGGGATATTTCATGGACCCTTCATGGATAGTCTAAAATATTATAAATAATAAACAAAAAAATAGTATCCCTTAAATAAAAATTGAGTCCATTAAATCGGGGTCCCTTAAATCGAGTTTTTACTGTAATTCTAATTTAAGAAGTTCTATATTATGTACACTAAATTTTTATACTTGCTTAATAACGAACCGCGTCGATCTATTTTACCATGTTCATAACCTAACAATTTTGATTGCAAATTAGGAGATGCTTGATAAATTTTGTTAATTGGGCGATTACGCAGTGAATATACAGAACATTTGAGATCCAATGGCCCAATGCTATACTCCTGGAGGGACTTTAATCATTGGAGGTTTTACTGATCTTACCAGAAACAATGCAGTTTTTTTTTAAATTATTAGATTTTCGTATAATTTGGTATACTCTATTATGAATGAGCTAATTGGAATAATTAAAAATTTTAGTAAATAAATAAAATAATATCCGTTTAATGGGCTAATTTGGATCTAGTGAAATTTAATTATTTTTCTTGTATTTCGAAATCAAATCTTATTGAATATACTTATGGAGAATTTTATTGATAAAATGTTGATTAAATATAAAACAGCCTAAACCTCCTTGATTTTAAATTTCATATGTAAATTTCATTCGCGGAGTAAAACTATTAATGGCCAAAATAATAATGTCTTCAACTTACCGATAAAAGAAGATATAGGTTTGGCGGAAGATGTTTTGGACACTTCGTCGGTTTCTAGTTACGTTCGAAAAACATTCGTTATAAAAAAGTTTATTTGAAATTATTGTATAAATCATTGCTGCCAACTTCTTTTTCTTCCCAAATTAATTTTATTTAGAAATAGACGGAAAATGACGGAATATACCAGCGAATCGTCAGGTTTTTTATTAAAAAATTGCAATTTAAAATACAATTTGCTAAGTAAAACATTTCTGTTCGCCCAAACCTATAGCAAATTTTCAATAGGATTCATGCCTCATATACTCGGAAACTGTCGAATAATAATTCACGTCGAATCATTTTTGAAGTAAGGAATGACGCACCAGATTTATTTATCAAATCATAAATTGCAATGAAAATTATCTTTAGTAAAAATCATGAAACATATCAAACAACTAATAAATAAAAGCCCATAAACTGCACAGTTGTTGTACTATTACTATTTATATTCACCACATTTTTTCTGAATCGGTTTCTTCAATAGGTTATGCGTTAGCTAAATATGGTATACTTAAATGCGTTTTGCGAATTAATATTTTGGTTTTAATTAAATTTTTGATAAAATATTCGTTTCAAATCTTTAGTTTTTTAATTTTATTAATAAAATATAACATAACAACATAAAATCATAACTTTGCTATTTCTTAACCGATCATAATGAAATTCGATGTGTACAAGGAAAGGAGATTCTAAAAAAATTTTTAGATAAAATTCTGGAATATGACCAATTTTTGAACTTGGCTATTTTTAAACCGATTTTAGTGAAATTTAAGATGTGCCATGAAAATTGGATTCTAAAATAACTTTTGGAGAAAGTTCTGGAACATGGCCAAGTAAGATGAAATTTGTCTATTCCTTAACCGATTTTAGTTAAATTTGACATATGCGGTGGAAATACGATTCTTAGGTGATTTTTATGTGGCTAAGTAGGACAAAATTTGTCTATTTCTTTACCGATTTTAGTGGAATTTGATATTTGCGATGGAAACAGGACCCTTCAATTAATTTTAGATAAAGTTCTGGAATATGGCTAACTAGGATAGAACTTGGCCTTTCCAGTTCTGGAATATGGCTAACTAGGATAGAAATTCAACATGTACTACGGAAATGAGATTATAAAATGGTTTTACCAATTCCTGGACGATGCACTATCGTTGGAAGTTACAAAAATGCTGCGCGTGCCGTCACCCACTTTTTCTTATTTTCTTGATTGTGATTAAATTTTCCGGCAGACGCATAATAAATATGTATGAAATATGCTGTTGGGATTATCTGCTGTAATGCAGATCGAAAATCGGTTAAGAAATAGCCAAGATCCATAACAATTGGCCATATTCCAGAACTTCATCGGAAAATTATTTAAGAATTACATTTGCAATGCACATATCAGATTCCACTAAAATCGGTTAAGTAATAAACTAATAACCAAATTCTATCTTACTTGGCCATATTCCAGAACTTTATTCAAAACTCCTTTTATAATCTCATTTTCAGCGCACATGTCAAATTTCACTAAAATCCGTTTAGGAATAGCCAAGTTCCATCCTATTTGGCCATATTCCAGGACTTCATCTTAAAATCATTTTAGGATTCTTTTATTTTAGCACCAACGCGCATGTAAAATTTTACTAAAATCGTTAAGAAATAGCCAAGTTCCATCTTACCTGGCCAAATTCCTAAACTTTATTCAAAAATGATTTTAGAATCCCATTTCTATCGCGTATTTTAAATTTTACTAAAACCTGTCAAGAAATAGTCACGTTCCATCCTACTTGGCCATATTCCAGAACTTCATCCAAAAATCATTTAAGAATCCTATTTCGATCGCGCATTTCTAATTTCACTGAAATAGGTTAAGAAATAGCCAAATTCCATCCCACTTGGCCATATTCGAGAACTTTATTCGAGGAAATAAATTTTCGATTAATCGATTAATACTCAACGAAGTGAATTATTACTGTAATAAGATTTAAAAAATTCTACTCATGACTAAAAAATGACTCATGACATGACAAAACTGAAACTTTTATCTCAAATTTTTTATAGGGAATCATTTGTTAATTTACAAAAATCCAAAACCAATAACATAAACTATTTAGGAAACTATCCAAGAAGCACTTATTTTTTATCTAGTATAATATTTCAAGTTTTCTATTTATTTGTTGCAAGCAAGTGCACATTTTGTTTGTATGTACTACTCACATATACAAATTGTATACACAAAAAATAAAACACATAAAAAATAGTGAAGAATATGAATTATGTAGGAATCATGATTCAATAAATACCAATAATTGTAATTGGTAATTTTTTTTTGTGACGACACACAATTCTAGTAACAAATAAATTACAACAACAAGTAAGAAAACGAAAAGTAAAAAAAACCAATAGCTTGAACAAAAATATTTTATTCCTTTTTCTCTCTTCATTTATCGGAATTGCACACGTTCGAAATATTATGATATATAGCTATGTATAGTCAAAATAATATCTCGCTGAAAATTCCTATCCTTTCATTCCCGAGTAAATACAACAACAAATTCATTTTTTGTTGTTGTTTTACTCGAGAATGAAGGAATAGGAATTTTCAACGAGATATTATTTTAACTATAATCTATTATGTATTTATTAAATAACAAAACAAATGAGAAACATAATATGTATGGTAGTGAGAAATTAACAACATGCAGTCTGATTTCAAGAGAGTAAGAAAATAAAGTTATTACGGTTCTGCTATATTTTCAATTTTTTGTTGTTGCTTTTTTATTTTTTGAAAATCAAGGTTCATGAGAAGTCTTTATGGAATTTTATTTAGTCTATGATTTCATACTACGAAATTGAACAGCAGCAATAAGTGTATTATATGTGATTATGTGGTACCCGGAGCGCATACAGGAAATCTTAAAATGCATTTGAAAAGGAAACACAACGACGTCTTCAAAGAGATGGTGAAAGAGATAAACGAAAAAAAATCTAGAAAAAGTCAGAAAACCACAGAAGATTTTGTTACACAAGAAAAAAAAGTGCGCAAAATTATTGTCCTTAAAATGTCGGAAGATCTCTTAATAGATGCATGTGTAGAACTAGTAACTATAAATGGATGTCCTTTGAGAATCATGGAGTATAGTGGATTTAAAAAAATTTTAGATCCTATTACAAACGCGTTGTTAATTACCATAAATCGTTTTAATATACGTGATAATATCGTCAATAGAGCGAACTAATTCAGTTAAATATAAAGAAAAATGTGAAAAAAACTTGTATCTCTAAAAATCGATACTGCCACTAGGTTTGATAAATCCATTTTGAGTGTCCACATTCAATATTTGAAAAATTTTCGTATTAAAATAGTTACTCTTGCGATGAAAGAGTTAACTCAAGCACATACTGGAGAGAATATCATTGCTATGATAATGGACATACTTAACTCCTACGAAATTAACATTAATCAAATTTACACTTTTACCTCCGATAATGGTAAAAATATGCTAAAGGCAGGTAATCTTTTGGAAGAAATTCAAAATGAAGACGACGACCATGAAGACTTCGAGGAAGAAGATTCGATTATTAATTTTGATGATGAGTTTGTGGCAGATAGAATGGTAAACGCGTCCAAAGGAATTTTAAGTATCGTCAGATGTTGGGCCCACACACTTCAACTAGCTGCTACAGATACAATCAATAAAAATTTGTTTTTTTCATCGTTAAACAAGAAGGTTTTGCCTATAGTTCTTAAATTGAAAACGCCATACATAATATATTTGCTGAAGGAACGAAAACTGAAGAAACCAATAATAAATATGCCCACCCGATGGAGCTCAACTTATCTGATGACAACAAGATTACTAGAGCTTAAAAGCTTTTGCAATGAAGTAGAAAACGAGATACCGCAACTCTACCTATCAACTGCTGACTGGAAACAAATAGAGGAACTGAGAGAATGTTTAAAACCGCTTTATCAAGCCACTCTTCGATTAAAAAATGAGCAACTAACTATTAGTGAAGCTTTTACAATTTGGTGTCGATGCAAATTGGAAGTAGGAAATCAAAAGAGCACATTTGCTTCTCCGTTGAGCGAAGCTCTAAAGAGGAGAGAATCAACGTTACTGTCGTCGGAACCGATGCTAGCCTGCGTATTTTTAGACCGTCGGTTTCACAAACTCTTGGATTATAGCCAAAAACTAGTTGCAAAAAAACATTTAATAAAATTGAACCGGCAAACTATAAATTTAGACAAATTAGATTGTGAAATTGAGAATGTCAATGAACCAGATATTTCAAATTCTTCATTCAAAAATTCAGATGAAGATTTATTTGAATCTTTCTTAAAAGAAAAATCTTCAGCGAACCATTATTTTACCATCACAATTATATTGTATATGCTGCGAGTCGAGTCGAGTTTAATCCTAGTTTAACTCTCACTATATACGGAGTCGAGTTAAACTCGACTCGACCTAATAATTTGTCGAGTCGAGTTAAACTCTACTCTAAAAATGCACTATACGCAGAGTAGAGTAGAGTTAAAAAAACAACAACAAAATTAAAGAAAAATTCATACACATCAATTCGTCATTTTTATTTTAGATTATGTTGTTGAAGAATGAAAACGATATACAAAAAATATATTTTTCGTATCCTTAATGGCAAAGAGTATCATTTCTTGGCTGAAAACAGTAAAAAAAACTGCTACTTTTCTCCTTAGCAACACATTTCTTCACTATAAACACTTTTCTTCATAGAAACGCTTTTTTCCAAATGATTTTTTGAATTTTTGACTTTTATTTATTTACTTACTGCGATTGTTATGTACATGATATGCATACATACTTCGATCCAAACTGAGTCTACCTTTTTTATTTTTACCTGATTTGTCGTCAAATATACGAAAAAATAGCATGTCCAACACGTAAGAAAAGTGGTTTTCCATGCTCGTAAAATTGTTAATCCACTCGCTCGCTAGCGCTCGCTCGTAAATTAAACAATTTTACTCGCTGGAAAACTATCACTTTTCTTTACTTGTAGAACAATCTACTATTAAATATATTAAACAATTTTCTTTTTAATTTTTTCATCAAACTCGTTGTATTAAAATTTTAATTAATCAATTTGCATAATAATTTTTTTTTCGAAAAAGATTATTCCGACATATCGGTGGTCTATCCTTTAATTTTGAAGGATTTGAAAATTACAATTTTTTAGACAAAATATCGCTGGAAAAATTAAAACAACACATATGGTGAATTAACAAAAAGAATAATCAATCTGATGATCATCTGAAATGATTTTTTGTTAAATTTTTTTTCGATTATTTTAACTCGGTTTCAATCCTATTTGAACTCTGCATATTTTTAACTCTGCAGTATATACACCAAGAGTTGGTTAGAAAATAACTCGACTCTGTATATAGTGAGAGTTAAACTAGGATTAAACTCGACTCGATTCTCAGCATATACAATATAAATCAGCCAACACACTGGATGCACAAAATGATGTAAATGATGTCAAACTTAGATGCATTTGAAAATACACCAAGAATTCCATCTTCCGTTCATATATTCAAATTTTGGACCGAAAATTTAGACGAAAAAAAATTACCACTGCTGGAATTAGCGAAAGTTGTTTTGGCCGTGCCAGCCACACAAGTTTCTGTCGAAAGAAGTTTTTCAATGCTAAAATGGATCCTTAGTGAGAAACGAACCAATATTGATAATGATATTTTAGAAGATATTCTTCTAATAATAATGAACCAAAAATTTGATACCGTTTGAATCAAATAAATGTGAATTGAATTGGAATTTATGATTTTTTTGTTAAACTATTCCTAATTAATAATTTTTTATTTTTTAATATTTACGAGTAACTGTATGAAATATTCTGTATGTTATTTATTTGATGAAATAAACCGAATTTATTTAAACACAAAAAAAAGCTAAACAATCGATTTTAATCAGGGTGACCAGCCGTACTCTTTTTAGAGTACATGTTCTCTTTTAGAACCTCGCTCTTTTTGTCCTCTCTCTTTTTCAATCGATTAACTTTTTTGTCCTCTTTTTAGATTTATCCTATATTTTATTCTCTTTTCTTTGAAACAAAAAAAAATATATATTTTTATTTCAAAAATCATTTTTGTACCGACATTGGGATTGCCCATAGGGAAAAATCCCATTTTAATGTTTATCGGGTAAAATTTGAGATAATTATGTGTATTTCCACCGCCGCCACAGTACGCATTTATTTTTTAAAAAATAAGGTTAGTTTACTTTTAAGTTTTGTTTTGGTTTTACATATTTTAAAAAAGGTAAACTGTTAGTTAAAGTGAATTGTGTTTACTTTATACCAATCGAATTCGAATAAAAAACCGATATGGCCAGTGCAAACAACCAAAGAAGAAAATGCCAATTTAATGAAAAATTGCAAAAGGAATACAAAATGTTTCAAAAAACGCAGTCACAATATGAAGTACTTTGCACTACGTGTAATTCGAATATATCAATTGCCAATAAAGGCAAACTAGATTTGGAACAACACCTAATATCAAAAAAACATAAGGAAAATGTCGGCTCAATAAATATTTCCCAGTCGTTGACAGAATTTTTCGTAGCACCAAGAGAAGAGGATTTGGTATCAACTTGTGAAGCAACATTAGCATACCATACAATACAACATCATTTCAGCTTTCGGTCAACGGACTGTTCAACAAAGCTTTACACAATTCTTTTTAAAGATTCCAAAACAGCATCAAAACTTTCTAGTGCCAGGACAAAAACTCAAGCGATAGTGCGCAATGTCTTATATATCCGTTGGCGATAAAAAATATTAAAACCGAAATTGAAAACGGTAACATAAAAATCGTAGGAGTCTGTACCGATGGTAGCAACCACGGAGCGACAAAAATATTCCCTGTATTGATCCAATATTTTACTAGTACATCTGGGTTAACAGTCAAGCTCATTGAACTTCACTCTGTAACAAATGAAAAGGCTGAAACAATTAAAGACGTAGTAGTGGATTCATTAACTAAGTTTAATCTACAAAGCAAGTGCGTTGCTTTCGGCGGTGACAACTGCAACACAAATTTTGGTGGGATTAAGCGTGCGGGTGAAAATAATGTATTTAAACTATTAAAAGGCGACGTACATTTTACTGATATAGTTGGCATCGGTTGCCCAGCCCACATTCTCAACAATTGTATTAAACATGGTACGGATTTATGGCCAGTCGATGTTGAGCTAATTATTGGGAAATTGTATGACCATTTTAAATATTTCACAGTTCGTGTTGAAAAGCTTAAGGAGTTTTGTGAATTTCTCGACATGGATTATAAAACTATTCTTAGTTCGTCTAAGACTCGGTGGTTGTCACTGTTTCCTGCCATCGAACGGGTATTGAAATTGTATGAACCTCTAAAATCATATATTTTGTCTATTCCGAAATCACCAGTTACACTGAAACTTTTTTTTGAAAATCCTTTAAATGAGGCATATTTGTTTTTTTTACACTCGTTGGCAAACGTTTTCCACCTTAACATAAACAAAATGCAAAAACAGCATAGTTCATTGATTGAAATAATGGGTATTTTGGAAGCAGTTCATGCAGCGCTAGAAGAAAGGATAATTAACAACTTTTTGCCAGTATTAGCTTTAAACGTTTTAAGAAAAAATGAAGAATTAGTTAATGAATGCTCAGCTTTTAAAAAGAATGTCATCGAAATTTATAAGAACTGTTTAGATTATTTAAAACAATGGACAACACAATTCAAAGATTTTTCTATTTTTAAATGGATGGCTTTAACGAATGAACCTGTGTGGACTGAAATATCAAAAACCGCTGAATTTTTAATAGAGAAACATATTAATATAAACGATTCAATTCTTATAAGCCAATTTAATAATTTGAAAAGTTTTTTGAAGGCCGCGATAAAAGAAAAACAATTTAATGAAAAACTTTCCCACGAAAAATGGATGGAATTTTTTGTTGCAGTTCCAAACGACGAACAAAATTCAGAATTCCTTAAAATTTGTGAATATTTCTTTGCCATTCCCGGGCATAATGCAAATGTGGAGCGAGTTTTCAGTTTAATGAATAGTCAATGGACTGACGAGCGCAATAGGTTTGATGTAGAAACCATCCAGAGTATTTTATGTATAAAATTTAATTTTCAAAATGTTTCATGCGCTGAGTTTTCTTATTTAATTCAGAACGACAAAAACGCTCTTAGAGCCATACGATCAAATGAAAAATATTTAAAATCATAAATATGCAATAATTTTTTTTTGTAATTAGTAAATAACTATTAATTATTTTTATTGTTACTCTTAGCAATTGAAGTCTGCTAGTCATTTTTTATAATTTTAATTATTAACTTTAAGAGACAAGAAGTCTTATGATATTATATGTGTTACTTTATAATAAAATAAAATTAAAAACATTTATTTAAAATTGTCCTCTTTTTCTCTAGTTTGTACTTAGTGTTGTTTGAAAATAACGACTTTATTTTGAATTTCGAAGCAAATATTTGAAAATAACCGACTTTAATTTGAATTTCGAATAACGCTGTAACAGGGAAAATTTCGCCAAAAAAACGCTAAAGCGGCATAAGTTTTTTTTTATAAATTTAGTGTATTCAGTTTTTTACCCAAAATACAGTTTTTTTTAAATATGGTACTCTATTGTATTCTTTTTTTTAATCGGTTTTCCTCTTTTTGCTGTCAGCACTTCTGGTCAGCCTGATTTTAATTAATTATTTATTTCAGAGTAAAACCACTGAGTACTATATAAGAGTAGTCTTTTCAGTGCAAAAAAATGTCATTCGAAATTTCAAATCGTATTATTTTGTAATCGTATCGATGAAGCGAGAAATATATATATGCAAATATACATTCCTTCCCTTTTTTCGCATTCTTCAAAAAAATATAAAACAAAAAATAACAAAATAGTACATAGTATAAAAAAAATTCATGAATGAAACACAAAAAAGGTCATTAGTTTGGTAATTTTGTTTGTATATTTTTGAGTATGTATGATGCACGTGCAATAACATACTCCGATGTTTCATTTTCGTTCTTTCTTGCGCATCTATTACTAAAGATACATGTTAAACCGAAAGTGATCTGACTGAAAACGTCTGAGTTAAATTCAACATGTAAACGGCGACTTGGCTGAAAGTTATCTGAAAGTAGTCTGAGTTCGGTCAACTTAAATTTGGTTGGTTGAGTCAGTTTGTGTATTGAGTTAAACATGTAAACTTTAATTTAGTTGAACTGACAGATTTTCTCATACAGGCAAAAGGTTTTATACATTTTCGAAGTTATTTTTAAATTATTTTAAATAATTTTCTAATAATTTAAATATAATTTTAGAACAAAGTGACATTTAAAACGTCAATTCAGATCAAATAAAAAAATCCCATGTAACCACCAACCCAAAGTTTCAGTCAGATCACTTTCAGTCATAACTCAGTCAATCACTTTTGGGTTTGACATATATCTTTAGTATATGTTAAAAATATTTTATTATGGCGGACATCGTCACCAAACAAATCGTGTTTATGAGTTTTGCGTAATAATTTTGAGTGTTGAGTGAATATAATTAAAATTGTGTGAAAAATTATACTGACTTTAATTCAAAATAATTAATTATTTGTTGTTGTTGTAATTTTTTGACATCCTGCGCAATATATTACCTTATGTGTACTGTGAGTCTGTTGTGATTTTCCAGCTGCAACAAATTTGACTGCAGCTGTCATTCGTCGCCCGGTAAAATTTTTCGGGGCGATTACTAACACAATTACATTTCAAACGCCATTTAAATAAAAACTAAATATAATTAAATAAATTAACACGAAAAAAATCTTTCATAGCAAAATTAACGTAAAATTGTTAAAATAATTTGACAATTAATACGTATACCTACACATGCAAAAAACAAAAAATTACGGAAACCGCATTTTTTGCTGTTCTAGTTGAAACGTCAAAAAACTAACCCGGTTTTGCCCCGGTTTCGCCCCGGTTTATTTTTTTTGTGTAACTGGAAAACCACATGTGAGTGATCATAATCTATATCAAAACCTTCTACAATTCTCTTTAATTTTTATTTAAAATTTGAATTTTTATTTATTTTGTATGATGTTACATAATTTACATGAATTGTTCAGAAATAATTTATTCGGAAATATTCCCTTTAAGGCCGGTATTTTTGACATTCCGTATGTTTTTTTTTTATTGTAGAAGTAGTTAGTAGAGTAAAAACAGAGAATATCGAATACAACTTACAACAACAAAGCATAATAATATTGTTGTGTGACACTACATAATTTTACCGATTTTTTGACATTTCTATACAAAAAAACAACACGAATCATGCGGCAAGGCAATGTCATTATGAAAAACAAAAAAACATATGTTTGAAAATTTGTTTGTACATAGCTCAAAGCAAAGAATAGAGAGTAAAAATGCTCAAATATCATCGGCATGTGTGATAAATACATGGTGTGGTGTTAGTAGGTTTGCAAACAATGGAGAGTAAAAAATGCTCAAATTATCGACGTTAGTAGTGTGTGTGACCTATACGTGGTGTGGTGTTAGTGATAAACAAATTTAAATTTTTTTTCTATGGTTTTTCGTAGTTACTACTACGCCTTAACGTTGAGGTTTATCTGCGTATCAGCAAAATGAGCAGGCTTTCTAAAGAGAATTTTAGCAGGTTTTGATCTATATACCTATTGTATTATACATACACATACATATGTATTTTATATTTGAAATCTCCTTTAAAACTAAACTAAATTTTGGAATAAAGGGTCTATCACACCAAGCGCGGCGCGTCGGCGGCAAATTTAAATAAATTTAAATACACGTTTTTTTGCTTATCTAGTGATAGTAAATCATAGCTTGAACAAAAATAAAATTATTATTCATAAAAAAATTTACAAACTTTATATTTTTAATAGAAAAATTACAATTTTAAGTAAATGGTATAAAATGAAATTTCATCTGTCGCCCTCGAAACCCAGCGGGAAAAAAATATCGCGTTTTATACCGTAGACAGACACAGAGTTAATCGCGATTTTCAGCTGTCATTTTTGTCAAAAATCGAATTGTGAAAACAAAATAATCCGGTTTCGGTGAAAATCGTGTAATGACAGACGACTGTCATTACACAATCTTCACAAAAAACTGGATTATTTCGTTTTCACAACGCGATTTTTGATAATCGGGATACATGAAAATCGCGATTAACTTTGTGTCTGTCTACCGTATTACGCTAGTTTATATTTTTGCACAAGATATGATTTCCTATCACTAGGATTTTTCGGAAATAGACCCTGAATAACTTCAGGCTAACTTTCGACCATTAAACTTATTCACATATTTACGAACAAGAAAGATAACTTCAGGATAATTTAGATGTTGTGGTTTTAATTTTTTTTTATAATTAGCTGTAAATACAAATAAATATAAAAACGAATACATTATTAGGATCAATATGAATGTGTTTTGGATAAATTATTTTGTATTTCTTTGAATTATCTCTCAAAATTCATTTTCGACCTTTTGCTTTCATATCAAAATTTATTCTTAACTTTTTGTATATTATGGATAACTTGGATAACTTTTTACCAACATAAGAAAAATTAAAAGTTAGCCTGAAGCCGCATACTACAAAAAAAATTCAGTAACTTTTATGGTAATTTCGTAATACCCTTGACAGACTAGGGATTAGCTAAGCGCGATTAGTGATTTTTTCGAGATTAGCTATAGTGTGTCAAATTGAAGATTAGCTAATCTCGTTTTATTTGAGGATTAGTCACTAATCGAGATTAGTGCACTAATCCTTGAAAATTTTCGAGCTTATCTCGTTGTATTGGGTTTAGTGATGGTACAAGTGGCACTACAATGTGAAATAATTATTTAAACATTGCTGAAAATGCAAGTGGCGTGAATTTGCGATAGAAGTTATAAAATCAATGACATCTTAAAAAATTTGTGCTGAATAAATTTTGAGGAAAAAGAAAATCTAGTGTGTTTAATGTATAAATCTTAGAAATATTGAATTAAAAAATGAGTTCAGCTGATTTACTAGCTATATTTCAGCGAATCACCATAAAAATATTTTATTTCTCTGCAAGAAACTAATCCCTAGTCTGTCAACGCATATGGATTTGTGGTGGATTAGCTAATCTCGTTTCACTAATCGCGCTTAGCTAATCCCTAGTCTGTCAGTGGTATAACAGAAGAACTTGACGGACATAAAATTTTCTCATATAATTTGTAAATTTTTTTCCCCTCCATACCAACTTACAAAACATAATTTTTTTCTCGTATGAAAAAAAAGAATTGAGGGGAAAAATATTACCGAAAAGTTGAGAAAAGTTTATGTCCGTCAAGTTCTTCTGTTACGAAATTACCATAAAAGTTACTGAATTTTTTTTTGTAGTATGCGGCTTGAAGTTATTCAGGATCTATTTCAGAAAACGCCTACTACATAAGCAAAAAAAACGTGTATTTAAATTTGCCGCCGACGCGCCGCACTTGATGTGATAGAACCATATATTATAGAGTATATATATACGCCATAACCTACTTTTGCTATGGAAAAATTTGGACTAATTTTTGTGACCTTCATTTGAAAATACGGGAGGTTTTATAGTGGTTTGA
This sequence comes from Tipula helvola, assembly GCA_963556165.1. Taxonomy (NCBI): domain Eukaryota; kingdom Metazoa; phylum Arthropoda; class Insecta; order Diptera; family Tipulidae; genus Tipula; species Tipula helvola. Next base: position 216,571,756 of record OY744481.1, on the reverse strand, counting down.
AACATGACAGTGTACAAAATGGCGAAGCTACATAGTTAATTGTTGTGTGGCTAACTTCATCATGTCAAAAAATACGGGAGGAAAAAAAAATCGTTTAGTCCACGTAATGGCGTATATATATACTCCATAATATATGATAGAACCTTAATATGTATATATTTTTTTCTGAAAATGAGTTTGTTGATGAATTTTATTTTTTTTTAAGGTCATTCACCCTTTTAAATTGGATGTTATTTACCTTGCTTTTGAAATGCTTTCTGATGCGTTTTCCTATAGGTGCAAGAAAGAAATACAATAATAAAAGAGATAATAAGTTTGATTAAAATTTGAATTGATAACAATTTGACTAGGCATATCATTTTTAAGGACGTCCCGCAATACATTCTATGTTTCTTTGCTATTTGAAGAAATGAAAAGTTAGAATAATTATTTGCAGTTTTCTATTATGAATGTGTTTTTTTCCGACTTGAGGAGAACATGACAATCATTTATCATAATAAACATTTTGAATATCTTGAATGTGTGCAAAGTTCTTTACAATTGAATTGTTCTTTTAATTGAATCAACTTTTACATTGTACATAATAATTTTTATAAAAATGTTAAGTAATTAAATTACCAATTCTGTGAAAATAATCATAAGCAAGGTAACTCCGAGTTATGTAGTTTTTAAAATTTATTAAAATTCAGAACAACTGCATGAAAGGAGCATTTTTATATAGAGGAAACAATTTTCACGATAACTGAATGGTTCAGTCGCAATATAGATCTTGTCGTGTTAACATCTTTGTCAAGCTGGTGGTCCCGGGTACTGCGCAGTATCGTAAAAGGCCCGTTATATAGTGTACAAAAGCGAGGGTATCACAAATAACAACTTGATAAAATAGATAGTGGTACTGGGTACTGCATTTTTAATGTCTAAGGCCCATAATATCCGTGCTATTCGGTGGTATCACAAAGTGCGACTCAATAAAAAAGAAACAGTAAACCTATAATAAAAAGTGAAAAAATAATACGTAATAAAAAAAATGGAGGTGTGGCCAACACACGACTTTCTTTTACGAACAGCGAATTTTGAGACACTTTTATAATTCAAATTTCCCGCAAACTTAATTAAGATTGGTTTTATTATTTCATGTTTTCTGTAAATTGTATATTTTTGAAATATTTGCAAAATAAATTTTCTGTTTTACGGAATCTGGGAGCTGGGAGCTGGGACCCCAAAATTTATGTAAAAAGTTTAAACATGAAGTTGCAGTTTGATTGGTTAAACCATTTGGACTACAAATTGACAGACATATATACCAACAGACACCACTTCAAAACTCAATTTTTTGAATTCATTAGTACACACGTAAAAGAAATAAAAGGTGATATTTATGAATTTAAATTTTTTCTTTTAATTTTTTGGAATTTGTATTAGTGATTTTTTGTAAATCTTATACTTTTTAAAATATGTGCAAAACACATTTTCGGGCCGAGAGTGGCCACTTCCGGTTGACCGATTTGGCAATTTAACATACATGTAGGCTAAATATTTTTATAACATACAGTACGTCACTGAAGTGTGCAAATTAATTATAATTAGCATAATTGGGCTAATACACACAATATTTAAAATGACAAATGCAAGAACTGCTGTAACTCCCTGTAAAAAAGTGTGGGGGGGGGGGCAGGAGTTGCGAAATATTTTTGCAATTATAAAACGATATATATACTTAAGTATTACAAACCCTAATAAGTCGTTAAAAAAGTTAAGAAACATGAAAAAATGATCCACATTCAATTATGTAATATTTGCATTAAAACCGGAAGTATGTCACTGTAGTGTGCAAATTAATTATAATTAGCATAATTAGGCTATATATACACATATATTTATGTGTTGGCAAAACAATATTTAATTTTTTTTTTATAAAATATTTAAATTTTTTTTAAATTTTTTTTTTTAATTTTTAATTTTAATTTTTTTAATTTTTAATTTGTTTATTTTTATTTTTTTTTGATTTTTGGAAACATTTTGTATTAGTAATTTTTTGTAAACCTTATACTTTTTAAGATATTTGCAAAACAAATTTTCTGGCCCAAGGGAGTGGCCACTTCCGGTGGACCGATTTGAAGTAAAATTCACTGGGACCTCCCAATTTATCCAAAAAGCTTAAATCTGAAGTTTCAGTTCGATTGGTTAAGCCATCTGGGCTGTAGAGAGGACACAGACTGACAGACAGACGGACAGACAGACGGACAGACAGACGGACAGACAGACGGACAGACAGACGGACTGACAGACAGACATCATTTCGAAACCCACTTTTTCGGACTCAGGGGACCTCAAAACAGATAAATCTTCAATAATCTCAAGGTCGAAAATTTTCATGATTACTATACTTTATTTTACTTACGTAAAAGAAAGTAAAAATAAACAGTAAACCTAGGCATACTAGAGCTACCCGTGAGTAGTTTCTAGAAGCATATGCCAAAATATAAAAATCGTTTGGCCTTATGGATTGAAAGATCTGGCCGTAACAAACGAATAAAAAAACAAACAAACAAAACAAACTGAATGGTGAATGCCTCACTTGCCAAATCGATTAACTCCATAAAGCACAAAGAAGAGAAAAGCGATAAAATAGAAATATTGTTTTTTTTAAATCCTTTTAAATTATATGGCTGTGAAATTATTATGGCTATAAAATTTTGTCATTTAGTGGTGTTAACCCTTATTAATAGAGAATTTTGTTTTGAATATAAACAGTTAGGAGTCAATCAAGTGATTTGACACTAAAATTTAAAAATATTCAGAAAGTAGAGTTAATCGATTTGGCAAGTGAAGCATTCAACTAACAGTTGAAAATGTTTTATCGTATAAGGCCCATAATATTCGTGCAGTGCGAAGGTAACACAAATTTGTGTCTCAGTGAAATTCAAATTATATTCGGGGATGTCCATGGCTTCTTTCGAGAAGATTCTGGAATAACCGTTATTTAAATAATGATAGTAGATCATATACAGCTATAAATGCTACTCGACCTAAGGCGGATATTACATTATCACATTTTTATAATTATATAAATATTTTTTTTTTTTTCGCTGGCGCTACATCCCCATAGAGGGATTTGGCCGCTTCATTTTGAAGTTTCGTAATCATTTTGTTAACGGATAATGAGTGATTAATTCATTGATCCTACCCTTAACCAGCTGTGATTTTTTCATCACCCGCCGGGAATCGAACCCGGGACCTCCGGAGCGTAAAGCAAGTATGCTAACCACTGTGCCATCGAGGCGGCAAATATATAAATATGTATAATTATATTTTTGTACAAAGAAAAATACTGTTATATTTAGCTTCTTGAACTTAAATATAACAGTATTTTCTTTGTAAAAAAAATATAATTATATTTATATATATAGTTATATAAATGTGATAATGTAATACCGGCCTAAGCGAAAGAAAAGGGACAATTTAAACGGGCATACAAGAAAAAAATTTTGGCGACAAACATTAGCATCAAAAATAATAAATTGGCATCACAAATAATATTTTGGCACCACATATGAAAAAACAAACAAATATTTTTGAAGGACATTATTAAATACTGTGGCGACAAACATTGACATCAAAATTAATAAATTGGCAACAAATATAATATTTTGGAACAGAAAAAAATAATTTTTAGTAGTAAAAAAAAAAAAAAAATCGAGACAAAAAATTAAATTTAATCGATTTTGTATTATTTAATACAGTGGTAGACATTCGTATAAACGCACTATGTTTTTTGAATATAGTTCTAAGAGTAAAGTGTTTTGATTTTTTTCAAGTAGTCTAAATTTTGTCTATCATCTTAAATCTGTTGATAAGATAAACTATTAGTAAAAATTTTAATGTTTTACTTTAATAAATTGAAAAATCTAAATTTCAGTTGGACATTCGTATAAACGCACTTCTGATAATGTACTAAAATAAAAACCAAAATTAGCAATTTTTCACATATTATTTTATTTAATATTTGGTCTGGCCCCGACCTTTCTGAATAACTTTGAAAATTCGAGTAGGCATTGAATTTGTTAAATTTTTGAGGGTTTTCGGATCAATTGTGGCCCAACATTCACGGATGGTACATTTAAAATCTTTAATTGAATTATATTGCTGTTCATTTCCATAAACTTTTCGGGGAAGGCCCTCTAAAGGTTTCCGACAGGATTGCAATCAGGACCGCAAGCTGGCCATTCAAGAAGGGGAATGTTTTTCTCGAGAAACCACGGTGTGGTCTCCTTCGAAGCATTGATCGAGGCATTGTCTTGTTGAAAATTATAATTTTTGTTGTTGTTATTATCCAGATAATTTATCAAAACGTCTTCCAAAAGCTTCACGTACATACGGAAGTTCATTCGTGTCGTAATAAAGCAGATGGGAAGCTCCTCGTTATAAGAAAATGCTCCGCATACCATAACACACCGCCACAAAATTACGCTTCGACCTAACGACGCCATGTTCCTTCAAATTATGCCAGTAGCAACTGTAGCAGTCGGGAAAATCCAGATTAATTGTTTTTCAGTAAGAAAATAGCACACTCTGCCAATCCGTTATCGACGACATGTATTTACGAGCAAATTTAAGCGGATTATTCGTATGCATGGCCGTTAAAAGTGGTTTGATCCAAAATTTTGTCCATTTTATGTTCGGTGAACTATTAAAAATACGGGCAATGTGTCGGGTCGTCACAGGAAGATCCAATGGCCTGCATGATAGACGGTTTCGTGTATAGCTTGTTTGCGGATTAGACCTTTATGGCGAGCTGAGATCATGGATAGGCAATAGTCCTGATTGCAATCCTATCGAAAATCTTTAGAGGGCCTTCCTCGAAAAGTTTATGGAAATGAACAGCAATATAATTCAATTAAAGATTTTAAATGTGCCATCCGTGAATGTTGGGCCACAATTGATCCGAAAACCCTCAAAAATTTAGCAAATTCAATGCCTACTCGAATTTTCGAAGTTATTCAGAAAGGTCGGGGCAAGACCAAATATTAAATAAAATAATATATGAAAAATTGCTAATTTTGGTTTTTATTTTAGTACATTATCAGAAGTGCGTTTATACGAATGTCCAACTGAAATTTAGATTTTTCAATTTATTAAAGTAAAACATTAAAATTTTTACTAATAGTTTATCTTATCAACAGATTTAAGATGATAGACATAATTTAGACTACTTGAAAAAAATCAAAACACTTTACTCTTAGAACTATATTCAAAAAACATAGTGCGTTTATACGAATGTCTACCACTACCACTGTATTGGCTGGCAATAAACCGGCACACAAAAAATTAATATTTGAGATACAAAAAAATAATAAAACGGCACAAATTAATGAGCAACAAACAAAAATTTCTTGGCATCACAATAATAATTTGGCAACATTTATAATTTTTTGGCACTATTGGAAGGTACACAAAAATTTTTTTTGGCATCGAAATAAACATTTTGGGCGACAAAATAATTAACTGGCAACAAATTTATAAATAAAAAAATTAAATTAGTTTTAAAATATTCTGGAAAATGGAGATCCCTAATTTAACTTAGAATTGTAGAGGCTAACGGCTTCGGTAACTCTCACGGGAACGCGGGAGGTCGCTTCGCTCCCCCCCGCTTAGCCCTCCGAGGGGCTTTAGATTTAAACTTCGAGGGACGTAGGAGCCGGGATACGCAAACATGTCGCACTGCGTGCCGCACGTAGGAGCGGATTATATAGAATCTATTAATGACACTGCAATATTTTATATCGATCCCCCATCAAATATTAAATAATACAAAATCGATTAAATTTAATTTTTTGTCTCGATTTTTTTTTTTTTTTACTACTAAAAATTATTTTTTTCTGTTCCAAAATATTATATTTGTTGCCAATTTATTAATTTTGATGTCAATGTTTGTCGCCACAGTATTTAATAATGTCCTTCAAAAATTTTTGTTTGTTTTTTCATATGTGGTGCCAAAATATTATTTGTGATGCCAATTTATTATTTTTGATGCTAATATTTGTCGCCAAAAAATTTTTCTTGTATGCCCGTTTAAATTGTCCCTTTAATATTTGATGGGGGATCGATATAAAATATTGCAGTGTCATTAATAGATTCTATATAATCCGCTCCTACGTGCAGCACGCAGTGCGACATGTTTGCTTATCCTGGCTCCTACGTCCCTCGAAGTTTAAATCTAAAGCCCCTCGGAGGGCTAAGCGGGGGGGAGCGAAGCGACCTCCCGCATGCCCGTTATAGTTACCGAAGCCGTTAGCCTCTACAATTCTAAGTTAAATTAGTGATCTCCATTTTCCAGAATATTTAAAACTAATTTAATTTTTTTAATTTTTAATTTATTTATTTATAAATTTGTTGCCAGTTAATTATTTTTGTCGCCCAAAATGTTTATTTCGATGCCAAAAAATAATTTTTGTGTACCCTTCCAATAGTGCCAAGAAATTTTTGTTTGTTGCTCATTAATTTGTGCCGTTTTATTATTTTCTTGTATCTCAAATATTAATTTTTTGTGTGCCGGTTTATTGCCAGCCGAAAGAAAATAACAAAGACACAAACATACATAATTTCTTTTACTTTCTTTTACGTAAGTAAAATAAAGTATAGTAATCATGAAAATTTTCGACCTTGAGATTATTGAAGATTTATCTGTTTTGAGGTCCCCTGAGTCCGAAAAAGTGGGTTTCGAAATGATGTCTGTCTGTCAGTCCGTCTGTCTGTCCGTCTGTCTGTCTGTCAGTCTGTGTCCTCTCTACAGCCCAGATGGCTTAACCAATCGAACTGAAACTTCAGATTTAAGCTTTTTGGATAAATTGGGAGGTCCCAGTGAATTTTACTTCAAATCGGTCCACCGAAAGTGGCCACTCCCTTGGGCCAGAAAATTTGTTTTGCAAATATCTTAAAAAGTATAAGGTTTACAAAAAATTACTAATACAAAATGTTTCCAAAAATCAAAAAAAAATAAAAATAAACAAATTAAAAATTAAAAAAAATTAAAATTAAAAATTTAAAAAAAAAATTTAAAAAAAATTTAAAAATTTTATAAAAAAAAAATTAAATATTGTTTTGCCAACACATAAATATATGTGTATATATAGCCTAATTATGCTAATTATAATTAATTTGCACACTACAGTGACATACTTCCGGTTTTTAATGCAAATATTACATAATTGAATGTGGATCATTTTTTCATGTTTCTTAACTTTTTTAACGACTTATTAGGGTTTGTAATACTTAAGTATATATATCGTTTTATAATTGCAAAAATATTTCGCAACTCCTGCCCCCCCCCCCACACTTTTTTACAGGGAGTTACAGCAGTTCTTGCATTTGTCATTTTAATTATTGTGTGTATTAGCCCAATTATGCTAATTATAATTAATTTGCACACTTCAGTGACGTACTGTATGTTATAAAAATATTTAGCCTACATGTATGTTAAATTGCCAAATCGGTCAACCGGAAGTGGCCACTCTCGGCCCGAAAATGTGTTTTGCACATATTTTAAAAAGTATAAGATTTACAAAAAATCACTAATACAAATTCCAAAAAATTAAAAGAAAAAATTTAAATTCATAAATATCACCTTTTATTTCTTTTACGTGTGTACTAATGAGTTCAAAAAATTGAGTTTTGAAATGGTGTCTGTTGGTATATACATATGACTGTCAATTTGTAGTCCAAATGGTTTAAGCAATCAAACTGCAACTTCATGTTTAAACTTTTTACATAAATTTTGGGGTCCCAGTTCCCAGCTCCCAGATTCCGTAAAACAGAAAATTTATTTTGCAAATATTTCAAAAATATACAATTTACAGAAAACATGAAATAATAAAAACAATCTTAATTAAGTTTGCGGGAAATTTGAATTATAAAAGTTTTTCAAAATTCGATGTTCGTAAAAGAAAGTCGTGTGTTGGCCACACCTCCATTTTTTTTGTTCCAATTTCTGTTAAAGATAGGATTTGGTTGTTGTGTAAAGGTTATTCATTTCGTGCTCATCAATTTGCCTAAACTTTGAATGTTTTTGTGAAAATGGCATATTTAGTGGCTCGAGGCAAAAACGCGTTGATTTAAATTAAACTATATTCGCGCTAACCAATTATCGTGTTAATGGAGGGACAAAAGTGTAATAAAATTGCATAAAAATATATAAAAAAAAATTTATTATCAACTTTTTAATATTTTAAGCTTACGAGTTTTAATTTTGGAAAATATGTAATGTTCATAGCAATCTTCATTTGGATTTGGTAGGAAAGTGGTGTATTCCTGCGCGATCATCATCAAACATTCATTTGTTAAAAATTTAATTACATTTGGAGAACAACAATTGTTATGGTAATATTTTTCAAAGACCACTACCAAAGTTTGAGCTATGTTGGTAAATTCATCAGAAGGAGCACTCAGTGAACCAAAGTTGGTCTCATTCTTCTTAAAAAAAATTTCCGTCAAAAAAGTTTCCGAAATTTGTATTTCGTCGACTTTCTTCATCAACTTTTCCCGGCAGCTTTGGCAATTAATTTTTTTTAAAATACAGTAGCCTGTATAGTATACTAACGCATTTTGCTTTAAAACATGAATATCTGTCTTCTCAATGATATCATCAGGTGGATTATTGGTACTGCTGGCATACTCTTTAGACTTTAGACTCATTTCAAATTCCGTTTTAAAGCTATTCCAGTCCAAATCAATAGCTTGCGATTCGTCTGACAAGCAATTTTTAAATGGAGAATTTAAAGTAATTTTTATCACTATGATGTTGGCAAAATGCACAACAATTTCATGACTATATGGCATGTAATTAAATCCACCTTTCCCACGAAGAATTGAAAAAAAAATTTCCAAACAATCTTGGTTGGTTCGTCCTGTTAATATGTATTAAACGTCGAACTTTTCCTTCAAAATATCAGCTAGTAAAATGTTAGCTTTTATGCTGATTTTAAGACCTCTGAGAAACTTAAAATAATTTTCGTTCTTTGAAAGAATGGTTACTTTATCTAAGAATGCTAAGCTGTCTTCAAGAAATGTGTAGACATTATTACCAATCTTGAGTGGTCGTTCATAAGGAGCTGAAGATTTGAAATGTCGGCAATTTAAACAATCGAACAGATCATTAAATCTTTGCATCATTTGAGCGGTTGGTATAGCATTGTTCAGAAATTCACCAAACGTTTCCGGTTTAACTTTCAATGTTGTCCTAATTGCACTGGCTACTGTACTGCTTAATATTTGACATGCCAAACTGAGATTCATTTTCTGAAACGTATTTGGTTCGAAATGGTGGATGGTAAGTTCTGGCATCAGTTTAACATTTTGTTTTGTGTTAAATTCGAATATTTTTCGAATAACATTAACAACGTCAGTTTTGTTTTTTATGCTGTTTTTTGCAAACATTTTTTCTTAAAACAATAAAATTATGTATTAATTCATATTGTATATATTTTTTCTTGGAAAACAATAAAATAAAAAAATAAATAAAAATAAAAAAAAAATAATTTATTTTAATATTTAATAAATATTTTTTTCCTTATACTCTCTCAAGAACTTCTCGGACTTTCTATTTCGGAAGAACTTCTTTTATCCGGAACCTTCGAGGACGGGCGCTTTCCGATTAATCGAATTTTCCGGACATTCGGGGTCTCTTATAAAAACGCAATATTTATACATATAAGAAATTCGTTTATTTCACTTGTAAAACAGTGTAAATATATACAACAAACCAAAATACATACTAGCCTAATGTTTGTTTGTTTGTTTTTTAGTTTGTTGAGGCCAGATCTAATCTAGGATCCATAAGGCCGATGATTTTGGGCAGCATGTATTTCCAGAAATTTCTCAGGGGAAATTCTAGAATGCCGAATTATGCGTAGCAATTATTTTATTATTTAATACATAGTATTTAAATTACGGTTATTCCAGAAACTTCTAAAAGAAGCTCTGAACGTCCCCGAATATAGATTTTATTTTATAGATTATTAATTTTACTGAGTCGCACTTTGTGATACCACCGACTAGCACGGATATTATGGGCCTTATACATTAAAAATGCAGTACCCGGAACCACTATCTATTTTATTATAACTGTATATTGTGATACCCTCGCTTATGTACACTATATAACGGGCCTTATACGATAATGCGCAGTACCCGGGACCACCAGCTTAATAAAGATGTTAACACATCGAGATCTATATTGCGACTCCTAGCCTAATGTTTTCGCCCTAATAAACAAATAATCATTAGTTATACAACAAGAGGTTCGAAAATAATCGAATATACAGTTTATAGGACGAGTTGTGTTGTCTAGGAAACACAACGACACCGCAGGTGGAGTTGTGTTTCTTAGGTAACACATCGAGTCCGCAACTGTATATTCAGATGATTTCCGAAGCTCGAGTTGTATATGTTAAGACTATACAACGAATCAACCATGTCAAATATCAAAAATATTAATTGTTTGTTTATATTCATGGAAGATGAACTACTACACCACTAGTGGTGTTTCGCGAAACACTACTTAGCAACGCAAATGACCGGTATTATACAGCGTAACTAAGTAAAATTCAACTATCTGATTGGTTTATTTTCCAATGAGTTGTATAGTCATATTTATATGTACATATCGTCGGATTAGTTCTTTAGTGTTCTAACTACACAAATGTAAGTTTCGAGATAATCTCATTTTAAACTTAGATTAGTGTATTTTTGGTTTTATTCTATTTTTCTTAGATTAGTGTATTTTTGTTTTATTCTTCTTTTTTTTTTGATTGATATTAGAACTTTCAAGTATTCCGATTTATTTTCAATTTTTTATAGTTTTCTAGAATATTTAGATTTGTCAGAAAATGAAAAATTCAAAATTTTGCCACGATTCTTTTTTGGTCTATACCATTATCTATATAAACTGTTGCTATTTTCTTTTTTGTGCAAACAGAATTTTACATGGAATCTTATGGATATAGAACAAAACTGAATTACCGTGACTGTATGGTATAGAACAATTATACCTTAATTTTTAAGGCGATTTTTTGTGAATTTTGGAAAAATAAAAACAATTACTATTACTATTTTATACTTTTTTATATTGGATTTTTCCAATATTTAGTGTATCATCCAAAGAGAGAACAAAAAAGAATGAACATTGTTCTAATTTCTTTTTCGGTCAATATTTCGCCCATAACAATAAAGAATGAATATTTCTGTAATTTCTTTTTTGGTCAATAGTTTGTGTGTATAATAAACAGTTTGTGTGAAATGAAACTTATTAATATTTAGACACAAAGTATAGTAGGTTAGGTTAGGTTTGGGTGGCGGTCCACTAGGACCGGGCATAGATACAAAAAGGTCCGTAGCCATACCACAATTTAAAAAAGTATAGTAGATAGTAATGAAAATTATATGGATACAAAAATGCAGAATTCAAATTTAACTATACTTCATTATTTATCCTTATAATTTTCATTGCTAACTACTTTGGTTGATGTCTACCGCTGTACTGCATCACTATAAAATTTTAAAATTGGGGATCATTAGTCTAAATCCTTATAAATAATTAAAACTAATTTGAAAATTCAGTGGCTATAATTCAGCACATAAGGTTGCCGGAAAAAGAATGTAATACATTTTGCTTTCTTTTTTGTGCAAAGAATAATTTTGTATGAAATTGATCAAAAAAAAAATTAGCGAAATGTTCGCTCTTTTTTGTTCTATGTTGAGATAGAACAATAAAGAAATAAGAGCAGATATATGTTATAGAACAAAACAGAAATTTCCATATAGCAGATTATACGAGGTTGAACAAAAAAGAAGTAACATTTATGTGATTTTCCAGCTGCAACAAATTTGACAGATAAAAAAACCCGGGCGAAAACGGGGCGACAGCAGCTGTCATTCGTCGCCCGGTAAAATTTTTCGGGGCGATTACTAACACAATTAAATTTCAAACGTCATTTAAATAAAAACTAAATATAATTAAATAAATTACCACGAAAAAAATCTTTCATTACAAAATTAACGTAGAATTGTTAAAATAATTTGACAATTAATACGTAAACACATGCAAAAAACAACAAATTACGAAAACTGCATTTTTGCTGTTCCAGTTGAAACGTCAAAACACTAACCCGGTTTTGCCCCGGTTTCGCCCCGGTTTTTTTTTTGTGTAACTGGAAAACGGTATTAGATTTCAATATTTTCTGAAGCAGTAAATGGAGATAGAACAAAAAACCCTCGTCGCCATAGAACATTAAAGCACGCAGCTAAAAGTTACATTTAGGCCCGATTGTATGAACATGGATAGATTAAAAAAAATCCGGCGATACAGATTAATCTTCAACCGACGATTTTTTTTTCGTCGATTGTATAAACACGGATAAAAAAAATTCCATCCTCTGTTTATTGCAGTTTTTATTGCAGTTTATTTTGGAGTGTCAACACTTTTTTGACGTTTCAAATTTAATTTATTGTTTATTTACATTCTTATGTGTGTACTTATTGTACACGAAAGTATTTTTTTATGTTTTTCTACAATAGAAAAAAAAATTCGAGTTGGGCATTTGAAATTTTACGTTTTTTCGATTCCATTCCGATTTTTTTTTTTCAATAAACGCAACAGCAATCAAAATGTTCCGCCGCGCCGAACCAAACAAATAAAATTAAAATTATGTCAAAAAAAATAAACAACATTTTCTATCCGCTGTTTTAGACAATAAAAAGAGAAGATAAAAACAGTGGATAGAAAAGAATCCTTGGATTAATTTTCGTATTTATCGTCGTTCATACAATCCAAGCAACGATTAATCCGCCGATTAATCTTCTATCCGCGTTCATACAATCGGGCCTAAGTGTAGATAGAATAAAAATGAACTCATTATCTCGAAAACTAGAAGACGTAGAGCAACACCGAATAGCACATTCGAGAGAGCTCATTTCAAAACCTGAGAAACCGTTGAAAACTAAAAATCGTCAAAATGTGAGATAGAACACTAAAGAACTAATCCGACGATATGTGAATTATGCATATAACTATAGGCGTGTTCGGAAATAGACGTTGAGTAAATTCACAGTAAAATTAGACCATTAAATTAGACCATTATAGTGTAATTTAATGGTCGAAATTTATTGCGAATTTACCCATGGTCAATTTCCGAAAACGACTTATGAATGTAAATATTGTTTTTTCTACAAAAATTATGAGTAAAATCCCCAAAAAATAGTTTTTTTTCAGTTTTTCTGAAATTTTTTTTTTGTTTTGTTTCGTCCGGATAATAGAAGTTCCGAATAATAGAAGTCCGGATAATCGAAGTTTGACATTTTTCTTGACTTTTATTTGACATATGAATGATATTTTATAAATGTAGTCGTGTGTAATCGCCCAAAAAAATTTGACCGAGCGACGAATGATAGCTGCTGTCGCCCCGTTTTCGCCCCGGTGTTTTTTTTAAGCGTCAAATTTGTGGCAACTGGAAAACGTAGTTTGTTGAGGCAGTAGGCAGTTAGGCACCGCAATAGAGTTATTTGCCGGAATGTTACAACGCGCCGTGTATTTTCATTCCGGATAGGGTTACCATATCCTGGTCGATCAAAAAGAGTATTTTGCCAAAAACTGCTGTTTAATAAAGAGTACAAAAGAGTACATTTAAAAAACAATCAATTTTACAAAACAATGCCAAAATCATAAACTATTCAACAAAATCATATTTTACTTTACTACGCACTTCAGATAAGAGCTTCTGGTTAATCTTGCAATAGTCATAAAACTGAGGACAAGTAAATTCCTTAAAGTTAAACTGAACCATCAGTAAACTTTTGACTGCATCTATCGATAGTCCGTTCCGCTCATCTGTCCGCTGCGCGTTCATTAAACTAAACATTTTTTCTGTTGTTGCATTCTGCGATGGTATCGCAAAACAAAAGCTGCAAATTTTAAGGAACTTTGATGAGGTACATTACTATGATTACGGTTTTTGAAATATTCAGTTCACTTAGCACTGCGCAGTTTATTTGGAAAGTCCCCGTTTCCGTCAGATTCATCCAAAAAATTGTTCATATTGACGCTTTGGTCAAACAGCAATGAATCGTTTATATGTATGTACTCCCTTATCAGCGAAATAAATAAACGTTGCTTCAATATTATTCCAGTTTGGCTTGGCGTTCAATGTCATCTACTTATAATTCTTCAGTTAATTCATAGAAGAAGTCCACATTTCCAAATAGTCTATGCCGCGCTGGTAAACGTGAATTATTTTCATTTTTTCGAATGATTTCGTTCACTTTCATTGGAATAAACTCACTTGCTATTCTTTCCTTTAAAATGTGCTCCACTGTTGCCAACATATCAATAATCTCTATTACCGAATTCCGTTCCCTTTCTATTGCTTCAATTTTTGAGTGGAATACATACATTAATGAATGTTTAAACCAAAGATAGGCCTCATTTAAAGGATTTTCAAAAAACATCTTAATTATTACGGGCGTCTGTTTTTGCGATAAGAAATACGACTTTAACGCTGGATAAATTTGTAAAATTAGGTTTACGGCTGGAAACAAAGATATCCATTGAGAATTACAAATGAAAACAATAAATTTATACATTTTTGTTTAAATTTGAAAAAGAGTACTTTTGATGTAATTACGAAAAAAGAGAGAGTACAGATATTTCCGGCTCCAAAAGAGTACATGTACTCTTAAAAGAGTACGGTTGGTAACCCTAATTCCGGAATGAATAGTTTCATGGCTGTCTCATGCTCATTGCTCATAATATAAATCGGCGAGCGTGACACAACAGACGGACAGACGGAGTTAAAAAATCGTAATATCGAAATCTAGTACATACAACTTTTCTTTTTTGTTTTTGCAAAAATTAGGGTGCTTTCAAGAATTCAGTCGACTGCGCAGCAATTGCAGTCGAAAAAACTGAAATTCAGTCAAACTGCAATAGCTGCTGTCTTAAAACGACCAACTGCGCAAATAAAAATTAACATGAAAAATGTCTAACCAATAAATAATAATTACGTTATAGTGTTGTCATAAAGATGAAAAATATTTCGGGAATAAATAATAATAGATCGAAATAATAATTAGCATGTTCGGAAAATGACCAAAGTAAATTTGAGTAAAATTAAATACAACTTTAGGCGTTTTCGGAAATAGACCATGGGTAAATTCACAGTAAATTCCGACTATTAAATTACACTATAATCGTCTAATTTAATGGTCTAAATTTACTGCGAATTTACTCAACGTCTATTTCCGAACACGCCTTTTATATCGAATTAAATACAAAAAAATATGTTTTAAATGGCAAGCGATTTATTATCCATGAAAATGCGTGTTCGATTTTTTTCGATATTGGATTTTATATATTTTAACTTTTTGTATTGATGTAACAAAATAATAATAATATATATATATATATGTGTATGTATATGTATATAAACACCTTACATAATGTACTGTAATGTGAACCTAAAATAAAAATGTACATCTAGTTGAAAAACGAAAAAAAGATAGATGGAATCCGATCGTAGTCGACGTAGGTTGAAAAAAAACAAATTAAAAAAGATATATGTGAATTTTTCAATAAATGCAATAGTAATAAAATATAAAATAAAATTGGTTATTGCTGTTAATATTTGGAATCGAAACGATTTCAGACGGGAAAACGAGAAAAGGATTACAACAGATTTCAGAAGTGGGATATAACACATCGTAAAATAAATCTTTGTGGAACCGCGTGTTGGGCATTAATACCGAATTGAGTGTTTTATCGAACGTTTTAAAGATTTTGGTGAATCTTTATTGAAGTAAACAATTTGGTGATTGTTTAGAGATTTTGGAGAATCTCATTAGTTTTGGTAAAACGCATTTAGAGGTTAACTTTTACGTACAACGTGGTATCGTATATGTTATCATGGCACCCAGGAAAAATAGGAATTCACAGTCAACGATGGAGAATGAAGTACATCGAGATGATAGGTCGAATAGCAATGAACGTGTATGTTCAGCTATGCCGGAGGAAAATCGAGCGGTCGACTGGAAAGGATTCAGCGACATATCGAAGCTTCTTCCTGAGTTCGATGGTCTAGGGGATGTATCCTCATGGATTTCAAGAGTCGAAGAATATAGTCAAATATATAATATGTCGGATTTAGCTACACGACACTTTGCACTATTAAAATTAGTTGGATCGGCTAAAGTTTGGTTGGATGGTTTAGGAACAGTCAATTTTGAGTGGCGGGAATGGAGAAAGCTACTACGCGAGAATTTTCCAACAAACGGAAGTGCATTAGAAAGGCGAAGAAGAGCAGAATCATATAGACGGAAAGCAGGTGAAGAAATTTTACCATATTATTTTCAAAAATTATCGTTGTGTAATCAAGCGGGTATGAAGAATGACGAAATTATTGAGTTGATCGTAGAGGGATTACATGACAGTCGATATCGCAGTTTCTTAGGACCATTAAGAAGATATGATAAACCGTCCGAACTTTTAATCGATTTAAAAGAAGCTGACAATTACTACAGGACAGAAAAAAATCAAGCATTAAGAAGCTTAAATAGTTCAACGAATCAATACAAAGGAGTAAATCAGATGCGTAATAAAACGAATAGCATCAGTTCAATACGGCGAACCGATGGTACGGATACAGCTAATGTTACGAAAAAACTAATTTGTTTTAAGTGTGGTAAAGAGGGTCACTTTGCCAGAAACTGTGGCACGAATAAATTGCCTAGCAATTCTTCAACTTATAATTCATCGAATGAAAACCCAAAAATGTTACATGTACAGGTTAATACTCATCAGAAGTTTTTCAAGAAAGCAGAGATAAATGGCGAAACCATAGATTGTTACGTTGACCTGGGAAGCAGCTGTACAGTTTTAAGAAGTGATATTGCAGATCAAATTGGTGTAACCTTTTACGAGGACGAAAATCTTGTTAAATTAAAAGGTTATGGAGGTGGGGAAGTGCAGCCAGTTGGTGTTACAACTCTCGTCCTTAAAGTAGGTGATGTATCAGCGAAGGTGAAAGTTTTCATAGTAAAACCTGAATTCCAGAGTGTGCCAATTTTAATTGGGCATTCATTTACCGAACAACCACATGTACATATTATCACAAATTCAGATGGGCTTATTATTCAACAACGAGAGGATAGTGGGTTTAACAAAATTGGGGTACGATATAGTACCGGGAAAACAAATCTAATTGCAAAGGAGACTACAGTAATACCTAGTGGCTATGTAGGTCACATTCAAGTGGCAACCGATTTTGAGAGGGATGAAGTTTTGCATGTTGATAATCGTTTACAAGAAAATGGAACAGCTATCCCGAATTGTGTAATACAGTCAACGAATAAATCATCTGTAGTTCCAGTTGCTAACTTCACCGATAATCCGATTGATATCAAGAAGGGTTCCGTGCTCACCAGAGCTATGGTGTGTATGCCCTATGACGAAATTAGAGGCGCTTCGAAGTACAATAAGAATGAACGCCAAATTGAAAGCCACCAAATAGTTACAGACGATGATAATTCCGAAGTATTGAAAATTATGAACGAGTACAAGGATGTAGTTTCGACAAATATGAGTCAGTTGGGTCTAACTGACAAAATTCAAATGGAGATTCAACTAAAGGAGTCAAGCAAACCAGTCTATTATCGTCCATACCGTCTTAGTCACTATGAACGAGGGAAAGTACAAGAGATGATCGAAGACTTAAAATCAAATGACGTCATCGAAGATTGTTCATCAGAATATGCCAGCCCTATAATATTGGTCAAGAAGAAGACCGGTGAGTATCGTTTGTGTGTAGATTACAGAAAATTAAATAGTAATACCGTCAAAGATCACTATCCTATTCCTCGAATAGACGACCAGTTAGATAGGTTAGGAAGAAAGAGCTATTTTACGAGTTTAGATTTATACTCAGGTTATTATCAGGTCCCCGTTGCGGAGAAAAGTAGAGATAAAACAGCTTTTATAACGCCGGATGGGCATTACCAGTTTAAGCGTATGCCCTTTGGGCTTTGTAATGCCCCAGCGGTATTTCAGCGATTAATTAATACGATTTTGGGTAGATTACGATTTAGTGTAGCAATGGCGTATCTTGATGATATCTTGATAGCTACCGAAACAAGGGCAGAAGGAATAGAAAATTTAAAGATTATATTGGATGTTATCCGAGAAAGTAATCTGACAATCAATTTGAGCAAGTGTAGGTTTTTGATGAGAAAAATAAATTATCTAGGGTTCGAAATAAGTGGGGATGGAATTCAGCCGGGTCAGGTTAAAATTGAGAGTTTGGTCAGATTTCCACCACCGAAAGATCAAAAGGGTGTTCGAAGTTTTTTGGGCCTCGCAAGTTATTTTAGACGTTTTGTAAGGAATTTTGCTGTTATAGCGCGTCCACTTACAGACTTATTATCGAAAAATTCGAATTTCATATGGGAAGATTCTCAACAACAGGCATTTGAGTCGATTAAGAAGGTACTTGTGTCATCGCCTATTTTGAAGGTGTTTGACCCAGCATCAGCTACGGAATTACATACCGATGCGTGTGCAATAGGCCTTGGGGCAGTGTTGCTTCAAAAACAAACGAATGATAAGTTACATCCAGTAGCGTACTATAGCAGAAGGACTTCCTCGGAAGAATCTCGATATCATAGCATCGAGCTTGAGGCTTTAGCTATTGTCAGTGCCTTGGATAAATTCAGAATATATTTATTGGGAATACCGTTCGTGATAAGGACTGATTGCAATAGTTTAAAGTTGATGGAGTCAAAGAGAGATTTAAATCCACGGGTTGCGAGATGGTTCATGAAATTATTAGAGTTCGATTATAGGATTGAGTACCAAAAGGGATCAGTTAATAAAGTTGCAGATGCCTTTTCAAGGTATCCTATAGAAGAGGAGAATATAGTGTTAGGGATAAGCGTAAACACTGATTGGATAGCTTGTATGCAGAGAGGATGTACGGAAATAGAAGAGATCATAAAAAACTTAGATGTGAATGAAGATTTAAAAAATAAATATACGGTTTATAAGGGTAGATTATATAAAATTTCGAAAGAAAGATGGAGGTTATACGTTCCAGGGGAATTAAGATCATATCTGATTAACGAGGCTCACATCAATGTGTCACATATGAGTGTGGACAAAACATTGTCAAAGTTAAAGGAAACTTATTATTTTCCCACAATGAGAGAACAAGTTTCTAAGTATATTAATAGATGCATTAATTGTCTTTACTATAAAGTCCCAACGGGTAAACCTCAGGGATTCTTGCATCCACTTGACAAGGGGAACGTTCCGTTCGTAACGGTTCATGTAGACCACTTAGGGCCGTTTATCAGAACCAAAGACAAAAGAAAATACGTCTTATGTATTGTGGATGGGTTTTCCAAGTTTACTTGGCTTAAGGCAGTTAAAACGGTAGAATCAGTGGAAACTACGACCACAGTTTTAGAGTTCATATTCTGTTATGGTAGGCCGCAACGTATAATTTCAGATAGAGGAGGTGCTTTCACGGGAAGGCCATTTTTAGAGATGTGTAGGAGTTATAACATCCAGCATGTTAAGATAGGATCACACACACCTCGGGCTAATGGACAAGCCGAGGTTGCCAACAAAACTATTCTGACAGGTTTAAGGACCTTGTCTACTGGAGTCGAGTGTAGTGATTGGGATACTAAACTCTTAGAAGTTATGTGGTCAATGAATAATACTGTTCACCGGGTTACGCAAAAGACACCTGCTAATTTAATCTTTCGATATGTGCCAAATGGGCCCAAAGACAACCCACTAACATGCGAGATTAACAGCATAAATAAGGAAGTAGGTAATGTTAGAGAGGTAGACTTTAACAAAGTATCAGAATTGATAGTCAAAGACCAGGGTAAGCAGAAAGAATATTATGATAGAAAACGAAGAGGAGGGGGCTCATACATGAAGGGGGATATAGTTATGGTTAGGTGGAATCCAGTTTCTACTGGAACTAGCTTGAAGTTGAGTTGTAATTATAGTGGGCCCTATATGATCGATAAAGTTCTGGATAAAGACCGATACGTAGTCAAAGATATAGATGGAGAGCAGCAGTCGTCTCGAAAGTATGAGGCCGTTGTCTCAATAGATAGATTAAAGAAAATTGTAAGGAGTAGTGATCTTGACGCAAAATAACTGTTTATCTACACACACACAAAAAAAAAAAAAAAATGTTATATTGGAATGAATAATATGTAATGTAAATTGAATTAGTATTGTAACTGGAATTAGGACTGTTAAGGTGTGATAAATTATTGTAAAGAAAATTTGAGTAGTAGAATGGTGAATATAAAAGCTTACGTTTGAATTTGATGTTAAAAATAACTTCTAATGCCCAAATTTTCTATAATTGTTTATATAAATATATATATATATGTACATAATAATCGCTAAATTGTTGGAAGGCGAGGACGCCTACGTATATAGCGTGGCCGACTGATGTAACAAAATAATAATAATATATATATATATATATGTGTATGTATATGTATATAAACACCTTACATAATGTACTGTAATGTGAACCTAAAATAAAAATGTACATCTAGTTGAAAAACGAAAAAAAGATAGATGGAATCCGATCGTAGTCGACGTAGGTTGAAAAAAAACAAATTAAAAAAGATATATGTGAATTTTTCAATAAATGCAATAGTAATAAAATATAAAATAAAATTGGTTATTGCTGTTAATATTTGGAATCGAAACGATTTCAGACGGGAAAACGAGAAAAGGATTACAACAGTATGGGCAAGGTAATTTTAGTAAATTTTTTACCAACATAACAAAAATAAATTTTACTATAAATTTACTACCATAGTCTCTTTTCGAATGTGCTAAATAGACCTTTTTCCTTAATTGTCAAACATAGTGAATCAGCAGAAATATCTGTAGGTGTTGCATAATATTGGAATCTTGTTTTCAGTGTTTTAACTAAATAAATTAAATTTTACATTAAATTTAACTTTAGAAACGCTTTTGCGGAATTGTGAAGTTGTTTCCCGAAATATAATTCATTAATTATATTTCTACAATATTAATTTTTAGTTCGGACCACCTACGGATCGTCGATCTTATTTGTCAAATTTTTTTAATGAAAAATGTCAATTATAGATCGATAATTTGACAGCTAAAATATGTCAGATTTTTTTAAGTGTAAAGGAAAACAAACAGCAGTTTATATAAAACTATCTTAAAATGTTTGAAAATAACTTAATTTTAATAAAAATAACCAGAAAAAACTCAAACGGCACAAGATGTAACCTAAAGAATACGAATTACCTTTTCCTTATGTTTTAGCTTAAAATTATGTCTTAGCTGGGGTGCGATTCCGGTTCAGTGATAAAATGATATGATAAGTTTGAATCTGTGTAAACAAAGCAAAAAGCAGAATTTATTGTTTTTCGTATTATGCCTACTTTGAAATTTAAAAGTTTGAATTTTATCAAGAAGTAGAGCAAAGGCAAAATAATTATTCATTATGCTAGGTTTACAGCGACACACGACACTATAATATTGTATGAAGTATTCTACAATATAAGCTGCAGTTGCTATATTTATGTCATTCAATAGATGAGCGGTAAATTCAGACATTGCTTCTACGAGTCTATTTACGATACCTTACCTTCTTACTAATAAATTACACCGAAACGACAAATATAGAGACATATAAAGCATCAATAAAAAAGATGATAAAATCATAATAAAGTTATTTATCTGATACTCACTTATTATGCTAGTGCATATATACACAGCAGTATGTTCTCTTTGCTTCTCCCAATACAAACATTGTGAAAGAATTTGTATAGTTTGCGACAAATGAATGATGAAGTACCAAAATGTTTTTGAAGGTTGGCCCCCGATGATGGCTTTTATCCTTATTTACGTCTGAGCTCTATCAAAACCAACCTAATCAGCGAAATAGTCACAAAAGTTTGATTTGATTAGATTAGAGCACGAATGTAAATAGAACTAGGCCCTCTAGGGTAACAAAACCTTTCTCATAAACCAATTTTTTTCTTGTGCTGTCGTCCGATTTGTAGTGGACATTCGATCTAAATTAAATAACCTGATACTTTGGAATTCCTTATTCAAATAAATTATAATATTAAAAATTTGCAAACTCCGAAAAATGGATCTCGATATTCTTTCAAAGGATGCTTAACGTCGTTATCGGAATATATTCAACTGATGGGTTTGTTAAAAAATCCCAATATTCTTTTATTTTTTCAGAAAGCATTTCAGAAGATAAAGGTGGTAATACCACAGAATATAATATATATACAATTAATTATGTATAGTATAAGCGACATTGCACCGGCCAAAAACAGTTTTGCCCTTACCTGTTTTTCACGTGTCGAACGAGAATTATTTTTCGAATTCCAAACACTCAGTTCGCTTAACAACAATTTAATATTGACGAATCTTCCTTCGCCAACCTGACGTGAAAAAATTAAATCGAAATTCTTTCACACAAAACCCGCATTGTGTACTATAGTGTAAGGCCAATAAACCTAACATTAATTCTTCTGAAGAATTCTTAAATACTCTATAAAACCATGCTAATCAGATCACAGCACCACAAGCTAAATTAATAAGACGTTGTATTATTTTTATTTTGCAAAATATTTCTTTATAGTTTCTTTAAAATGTGTTAAGACTTTTTAAATTTCCTAGAGTAGATTTTCCGTTAATTTTGAATTTGCAGTTGCTCAATTACACAAATTATTTAGATCCTAAAAAGTTACTGAGAGAAAAACGTTGGTAGGTACACAATATCCAAATGCAAACACATATTTGTTACATTTATATCACCTTTCTTATGAAATAATTTATTTGGAAACTAATTAAATATTTTCTACATACTATATTTCAGTATATTTTTGTATGCGTACAAATTTTATCATTGGCGAAAAAAATTTTCATCGACAAAAACCAGTCTGATAAATTTATTGAATTTGTTTCAAATTCATCATAAATTTATCATTCGTCGCTTACTAGCAATCGCAAAACACAGTGTATAACAATGATATAATTTTATCAGATTTCATTATCATCGAACCAGAATCGCATCCTAGTGCAATAAGGCATGCATAATTTTGTTTTGTGCAATGAAAAAAATTAAAACGGATGACTAGATTAAAATGAAAAGTTTTTTTATCATTTAAAATTATCACTGAACCAGAATCGCACCCCTTAAAACATTTCAATTAAATTTTTATTAAAAAATATTTAATAAATGTCTGTAATATACAAAAATAAAATTGTATCTGTACTACTTCATACAAAAGATTTGAACAATATTTTGACGTTTAATTTGTTTTCCTTAACACAAAAAATCATAATAAAGTTGTCTACCATTCAATCTATAGATCGATATTTTGACAGCTAAAATATGTCAGATTTTTTTGAGTGTTAAGAAAAATAAACAGCAGTTTATATGAAGCTATCTTAAAATGTTTGAAAATAACTTAATTTTAATAAAAATAACCACAGAAAAAACTCAAACGGCACAAGATTAAACCTAAAGAATACGAGTTTGCTTTCTTTTTATGTTTTAATTTTTCACACCCTTTTCACAAAAAAATTTACTTGCTTAGCTTAAAATGACATAAAATGAATACATTTCAATTAAATTTTTATTAAAAAATATTTAATATATGTCTGTAATAATAGAAATAAAATTGCATCTGTGCCACTTCATACAAAAGATATGAACAATATTTTGACATTTAGGGGTAGATGCTCGATACGTTCTAGCAAGCACATTTTGGTATGCTCGTACGTTTTTGCGACTTCCTAGCAAGCAAAAAATTAAAAAAAGTTGCGAGTGACTTTTTGAACTCGCAATACACAAAACAAAATAATGTATACAAGCAAAAATATTTTGAATGACATTTCAATTGCTCAATTATTAAGGAGGTACTTAATTTTAAATATAATATGTATGTAAATCAACTTTAGGGAAATTACAGAATTTCTATTAAAAATATGTGATTTTTTTAGACATACACGTAACAAAAAACATAACCAATATCTAAAAATGCTGTTCCCACCACATTAGTTATGTGCGAGATCTGTGATTTAAGCTAGTATTTTGTACAAACTAAGTAATTGTGTAATTTATCGGGCTTCCAATATTTTCAGGAAATTCATTATATTTATCCCTCACAGAAGTTTGACATACAACTTCATTCAACTGCATACCGGCTGCGTTCGTGAATGTAATTTTTGAACGACCAACTGCGCTGCATTGGCTGCAAAACTTAATTTTTCAACGAAGTACTGCACAAACTGCGCAGTCGACTGAATTCTTGAATGCACCCAATATTGAGTGGTAGACAACTTCATTGTGATTTTTTGTGTTAAGGAAAACAAATTAAACTTTAGGTTTGTGCCGTTTGAGTTTTTGTGGTTATTTTTATTAAAATTAAGTTTTTTCAAACATTTTAAGATAGTTTTTTATAAACTGCTCACTGTTTGTTTTGTTTAACACTTAAGAAAATTTGACATATTTTAGCTGTCAAATTATCGAACTATTATTGAGGTAGTTTACACCGCCATATTTAGTCCCGGACTATACACTATATTCGACCTAAACTGGATAGGTCACATGGTGTAAACGCTAGTTACCCAAATTGAGTTAGGTAAGTAAAATGTGTGACCTAACCTAAAATAGGTCAACTAGAAATATGGTGTAAACGGTTCGGCCTAAAGAATTTCGATTTTTTCAATAGACGCGATTTGTTAATTATCATTTTTACAGCACAAATAATGAATAAAAATAAAAATATTAAAATTAAAATCAATAAATGCCAAAATGATATAATATTAAATATAAATACATTTATTAAAATATTTTAATTTTTGACGTTTGGCCCAAATGCGACCTATATTTATTGTGATGTAAACGGTTGTTAAGTGGACTAAAATAGGTCGTCATTTAGGTCAGTCCAGTAAATATTTCGTGGTGTAAACTACCTCATTATTTCGATCTATTTAGCACATTCGAAAAGAGACCATAGTAAATTTATAGTAAAATTTATTTTTGTTATGTTGGTAAAAAATTTACTAAAATTACCTTGCCCATACAAAAAGTTAAAATATATAAAATTCAATATCGAAAAAATTCGAACACGCATTTTCATGGATAATAAATCGCTCGTCATTTAAATATATTTTTTGTATTTAAATCGATATAAAGTTAATGAGCCGATTCAGACGTGTTTTCTTGCATCAGTTTCTTTCCTCGTTTCTTTACCCCTCTCTCTATAAACCGATTTCGAAGGTCATATTTTTGTGATTCTTTTTTCAACAAATTTTTTTCGTGATTCTTGTGTTTCTCTGCACTAATACAAACAAAAAGTTATATAAAATTTCCGAAGGTCATATTTTTATTTCTATACCAAGTATGCGACGAGAAATATTTTTACACATACATAGACGAATAATTCAAAAGAATCACGTTTCAAGAAAACGCGTGTAAATGCAAATTGGTTTTTTGAAAGCAGAGAAATGTAATGCAAGAAAACATGTGTAAATTGGCTCAATTAGCCGATTCAGACGTGTTTTCTTGCATCAGTTTCTTTCCTCGTTTCTTTACCCCTCTCTCCATAAACTGATTTCGAAGGTCATATTTTTGTGATTCTTTTTTCAACAAAAATTTTTTGTGATTCTTGTGTTTCTCTGCACTAATCCAAACAAAAAGTTATATAAAATTTCCGAAGGTCATATTTTTATTTCTATACCAAGTATGCGACGAGAAATATTTTTACACATACATAGACGAATAATTCAAAACAACCGGGTAGGATATGAGCCAATTTACACATGTTTTCTTGCATTACGTTTCTCTGCTTTCAAAAAACCAATTTGCATTTACACGCGTTTTCTTAAAACGTGATTCTTTTGAATTATTCGTCTATGTATGTGTAAAAATAATTCTCGTCGCATAATACTTGGTATAGAAATAAAAATATGACCTTCGGAAATTTTATATAACTTTTTGTTTGGATTAGTGCAGAGAAACACAAGAATCACGAAAAAAATTTGTTGAAAAAAGAATCACAAAAATATGACCTTCGAAATCGGTTTATAGAGAGAGGGGTAAAGAAACGAGGAAAGAAACTGATGCAAGAAAACACGTCTGAATCGGCTCTTTTTGAGCGTAAGAGCACTTCTGTCAAAACACATTTTTTTTTTGGATTTCTCTTTTTTTTATTTTTATTTTTTGCCATAGTCGTACATAAATTTTGAAATATTACAAGGTGAGTTAATTTATTTCTGACAGTATTTGTTATTTTCTAAATTTTCTGTCCTTAGAAAATCTATCTCTCTTATTCAGTCACAAGAAACAAAAAAAAATCTTTAGTTTAATAATAAAATGTAATACATACATTTTCAAGCATTTTAACTAGAGAAAAAAAAACCCGCAAACAAAAAATAGTTTCGCCGGCTATGAACGTTTTTATATAAATATCAAAGAAACAAAATGGCCACTGTAATTTATTTGTATTTTTGGTAAACAAACAGTTTAGTTTTAATTTTTTTGATAGAAAACTAAAACGGATTTTAATTGAAATGGGTGGCCATAATAAGGTTGAAGTATACTTTAAAACTGCACAATTATTTTTAATTTTCATTCGTGTGCATTAAATTAAGATCGCAGGGATTAAAAATATTTTGAAAAAATATACACTTGACAATTACCTAAAAAAGTTAATTAAACATGGTTTATAATTGATTTTTCTTATATTAATTTGCTTCATAATGAAGCAACTTATCACACAAGACTTAATTAATTTAACCATTTTATATATTTCATTGAAAATTTTTAACTTTATTTCTATGTTAAATAAATATGCAACACAAAACATGAAAAAACAAAAAAAAAAATTTTTTTGACAGAAGTGCGTTTACGATTTTCGTATTCTCTTTTCATACATTTTAAATTTTACACTCTCTCTATATATCTTTATGCTCGAAGATTCAAAACAATCACGTTTCAAGAAAACGCGTGTAAATGCGAATTGGTTTTTTGAAAGCAGAGAAACGTAATGCAAGAAAACATGACGTGTAAATTGAGCCAATTTTTCATCACATAAATCCGATCATAAAGATTAAAAATGTCAAAATAATAAAAACAACAACATAAAAATTTACTATAAATTTACTACCCATTTTCGGAAAAAGATTGACAAATTTTATCTTCGAATTTTACTACAAATTTACTTTGGTCTTTTTCCGAATATGCTAATTATTATTTTCTTCCCGAAATATTTTTCATCATGACAACACATTCGAAAAGAGACCATAGTAAATTTATAATAAAATTTATTTTTGTTATGTTGGTAAAAAATTTACTAAAATTACCTTGCCCATACAAAAAGTTAAAATTAGCACATTCGAAAACAGACCATAGTAAATTTATAGTAAAATTTATTTTGTTATTTTGGTAAAAAATTTACTAAAATTACCTTGCCCATACAAAAAGTTAAAATATATAAAATCCAATATGGAAAAAATTCGAACACGCATTTCTTGGATAGTAAATCGCTTGCCATTTAAAACATATTTTATTGTATTTAATTCCATATAAAGTTAATTTTTCGTCACATAAATTCGGTCATTAAGATTAAAAATGCCAAAATAATAAAAACAACGACATACAAATTTACTACCCATTTTCGGAAAAAGATTGACAAATTTTATCTTCGAATTTTACTACAAATTTACTTTGGTCATTTTCCGAACATGCTAATTATTATTTTTTGGTCATGATAAACCAATTGACCTTTTTCCTCATCTGTCAAATACAGATTATTTGAAACGTCAAACGAGCGCGTAGGACAAGATAAAGTGAAAAGTGAATCAATTTGAAGTAAAAAAGTATTAAATTAGCGAGTATTAGTAATTTTGAAGGTTTTTAATTTATTAATTAAACAAAACAATTATAATTATAACATTTTATACCATAATAAATAAAATATTTTAATAGATAAGTGTTATATTTTGTGAAAATGCCACTAACGTGTAGTGTATTTAAGTGCCAAATGAAAGCAGATAAACACGATGGAATACTCTGGCTGAGGAACGCCAGCGAGCTTGGATGAAGGCAATTAATCGGGAAGACTTAAAAAAAACAGCCTTAAGATACTCTACTGTTTGCTCCAGACATTTCATATCCGGAAAATCTGCTAAAAGCCTAAATTAGATGATATTTTAAACCCTGACTGGATTCTAACTCAACATTTGGGTTATAAGAAAAAATCAACAACCTCTACATCCAGATATGAGCGAATGAAGAAGTTATGAGCGAATGAAGAACCGATTATAGCTATTTCCAAAAAAATTAATGAAAACATGTATTTCGATTAAATGGTGAAAATATCTTGCGTAGTTTTCAATTTGAACTCACCAATTTTAGGAGATAATGAATAAAAGACAATACATTATAAATAAGATTATTTAATATAAAACTAAAATTGTATAAAATCACATAATAAATTCATTTAATCAGTTAATTCATAATCAGAAATAAATTTGTATAAAATCACATATTATGTGTATAGTTAATTCTCATTTTATCACATGAATCAATAAAATGCGCTTGTATCCTTCATGCAGAGCAAATAATACGGCCCTAATCTGGGAACAACACTCTCCTAATCCATCGTGAATGAAGCCCGTAACGTCATGATGGGTCCATACTTTTAATGGTGGTAAATTTAGTGACTGATAATGAAGTACCTGCTCAAAAAAGTTTTAACATTTTAATTTTAAATATGTAATTTTTTTAAAGAATTTACTTTGCCAAACACAATGTGTGCATTTTGGTGCTTTTTACCGGTTAAATATTGGACCCAACCGCTTTTATATACAATAATTTGTAGGCCTCTAACGACTTGAATGCTTTTATTTCGTTGGACGTGTAATA
This sequence comes from Tipula helvola, assembly GCA_963556165.1. NCBI lineage: Eukaryota > Metazoa > Arthropoda > Insecta > Diptera > Tipulidae > Tipula > Tipula helvola. The sequence goes on along the minus strand of OY744481.1, from coordinate 216,542,747 downwards.
TGACTTCTTATTTACCAGATACTGGAATATTTCGAAAAACGTCACATTTGTCGTCAGACTTTGCTCATCAAGCTTCATCAAGTATGGGTCACTCTTGACTCCTGAAATTTTCACCTCGTACCGCTGTCTCTCAGGTCCCGAAAGGCTCATGGCATATTTAGATAATACCGAGATCCTCTTGTTATCATCCATTTCTAGAAATTTACAAAAAATTATTCAAAACATATAAATTTGTTATAAGAACATAACCTAACACTTTTAAAAAAACACTCTTTTCTACTTACTTTTCAAGAAATTTTTATAAATTTCTATTAATTTTTAATTCTAATAAAGTTTAGAAATAAATCACAGTTTAAAATAAATTAAAAATCACACTAATTAATTAAAAAACACAAAAAATTCCACAGCTCAAAATTATACTTTGTCCTACACGTTCACAAAACACCAAATTTTATCTGTCAAAAATTTTGGAGGAAAAAGGTCAATTTTAGAGCATAATTTGATTTAGCAGTGTAATATTACACAGCTAATGTAAAATACGAACATAATTTAACCATTTTTAGTACATTTTAGTACTATAATTAATTATCCTAAATACCCATAATTCATTGGAACATACTTCTACTTCTCGGAAAATATGGGTGGATCGCTTTGATTAATTTGTCAAAAGAATTTAAAAATTAATGTTTTCTGTTTTCTATTGGGTATGTGCGCGTTTATTTTATTTTGCAGGCTCAAACATTCACTGATTAGAAATAAATAAAACTCTTCGGTTTCATCTTTTCTTGATTTTTTGGATTGGTAATTTTTTTTCAAATACAAATTAAAGCTTAACAAATTCGCTTCAGTGCTAAAAGTAAATAACATTCATTGACACCTATTTCAAAATTTGACGTCTAATAACAATAACAAAATAACCAGTTTGCGCATTTGACGAAAGGAGGGAGGGTAGTAGTTTACTTTTACCGTCAAGACGATAACTCCAAATTATGATCATAAAATTAATTTTTAGAACTATAATTAATTTTGCCGTCAAGACAAGGCTAATATTATGGGTATTTAGGATAATTAATTATAGTACTAAAATGTACTAAAAGTGGTTAAATTATGTTCGTATTTTACATTTGCTGTGTAATGTTACACTGCTAAACCAAATTATGCTCCAATTAATACCGTCAAGACAAGGCAATTGTGGGTGGGTTACTTAAGTTCCATCGATAATTTTATACGTAAAATCTCTCAAAGACGGAATTTGATTATCGTGGAAACTCGTCAAACACGGAAAAATCGGGTTTTAAATGATCCCTTCAACCTAATTTGAATGTATTTGCTATTTTACGTGGAAAATCTCGAGACGCGGAAGGAAATTATTTCGTAGAGCAATAATTATGGACCCAAACTCTTCAAACATGGAATTATACTGAACTTCACATTGAATTGTAAAATAAAAATTGGTATCAAATATACATTATGTATGTCCAAACAAATGCCAATTTTTGATGTGACTGCGACAATTTTTTTTGCTACAAAACGAGTAAAAAAAAATAAAATTCTTAATTTAAACTTAGATGGAAAGAATAATGTACTTATGCCCGGTTTCACAAACAATTAACCAATCTCTAGTTAAATAATATTTCCTCCCTTTCTTCTTTTATGAAATTGCATTTTGTTTCACATTAAAAATTCAATGCAAGTTGATTATATCTTTTTTTACATAGAAATATTTAGCCTCCAGCTAATTATTTAGCTGGACGAAATTGGGCAGCTAAATATTTAGCTCTCCGGTTAAAATTTTCATGTAAAAAAGAAAAAAAATTAGCATGCGTTGAATTTGTATTATGAAATAAATCGCAATTTCATAAAAGAAGAAAGGGAGGAAGTATTATTTAGCTAAAGATTGGTTATTTTTTTGTGAAACCGGACATTATGTACTTAAGTGAATACTGAAAATGAATCATATCTGAAATATGCGCGTATTAAAATGTGGAAAGTCGCAAATAGATAACATTATCAAAAATGGAGATGGGGGGGTTAAGTCCAAATATCCAAGTGCTAATGAAAATGACAAAATTTGCGTGGTAACGAAAACATCCAAATTAACAAACCGCCATATATTTGTACATTTTTATGATCAAGACATTTTTTTAAACCTCTGAAACCCGGAACCTGGAAAATTTTGTCGGTCCCTTGAGATTCCGTCTTTGAGAGATTTTACGTACATACAAACTGCGCAGCCGACTGAATTCTTGAAAGCACCCTACAATGGGTTGTGAAGTTTTCAAAATTTTTGCTCACTTCATTAAATAGAAAATAAAATTTACCATATTAGAGGCAACATAAATTGCGATTCTAAAAATTTACTGAAAATTTGCTTTAAACTATATAATAATGTTAATTTAAGTTGTTATTTGCGAAATAGTAAAGAAAAATAGTTAATAATTTTTAACAAATGTTTGTACATAAGTTAATCATTTCCTTTAAACAAAACAATCATACTTTTTGAGGTTGATGTAATATTAAAAGTTTTAGTTAATTGAATAAATTGGAATTTTTAATCATTTCGTCCTCGATTGTAAAAAGTAATAGCTACCTTGTAAAACTCAGTAAATTTAGTTTTGTGCTTTAGTTAAAATTTGATTCAAATTTCAAAATGTCTGAGAAATTAGTGCATATTTCGAGAGGGGAGCCAACTCCTGGAAGCGGACTACAACCTCCCGTAAAAATTGGTCATTATATTTTGGGCCAAACTTTAGGTATTGGTACATTTGGAAAGGTGAAAATTGGCGAACATCAGCTGACAAAACACAAAGTTGCTGTAAAAATTTTGAATCGTCAAAAAATTAAGAGTTTAGACGTGGTCGGTAAAATTCGTCGTGAAATTCAAAATTTGAAACTTTTTCGCCATCCTCATATTATCAAACTTTATCAAGTAATATCGACTCCGACTGATATTTTCATGATAATGGAATATGTTAGTGGAGGAGAATTGTTTGATTACATCGTTAAGCATGGAAAGCTTCAAGAGCATGAAGCAAGACGATTTTTCCAGCAGATTATTTCAGGCGTGGATTATTGCCATCGTCACATGATTGTACATCGTGATCTGAAACCAGAAAATCTCCTTTTGGATCATAATATGCATGTGAAGGTTAGTAAATTATTTTAATTCGATTTTATTGGTGACAAGTTGAAACTGCTAAATTCAAATTTTCCTACCTACTTAGTTTTCAGGAGATTTAACAAAGATTAAAATTGTTAATTGAAAACAATTAGCGTATTTACTTGAGACATTTACAACAACAATTGCACTAAATAATCCCTGAGAGGGATTAAATAATCCCAAATTTTGTTTGGGATTATTTAAATCTTATCCCATTTTTTAGTTTTCGCTCTTAGCGATAGAAGCCGCCAGATGTCATAATACATGTTAAATTTATATTTTATTTCGAAAGGTTGGCTTTTGAAAATTAAATCAAATTGGCTATTTTCTTGGGAACAAAATAAAACCAAAATAATTCGAATTAAATTTTTGTTCAACAAAATACGCTTAATGAAAGATTAAACACTAATAATAAGTGTATTGCTTTGGTAAAAAAGGATTAGATTTAGGTTTGGATTTAAAATTTCAGAAAGCAACCCGCAAAGATTTATTTTTGAATTTAATTTTTGTTTAATGTGTTTCATACAGCGATATATATACATGGATAGGGGATTGATCAAAAATCACATTGATTTACGTCACAAAAAATGGAGCAAATTTTATTTTATAGTCTTACTGCTCTTTTATATACTCCTCTTTATCGAAAAAAGGATTTCCAAATAAGTGCCATACTTGAATAAATTTCATTTCGAAATTTTTCGAAACAGATTTTTTTTTTTAAGTTGAGTGGAATAAATATTGGATAATGTTTAATTATATTAAAAATAATTAGTTAATTATATCAAATTTGAATAGTTAAACATTACGCTACCAGTTTTTGTACACTAATTTTAAAATTTATAACCATTTATTCCTTTAAATTTCAAATACATCCCTGAAAAATAAACAACAACAAAAAAAATTCGAGTAAAACGTCAAAAATCTAGCATAAACAAACATTCAAGTGAATTTTCATTTTTGATTTTTAAGATGTTTTTAAATATGTTACCATGGTTACTACTACTTTTATATTATTGTATTTGGAATGCTTTTAATTTGCAAGGTTTATTTATTCCGTCTCTAGGTTACAGCTACTTTGCTTTACCGCCTCCTACACATATATTTGAATTTGGTATTCGAAAATTCGGATTTAAAGACAAGGACGAAGATTTTTTCTTCTCGGTCACACACTAAATACTTTTTCGGTTTCTCCATAAATTTTATTCTATCCCCTATCCATGTATATATATCGCTGGTTTCATACGAAGCAAATTCTAGTGGTAGGTATTGAAACTAAAAATCGGATTTGATTTAAGTAAATTCAAAAAATAATTGAATTTAGCTGAAACTTTTTTGGATTTATTTAATGCAATTGTTGTTGTATTTTTTTGTAAATTTACCAAAGCAATACGCTTAATATTATACTAAATTGATGATTTATTTGGCAATAATATTTATTTATTGGTATTAATTTTGTTCCAGTAACATATGATCAAAACAAACATTTTATCACTTTTAAGCTGTATCCTCAAAAACTCGTCGCCTCATTATTATCTTGTCGTAAGTGCCACTGATACCAGTGACGCTTACGACAAGATAATATTGAGGCGATGACAGTCGTCAGTAACTTTTTGGTAATTTCGCAACAGATGACTTGACGGCAAAAAGTAATTTTTGAAAAAAGATTAGGAAAAATTGGGCGTACCCAGCGGGCTTAGGCCTCGCTAAAAATGTAGGGCTCACCTGTTGCATACAAAATCTCGACAAAACAAAAATGTAGATAGCCTACTATACACTGTAACAAAAAATTGTCCGTACAGCAGTCGGTTAACGAAACTATTGTCGTGTTCCAGTCGACCACCTCAAGTACTTATAAGCAGTGCTGTCGTTTTACTCCGATCGGAGTATTTGTACTACTTTTTGATCACGAGTACTACTGTACTACTCAATCACCCAAAATACCCCGATTTCATTTTGTCCATCCCAACTATCACTACTTCAAATATATTTTGTCTTTTTTGGAACTGAGTTCCAAGTTTGAGTTTCATTTTATTATAAGATTTTCTATGAAAAGTGAAACAAAAATTCTAAACCTGGAACCCTATTGGAACTTGATAGGTGTGGGGCTCAGTGATGGAATTTTAGGTACAATTGTACTTTTTTCGATACAATTCATTTGTAAAAGTACAATCAGTGAAATTCAAATTTTGTTTTTAACATCATTAAACAATTTTTACTGACGCGTTTTTTGCCTTATTAAATTTAACAAACCCAAATTTAATTAACTGAAAATTATAAAAATTGCGTACGACACAAAAATTAAACATAAATATACAAATGTCTAATAATATCTCATTAATTAATTAATTTGTGATATTTGTAGCTTAATTATTTTATTAATTCTTTAATAAAAAAAATCCGACGATTCAACCGTTAATTTAATTTATACAATAATTTAAATTAGCATTTTTGATAACGGATATTGTTCTAATGTAACTGGGGTAGAATTTGAAAAATACTCAGTTTAGCGAAAATAATTTAAGCAAAAAAACTACGGGAAGGTATAGTGAGTTATACACTAATAACAAGTCACAGGGTAGCAGTTTCGAAATTAAGACAGCCACTTGAATATGCGGCAGGAATTCAGATAATTCGTTGTGAGTGAAACTGCAGAGCAAGAGATTTTCGATACCAAGTGGATTGTAAATTTATCAAATGTGGAAATTCCTCTGGACATTTTGAAAATTTTTAATTGTAGCTGAACTGGAGGTTGCTGAACGTTTTAAGAAGTTTTAAGCCAAATAATTGTTTAGGAAAATTATTTTTAGGAATGGGAGAAATTCAACAAATTCGAGATGCTCAAAAGGCAAAACTGAACTATTGGAAACTGACATGGGTACTTATGCCAATAGAGTATACAGGAAAAATGGAGTTACTCGTATCAGATAACAATACTTACAAAGAAATTCCGAAAGTTTTGTATTTTTTCAATTCAGTCAAAATTAAATGTAATCATTGGGTCTTGGGAATGTTCGGGAAAAATGAATAAAAATTTGGCTAAATCTTTCAAAAATTACCATGGTGCAACCTTGCGTATGTATGGTCTACCAAAAGTGCACAAAGTTCGGTATTCCTTTGCGACCAATCGTAAGCTACTTCTCCATTGTATAATTTACCTGAATATTTGTCTGATATCGGCTGTAAAAACTGCGAAAGATTTTAAAAATTAAATTAAAAATTGTATCTCTATACCAACAAATTGTTTTAGAAGTGGTCTTTAAGACTTATTTTGATTTCCAGGTGTTCAATTGTCTCTGGTTTATCGACGTAGACAAGTACATAACCCCAAAGAAAATAATCCAATGGGGTTAAATCACATGATCTTGTGGCCAATTAATTGGACCATTAAGCGAAATTATTCTTTCATCAAAAGTTTCTTTGAGTAAATCAATTGTAGCGCGAGCTGTGTGACATGTGGCTCCATTCTGTTGGAACCACATGTCAGCAAGATTAATGCCAGCTAATCGAGGTACGAAAAAATTTCTAATCATGTCCCTATACTGCTCACCATTGACAGTAACATTCTGACCATCATCGTTTTTGAAGACATGGACCAATGATCCCGCCAGCCCATAAAGCTCACCAAACAGTAATTTTCTGTGGATGTAATGGTGTTTCGACAAAAGCTTGTGGATTATCCTGAAGGTGTGTACATGCTCTAATTCTGGTGAAAAAATGTACCCCACGAAGTTAGAATTGTTTACTATTTTTCATATTGAATTTTTTTTTTATTGGTAACCTGATCAACTTTTTTGTTCTAGTTGGAAATAATTCAACTCATACAGCTAACTTCGTGGTGTACATTTTTTCACCAGCATTGGAGCATGTACACACCTTCACTCCAAATCCGACAATTCTGCTTATTTACGTACCCATTCAACCAAAAATGGGCTTCATCGGAGAACAAAATGTTGAATGGAAATTCAACATCAATATCAATTTGTGCTTCAGCCCATTCGGCGAATTGGCGGCGCATACGATGAAATGTCAAACCAAACTAAACAAAAAGCAACTATCAGCTGTTAAATGGGTTGTCACTTGTCAAATAAAGCAGTGTTGCCAACTCAAAGTTGTAAACCTATAAAAAACACCCTTTACGTAGAACAACAGTTGACGCAACATAAGGTACAACCAACCCTAATCCCGCGTGGGATGTACAGTGGTGGTATTATAATTAAGCCACAATTAGTAGAACATATGTATTTTGATCTAAAAAGTTCCAAGAAAGGTTTTTATTTTAGTTTTTTTAACGTATGACATCCATAATTCCATCGATTTGGATTACAGGCCAAATCCCCAAGTGAAGCTTCCCCAAACCATTACTGATGCATTGCTATGATCCAATGTTTTTTTTTGACATACCGATGGCTAATCTCCAAGTTTGAGAGTCATCTTACGTATGGTCTCTCACCACCTCCAACCACGTTGGATTTACTCTCATCCCTCCAAATTATTAAATTCCAAAATGCCCTAGGTTTTGCCAAATGCTCTTTAGCAAAAGCAATTCATTTGGCTACGTTCCGGTTGTTTAATTGTGATTTCCTTTTCAATAAAGCAAAATGGCTTAATTATAATACCACTGTAGTGGTATAAAAGTAGCTATAAAGATGTACCAAAACCACAAGTACTACAAGCCTGACCAAAAATATCTATAATTCCAAGACGAATTATAGTTTGTTATTGACTGAAAATGACTACTGAAGGTAGTATTGGTAACTAAATGACGACGGCAATGTTGTATATAACATTTATTTTCATAACAAACACATATTTACTTTTTATTTGTACACTCTTTACAAAAATATTGTATTAGTTCAAATTCATTTTTGAATTTAATACAAAAATAATTAAGATAATTTAGATTTAAAAGGTGTCTTGATGTTGAAAATTGTAGAAATTTGGTTTTGTGTGCAGAGAAAATAAAAACGCAGTTGGTTCAAGTTAATACAGAACAAGAGAGAGTTTTATTTTAACACAAAATGGCGACTATACATCAAGCTATATATAGTACATTCAGAGTGCGTTCGTATACACAGTCATGTGTACAACGCGACATAAGCATAAACGTTAATTCAATTTACAACACCCCCACTGAATTAATTTTTATTAAGCTCCAATCCCATAGAATTGAAACAAGAAATCATACATCTGGATGATACAGGCTTCGTCATTGCATCGGTAATCATGGTCTCAGTTGCAATATACCCCAAGTAGCAATTTTTGGTTTCAAATAGGTTTTGGAATCGATTCGAAACTTTGGGTTCAAAACCAAACAGTTTCAAAAATTGTTTCAGATACGGTTCGGACACGGTACAGAACCGTTGCAGACTCCAGTTTTGGCCGTGTTTTTTGAAACTTTTACGTTTTATTTATACTACCTGGGAACTTATTTTAGTTAGTTTCAAAAAATCCAATATTTTTGTTAGAGTTTAAAATCTTTGTATGTTTTGGTGTAAAAATGCCAATCAGTTCTTTTGCAACTGTGTAAGAGCTAGTTTATTTTAGTTTCAATAACACGGAAACTAAAAAACCGAAAAAAACTTATTTTTAACCGGTTTTGCAAAAACTAAAAAGTACCAATAATACAATAAAAAATCCATTTTTAACCGGTTTGCAAAGAGCTATAAAGTGCCAAAAATACTGAATAAATTCGTTTTTAACCGGTGTGAAAAAAACTTAAAAGTACCAAAAATGCAAGTTTTCTATTAAGTTCTATTAAGTTTTCTACACTTTTCTACTGGAAAAAAGTAGAAATATCATTACCCCCCTTTACTTTACCGCAGAGTCTATACAAACGTATCGATTCTCAAAAATGAGAACCCTTCTTGAGTTCTCTACGTTGTAGTTTGGTTTCGTACTGAAAAATTCGTTCTACACATCAGGAGCTACGACCAAACTACAAAAATACAAACCTTCCTTAATACCTTAAGTATCAAGCGGTACGCAGTGACTTAGCGAATTACATATATTCACTAAAAACTTCCATTCCTTTTTTGCTTTTTTTTTTGTGTAATTTTTGTAATAATAATGGTTTTCAGGAACCTTCTCGGACTCGTTTTAGATACATTTTACAAAAGCTAATTAGTTAACATTTGGTTACATAAAACCATTTAAAATACGTTCCAAATAATCCAAATTAAAATCATAAAGAACAAAGAATCCATTTCTGTCTGGTTTTAGATATCCTTTACAAAATCTAATTAGTTATAATTTGGATACAAAAAAACCTTTATAACTCATTTCGAATAATCCAAATTTAAAACATTTAGATACCGTGTTAAAATAACTAGTTACATTAAAACCAATATGAACCCAACTTTTAGGTCTTTTTAAAACTATGGTATCAGATTGCTACTTGGTAGGTCAACAACTCCTTGATTAACTTGATCTCGAACAAAATGATGCCTAATATCAATGTGTTTTGTTCTTGTGTGATAAGCATTACTGTTGGCCAGATCGATGGCTCTCTTATTATCACAATACAGTACAGTTTCTTTTGGTGCTCCAGGGAGTAATTCCTTTTCTAGATTGTTGAGCCACAGAAATTCTTGAACTGCCGAAGACAAACTTAAGTACTCAGCCTTCATACTTTTTACACTTTCTGCCGTAGGCACTTGGCGAAACACACTTAATACACACATTTTTAAATTTTTTTTAAAAATACTTGTTAAATATTTCGCAAAATTACAAAAGGTTTAAAAAATCACTCGATCGATTTCGGCTTATTAGGCCATCATCAGGAGTATCTATCATACTAAACTGAACTAACAGTTTAGTAGATACTCCTGATGATGGCCTAATAAGCCGAAATCGATCGAGTGATTTTTTAAACCTTTTGTAATTTTGCGAAATATTTAACAAGTGTTTTTAAAAAAATTTTAAAAATGTGTGTAATACTCAGCCTTCGTTGTGGACAAAGCCACAGTTTGTTGTTTTCTGGAGTTTCATGTTATTGCTCCTCCTTGCATTTTGAAAACGTATCCAGTAGTTGATCTTCTATCGTCCAAATCTCCTGCCCAGTCTGAATCAGTATACCCTACAATCGATGAATCATCACTACTAAACTCCAACTTAGCATCAGCTGTTCCCTTTATATATCTGAGAACTTGTTTTGCTGCTGCCCAGTGCGCCTTCCCCGGATTGCTATTAAATCTGCTGAGCACACCAGCTGCATGACAAATGTCAGGCCTCGTTACTTGTGCTGCAAACATCAAGCTTCCAACCGCTTCCTGATATGGTATGTTTTTCATTTCATTACTCTGCGATTCATCTGGTGGCGACATAACTTTTGTCAATTTTTGATTTAGATCCAAGTGTGTAGCGAGTCTAGTGGTGGATCGTTTTCGCTATCGATAGTTTCGGTATTTTGTAATTGTTGCGTTAGTCAGTATCACCATCAGGCTTAAACTGAATCTATCAATATTGTTATTGGCAATTTCAATTATTAAAAAAAAAAAAAAAAAAAAATATTTTATTCAATTTTAATAAACATAATTGCGAGCGATACTATCGAAAACTATCGATAGTTTTCCACCAACTATCGATAGTTCTCCACCTCAGGTCTCTAAGAGACCGGCTTACAGGCCTGCATGTTGAATCTTTTCATTATCTGATTCACATAGGCATCTTGGTCTAATCAAAGCTTTCCTTGAGCTCTATCACGTGTTATTTGTATGCCCAATATATGTTTAGCTTCACCCATATCCTTAACTTTACCAGGCACGATTTCAAATGTATCTTTGAATCCTGATCGTTTGATAAAATGAGTATGTCATCGACATAAACTGCAACTACAAGCATCTTATTATTGGTGACTCTGTAATATACGTATGGGTCAGCATCTGATTTTTTTAGTCCAGCATCTCTTAAAACTTTATCTAGTTTTGCATTCCAAACTCTGCTAGCTTGCTTTAGTCCATATATTGACTTGTTTAATTTGCAGACCTTTTTGCTCGCCGTTGATATACCCTTCCGGTTGCAACATATATATATCTTGTTTTAACTTACCTTGTAGAAAAGCCGTCACAGCATCCATCTGATCTATGTCGAGATCAAATTTCACTGCCAAAGCCATTGGGAAATGTACCGAGCTATATCTCACAAGTCACAACTGGTGAGTACGTTTCCTCTTAATTAGTGCCCTTCTTCTGCGCGTATCCTTTTATTACTAATCGAGCCTTATGACGGATTATTCGACCTTCGTCATCTCTTTTGATTTTGAAAACCCACTTGCAAGCAATAGGTTTAATTTGGGAAGGCAGGTCTGTCAATTCCCAAGTTCCATTTTCGATTAAGGCATCATACTCCTCTTTCATTGCTGACTTCCACAATTTTGCATCCGACCTCGATAATGCTTTCTCTACTGTCACAGGATCATTTGATTCAATTGATTTTGATAAATACGATACAAAATCATTATAGACCTTCGGTTTTGGAATTCTGCATGACTTTCTTAATAGCTCCAACAATCCACTCATTTCAGTTTCTGGGACGTATTCATCGTCGTCAATATCCAATACAACATCCTGATTCTCACTAGCATTATCCTCTTCGTCCCAGTTATCGTTTAATTGTTCGACTCTTTCAGAAATGTTATTGTTGGTAACAATCGAATCCAAACTCAATCCTTGCATCGAAGACACACTCTTATTCATCGCTTCAGCAGGCTTTGATTGTATTTTTGTGAATGGATCAAAATAGCCTAGAACATTATTATCGTCAGTCACCTGAATTCGTTGGTCTTCCATAAATACAACATCTCGACTCTTCACGATTGTCTTCTTGACAGGATGATACATGCGATAAGCTTTAGAATCGTCATAATATCCAAGCATCACGCATTCTTCCGATTTGGCATCTAACTTCTTGCGTTTCTCCTTCGGAATATGCACCATACACTTACTTCCAAAAACTTTCAGATGGTTTATGGTTGAGACTCTGTTTCCGTCCACTCCATATTGCCTCTGGAATCTGATCGTTTACTGCTCGAGATGGTGTCCGATTTGTTAAACATGCCCAAACAATTTTCGGTAAACCAGCCTCTATTAACATGCAACGAGCTTTCTCAATAAGGGTTCTATTCATCCTTTCCGCGATGCCATTTTGTTCCGGTGAATAGGGGGCAGTTGTTTGATGTCGTGTTCCGCATGTTCTTAAGAAACTAAGCAAATCATTGTTTACATATTCAGTGCCATTGTCCGCTCGCAGAATTTTAATTTTCCGATTTGTCTGATTCTCAACAAGGCTCTTAAAATTCCTCAAATGCTCTTTCATCTCAGACTTTGCTTTCATTATGTAAACAAACACTTTCCGAGAAAAATCGTCTACGAATATCAACACATACTTCGCACCGCCAAGCGACTCAGTTTCAATGGGTCCACATACGTCCGAATGAATGTTACTCAAGACGTCGTTTAATTTAGTGACACTTTTTGGAAATGATTGCCTTGTTTGCTTTCCTTTCAACCAAACTTCACAAGTATTAACTTTACTCGTACAAAAATTCACTTCATTTACCATATGTTTAACTTTCTTTAAAGTTTCATAGTTGAAATGCCCCAAACGTTGGTGCCACAGAATAAACTCATCGTTTTTTGCATTTACTGCCATGGACATGACAGTTTTTGACTGTATGTTTAATCGATAATTATCACCAACTCGTGTCCCTGTAGCAATAACACTATCAGCAGAATCAATCACCTTGCATTCAGCACGATTAAAAATCACTACATTTCCATGACTTGTAATCTTGCTCACCGTCAATAGATTGGCACAAATATTTGGTACATCAAGGTTTCCCATTACGCCAACTTCCAATTTTGCATTCTCTGCCGTGACAACTTGTGTAATCGGTGGTGTCAAAATATTTTTTAAATTGTTAGAGCTTTTTACCACATGTGCTGATGCACCGGAGTCAAAATACCAATCACTCTCATTAATTTGATTAGCCAAAAACGATGTAATCATTGTTTTCCCGGTTTTCGTTGATTTTCCCTGTTTACAGACCCGTTTTATATGGCCGTATTTACTGCAATTAGTGATTTCCCCAAATATAATTCCAACGCTTGCTGACTGGCGGCTAAAATATTTCGTATGTAGTTTTATATGGTCAAAATGTGTCTTGAATGTTTCATTAAATTATTAATTTCGACTAAATTAATTTTAAAATTTGATATTTATCATTAACATACTCATCTTTATTAATCATAAAAAAATGTAGGGGGACATCCACTAATTTAGACAAGAAGCTTGTATTTGTAAACATGATTTTACTTGTTTTTGCATGTAAAAAAAAAGTAGTCAGCGCTGCCCAAGCGTGGGGACAAATGAACTAAAATCGATATTGGGAAAGTCCCTCATTGTAGCACTTTGGTCCTTTCTTATCACTATGCTTCTGGTTTTTCGAATTTTGATGATTTTGACCCGTCTGATACGACAAAGCATTTTGACTAAACATCGCAGATGATTTGGTGGTTTCTTTCCTACTTACGTCCTGAAGGAGTTTGGTTTTAATAGAATCAGCTGTTATTACAATAAGAAAGGTCAGTTTAGCAGAGAATTCCTATAATTTAAATCGAATCCAATTAAACAGCTGCAAAATTATCCGCTTTAAACTATTTTTTTGTGAAAAGTGAATATGGCATGTTTTGATAATATGGTACTCAATTTATAATGGGCAAGTTCTTGCTCGTAATATTCTTTTTTTGGTTGATTTAGTTGGTATGCGTGTTGGATATTTTGCTAAAATGATAAAAATATTTTATCTATTCGAGGAGAAATCGGGGAGGTACTTTTCGTTATTTGAATGATTTTATTGGTTGAAGCACGGGTAAAAAGTGGATAGGGTAAAAATCTTGTTTCTCCAAAAAAAAAAAAAAAAAACAATGCAAGTAGGGAAAAATAATGAACTGCACAGCACCGTGCGAATAAAAAGTAGACGGCTTCTACCTCGCTCATTCCTTTATACAAAACTGATTTTAACATCAAAATTACATTTTAATATAACCAAAATGACGCAACATTTTTGTTAAAATAATTATTTCAAAATTGCCACTTGCATTTTACCTGTAAATTCGGAAAATATTATTCGATATAATTATACGATTGTAAGTTTTATTTCTATTTGCAATGTAACTACATAATTCTTGACTAATAATTTTTACAGACAGAATTCTCTTCCATTTATCATTTTAGATTGCTGATTTTGGTCTATCAAACATGATGCTTGATGGTGAATTTCTGCGAACATCTTGCGGGTCGCCAAATTATGCAGCTCCAGAAGTAATCTCAGGAAAATTGTACGCTGGTCCAGAAGTTGATATTTGGTCATGTGGAGTTATTCTATATGCATTATTGTGTGGAACGTTACCATTTGACGATGAACATGTCCCGACACTCTTTCGTAAAATTAAATCGGGAATATTCCCAATACCAGAATATTTAAACAAACAAGTTGTAAGTCTTTTATGTCAAATGCTGCAAGTTGATCCGCTTAAACGCGCTACAATTGAAGAAATTAAAAAACACGAATGGTTCCAAAAAGAATTACCAACCTATTTATTTCCGTCACCAGTTGAACAGGATAGCAATGTCATTGACACTTACGCAGTTTCGGAAGTATGTGAGAAATTTAATGTGAGAGATGCTGAGGTTCATAATGCTCTATTAAGCGGTGACCCTCATGACCAACTAGCCATCGCTTACCATCTGATAATTGATAATAAACGAATAGCAGACGAAGCGGCGAAAGCAGAAATAAAAGATTTTTATGTTGCCGGTAGTCCACCACCAGTTAATTTTAGTCCAAGTGATAAATACCATCATTCACATCATGACCCTCATTCTAATACTAGTTCCCTGAAGCCACATCCAGAGCGTATTGCTCCATTGCGAGAAAGAGGCTTACCTAATTTTGGTGCTGATCACAAACGTGGAACACCAGTTAAACGAGCTAAATGGCATTTAGGAATTCGATCACAAAGCAAACCTAATGATATTATGTTAGAAGTATATCGTGCAATGAAAGCGTTAGATTTTGAATGGAAAATAATAAATCCTTTCCACGTTCGTGTGCGCCGTTTGAATAAATTGACCGGTAAATATGTAAAAATGTCGCTTCAATTATATCAGGTTGATACAAAATCATATTTACTTGATTTCAAATCGCTTACCAACGAAGAAATAGAACAAGGTGATGATGTAGCAATGGAAAGTCTAACGCCCCCAATGATAGGAGTCAGTGTAATGCCAGTACAACCGACTGGACATCACACCATGGAATTTTTTGAAATGTGTGCAGCGTTAATAATTCAGCTTGCACGATGAACGTCTACAATACAGACTCATCATTAATTTTGCGTTAGAGCTTTTGCTTTTTTTAATATATGTATACACTTATTTTTTACATATGAAAATGATAAACTTTCCTAATATCATTTAATAATAAATAAAAAATATATTTCTTGGGAAAAAGCTAAGATAAGAATTTTTCACAGTTGAATTTTTGGTTAAAACCAAAAAAAAATTAAATGTATTATACTATATAAAATAAAATATTTAAAACAAAATATATAATATTTAAATAAAGATGGTCTGTTTTTGAATGTTATTTTTATTCATCTTGCGATTTAGCATCTTTATCATGTTTTTTATTAGAATATTTCGGCTTTTATAGTATGGTTGTAAGTTACATACCAGTTATAGGGGATATAATAACCATAAAGTATGTAACCGTCCCCTTGGTACATGCATGGCCAGGCTACATCGGTTTCTATCAGTTATTCTATCTTTATTTGTCAATGTCATAAGGGGGTCTCTTCTCAAACACTTGATAATTATGCCAATTTGACAAAAATGATACACAATTTTAGGTGAAAAGGGCATTCTTGTACACTAGTGCAAAGTGCATTCGTAGGGTACGGTCAAGAATTCAGCCGCTGCGCAGTTTATGCAGCAAGTCGGTCAAAAATTAAGATTTGCAGCTAATGCTGCGCATTCCGTCGGATTAAAATGCAGCAAATAAAGTTAGGCTGCGCAGTTTAAGCAGTCATATTATAAAGCGTATGCAAAAACTAAATGGTTTTTTAAATTCAATTTTATACATTATTGTTAGTGAAATAAAACAAAAAAACACGATTTGAAATAAAATAAAAAACACGATTTCTCAATTATTCGTAATCACGGGAAATTAAAAAAGTAGCTAAATGATAAATGGCCAGGCTGCCGGTCGTTTAAAAATGCAGCCAACATTTTTTGCATTCCGCCAGCTTCAATTTTTTTGTTCAGCTTAAACTGCGCAAGTGCGCAGCGGTTGAAGTCTTGACCGCACCCTATTTCTTAACAAAAAAAAAAAATGAAAATTGTAGTAGATTCCTTTAAAACTACCAAATTCAAAACGAAAGTTCGGTTATGGCCGTGTGTGTGAATATGTATGTTAAAAATAATTGGTTAAAAATTTGGTGAAAATCAAATTATCGTGGTGAAATATTTTTATCTACCAAATTTAATGTTGCTGTCTGAATTAGTTAAAAATTAAAATTTTGACAACTTATTATTGTTATTGCCGGATTCACAATATTTGTAGTGTTACTTTGGCAATTTTAGAACAACAATGCCGTGTATTTTCATTCCGGAATGAAGAGTTTCATTCCGCTGAGAAGAAGGAATAGAAAAATTCTCTTCCTCACCTAGTTGCAGTGTTTACCACTAGAGTAAATGTATTAAATATATTTAGTTTTATGAGTTGGTATTAAATACCAATTATCAATTTTTCGATAAATCAGAATTTTAAATTTTGTTAATTATCATTTGGAATTAATTATATTTTATTCAATAATTTGTTATCAGTTTATCACTATTTAATGTTTGTTAAAATTCTAAATAATAAATTATATTTTAGAGCTTGGTATCAACTGTTGAAAGTAAAAAAAAAATTATTCTGAAGAAGAATTGCTCTTACTTTGGGCAAAATTTCATTCCTATCTGGATAGGAATAACTTTTACCAAAGTGTAAGTGTATTGTGTAAAATTATACACCCTTTTGGTGTTACAGCGGGACTGTGTTCATAAACCCTACATTGTAACAATATTGTTAACAATGACAGTTCTAAAGCGTTCATAAACCTCGGTTGTAACCACAGCAACGTGCTTTGTATTGTTCATAAACCTAAACCAAAATTTCCCCTTATTGTTACAAACGTCATTTACAACTCTACTCAATACTGCCTTTCCAGCTGTCATTAAAAGAAACAATTATGGATTCTGATCGTATTGATCAATTTACGGCTGAAAATAATTTATTCGATACAAATGAATACGTGAAATGAATATTGGTTCTTATTAATTAAATAATTATTTTTTTTATTATATACTAAACAAAGTTTGTTTTGGTAGCAAATTTGACGTTTGTAACAATGTCGTTGTTAACTGCTATGTCATTTGTACAATGACAGTTGTAACAATTTGTTACAATGTAGAGTTCGTGAACGCACTCCGGCCCTATCATGATTTCCGCCCCAAAAGAATTTTTTCACGATATCGTGAATTTGGGATCACGAAACACGATACATTTTCGCCATCTATTCGATAGCAAGAAAAATTCCGCCAACAAAAATAAGGCGGACGATTTTCCGATTGAGTTAAAATTGAAGATTGTAACAAGTCACTCGTTTGTTGTTTTTTGCGTCAGTTCGATTGACAGGTGTTTTATTTTTATTCAAAAAATAGTTTGAGAAAGGTAAAGGTAAATTTAATTGTACTAAAATCAAAACTATTCTCAAAATAATGACGCGTACTCTAACAAACGTCATTAAATGAGTGCGTTTATTACGTTAAATGAATGCGTTTACATCCTTTTCGATAGCGGAATTCATAATAAGAAAGTTGAAGCGGGTCGAAAAGAACATATCGAAATTCTTTAAGACTCGCCGCGGAAATCATGATAGGGGCCCAGGACACGAAATTCACAATATTATTATCGTGCAAATTTCACAATATTGTCACATCATTTATGTGTTCGGAAATAGCTCCCTAGTATGCACATTGCTCAGTGTTGACAGGTTGTAAATGCAACAAAAATGTTTCTTTTAAGGTCGGTGTAATTTTTCCATGAAAATGGTCATGGTAATCCGATCAGTTTATTTTTCTTTAAAACAATGATATGTGTACGTCGAGGATTTTCTGCACGGGGCTTGAGTTTTATACACGTTCTAATTGTTTTTTCTGTCAAATCGTTTTTTTTTTACGAAAAACAAAAATTTCAAACGTAGCATTTGATAGTTGGAAGAGTTTTTTTGAGTTTAATAGAGAGTTTGGTATGATCATTTGTACTGTTGGAAGTGTTCAAAACGTCATAACGCTGTCCTGCATTTTATACCAAATAGTATTTGGGGAACAGCTATAGCAGAGCATACCATTTTTCGCGCATGCGCAATTTTTGCAAGCGCCATTGTTTATAATGTGGAATTAAGGTAAACTACATTTTGGATTGAGTCTTGGCTAAAAAAAACGCTTACTATTTGACAGCAAACACCTTACTATAGTTTGAGTCTTGAGTTTAAAAAACTGGTTTGCTATGTGTATTTACTAAAATAAATTTTGAAATCTTTGATAATTTTTGACGTTAGAATTGTAAATTAATTAATAATAATTGCTTCGTCAACCTTGCAGACACAGATCAAAGAGTTTTTTTCGCCCTTATCGCTTCTTCTGATAGTACCACAAATGTTAAAATACTTAAAAAAAAAATTTCCAAACATTTTTTATACTAGTAAAGATTAATATTTTTAATATTTTTATTAATAATTGCTTCGTCAACTTTGCAGACACAGATCAAAGAGTTTTTTTCGCCCTTATCGCTTCTTCTGATAGTACCACAAATGTTAAAATACTTAAAAAAAAAATTTCCAAACATTTTTTATACTAGTAAAGATTAATATTTTTAATATTTTTATTAATAATTGCTTCGTCAACCTTGCAGACACAGATCAAAGAGTTCTTTTCGCCCTTATCGCTTCTTCTGATAGTACCACAAATGTTAAAAACAGCATCTTTTATATATATAACAATTTTTTTAATGTAATTTTAATTCGTTGTATACCTTAGAGGATGGGGGCTGCCGCCCCCAAACCCCCGCTTTTCCTGAATTTATACAATTCTTCCTGTTTTAAATTTTATTTGTAATTTTAAACTAAAAAAAAAAAAATTGAAAAAATTGAAAAATTTTCCTGGAAAAATTGCAAAACTTTCCCAGAAAAATTACTTGCACTGTCGAAAAACTGTTGAGATACAATCCTAATATCAAAATTTTTATAAAAATCGCACATTTTGACGTCTTTTAAAATTTCATCTGACAATCATTTTCCATCGTACCAAAATATCCGAAAAATAATGCATTACATACTAATAAAAGTAATGCATTACCTGCAGTTTACAAAAAAAATCACAATAATTTTTTTGGAAAAGTGGCATTTTTCTTTACATATTTTAGTTTTAAAAATTAGCACTTTATTAAATATGGAGCTATTTTCTAGTTGAAATTATTTCTACCATTATAAAAAATGGCGCTGTGTGACATGGTATGCTCTGCTATAGCTAAGCCAGTATTTGGTATAAAATGCAGGACAGTGAATAGTGACATCCCAAGTGCCAACCACGGTTCCTCGTTACCAACCGAAGCCAATACCAATGAAGCTGTTGCTCGATTTGCAGTAAGTTTACATCAGACAAACCCACCAGAAGATATCACGAGGATACCAACTCCAATATCAATTCAGCCAAGGATTCCAATTTTACCAACAGCCTCCATTGAAGTACAAGATAGATTTGGTAATTCGAGCGTTATTAGATTCTGGTTCAACACATTCATTTGTTTCGGAAGATTTCATCAATCGGTTGCAAGTTTCAAGCTTTAAGACGGACACAAAAATCGATACACTTAATAGTTCGACAGGCGAGTATTCGAGAGGCAGATCGAATTTAAAAATTAGATCTCGTATCGATCACAACTACACCGTTCAATTAGATGCATTAATCATACATTCATACCCACAATATCATCCAATTTACCTCCAGTTGAAACCACGAATTTGCAGCTCCATCTTTTTGATAAATATTAACCACTAGCCGATCCATCGTTCAATATACTACTGAAAGTTGATATATTGTATTATTAGGATATGAACCGTTTTCACTCGGGATCGGTACGTAATCCCTCATTTCATTATCTCAGCTACAAAATCTCCTATTTTGTAAAAATCTTTTGATTACAAAATCTCCTAACTACAAATCTTCTAATTAAAAAATTACCAAATTAAACATTCTCCTAATTACAAAATCTCCTAAAACCTCATTTTGAATAATTGTGCTTTGGGATGGCAGCGACATATGTGAACCCGCACGTACAGTATTTTTTCTGTCATACACACATACACCCAACATAAGGCCGAAATGTTTGACTGCGAGTGCAAATAAGCCCGGACAATTGTGTTAAGCTCATGCTGGAGTCGGAAGGTAATTGGAGCGCTATTACAGACTTTGCCGCCACTGTAATGAAGCGCCTACGGGCGCTCGAGTCGAACTGTAGAAACATACGGGTGTAATAGCGTAAGCTAAATACACTTACTGATGAAATACCTGACGGTGGTACCATGAGGACAAGGGATGCAGTGGCGAGGGTCTGGGATATTTTAGTGGGTAGTCGAATTGAGGAGTCCCACACTCCCTGGTTGCTCTTCCAGGGGTTCGTAAATGAATTTTTTCCCCATATCCTTAAAAAAATAAAATAAAAAAAACATACCCAACATACACACACACACACACAATCACTTTTCTCCTAATTACAAAATCCCGCATACAATTTTCCCCGTAAATATATGAAATCGCGCGATTTCATATATTTACGGAGAACATTTTATAAGAGATTTTTGAAAGAGAGATTTTGTAATTAGGATATTTCGTAATTAAAGATTTTGTATTAGGAGATTTTGTAATTAAGAATTTTTGTAGTAGAGATTTTGTAATGAGAGATTTCGTACACAACCCTTTCCACTCGCTTCAAGAAACCAAGTTCATGGAAAGTAACAGAAATAGTCTCATTGCAATAAATTCAAGGTTTGATTGAATAATCACAGGACGACTGAACGTCAACAACCAATCATCGAGTGTTAAACCCAACGTGCTATATACGAAAATCAACAGATTGACGATGGAAGTCTATAGTCTGCAGTTACGAATTGCTAGAGAGTTCCATTATTTAGAATACGTCGGGATATTAGACCATGTCAGTGAGCTGATAGAAACCAGATTGCAGACCAAGAGATATACTATAAGAAGGAAGTTAAACGCATTGATTACCAGTAGAAACAACATGGCAAACTCTTCATCGAACGAACCTACTACAACCTATCGTTACAACATAGCGCCACTTAACAATTCCAATAATCAACGGACGGTCTTAATGAACATTGAGAACTATCACGAAAGCAAATATAGAACATCAAGCTGATATAAGGAGTGTAGTAGTTGACAAAATTAAGGACGAAATTGGTCGAGGCCCAGCTACACATAATAGCGAGAATAAAACAGCCATCAGCATAAGGGACAAATTAAGCAGCAACGATGCGGTGATCGTAAAAGCGGACAAAGGAAATACAGTTGTAATAATGAGCAAACGGGACTACAACACGAAAATTGACGAGTTCATTATAAACAACGAGATTCAGGAGTGTAACGTAGACCCGACGGCCAGATATAATGTGACTTCAAGGCTGTTATCAGTAATTCGAGATCACCCCTATTATGATTGTCGAGTCGATTGACAATCGACACGACTCTTTGTTGGGTTCTCAGTTTTTCATTTGATATTAACAATACGAAAAAGGAAAAGGCAACATAGAGTCGTGTCGATTGTCGATCGACTCGACAATCATAATAGGGGTGATTTTATGAGCAGTAGAGAAATCCGACAAAACAAAATGATTAAGTCAACAATACCGATAATCAGAGGCTTACCCAAGATTCATAAGATGTGCCAATGAAACCGATCGTGAACTTCACATCAGAGCCGGTCTTCAAGATTGCGAAACACTTAAACCAATGGCTATATGATAATATTTGTATGGAGAATGACCATTCGGTCAAAAATAATTTGGAACTGGTGAACAAAATTGATATTGATTATAAATATGTATACGAACATTCCAGTAGAAGAAACAATAGTGATTACAAGACGGCTTTTGGTTGAGAAACGGATAGATGCACATATCATAAACGAGGTTATCGCGTTATTGGAAGAAATCTTACGTCAAAATTATTTTAAGCACGAAGAGAAATTCTACATTCGAAAAGATGGTTTACTTATGGGAAGTCCATTATTCGGAACTTTGGCCATCATATTTTTGAATCATATTGAGAACCCGTATATTTTGAATGATAGAAATCAATTTTTCCGAAAAATCCAATATTGGCATAGATATGTGGACGACATATTGGTATTGTTTACTGGGACTAGCAGACAGTTGGAACAGCTGAATAATTACTTAAATGGAATCCACACTAAATTAAAATTTACACTTGAAATTGAAAATAATAAATCCATAAACTTTTTGGACTTAACAGTAAAGAATTTGAATCAAACACATATACAAATTTTCAGAAAACCTACACAAACGCACCAAACGATTCATCAGAAATCGCATCACCCGTATCAACAAAAAATAGCAGCTTACCGCCACATGATCCATAGGCTAAACAGGATTCCGATATCAGAGGAAAACTACAGAGCAGAGTTCGGAAACATTAAATATATCGCTCAAAAAATGGGTACCAAACGGCAGCAATAGGATGAACTATGGATACAAGAGGAGAATTGAATATCAGGCATATACCAGTCTACATTGTGATGATAATAGTAAAAAATATATAAGTATGGATTGGAGTCATATTAGTAATAAAATTCAAAGAATCTTTCATCATTTTGGTTATACTTTGGCGCACAAAACATAGGAAAACTAATTAAAAACAGAAATAACGCGACTTTGGATACCGGGGTTTACAAATTAACATGTTCAGATTGTGAAGCGTTTTATTTAGGACAAACGGGCCGATCTTTTAAAGAAAGATTTAGGGAGCATGTGAAATCAATCCTGAGTCAAAATTCGCTCAGCGTATAAATTCTACTCAACACAATTATACCAATTTTGAAACAAATTTACTAGTAATACAGAATGAAGAAACGGGACGTGTTAAGTGGAAATGAAGAAGTTGAACAACAGAATAAGCACTGCAACAAATAAAGTGTACGATTTAATACTCAGCATGCAATCAACGTAACCAGAAAATAATTCCTGAATCAAAAAATTGTACAGCGCAACCATTGAAAATTCCAAAAAAGTTTAGTATATAAAGAGTCGAAAAATACGAAATAATTCAATAAGTAAATCAACTGATGATGGTGCTATAGCATCGAAATCGGTATTGAAGCGGAAAAAATATCTTATTTCACAATAAAGAGCTACTTATTGGCGTACAAATATATAATAATAAATATTTGATTAAATAAATATTTTTAAAAATTATATTATTTGGCTTTGATTGATTAATTTAGTATTAAACCAATTATCGAATCCAACTATTTATCAAACGATGAACGAAATATGTACTAATATTTTCCAAATCGCAGCGACGATAGAAAAATTCTGGAAAATAGAGGAAATTTTACCAGTTTCAAAATTGAGCCTAGAGGAAGAAAGAGTCGTCGACCTATTCAATAAGACGATTACCATAAAGTATAATAAGATTACGGTTTGTCTATCATTTAAGTCTAGTCCTCCCAATCTCGGTGAAAGTTGTTCACAAACAACCAGGAGATTTTATGCCTTAGAGCATCGTTTGCAAAGGGACGATGGTTTAAAGAAAGCATATCATCAATTTATGGCTGAATACCTAGCATTAGACCATATGGAACCATACCACAAAATGAAATTGATCGAGCCAATAATAAAGTATTCTTCTTGCCACACCATCCGTTTATTAAGGAGTCCAACAGTATGACGAAGGTTCGCGTAGTGTTCGACGCATCAGCCAGATCTACCAACAATCAGTCATTAAACGATAATTTAATAATTCGTTTCCATAAACAGAAATACATATTTTCTGCTGACATCGAAAAAATGTTTCGACAAATTTTAATATCAGACAATGACAAAGATTACCAGCGTATTGTTTGGAGGGATGATCCCAACTCCAGTTTAAATCATTATTTCTATATGGATGATTTAATGTCCGGAGCCGATGATTTAGAGTCTGCACAATTATTACAAAGCGACATTATTTTATTGAACCTTGGAGGATTTAATATTCGCAAATGGTCCTCAAACCATCCACAGCTATTGGCAAATATTCCGATCGAAAAAGATATTGTTCCAGTCACTTTGGTTACACGGTATCATTTGGGATGAGGAGTTGCCCGTACACATATTAGAACGATATTTGTCAATAAGAAATCAAATGTCTTTACTTCCTGAACTAAAGTTCCCTATACATAGATGGTTAGAATTGCAGAAGTAGAATTGCATGGTTTCGGTGATGCATCTTTAGACGCTTACGCGGCCGTCATATACGCGCGAACGATTATAAATGGGCAATCTAAGGTCAATCTATTAACAGCAAAGACTCGAGTAACGCCCACCATAGCATTGAATATTCCCAAACTTGAACATAATGCAGCGATACTATTGGTCCGATTATTAAATACTGTGCTACAGTCACTTAAATTACCAAACCAACCGGACATATATTTATATTCGGACTCTACTATAACCTTGCAATGGTTATATCCAAGCTACCAAAATTATTGAAACCGTTCGAGGCAAACCGTGTCTTGGAAATAATGCAATCAACTAAATTTTGCCAATGGTATTTTGTTGCAACCGAAAATACCCCTGCCGCTCACGCCACTCGAGGAGTAAAGCCAGATGAATTTCTTCGTAATCCAACTTGGGTCAGTGGACCCGAATTTTTAAATGTAAAATAGCTCCAACTTATAAAACCAACGACTATTGTGAGTAATGCCCATGAACTCATAATCAATTTTGCCACTGTTTCACCAAATGTTATCATTATGAGAACATTAATTATCAAGTACTTGTTCTAAACAATGTCATACGTTTTGGCATATATTCTTCGTTACAAAACTAATCTATTATTGAGATGGTCAAACCGAATAACTAGTAATAACTTAACGTTAACTGAAATACTAAATGCCGAATATATGATTTATCGCTTCGTACAACATGAAACTTACCGTAAAGATGTAAATTCACTATTAAATAACCAACCGTTATCAAATGATTCAAAAATTTACCATTTCATCCGTATATTGATGACCACGGCGTTCTTCGAGTGGGAGGACGTTTGAAACACGCTGCAATGAGCCACGACACCAAACACCCGATAATACTACCAGGCAACCACTTGATAACTGAGATGGTAGTTCGAGAAACACACCATACAAATTTGCATGCCGGACCTAGATTGATGAGCATCATTCTGAAAAAAAGGTATGCTATTTCAAGAAGTAAACACCTGATTCGCCGCATCATCCATTTATGCCTTGTGTGTCGTCGTTACAAGGCACAACAACAACAGCATTTATAGAAGTCGGTGTCGATTTGGCAGGACCATTTATGTTAAAGACAATCCGTGCGCGTGGAGCGCAGCTGTACAAATCTTACATCGTCATTTTCGTCTTCGAGAAACACACCATAAAAATGTGCATGGACCTAGTTTGATGAGCACCATTCTGTAACAAAGGTATTCCAAGAAGTAAAAACCTGATTCGCCGCATCATCCATATATGACTTGTGTGTCGTCGTTACAAGGCACAACAACAAATAATGGGGCAACTGCCTTCGTGTCGAGTCAACCCTCCAATACGAGCTTTTATAGAAGTCGGTGTCGATTTGGCAGGACCATTTATGTTAAAGCCAATCATGTCATTTTCGTCTGTATGGCTACAAAACCCACTTCTATCGAGGTAGTCACCGACATGAGGACTGACACTTTTCTTGCGGCATTGAAAAGATTGCGTGCAGTGAGAGGAGTACCAAACCATATTCATTGTGATAATGGCACTAACCTTGGTGTTCTGACCATTACATTACTTGGCATTTTATACCACCGGCTACTTCAACTTTCGGCGGATTATGGGAGGCCGCCGTTAAGTCGTGCAAATACCACCTACGACGAGTCATTGGAGAAACTCATTTGACATATGAGGAATTTTTAACCATAATCAAGGAAATCGAAGATTTGCTAAATTTAAGGCCATTAGAAGAAATTCCATATGACGAATGGAATCCCCTAACTCCATCACATTTTTTGATTACCCAGCCATCAACCATGTTACCGGAGACCAATCAACAACCAATTAAAATATCCCACCTAAACCGATGGCAGGTGATCCAGCAGATGATGCAGGGATTTTGGAAGCAGTGGTCGCAGGAATATGTCACGTCGTTGAACAAATGTACAAATAGCACAAAGAGAATCACCAATTCACAGCAGGAGATTTAGTATTCTTACGCGAACAAAATTTGCCACCCACCAAATGGCCCATTGCTCGCATCTGTGCAGTTCATCCTGGAAGCGATACATTCGTCCGAGTAGTTTCCCTGAAATTACCGTGTGGAACAATCCTAAAACGTCCAATATCCAAGAAAGCCGTATTACCTAATTTTGACTCTAGCAAATCAATGGCGGCGGGATGTTTAAATTATTCGGATCATATCCAGCTGATCCAATACAAAAATTTAACTTACATGTAAATCCAAATTCTCTCCCTGAAATAAAACCTAAAAAACATCGAGTCGAGCAATCAACAGTCCAATTTATATAATTTACTTACATAATTTTAGTTATCCGGTTCCATCAGAGAACATTCAGCGCAATCGGAAAATCTAAATTAATTCATGGTAGAAATGTCACTTGAGTAATAAGCAGAATAATTTGTATACATACTTAACTTTTAATAGAATCCAAATTTGTTGTACCTCGTATTGGCTGAATTTTTGATTACCAAATCTAAAATTAAATTATGTAATTAATATTAAGAAATATGTAACATATAATTTAATTTATTAAAACGATTTATTTGTTTTTTAACTTATTTTTATTTTGTATATAGTATATAGATACCCCTACGTTTCGACGGTATATTCAGTCATCTTCAGGGGGAAATTCATTATAAACAAAATTTGTTCCATTACATTTTTTCAAATTATACAGTAATGTCAAAGAAAAGGGGAAAGAAAAAACCATATATGATTTAATATACTTATGTCGATTTCTTTTTGCCACTTTAAATTTACTTGAATTTTATGTACCAAAAAGAACAACATGACGTTTCAACCAAAATTGACGATTTTTATGTTTGTATTGGTGTGAAAATAAACCGGTTTTATATTCACTCAAAACCAACATTAATGTACTACCAAAACCAACAAAAATGTTTATACAAGCCGTGCCAAGCAAACACTTAAGCTATAAAAATTGTACCCTATGACTTAGTATTAGTAATGTATAAAATAAATCAGAAAATTTTATACACAAAACTAACACAAATGCCTAAAATATTGTTTACATTTTTGTTGGTTTTGTGACATACCAATACCAACTCATAGAGCACAATTTCTGAGAGAGGATCGGTGTAAAGAGCGAATGGCACGGCTTGTATAAACATTTTTGTTGATTTTGGTACTACAAGCCTGACTGTCACCATTTATTTTTCGCTTATACATGAAAGTATTGGTGATCGGATACACTATATAAATTGTAGACAAAACAAAACATACGAAGTTTCCCACTAATACTTCCAAGTATAAGCGACTTAATGTAAGAAGGTATCTGTGTACCTCATTACGGAATCAGGCTTGTTGTACATTGTAATAATAGCAACGATTGAGGATGAACTGTGTCTTTGTTATATGTTATATTAATATGGCGGACACCATCATATACAGTGGTATACCGTCTATGCGATCCTACCTTACATACAGTAGAGGGTGTACATTTACAATACATATGTTACATCCCCCTTTTTTTATAAATTTATACATAATTCATTTAATTAATTATTTTTTATTTTCTAATGATCTACATTCAAAGATTTAGTCTTATTGGCTGTTTTACCTGTCTACCTGATCGCGTATGATATTGATTCGTTACCGTGCTTTTTTGATCGAGACGGTTTGAAGTATCGTTGTTAACATTATTCTCGATGTTGAATTCCTTATTTGGTCGATTCTCATCTTGACTATCTGTTATTATGATTGGATCATTTTCGCGTTGTAT
Organism: Tipula helvola; assembly: GCA_963556165.1. Classification (NCBI taxonomy): domain Eukaryota; kingdom Metazoa; phylum Arthropoda; class Insecta; order Diptera; family Tipulidae; genus Tipula; species Tipula helvola. Next base: position 216,514,201 of record OY744481.1, on the reverse strand, counting down.
ATTGATGTTGGCTTTTGTTGGATGGATGTGATGAAAATTTCTACGATAATATTTGTTGTCTTCGGTTTTTACTATGACTGATCTTGGTTCATCTAATCGTCGTATTACTTTACCAGGGATCCATTCCCTGTTCTTAGTTTGTAATCGAATTTTTTCATTAATTTTGGGTTCAGCTAGTGTTTTGGTACTTCTATCAGCATAAGTTTTTTGTTGATTACGAAGAATTTTTAAATTTTCCGTCACTCCAGTTATAACTCTTGGCTTTAACAACTCGTTACTTATGGGTATGTGTGTTCGCGTGATGCGACTCATCAATCTTTGATTTGGTGATTCCAAATTGCAATCACGAGGAGTATTTCTAAGATTTTGTATCGCTTGATAAATGTCTGTATTGTCTTTCTCGCATTTTCTCAACATATTCTTTAACGTTTGAACTGTTCGCTCAGCTAAACCATTTGCTCGTGGGAAATGCGGACTTGACGTCTTGTGTGTGAAATTCCATTTTTTACTAAAATCTTTAAATTCTCTCGATGTATATTGTGGTCCATTATCGCTTTCTACTACCTGTGGTGTTCCATGTATTGCGAAACATTTTTTTAAAAAATTAATTACCGAATGTGATGTTGATTCTTCTAGCTTTTCCATGTCCATAAATCCGGAATAGCTGTCAACTATTGCTATGTATGTTTCTGAAGCGAAATTGAATAAATCTGTTGCTACAATCTGGAAAGGTAGTTCTGGAACTTCTTTGCATATTATTGGTTCTTTTGTATTTTGTCGTTGTGTTTGTTGGCATATCGCGCATGACTCCACAAAACTAGTGACGTCATTCGTCAAGTTTTTCCAATAGAACATCTGTCTTGCTCGCTTCATCGTGGATTGAATACCAAGATGACCTGTATGAGCTGCTGTTAATATTTTGAATATTTGACTTTTCGGTAATACTATTTTTTCACCTTTGAAAATTATGCCATGATAAACTGCTAGTTCTTCTGGGAAATTGGAAAAATGCTGAATTTCCGGCGATAGTTTTGATTTATCGGTTAACTCGCCCCTCTGTATTAATTGCATTAATCTACTCAATTGAACGTCGTCTTCGGTGTCCTTTTGAAGGCTTTCGAATGCCGTATCGGTCATTGGAATTATTATCTGAACTTCAGGCTCATCTACGTTTTCCGGATTTTCATTTATGCAATCTCGGCTTAGAGTATCGGCTATCGGAATTTCCTTTCCTTTTGTATATATTACAATTGGATTGTACTGAATCGTTTCTAATAAGATTCGTTGTAGTCTTGCCGGTGATGAGTGTAATTGTTTTTTGAAGATCGACTCCAGGGGTTTATGGTCAGTTTCTATTGTGAGTTTTTTCCCATAAATATATTCATGAAATTTTTTAACTGCCCATCGAATTGCAGTAGCCTCCTTTTCTATTTGAGGATAATTTTGTTCTGCTTTCGTTAGTGATCTGGAACTATACGCTATTGGATGTTCTCTTGCATCAATACGGCCCCAACCGCTTTGTTACTTGCATCACATGATATTTTTACGTCCTTATTTACATCATAAAACTTTAATACTGGTGGTGATACTAACATATTTTGGATTTCCGTATAAGCTTTCTCTTGAGCTTGATCCCACAAAAATGTTATATCCTTATGTAGTAGTTCTCTCAGTGGTGCCGTTATTTGAGAAAAATTAGGAATGAATTTTCCCACATAAGTAACCATTCCCAAAAATCGTTGCAACTGTTTTACGTTTTTCGGCCGTTCTAATCTCTTGATTGTTTCCGTTTTTGACTCGTCAATTTCCAATCCTTCCTTGGAAATGATGTGTCCTAAAAATTTAATTTTTGACTGGTTGAATAAGCATTTCTCTCTATTTAGTTTCAATCCATTTCTAGACAATATTTGTATAACTTCGTCTGTATGTACTTTTAATTCTTCGATTGTTTCAGCGTGTATTAGGATGTCATCCATTGAACATTCCACGTTATTTAATCCCTCTAACAGATTGTTCATTATCTGTTGGAATACCTCCGGGGCTGATGCTAGCCCAAATGGTAGACGGAGACACGTATATCTACCCCAAATAGTCGAGAATGATAAATATTTTTGTGTTCTCTTGCTTACCTGGATTTGCCAAAAACCCTTTTTACAATCCAGTTTCGTAAAATATTTCGAATTTTTCATCCTGGTTGTAATCTCATCGATTGTTTTTAACGGGTAATGTCTTCTTAAAACACTTTTGTTTATTTGCGATGGGTCAATACAAATTCGAATTTTCCCCTTTTTCCGCACTACTACCATTGGTGACACGGCCAACGACGGTTCTTTAATTGGAGCGATTACTCCTAATTTCACCATTTTATCCAATTCGGATTTAACTTCGGCCCGTATTGCATGTGGAATTCTTCTTGCCTGTGCTATATCAAACTCAGCGTTTGGTTTTAAATCAATATCATACACGAAGTTTTTTATACAACCTAACCCTTTATAGATATTCTCATCTATTTCACAAGTATCGATTATATTTCTAGTTACTAAATTTAATTCTTCGCATGCATTCATACCTAGTACAGGGCAAGTGTTTTCATTTACTATTTTAAAATTTAATCTATAGCTTTTGTTTTTTACTATACAATCAAATAAGACTTGACCTAATACATCAATTTTATGACCACTGTAAGTAACAAGCTTTTTAGTGTTAGAATGACATATTTGCCCTTTTAGTTTTTTTACTAAATTTAAATTTAATACATTACACATTGCTCCTGTATCTAGCTTAAAATCTATTTCAATATTGTTGATCTTGACTTTTTGAAACCAACAATTTGTGTTCGATGCATCAACAGTACCGATAACCATTTCGTCCGAACTGTCATCGTTTGATTCATTTATATGGAGTGATTCCATTATTTCATTAACTTTATTTATTTTTTTACTTGTGCTTTTGCAAACTATTGCAAAATACCCTTTTTTTCTACAGTTCAAACAAATCTTACCAAACGCGGGACATTTTTTCGGACCGTGACTGTTATTGCATCGTACACAAAAAAACTTATTATTATCTATTTTCTTATTAGAGTAATTATTTATTTTACTTTGACTTTTTTTTACGTCACTAATTTCTATATTTTCGGAATTATGCATAGAAGATGCTTGCTTATGTGCTATTTCATTAGCATGACATAAATTAATTGCTTTCTGAAGCGTTAACTTTTCTTCTGACAATAAACGTTCTCTTATTTTATCAGACAAAATTCCTATTACGATTCCCGAGTAACCACATGTCACATAAAAGCGACAAAAATGTCACATAAAATGGTGATTGGTGGAAAAAAATGTGACAAAAAATTGTCACAATATGGATGAAAAATGGTGGATGGGGTTGACGCCGATTGTCACGCGTAAACGAACATTTGGTAAATCAAATTTGCCGGTTTTTGGTGGAATATTTTTGAAATATTTGTTGAAAATTTAGTCACAAATTCGACAGTTTTTTTATGATAAAAGTGTCACCTAATTATCAACAATTTTGTGGATATTTGTTGGTTTATTGATGCAATTATGCGTAAAAAAAGTTTTTATGACCCTACTTAAATAATTTTGTAAAAAATACTCCATTGTATGGTTTATTTGATATTTTTATTGTTATTTATTTTAAAAAAATATCTACCAAAAATGTAGAAATATTTAAATCCCCCCGTACTTTAACCCGAGCCGAGAGTCAATACAAAATGTATCGACTCTAAAAAAATGAAAACTTTCCATGAGTTTTCTATGTGGTAGTTTGGTTTCGTGAAGAGAAACTTGCCCAAACAAAAAGTTCGGTCTACTCATCAGGTACTCAGGTAGTTACGAGATACGACCAAACAAACTACAAAAATAAAATTCCAACTTCATACATTAAGTATGAGGCAAGAACGTAGTGACTTAGCGAATTACATATAAATTCACCAAATCAAAAATGACAAAATCTTTTTTTATTTTTTTGGGGAGTAAAATGAACATATATTTTGTCTCAAAATACCCGCATAAATAAGTTCCAAATTGTCAACTTTTTTTGTGGCAAAAAGGAACTTACATTTTGTGACAAATTGGTGATTAAAATTTTTTTTTTTGGGTGGTAAAATCAACATTCATTTTGTCACAAAATACCCGCATAAATAAGTTCCATATTGTCAACTTATTTTGTGACAAAAAGGAACTTACATTTTGTGACAAATTGGTGACTAAAATTTTTTTTTTTGGTTGGAAAAATCAACATTCATTTTGTCACAAAATACCCGCATAAATATGATCCAAATTGTCAACTTTTTTTTGTGGCAAAAAGGAACTTACATTTTGTGACAAATTGGTGATTAAAATTTTTTTTTTTTGGGTGGTAAAATCAACATTCATTTTGTCACAAAAAATCCGCATAAGTAAGTTCCAAATTGTCAACTTATTTTGTGACAAAAAGGAACTTACATTTTGTGACAAATTGGTCTAAAATTTTGTGATCACCATTTTTGGTTACTCGGGTTTTGTCTTTGAGTAACTCGTCTTCTAAATTCTCGAAAACACATTTGATTATTTGTGACTTACAATTCGTTAAAAAATCATCAAATGATTCATTTTGTTTTTGAATTATCTTATTAAATAAATACCTTTCGTAAGTTACATTGACTTTCGGTGTGAAGTAATTAGTAAATTCTTCTTTTAATTGTTGTACCGTCATCGTGTCGTCATCTTTCAGCTTAAATGTTTCGTAAACCTTATACGCTGATGATCCTATGCATGTCATCAGTGTTGCTATTTGAATTTTTTCCTCTTTTTTGTTTAACCCAGCTGCGATGGAATAAAACTCAAATTGGCGTAACCAATTTTTCCATTCCGTGGATATATCTGGATGCGTCGTGTTTAAACATTTCGGTGGTTTTAGTCCTTCCATATTGAATAATTATTTATTTTGCGACGAATAAACGGTAATAAATTGTTAAGTTGTATGATATCTTGGGATTATACGCATTTGATTATTGTGGGTTTACCCGTAGTAACATCCAGCTGTGTTATTACTTAACCTCACTTTATTTTTTTCCCATGTGGTTTTTTCCACACCCGAATTATTTTATACCGTTTTTCCTTTTTACTTCTTACTTTTGTTTATATTTTTTTTTCTGTTTTCACCACTTTACTATTTATTTTTTTTCCGCAATAAATTTATTTTATTTAAATTATTTTTATTATTTTTACTTTTACATAGACTTCTACCACCACATCTGACACCATGTAATAATAGCAACGATTGAGGATGAACTGTGTCTTTATTATATGTTATATTAATATGGCGGACACCATCATATACAGTGGTATACCGTCTATGCGATCCTACCTTACATACAGTAGAGGGTGTACATTTACAATACATATGTTACAACATTAGTGTTGGTTTTGATTCACTTCAATTTGACGTAAAGAAAATGTCATTACTCTTAAACATCGTCAAACCTAATAATGGTCTAAATTCACACACCCCATAATATAATTATATTATAATTATATTATTTATTTGTATTTTATGATGCATTTAGATAAATTAAAAAAATTAATTTTCACAAACTTTTTTATTATTTCATATTGGAGTTTTGTAAATTTAGTCGCAAAAAATTACAGTAATATTTTAATTAAGTTACCTAATAATTTCTAGTAGTAGTAACCGATCGTCCATCTCGACACTAGATCTCGATTTGCTTTTTTTTTATTTCTTTCTATTTATCGTCCCTTTTTGAAAAACGTTAGTAATATTTTTTTGATTGTGTTGAGACATCTAATGGCAAACGCTATGTACTTCTCTATTAAGGTGACCATCTTTAAAACGCGTACATCATTCATACAGCCCAACCGAAACCTTAAAGATGACCATCTTTCTTAAATCGAAAACGCGTACATCATTCATACAGCCCAACCGAAACGCGTATTGTACGTGCTAAACGCGTACGAATGGTCACCTTTTGGATCGTGCTGCCTCTTTCGGAAAACGCTCTGTACTTTTTCAAAAATCGTGCTGCCTCTTTCGGAAACATGATCTATAGTATACAAATGATTGGGCTTTCTACAGAATTTTAGCAGATTTTGTTTTTTATACATATTTCTTTATAAATATTATTGGATCTTGTTTGCCAGTAGTGTATTATGTGTAAATAATAAAAAGGAAACATGTGCACATCGATACGTCCCCTGCTATTCTGCTAAGCATATGAAAGATGGAAATATATATTTTCTTTATGTGTGTGGGTGGTTTGGTTTTGTAGTGCGATTCTACTATTTTTTTCTGGTGTTGTTTGCTCTCTCTGTTTTCACTCTCTGCTCTCGGTGTTCATATACATACATGAATAATTTTAGTGCTCTTTGGCCCTTTTCTAAAGTTATACTTATTTATTTAGACATACTTATTTGCCGCCATCTTATACCACTGACAGACTAGGGATTAGCTAAGCGCGATTAGTGAAACGAGATTAGCTAATCCACTATAAATCCATATGCGTTGACAGACTAGGGATTAGTTTCTTGCAGAGAAATAAAATATTATGGTGATTCGCTGAAATATAGCTAGTAAATCAGCTGGACTCATTTTTTAATTCAATATTTCTAAGATTTATACATTAAAACACACTAGATTTTCTTTTTCCTCAAAATTTATTCAGCACAAATTGTTTAAGATGTCATTGACTTTATAACTTCTATCGTAAAATTCACGCCACTTGCATTTTCAGCAATGTTTAAATAATTATTTCTCATTGTAGTGCCACTTGTACCACAGAATAATAAACAACCAGAACCGACATTACGGGGACCAAGAAATTTTTGCTCTTACCTTATATTTACTGATGAAAATAAAGAAAAAAAATTGTTTCATAGTTTTTTGTTTTATTTTATTTTTATTTTTTTTTGTAGCTGTCTCGTTGTTTTACGATTCCAAATTTAAATAACTAGGTAAGCAAAATTGATTGTAAATAGTCCAAATTTTGCTAAAAATTAAATTTTTTTTGGCCAATATAATAATTAAATATCATAGTTTAGTGTGGCATCCTCGGAAAATCATTTTATGCTTTATTTAAAAAGTTATTAAATACGAGACGAGAAAAACGAAAAAAACGAGATATTTTCATATAAATTTTTACTTTTTGTATGGGAACATTTTTTTTGAAAGTCGATTACTCATACTTTAACAACATTTCTCTAATTCGGCCTGTAAAATGTAGTGGTATTGTTAGAAGTATAATAATGAATAAAACTCTTGTCAGTGTGTTCTTAGATAGCAAAACTAACAGTTGCGTTTTATTTTATTACTATAAAATTACAACAGAATCACTAAATGTTCTTCTATCCCTTCCGTCGCTATCAATAAATCATCTAAAAAAATCAATATTTTTTGACTATTAGTTAGTTCTTTCAATACTAGCTGAATATACTTCACAAAAAGTGCAGGGGCATTTGTATAACCAAAGGGCAATTTATTGTACTCGAATTGTCCTTCTTCGGTCACAAATGAAGTATATTTTTTTGAGGATTCTGTTAAATCTACGTGGTAAAATCCGTTTCTAAGGTCCACACACGTATAATATTTTTTCCCGCTTAATCGAACCAATACATCTTCTATGACTGGCATAGGATAATATATTCGTTCTACTATTTTATTTAGTTTTCTGTAATCGACACACATTCTTAACACCCCATTTTTTTTTTCACCAACACCACCCGACTGGCATACGACGACTCGCTTGATCTAATAACTTCCGCCCTTAGTAGCTCATCAGAGCATCATAGACCATCAGTCTGAATGTAAAATTTATTCTGGAATTTGAAATAATTTTGACTGGTAATTTCTTCTAGCAATTTGATTAATTCTTCTATGATCCGAACATCTACATTATTGTTTACTAGTATTTTCCTAGTGATTTCCAAAGTTTCGTTAATTGGTATATTAGAGTATATATTCGAAATATCAAATGAGGCAAATTTAGCTTTGGTTGGTATTTGTGTTCCTTCTATTTTATTCACCAGTTCCACATTATTTTTTACTGAGTGGTCGTTATCGATTTTGATATTGCTAAACATCCATTTATGTATTTACCAATTTCGCGATTTTGTATGTCGGAGCCGATGTAAAATTCTCGACTGGTCTTAAAGGCATGTCGGGTTTATGTATTTTTGGCATCCCTCGTATTACTGCCACTGGTGCTGTTGGTTTAATCATTTTAGACAATCGTATCTCTCTGCCGTTTAATAAGTGTTTTGATTTTGTAATTACGTCTTTTATACTTTTATTGTATCTTTCAGTAGGATCTTCATCAAGTGTTTGTTTATATGTTGTTTTTACTTATGAATTCTTCTATCTTGTTGTTGTAAGTATCCGTATTCAAAATCACAATGGTGTTTCCCTTATCAGCTTTGGTGACTATGGCGTTATTGTCCGTTACGCCGTTATACCGTAGAGAGACACAATCGCGATTTGCAGTTGTCATTTTTGTCAAAAATCGCGTTGTGGAAACAAAATAATACGGTTTAGGTGAAAACTTCACAAAAAACTGGATTATTTCGTTTTCACAACGCGATTTTTGACAATCGGGATAAATGAAAATCGCGATTAACTTTGTGTGTCTACCATATTATGCGTGATTAATGCGTGATTTACACGTTCCAACAATGTTTTCCCAACTTTTTTTGTTGGAGACTTAGAAAAAATGTTCATGCGATATAAAGAGAAAAGTATAAAACAAAAATGTCGGGCATGCTATAATTTTTTGGCGGTATAAAATCGACGATGTAATATTTTTGACGAATAGGGCGATGATTCTACTTTATTTATCAAAATTACAACTTTTTTGGCTAAAATGAAAACTTTGGTAAAATTCAATTTTTAAACAAAATTTAAAAATAAAAAATAAAAAAAAAATGTCGGACATGGCTATAATTTTTTGGCGGTATAAAATCGACAATGTAATTTTTGACGAATTCCGCTTTATTTATTAAAATTAGGTACCTGTTTTTTTGGCTAAATGAAAACTTTTGAAACGTAAATTTTAATTATGAATTAAAATTTTGAAAAAATTAAAATAAAGCGATATAAAAATTTCACAAATCGCCATTTTGATTATTTTTGTTTCCATAAAATATACTCGGGTCGAGTATATTTTATAGTCAAACAATTTTTTATGGAAACAAAGTTAAAAAAAAGAGAAAAAAACTCCAACAAAATTTTGTTTGTTTATATGTTTGTGCTTGTCTTTCAAATGAAATTCGCGATATACTAACCTCTTCATTTTTTGTTGGCCAACATTGTTGTAAATCAGGGTTGCCAACTTTTGAGGTAATCAGACCCATAGAATTTTTTTGTAAACCCCAGAAAAAAAAAATTGAAAATAAACATATCCAACAATTTAATTTTTTAAAATTCAAATGCCTCTTATTACACAAAATTGATATACATATGTATGTATACTTCAATTTTAGATGAGAAAATGAAAATTAAATTTAAATAATTTATTAATTACAAAATAAATAAAATTCATTAGTCAGGAATCATCAAGTTTTAAAATTATACTTTTTTTGGTTTTGTGCCGACTCCAACAAATTTTTTTTCTCACAGTCTGTATCAGAATTAATCCTAATACCACAGATAAGAATATCAGATGTTTCAAGCTGAACAAGTTTTTGGCAATTCATTCTGGAACCCAAAACCTGAAACTCAAACCAATTTATATTATTTTTACTGATCTAAATCTCCATCTAACCTTTATTAGAAGAAAGTCAGATAGTAGAGACACATTTTAATAAGCTGATTATCTTTTAGATGATTTCGCCCATTTTTGTTGTAAAAAATTACAACTACAAATTTTGCTTTAATAATTGAAATTTAAAATTTAATATAACTTATGAAATTGTTCAATAAAAGCAATTATTTGTTCAAATATATTTATATTTATTTACGATAGATGGTGTTACGTGAATCATTTTTGTATTATTTTGAGCCCAAGATAAAATATTACAGACACATTTAATATTGGGTTCCAGTTCAAAAAACCGCAAAATCATTCGGGCTTGGTTCATCTGATATTCTTATCTGTGTTAATACATAACTCGGCTTTCACCAGTTCTACACTCATTATATTGCGATCATACCTCCATGTTGACCTCATTAACGAAAAAAAACGCGTTACAAAGGCATTGTTGACAAGAATGCGTAAGAGTTTTGAAACTAAATTTTAATTTCGGTAATACTGTCGCGTCGGTTGATTTGAAAATATTTATCCAAGTCTTTTGGGTTGTATACGAATCAATAAGTGTATTGCTTTGGTAAATTTACAAAAATTTACAAAAACAATTACATTGATTAAATCCAAAAAATATTCAGCTAAATCCAATTATATTAATACCTACCCCTAAAATTTGCTTCATATGAAAAGCATCAAACATAAATTAAATCCAAAAATAAATCTTTGCGTGTTGCTTTGGGAAATTTTAAATCCAAACCTAAATCTAATCCTTTTTTACCAAAGCAATATACTTAATATTCTCAAAATTTTGACAAAGTTTAAAGCCCCTACAGACGATGCAATTTGGTTTCCCCAACCAAATTGCTGAGGTTGGTCCAACCAAATTGGTATTGGCTACACACCATGCAACTTGATTTGCAATTTGGTTGTTACCAATTTTGACGTTTAGTTGTTGATTGGTACAAGAATTTGACATTTACTTCTCGTTAAAAAATAACAAACGCGCCATGTCCTTTTTATCAAAAAAACAAAAAATTGGAGTTGCACTAGCAGCCTCAATAACTTGTAACTTACCACCAACCAGGCCTAGAAATTTGTGTGCTAAAAACTGGCTAAGGGACCGAAAAAATTTTAGCCACATGATATTATTAAAAGAGCTAGATAGTGGCGATTTTCGCAATTATCTGCGAATGGATAGCGATTGTTTCATGGAATTATTACAGCTAGTTAACCCTTTAATATCGAAACAAGACACAGACATGGGAGAAGCGATCAGTGCTGAAGAGCGATTAGTTGTTACTCTAAGATATTTAGCAACAGGGCGAGACTATGCTGATTTGAAATTCAGCGCGGCAATTTCGCCACAATTCACTTTTCTCGACTCCCTTTTATACGCGGCTCTCATATTATGTAATTTTTTTTTACTGTGCGATCATACCATCACTTTCAAGTTCTTTAAATTTTTCGGTGAGCGTTTCAAGCGCTTTGTGCCGTGCGTCTCGGTTGCAATAAAGATTACTTGATGTATCCCAGAGACAACTAAATTCTCTACAGAGTTCTAATTCGCCTTTAAAGCGCCGCAAGAGGCGCTACAATAGCTCTAAGCCAAAGGGGGTCATATGTCAAATTGCTTTGGTAAATGGTGTAATGTAAGTATGTATTGTATTATTGATAAAATATTTTTATTTTATAATAATTTAATACGTAAAACCTATTTTATTTACGTTCAAATGTATATTATAATAATATAATTTTGTTTATGCGTTTGTGTTTGTGCGTTTACAATGTGTACGTACGTCGTTTGTAACAATAAGTACTGAACTTTGGTACACTACATATTTTTTTACTTTAGCGGTTGCTCATACTCGATAAATTTAATTTTTACCAATAAAACCTTATTTTAAAATACAAACAAAGAAACAAAATCACTGAGCTATGTGAGATTTTTTTTTTTTGACGTTTGGCCCCCTTTGGCTCTAGTTCTTGAATAATCTGTCAGATGTCAGCCACTTCACGTTAAAAGGCGAATAAATCAATAATTATTTCCGTCTCTGTTACTGCCATTTTCTTTTTTATTTTCTTTATATTTGTTTTAAGAAACGCACTATAAGAATAAATTCTAGTAAATAAATTCTACTATGAAAACACCACATATGACGAAATATCGCACCGACAACAAAACACACGATGCAATTTGGTTGGTTGGTTGGTCGGTTGGATGGAATTTTCCTTGCAACTCATGCAACTTAATTTTATCGCACCGACATGCATACACACTATGCAATTTTACCTCCAACCCAACCGAATCGCACCAATCAACCAACCAAATTGCATCGTCTGTAGGGGCTTATTAATTGCGATTTCACACGTTTATACAAAAATGCGCCACATGAGAAATGATATATCGTCGATTAAAATTGACGTCACACAAACAAAATGACATTTTGTTGTAGCGTTTTTCAGTTTTTAATTTGATAAAATGATAAGTAGTCTGAAAATTAAAAATCATGGTGCGTTCAAAAGGAATTATTTATATTAATAATATTATCCAATACTTTTGACAACCCAGCCCAACGAAATGAGGTTATGCTTTGCCACATGACAGAAATATCGACGACGATCTAACAACGAATATTCAATTTTCAATTAAATGAAAAACTAATCTTGATGAAAATTGATGAAATCATCTACCAAATTTGCCCTATTAGTAATTACAATTAAAATATCATACAATTAAGTTTTAATTAAAAATAACAAATTCTGAATTTGAAAGAATTTGTTGGCGACATTTTACTAAATGGTATAATAAAATTCGTGACCGAACTCCTCCAAAAATAAACACGATTTCCGCATTGATTCTAAAATTTCGACGAATTTTTTTTTCTTTCTGATTTAACATCATTTCGTTGGGCAAAGGTTTGTCAAAAGTATTGAATATTATTAATATGTATAAATAATTCCTTTTGAACGCACTATGATTTTTAATTTTCAGACTACATCAAATTAGAAACAGAAAAACGCTAAAGCCAAATGTCATTTTGTTTGTGTGACGTCAATTTTTATCGACGAAATATCATTTCTCCTGTGGGTGGCGCATTTTTGTATAAACGAACGATATCGTTCGTTTTTATATTCCATGTGGCATCGCTATAAATCAGAACGAAAAACCAAAATCGTCGAAATTTTAGGATGAATGCGGAAATCGTGTTTATTTTTGGAAGAGTTCGGTCACGAATTTTATTATACCATTTAGGCCCTTTTCCAATTACCGACTTATTTGTTTTCACCAACTTATTTAAATAATGTCGTGTTCTTTTCGTTTTTTCAAGTCAACACGAATTTTGTGGGTGAAAAGTACATGAAACAAAATTGACGAAGTTTTGTGCTTGTATTGGTTACTTGATTGACATTTCTAAACGTCAAATTGAAATTTGGCGGCTCATTCTATTTAATTAAATTAAATAATTAACACAACAAATATTAAACACATTAAACTAAACACAAAACGAGAATAAAAATGATCGAGATACAAGAAATCACTGCTATTAAATATTGAAAAATTTTGACAACTAAATTGACGTTTATATTTTTGTTGGTGTTAGTAGCTACGGATGTGAAATTCATGAAAAAATCCGCATCTCGTAAAATTGATGCACATTTCAAAAAAATTGACGAAGTTTGGTGAAAAGAACACAGTTTTTGGATGTGCGTCAATTTTTTTTGACGAATTTGGGTGAAAAGAATTCAACATTAGTCTGCTGATGAGGTGACTTATTTTCTATCTCTTTCTTTCATAAAAAACTTGTTTGGTTTCATATAAACTATACAGTTCTGTTACATGTAAACATTAAAATTCGGCCATTCATAATATTTTGTCTTTTCTTTCATACGTAAATTCTATAATGAAAAGAAAGCAGTATAATACGCGATGTAATGGAGCAATATTTCAACCCCTGATATAAGTAGATAAAAGTAATATTTTAAATTAAAGACATAAACACAGACACAAATTTTTGTCATCAGCTGTCAAAATAAGTCAGCAAGATGAATTGGAATGACTTTACCGACTTATTCAAGATGGCGTCAAATAAGTCAATAAGTTTGAAATAAGTCGGTAATTGGAAAAGGGCCTTAGAAATATCGCCGACAAAGTCTCTCAAATTCAGAATTTGTTATTTTTAAATAAAACTTGATATATTGTATGATATTTTAATTGTAATTACTAAAAGGACAAATTTGGTAGATGATTTCATCAATTTTCATCAAGATTGTTTTTTTATTTAATTGAAAATTGGATATTCGTTGATAAGGGGGTTTTATACGATACTACATGTCGTAAGACAAAGTACGATGGCAAACTAAAGGGGGTTTTATACGATACTACATGTTGGACGACATGTTCGACAAGACGGAAAGTTCGATCGTGTAAAAGCTAAAAACTACGGTCTAATGGACATGTCCGATGAAAATCAAATTTATTTGATTTTTTGACGGTTTGTCTGGTATGTTGGACCATGTAAACGAATGTATGTCGGACTTGGTGAATTTTTCAACAATTTTTTTTTGACATGTTCACATCGCAGGGCATAATTAAAAACAAACCAATTTTACAAACATTTTTAGTAATGGCACTTGATTTTTCTGGCATTTCGTCATCGTTCTGGCATTTGATTTTTCCCCTTGTTCACATGTTTACTGCTTGACGAATAATGAATAATGAAGTCTATCCAACATGTTATACAGTGTAAAAGCAATTCAAAATTTACCGTTAGTTTACCATCGTACTTTGTCTTACGACATGTAGTATCGTATAAAACCCCCTTAACGGTACATTTTGATTTGCTTTTACATTGAATAACATGTTGGATAGACTTCATTATTCATTATTCGTCAAGCAGTAAACATGTGAACAAGGGAAAAAATCAAATGCCCGAACGATGACTTCCGCATTGGTTGCAGCTTTTATAATCCATTATTAAAAATGTCATTACTAAAAATGTTTGTAAAAACTTGTTTGTTTTTAATTATGCCCTGCGATGTGAATATGTCAAAAAAAAAATTGTTGACAAAATTTACCAAGTCCGACATACATTCGTTTACATGGTCCAACATACCAGACAAACCGTCAAAAAATCAAATAAATTTGATTTTCATCGGACATGTCCATTAGACCGTAGTTTTTAGCTTTTACACGATCGAACTTTCCGTCTTGTCGAACATGTCGTCCAACATGTAGTATCGTATAAAACCCCCTTTAGATCGTCGTCGATATTTCTGTCATGTGGCAAAGCTAATAGAATATGATAAGCACTTTCGATTGACAAAAATTAACTGAATTAGAATAGGGCATGCAAAATGAAATTATTACGGCTTTCAACCACCAGATGGCATTACTGCGGTCAAGTCTAGAAAATAGATCTATGTTTCGATTTGTATAGAAATATATGGTGAATATATTTAAGTGTTTTGTTTTTAATATTATAAACTGTTAAGAGGTCATATTAGTTCGAGCACAGTGCATAAATATAAAAAGTAAATAATCAATTTCTATATTAGAAAGTTAAAATAATTGATTTAGTGTTTTTAATAGATCGATAATTTGACAGCTAAAATATGTCAAATTTTTTTGAGTGTTAAGGAAAACAAACAGCAGTTTATATGAAAATATCTTAAAATGTTTGAAAATAACTTAATTTTAATAAAAATAACCACAGAAAAAACTTAAACGGGACAAGATTAAACCTAAAGAATGCGAATTTGACTTCTTTTTATGTATTAATTTTTCACTCGATTTTCATAAAAAAATTACCGGCTTAGCTTAAAATGACATAAAATGAATACAATTCAATAAAATTTTTATTAAAAATTATTTAATATATGTCTGTAATAAAAGAAATAAAATTGCATCTGTTCCGTTTCATACAAAAGATATGAACAATATTTTGACGTTTAATTAGTTTTTCTTAACACAAAAAGTCACAATGAAGTTGTCTAGCATTCAATCTATTTACGATTGGACCATCACGGATTCCATCTAGTGGACAATTTTTAAACTGAGCTACCTGATAATTTGATGTTCGAAATTATTGTAAACAATTTCAATTTTGAACTGTACACACAATTTTTATTTACCGGATTGCTAATAATTGTAAATAATTCTAATTTTGGACTATAAGAATAATTTTTAATTACCATAGTTAAATTTTCTTTCGTTGTATTTGTGACAAATGTCATTTTATCAGGTGCATCATTTTAACTTTTTCCCTCGAGAGGCGCTTTTTCTACTTTTACAATCAAGCGGCATCGTTACAAAATATTATGTGCTTTTGTAACAACAAATTTTTGAAAAGTTCTCAAATAAAATTCCACCGTTTTCCAAGTCAATCAAATTTAAAAAATCAGAAGTAGTCATAACATTTTAATACGTTTATTAAGAGACAATAATAAAATTCTCAAGTCTGGATCAATTCCAAGGAACAATATTCCACTGAGAAAATTTGAAAGTTTTACAAAACAATTAAAGGAACAAATGATCATCAAAATAAAAAAACGACTTTTTCCACATTTTGCGTTAGTTATTTGTTAACCCTTAATGATCGTAAGACTTTTTTGCAATACTCGCCCATAAGAGACGACAGAAAATTAAATAAAGTTCTGCAATATGACCAATTATTATGGAACTTGGCAATTTCTCATCCGATTTTAGTGAAATTTGGTATGCGTTATTGAAATGGGATTCTAAAACGATTCGTGGATGTACTTCTGGAATATGCCCAACTAGGATGGAACTTAGCCATTTCTTAACCGATTCTGATGAAATTTGGTATGTGCGATGGAAATGGGGTTCTTAAATGATTATTGGATAAAGTTCTGGAATATGGCCAACTAGAATGGAACTTGCCCGTTTCTTATCCGATTTTGATGAAATTCGGCATGTACGATGGAAATGAAATTCTAGAGTGATTTTTGGATAAAGTTCTGGAATATGGCCAACCAGGATGGAACTTGGCGATTTCTTATCCGATTTTGATGAAATTCTGCATGCACGATGGAAATGGGATTCTAAAATGATTTTTGGATAAAGTTCTGGAATATGGCCAACTAGGAAGGAACTTGGCCATTTCCTATCGATTTTTGATAAAATTTGATATGCGCGATGGAAATGGGATTCTAAAATGATTTTTGTATAAAATTCTGGAATAGGGCCAACTAGGATGGAACTTGGCCATTTCTCATCCGATTTTGATGAAATTCGGCATGTTCGATGGAAATGGGATTCTAAAATGATTCGTGGATGAAGTTCTGGAAAATGGCCAACTAGGTTGGAACTTGGCCATTTCTAATCCAGTATTGATGAAATTCATCACGTGCCTTAGAAATGGGATTCTAAACTGATTTTTGGATAAAGTTCCAAAATTTGGCCATTTGTTATGGAACTTGGAAATTTTGTATCTTATTTTTATGAATTTCAGCATTCACGATGAAAATGAGATTCTTAAATTATTGATCAATAAATCATTAAATACATGGAATATCCATTTAAGTTTTTCACTTTTAAAGCACATGTCGAATTTCTTTTATTAGTTTAAGGAATAGGCAAGCGCCTTCCAAATTAACTATATAAATTTAACCAAAAATAATTTTAGAGTTTAATTTCTATAGTACATGCTGAATTTGTTTAAAATCGGATAAAAAATGGCCAAGTTCCATCCTAAAACGGCTTATTCCAGAATTTCATCTAAACATAATTTTAAAACCCAATTTTTATTACACATGCTGAATTTCATTAAAATCTTATAAGAAATGGCCAAGTTCCTACCTAATTGGCCATATTCCAGAACTTTAGCTAAAATTCATTTTAGAATCCCATTTCCATCGCCCATACCAAATTTAACTAAAATCGGTTCAGCAATAGCCAAGTTCCATCCTGGTTGGCCATATTCCAGAACTTTATCCAAACATCACTTTAGAATCCCATTTCCATCGCGAATAATAATTTCACTAAAATCGGTTAAGAAATGGCCAAGTTCCATCCCAGTTGGCCATATCCAAAAATCATTTTAGAATCCCATTTCCATCGTACATGCCGAATTTCATCAAAATCGGATAAGAAATGGCCAAGTTCCATCCTAGTTGGCCATATTCCATAACTTTATCCAAAAATCACTTTAGAATCCCATTTCCATCGTACATGCAGAATTTCATCAAAATCGGTTAAGAAATGGCCAAGTTCTATCCTAGTTGGCCATATTCCAGAACTTTATACAAAAATCACTTTAGAATCCCATTTCCATCGTACATGCCGAATTTCATCAAAATCGGATGAGAAATTGCCAAGTTCCATCCTAGTTGGCCATATTCCAGAACTTTGTCCAAAAATCATTTTAGAATCCCATTTCTATCGCGCATACCAAACTTTATCAAAAATGGATAAGAAATGGCCAAGTTCCTTCCTAGTTGGCCATATTCCAGAACTTTATCAAAAGATCATTTTAGAATCCTATTTTCATTGCGCATACCAAATTTCATCAAAATCGGTTAAGAAATGGCCAAGTTCCTACCTAGTTGGCCATTTTCCAGAACTTCGTCCAAAAATCATTTTAGAATCCCATTTCCATCGTACATGCCGAATTTCATCAAAATCGGATGAGAAATGGCCAAGTTCCATCCTAGTTGGCCATATTCCAGAACTTTATCCAATAATCATTTAAGAATCCCATTTCCATCGCGCATACCAAATTTCATCAAAATCGGTTAAGAAATGGCCAAGTTCCATCTTAGTTGGCCATATTCCAGAACTTTATCCAAAAATCACTTTAGAATCCCATTTCCATCATACATGCTGAATTACATCAAAATCGGATAAAAAATGGCCAAGTTCCTCCCTAGTTGGCCATTTTCCAGAATTTCATCCAAAAATCAGTTTAGAATCCCATTTTCATCGTACATACTCAATTTCATCAAAATCGGATAAGAAATGGCCAAGTTCCATCCTAGTTGGCCATATTCCATAACTTTATTATCCAAAAATCAGTTTAGAGTCCGATTTCCATCGTACATATATACTCAATTTCATCAAAATCGGATAATAAATGGCTAAGTTCCTTCCTAGTTGGCCATTTTCCAGAAGTTCATCCGCGAATCGTTTTAGAATCCCATTTCAATAACGCATACCAAATTTCACTAAAATCGGATGAGAAATTGCCAAGTTCCATAATAATTGGTCATATTGCAGAACTTTATTTAATTTTCTGTCGTCTCTTATGGGCGAGTATTGCAAAAAAATCTTACGATCATTAAGGGTTAACAAATAACTAACGCAAAATGTGGAAAAAGTCGTTTTTTTATTTTGATGATCATTTGTTGCTTTAATTGTTTTGTAAAACTTTGATCAATCTGTCCGGAAAAACGGTTGGATGGATCAATTTGAAAATAACAGGGCTATTAGGAGTACATTAAACTGTAAAATGACCTGGCAACATTAGTCTTTTCATCAATATTTGTAAAGTAACGGTAGATTTACTAAGACAACCTAAAAAGTCGTTTTTTTGTACTTTTTTCAAATCAGTATTGAGGGTGAAAAAAAAATTTGTTCTCAACTAATCAATAAAGGGTCTTGTAGGAAATTTACTGAAGTTTTTAAGGCTGCTAAAATTTACTGTGCAATTATTGGTTGCTGAGATATCGATGATCAAAGACAAAAGGATCTTTTCTGATTCAAAGTCAGATATCTCAGCAAAAAGTTGACATAGAGAGACCAGAATGAAATTAAATTTACGCCTAATTAATAGGCTAACCGACCTATGCATAGGTTTAACTTAAAAAAAAATTCCCGCGCCCATGGATCCTTACAAAAAAAAAAAATCGAATTTTTTTTATTTCGCGCTCTTTCTTATGATTGCGTGATAACGGTATCTCACAAAAATTTTCCGCTCAAAAGTCTCAAACTAGAGATTTGAAGCTTTAAAATGCTTTTCTTTTCATCTCTGTACGACCATATTTTACAAAGATACAGCTCTTCAAAAAACACTAAAAAAATTGAAAAAAATTAGTGTTCCTTTAATTTTTTGGAGTAGTGTATATTTTATTTATTTGAAAAAGCGGTAAATAG
The DNA here is from genome assembly GCA_963556165.1 of Tipula helvola. Classification (NCBI taxonomy): domain Eukaryota; kingdom Metazoa; phylum Arthropoda; class Insecta; order Diptera; family Tipulidae; genus Tipula; species Tipula helvola. The sequence continues at coordinate 216,494,333 of OY744481.1, read as the reverse complement.
TTTTACTAAAAGCATGCCCCATTGGATTTAGATAATTCAGTCGTTACGTCCCAAGTGGGATTAAATAAAAAAATTAACAATTTCATTTTCCATAATATCTACGATTTAATTCAATTTAATTAATCATTTGAATTGTGTGCATCGCACATAATTACAAAACGTCAAATGGATATTATTTTTATTCCACCTTTCGGTATTGACGATTGTAAAAGTAGAGAAAGCGCCTCTCGAGGAAAAATGTTAAAATGATGCACCTGATAAAATGACATTTGTCGAAAATACGACCAAAGAAAATTTAGCAATGCGGTAATTAATAATTGTTTTTATAGTGCAAAATTGGAATTATTTACAATTATTAGCAATCCGGTAAGTAAAAATTGTGTTTAAATTCAAAATTAGAATTGTTTACAATAATTTCGAACGTGAAATTATCAGGTAGCTCAGTTTAAAAAATGTCCACTAGGTGGATGCGTGATGCTCCAATCGTCAATATAGTACAAAAAGAATACATTCCCAAGTATAGCAAAGCTGAAAACATGAAACAAAAAATCGGAAAATGATGAAATTTGGTTTTCAACTTTTAACACAGCAGTGGAGGATGGCGTTGGTGTGTACTTTAATTTAATTTATGTGTTTACTATTTATTGTGAGAGACGCCATTATGGACTATGGTTGGATATGTGTTTTTACGTTCACTTAAATTTTAGTTTTTATTGTGTTGTGCGATTATTTTTTTGGTTTGTAGAATTTTTATTTTTGTGCTTGTGTGTACGAAAATTATAATAAAATCAATTTATATTTACAGATGAGGGCGAATTGGAACAAATTTATATTTACAAAATTTTTTTGATGGTGACGTTTTTTTGAGTGATCTGTTTTTCTACTATTAAATAAAACTCATTTAAAAAATGTATTATTAATTATTATAATATGTATAATTATGATAATAAAAAAATTCCTAACAAAATTTTAAAATAAAAATATTTTTATTTAAATATATAATGTATAATTTAAAAGTGACATTACGCCGCCAAAATTTATATTTTAAGCCCCCTTTTAAAAAAGGAATAGAAGGAATGGAATGAATAAAAGAACGATTTACGTCACTTTGGGAATGTCCGGAATATTCCGAATAAATAAAAAAAAACACCCCGTGTTAATTCATGTCAATCGAAAGTGCTTTATTATTTTATGGGTAATAATTTTGTTAGTAGTCTATATTCTACTACGTAATATTTACGTATATTAATGTCTTTGATTAATTGCTTTTGGGTGGAAAACAATATCTAAGTTTGAAATTCTTTATAAATACTACAATAATGGATAATAATGTATCTATATTACGAAATCGAAAGAAGGATAAATTAAACGTTGTACGTCAACTAGATGCATATCCAAAAATACAAGAAAAATACACAGAAGCTACGAAAATTGGTGGAACACGTAAGTGGTTATGGTGTTTAAATTAGTTGAATTTTAATGATTTTTTATGTTTACAGTGTCAATTATTAGCCGAGCAATTATCGTTTACTTGTTGTACAATGAAGTCATGTACTACATGGATTCTAGACTCATTTTTAAATTTAGGCCGGATGTTGATATGGATCATAAATTAAAAATTAACATTGATTTGACCGTAGCTATGCCGTGTATGGGTAAGTTAAATTACCAATTGCGTAAACAAGGTAATTAAATGGCATAGTTTAATTACCTTGTGACTGTTAAGAAATAGGCATTGCCTTATAGTACAAATTTGAAAAAATACTGTACTGCGATTTTGTTGTATACATGGGAATAATGGAGTAAATAACCAGAACGTAATTCTATTTGCAAATAAATGTTGATGGGTTAGTGCACATGCCGTTTTCCTGTTTGTCTTTTATTTCAGATTGGCCGGAGATTTAGGCCCGTTGCACATTTCAGCTAAGCTAAGCTATTGGATGTAGACTATGTGCATAGCTTTCGTTTGTAAATAAAGAGTTTTAGCCCCGTTGCGCATTTCAGCTAAGTTAAGCTATGCGATGTAGGCTATGTACATAGCTTTCGGTTGTAAATAAAGAGTTTTAATGGAACGTTATAAACTTGAGCTAAACTAAGCGAGCTACACTTATGTGCCAAAGTTTACATACAGGAACCTTTTTTTACTAATGATAAAAATTTCCAGAGCCAAAAATTCAGATCACAAATTGTTCATTCTAATTTTAAACTAGTACACATAGTAACCATAATAAGATAAAAAAAACAAACAATCCTTTGTTTTCATTTCCAGATAATTCCTTTAAAATTTTCCATTAAAAGAACTGAAACAAAAATGATGCATAATTTTACATACAAGGTTGTTGTATGTACCGTTATTTTTGCATCACTGCAATATTTCAATTAGTCCTTGTATTAGTACGACAAAAGTTATTTTTTAGTGAGTGAGTTATTGTGAAAGTTACAGAAGTGACTGGTTTGCTATAAACAATGAGAACAAAAAGTAAAGACACATCCATAGAAATGAAAAAGCTAATAATGAAGCTAAGAGGGGAGGGGTGGGGTGGGGAAATTCGCTGCTACAAATTGCCGGGACAATAAGTAAAAGTCTTCACCATTCAAACGATAATAAGAAACTTTAACATCAATAGTTCCGTGGTTTCAAAGCCTCGTATTGGGACACCTAGGAAGTTTGATAATGCTGAAACTAGAAACATTGTGCGCAAAGTAAAGATTGATCCTAAAATTTCGGCAAATAAAACTTTAAAAGAAGTAAATATTAGCACTGGGAAAACTTGTCATCGTACTACAATTACGAGAATACTTCACAGAGCTGGTCATAGAAGTCGTATTGCTAGAAAAAAGTCATTCATAAATAAAATAAATGCAAGGAAAAGACTAATATTTGCCAAAAATCACGTAAAGTACAGTGAAGATTTTTGAACTCAGTTAAATTTAGTGACGAGAGTAAATTTAATATCCACGGTAATGATGGTTGAACACGGGTTTGGTGGACACCAAATAGTGAGCTAGAAAAACGAAATATGGTTGGGACCGTAAAACACGGAGGAGCGTCATGGTGTGGGGCTGTATATCGACCAGTGGAACAGGGAATTTAGCATTTATTGGGACGACGATGAATAGATTTGGTTATCTCAACATTCTGAAAAACAATTTACGAAACAGCGCGCAAATGTTGGTAGGGTAGTTTATCTTTCAACAAGACAACGACTCTAAGCATACCTCAAATGTCGTAAAGGAATGGTTATTGTATAATGTTCCAAAACAGCTTAAATCGCCTTGCAGGCCCCAGATATGAATCCCATAGAACATCTATGCGATGAATTGGAGAAAATGATTCGCGGTTACAACATAAATAATAAAGAGAGCTTAAGCTGGCATTTCAAACCGAGTGGGCTAAAATTGAGCCGACAACTACAAAGAGGTTGGTAGATTCAATGCCAAGGAGACTAGCAGCAGTTATTAAATGTAAGGGCGGGCCGATCTTGTAATTATTCAATAATTATTTCGTTTAATTATGATCACATATGAAATGTTCTGAAACTGTATGTAAATTTTTGCATCATAATTTAAGTTGTTTTATAATGAATTGTTATTTTTCTTGTAGTTTAAATCAAAGACTTTGAACATTTTCTATTATAATGATATTGTGAGGAGTATTATAATTTATTAACTAAATAATTTTGAAAAAATATGACTTTTAATTGATAGGGCATACACGAAACCAAAAACGGTTTACTGTATGTAAACTTTTGCATATCAGTGTATGTTTTTTGTTTTGAGCGACGCAAACTTTCTTAGCTCGAGTTGTCTTTGCCTTGCTATGCCAGTCTAACATCGCTCACATATACACTGAAGTTTTTGTATATTTTATTAATAACTCGTAGGCTACTTAGTTATATTAGGTATCGTGTCATAAATCATAATAAATGAATTATGCAAAATCATCAATGCATGGGTGAGCGAAGTAATTAGCCAAAACCAACACAAATGTCTTTATACAAGCCATATTATTTCCGTGACGCACGTATATTATTAAATCCAAAACCTACTATTTTCTGTAAGTGTTAGTGATATTTTATACTGTTTTTGATACAAACTACAATTTAAAATCAAAGTATGTAAAGATTATACTGTATTATGACGCTAATACTTACAAAAATAGTAAGTTTTATTTTGTGTTTGTATGGCAATAATATGGCTTGTATAATACATTTGTGTTGGTTTTGAATTAGCTCAAATGTGCAACGGAGTGTGCTAAGCGGGCTAAACTATGCAAATATAAACTACATTTCTAGCTTAGCTTAGCTGAAATGTATAACAGGCCTAAATGGAACATTGCACACTATGTTTTTTGTTTTGAGCGATGCAAACTATCTTAGCTTGAGTTGTCTTTGCTTTACTATGTCAGCTAACATTGCTCACATGTACACTGAAGTTTTTGTATATTTTATTAATAACTTGTAGGCTACTTGGTTATATTAGGTATCGTGTCATAAATCATAATAAATTAATTATGCAAACACATCAATGTATGGGTGAGCGATGTAATTAGCTCAAACCCCGTTAACAGTATTCAAAGCTACTTTATAATACTCTTCAGTATCAACGATACAATTAATGTTTCTATAATTGACTTAGCATTAATTTATAACGAAAAACTTCTTTTGGTAATCAACGATAAAGTCACGTATCATATTCTTCTTCGGAAATAATGTTTTAAATATGTATAACAAAGTTCGTTATACTTTTATTCTTGGAATATTTTCCAACTGTTCGATTGAAAAGGACGGTTATAATACTTTTTGTGGGAATATTTTTATTTTGTTCATTCGGTAAGGACGGTTATATTTTTGTTCCATGGAGAATTTGATCTTTGTTAATTTTTAATGAAATTCTTTGAATTTGTGTTTATAAGACATGCACAGTTTTATTCCAAATGCATATGTTTATAATACAAAGAAAAATCGTAGAACAAAAAGTGATCCGTTTATTCCTAGCAGCGAAAAGAACTAATTAAACCTTTATACTGCTCTCCTGAAAAAACAGTATTTTTCACTTATCATATTCTTACTTGGATAGGTCGATATTAGATTTTTAAAATTTAAATAGAACAAAATCATTAGCTGCCAAAGTCAGTTGTATTTTTTGTAAACAATATGTTTTACACAGACACACTATATGTATTATACGCACTTATTACATAAATTTACTAAATACTTGTCTCAATCTAACAAAACCAAATATTATAATATAAAAAAATTATACAAACATAAATACGTACATCCCCGTTCAAAAGTTTAAGACCACTGCAAAATATGCCGTTTAATGCCTTTTCAACAATCTTATTCTAAAATTGGGTTTTATATTGTTGACAAAAACATACATTTTTAATTTATCAAGCTATTACAAAAAATAATATTGATTTTCCATTTGTTGTCAGCAAATGCAATGTGTATTGTGCAATGTGGTCTTAAACTTTTGAACGGGGGTGTACATATACTTTAAAATGTCAATATTCCCTTATTCCCAATCTATTTATTTATTTATACAAGAGAAAAGTCTATAAATTTGACTTGAATTTATAACAATACAATCTGAACAGGGTAGAATAGCAATTAAATTAAAAATTAAAAAATAATTAAATTTGACATACACATATTTTCCGATTGGAGCTAAAGGCTCATACATGCAAAAATTTGTCCTTTAAGGAACCTCCTCCAGATATTATTTTTTTTCATTTTTTTTTTTTGCTTTAAAAATTCGTTTAGTATCTGGAGAATATATTACCAAAGTTTTAAGCCCAACAGAAAGTCCTAAAGGTCCCTAGGAAGTCACTGAAGTGATGCGAAGTAATGCGTTCTCTTCAAGAACGTAAACTTCAATCGAATTTTTCTCAAAACGTGTTTTTTTGCGCGCCGTGGAATGTAACTCAAAAAGTAATGGACCGATTAACTTGAAATTTTGTACACATATTCTTTAACTTATCGGCCTTTGCACAAACCTAAAATTTCGTATAAATTGTTTAAACAAATATTGGTTTTAACGAATTGTATATAATGAAACACGTGATTTTTTTTTCTTTTTGTCCTCAAATTTTCAATTTTATTTTTTTTTTGCAACTTTTAGGTTCATGCAAAGCGGAATGAATTATTTTAATAAAAAAAATTTTTTCGTTGATTTTAGTTAACTACAAGGACCTGGGCGTTCCACGGCGCAAACTCTAGTAGCCTAGTTCGATCACCTCTAGCGCCGCCATTTTGTTTTTTTACTCGTACAAAATTTTTTTTGTATTCATTTGAACGTCAATATTACTATGCAATTTGTTTCATTGCAATAAATGCTCTCAATTTTTTGTAAACAATTATTGAAAAACCAGTTGTCTGGAGGAGGTTCCCCCCTTAAGCCTAGCCTTCAAGTGAAATGAAATTTTCACTGGTCTCCAAAAATAGGAAGATAAATCTGACGTAAAAATTCAGTTTGACGAGTTTCGCGTTTTTTTTATCAGTTGGCATAACTTTGTTTGTTTTGAATAAAAAAATTATTTCAAACAGTAATTAGGCGTAGATTAGCTGAAATATGCGAATTATATTTGGTTTGCACACTTTCGTCATGTACTTCCGGTTTTTTAATGCAAATATATTGCGTATAACTTCATGTTGTCTCTGACAACATATTTTATACAAAAAAAAATTCACTTTGATTGTTGTTATCCTCAAAACGCAAAACAAATGAAATTGTCAAAATTTATCTTCACATTTATCGTCCGGGAAGATAAAAATGAAGTGAAAAATGTGTAGAGATAAAATAGAGACATGTTTATTCGAATACAAATAAATAATAAACAAAACAATACACAAACTCCCATTTCGCTAGCTAAACTGCGAAACGCAAAAAAGAAAGTGAAATTCAGCGGTGAAATTTTCATTTTCGTTTTCGCTTGTGTCAATTTTAAGGTAAAGAAATACAGCGCGCTGATTGGTTGAAATAGCTGTCACTTTTCTTACGGTTGTGTAATTTTGTCTGAAAGGTAAAAAAATTTGCCGTATACAAAATTGAACGTTGTTATTTTTGCCTTAAAGGCATTTAATATCACCTCGTTGATGGGATTATTTTTATTGCCTTAAAGGTAAAATTTGTACATGTATCACTGCCTTTATGTTGCTTCAACCTACGTTTAAAGCTGTCTTTGTTTAATACCACGTTTACACCATAGGTACTTTAATAGTTAAATACTTATTTGCTAATATACTATAATTCTCTTTCAGTTTACACCACAAAATATTATTTTGCTATTTGCGGTGTAACCCCATATTATATTTTATATGTTTTGACAGATAATGTACAACTACATTGTTTATTTGATGTATAAATAATTTCGAGATTTTTAGAAGTCAAATTTTGGACAAATTGGTAGTCATTTATATTTCTTTGTTCTTATTTTGTTCTGTTTACACGAAAAATCTCGAAAAAATTGAACAAAGAAACGACATTTCAGGTTTTTATTGTTTTTTTTGTTTTGTTTCACGTGTCATACTTTTTTGATACCTATTATAATGAAATAGCAAAAAAATATTCAATAAAGTATTAAAGTATTATACTTTACGTTTACATCATGATATTTTTTTGCTACATACAGTCGAACTTCCATAAATCGAACTTCTATTATTCGAATTTTCCTTAAATCGAATTTATATTTTGGCAGGAGAATTAAATATTTACATTATTCCTAACTTCTTCATTTCGCTCTAAATCGAACAAAAATGTTTGGCAGATGGTGATTCGATTTATGGAAGTTTGACTGTACTTTTATACTACTGGTGTAAACGTGGTATAAGTAAAAGCCGAATAGATGGTCAATTTTATTAAAACTCTTCGAAATCATGTTTACCGGTTCATTGTCACCATAGTTTGTTCTGTGTTTATTCAGATGAAGGAACTCATGATCTCTTAAATTCCCACTCGGTGCCTTTATTTTAATTGATTCCAGTTGAACACTTTAAAAGCTCTCGTCTATTTGCCAATGTTGTCATTTGATAGGTTTTACATCCAGTAGCATATAATGGTAATCGCTTCAGGTTATCGGGTACGGTAAGTCGGTCGCAATCCCATCGGTCTTTCCATGTTAAATACCGTATACACTTATTTTTGAACGGTCTCAATATTTTGAATAATATATCTACTCCAAAAAAGTAGAAATACCATTTCCCCCCACATACCCTTAAAAAAACAAGAAATTTCCTTAAGTTTTTTTCAGTGGTAGTTTGGTTTCGTACTGAAAAGTTTGATCTACTCATCCACAGTACACATATATAAGGTAATATATTGCGCAGGATGTCATAAAATTTTAACAACAACAATGGCGGAGATTGTGACTGAAATGTTTATGAACTACTTAAACAATGATACATTGTTAATTATTTTGAATTAAAGTCAGTATAATTTTTCACACAATTTTAATTATATTTACTCAACACTCAAAATTATTACGCAAAACTAACAAACACGATTTGTTTGGTCACAATGTCCGCCATATTAAATTTTTTTTTTATATGGATGCGCAAGAAAGAACGAAAATGAAACATCGGAGTATATTACCTTTATTATGTGTACTGTGCTACTCATCAGGTAACTACGACCAAACTACAAAAATACAAATCGAACTGTATACGTTATATACAAGAACGACCGTACTGCTTTGGCGAATTATTATATTCGCCAAAAATAAAAAACTCAAGGAAAATTTCTTTGTGTGTATTAAAAGCCTACACTGATGTTTTAGAAATTTTGAAAATTTGTCTGTTTTTTAACAATTTGATTCTTTCGGCTTTTTTATAGACAAATATATTATTTTTAATAGCATTCCATTATTTACGACTTGGTGAGCCAGTGAAATAAGGAAGCATTTACTCATAATATATCTACTCCAAAAAAAATAGAAATACCATTTCTCCCCACAGCAGTACGGTCGTTCTTGTATACAGGGTGTTCGGCACATGAACCGACACAATTTTTTGGGGGATTGGTTGGGGCATAACCTAGTTTTCACCCATACGACCCTACGTCCTAAGTGACACGGTAACTGAGATATGAATTTTTTTCGTTTTTTATTTAAATTACCTGAAATCTCGCCTTTAAATCGTCATATTTTTTTTTTGTGATTGTAATAGCACGAAATAACTTTTATTGTATTCTGCAATGTATTTTTAGTCTAAATAAATCATTATTTGGTACAAATGGCTTCAAGAAAATAAATTATATGATCTTCGAAGGTCTTGAAAATGTGTAAATGTATGGAAAATTTCAACTTCTAAATTCAATATAAAAAAAAATAAACGTTATTTTGAACATAGGTTTGTTTTAAACAGTTGTCTAGTTTATACCCTTTCCAACGGTATGCTACATGATGGAGTAATTGTTTTTAGTATGGTCAAAATAAGAGATAAAAGTTGTCAGGTTTAAGAAAATTCTTTTTATCTTTATTATGTTTTTATTAAATATGAGTTATAATATTTGTTCGAATTATTCTCCTCTACTCCGTATGCATGCACGACACCTTTTCCTTATTTCAAATGTTGTTGTGCGAAGTCGCATTTTTCTTTTCATTGTTTCAAATGCAGCTGTATTTCGCTCCATTAAAATTTCTCGTGAGGGCACCTCTGTTGCATAAACCAATTTGTTTGCACGTTTCCAGACGTAAAAATCGAGGGGTGTCAGGTCTCTTGGTTACTAAAATTAGGCATTGTAACCACAACAGCGAAGACAAACGCAACAAAAACAATTCTGATAACAGTTTAAAACAGACTAAACAAGAAGAACAAAATATTTAACAAAAACAAGATTTAAATAAAACAAAAGAATAAATGTAATAAATAGGTTCCTACGGTTCCTAACTTTTGCAAAACGATTTACCCGAACTTTAATTATCAGTTTTGGAAGAAGGTGTGCCGATCGTCTTTCAAAATGATGGCTGTCAGGCACACTATCATCGAATGGTACGTGAGTACTTAGACAATTCTTTTCCGAACTCATGGATTGGTAGATTGCGGCCTATTTCTTGGCCCGCACGGTCCCCAGACCTGACACCCCTCGATGTTTACGTCTGGAGACGTGCAAAGGAATTGGTTTATGCAACAGAGGTGCCCTCACGAGAAATTTTAATGGAGCGAATTACAGCTGCATTTGAAATAATGAAAAGTGAAATGCGACTTCGCACAACAACATTTGAAATAAGGAAAAGGTGTCGTGCATGCATACGGAGTAGAGGAGAATAATTCGAACAAATATTATAACTCATATTTAATAAAAACGTAATAAAGATGACAACTTCTATCTCTTATTTTGACCATACTAAAGACAACTACCCCAACATGTAGCATACCGTTGGAAAGGGTATAAACTAGACAACTGTTTAAAACAAACCTGTGCTCAAAATAATGTTTATTTTTTTTTATATTGAATTTAGAAGTTGAAATTTTTCATACATTTACACATTTTGAAGACTTTCGAAGCTCATATAATTTATTTTCTTGAAGCCATTTATACCAAATAATGATTTATTTAGACTAAAAATACATTGCAGAATACAATAAAAGTTATTTCGTGCTATTACAATCACAAAAAAATATATGACGATTTAAAGGTGAGATTTCAGGTCATTTAAATAAAAAACGAAAAAAATTCATATCTCAGTTACCGTGTCACTTAGGACGTAGGGTCGTATGGATGAAAACTAGCTAATGACCCAACCAATCCCCCAAAAAATTGTGTCGGTTCATGTGCCGAACACCTTGTATAACGTATACAGTTCGATTTGTATTTTTGTAGTTTGGTCGTTTCTACCTGATGAGTAGATCAAACTTTTCAGTACGAAACCAAACTAGCTACCACTGAAAAAAACTTAAGGACATTTCTTGTTTTTTTAAGGGTATGTGGGGGGAAATGTTATTTCTACTTTTTTGGAGTAGATATATTATGAGTACATAAATGCTTCCTTATTTCACTGGCTCACCAAGTCGTAAATAATGGAATGCTATTAAAAATAATTTATTTGTCTATAAAAAAGCCTAAAGAATCATATTGATAAAACTCTTACACTGGTTGATGTTGAGACTGAGAAGGTTAGACTGACACCATTTCGCTAGATTGTCGATGTCTTCTTGTATTTTGAGAGCATCTGGAAACATTAATACCTTAGAATGTTGTATTACTTCAGTAACGTCATTGATGAAAATTATAAAGATCCAAGGACCAACATGAGAGCCTTGTGATACTCCTGAAGTAGCTTGAATTAATTCTGATCTTCTATTATTAAGCTCAATATACTGAATGCGGTTACTGAAATATGATTTAAACCACGCAACAAACTGTTTAGAAAACCCGAATCTGTATAACTGTTCCAACGCTTTACAATGAGTGATAGAGTCAGAAGGCTTTGGCAAAGTCAGTATACACCACATCAACTTGCTTATGCATTTCAAGTTCTTTAATGGTGTTGCTGGTAAATTTAATAAGATTTCTTGATGTTGATCTTTTGGATATAAAGTGATGCTGACACTGTAAGATGAATCGAGGAATCAAAGATCTGAATGCGTTGCATACCACCAGTTCAAATAATTTGGGTATTGAAGATATTGATGTAATTCCTCTGTAACAAGAAACATCATTTCTTTCTCATGTATGGCATCGTTCGATGAACATTTATTTTGGTTACGATCAGGAAAAGAGTCGCAAAACAAGTAAAATTTATTTCTATAAATAAATCCTATCTATCAGTTAATGTAAAACGAGCTAGGTAAAGCAAAAGTGATCTCGATTCAGTGAAATCTCTTTGTAACGAATAACGAAATTTTCAGTATATCGAAGTTTCACAGCGATTTTTCATTCACTAAAATGGAGATATTGTTATATGGAAATGTACCAATAAATAAAATAAGCAAAATAAATTAATAAATAAAATAAATAAATGAATTTCTCCCCTATTCCTAAAGCTAAAGGGACCGGATTCGTTAGAACGAGGTTTCACTGTATGTGGGTCCCGGTAGTTACGGTATATTTCATTACGAAATATGACACTGCGGCATGTTTCAGTACGAGATATGTCATGATCATGAGTCATGATCATGACATATGGTACACTATGGTACAAAAAAAAAGAATAAATTAATTAAAATCTACATAAATAAATTTCAGGTCGGCGCATAAAAGGATTATGACTATTTTAATATGGAGAGTTTCTTTTATCTATAAATAGCTCATGCCTTTATTTAACGTAAAATATATGAATAAGTATTCAACTAGTATAAATGATACTAAAAGCCATTGAGAATAAATTATAAATAGATCATTTTTGTCACTTGTACCAAAACATCGACTTCTCACATTTAGGCTAGTTGCCTCAGTGTAAATTACATCAATTGCTACGGAAAATAATCCAAAGTAGCGACATTAATGATGGTATTAAGGGGTATACATTTTGGGCATTTAAAATAGTAAAAAAAAATTTGATAAAAAAATGGTAGGGGCGATAGAAAGCTATTCATTGAAGGTTTGTTGCAAAATTAGAAGTAAATCAGTTAAATAGAACTTGAAATATCATGTCAACCATGTTGAAAAAGTAGTTTTGAGAAAAACACGTTTAAAGTGTTGACCAAAAGTTTCAGATATATCACAGCGATCTAAGTCTAAAATAGCTAACTTCGTAAATTATTGGAATTTTAAAATTTTCTCTCGGGGATATATTCTTAAAGGTCTAAGCTTTAAGAATATGCAAAAAATATGACTTTTTTTTAAAAATTCTAGACCAGCTTACGACCTTAAGATCTAATGTCACGATATAGGGAAAGCGGCATATCATCGAAGAAGTTTTCCTTTCCAATAATGTTTCTGTATACAATTAAATTTGAGGTGCATTCTTTTTCGATTATCTTTTCGCAAAGCTTCCTACATTATGTAGTTGTCACATTTACACATTATCTTATTTTTTATAGAATAAGGGTTTTAGAGAAGTTAGTACTAACGCAAATTTAATGTTTTCAGTTATAGGTGCAGATATTCTTGATTCAACAAATCAAAATGTATTTTCTTTTGGAATATTAGAGGAAGAAGATACATGGTGGGAGTTGTGCCCTCAACAACGATCTAATTTTGATTACATACAACATTTAAATAGCTATTTAAGAGAAGAATATCATTCTGTAGCGGTAAGTAACATCATTGGTTGTGTTTATTTGAGTAATGGGTGAACCAGGGAGTCCGTAACAAATTTAAGTAAGAATGCGATATACAGAAAGTGCATGTTACTGACCAGCCAGCGAATATTTAAGAACTTTTCGTACAGTTCAGCTGTCACTAAACAGAGCGGAAATTAACGCGCAAACTGAAGGAAATGTCAGAAAACATCATAATTTGCACGACACACTTTTAAAAATAATAATTTTGTTATTGGGCATATCCACACTGGGTCTCATTTGATACTGGTTTCTGGTATCAAAATACCAGTCGCATCCACATACAGTCTCAAATGAATCCGGATTCTTCAATAAATTTATATGAATGTGTTAAAATTTTGTTTTAAAATATGTACAAGTCAAATATGTCCTTGAGAATTTTTTTATTTCATTTTTATTTGTGTTAGTGTGGTGAGACTATAGAAACCAAAAAAATGTTGGTTGAAAAATGAATCCGCAACAAAACCGGTTTTATAGGTAAAGGGGGGAAAAACGAAGAATGATACCGGACTCATGAGACCTAGTGTGGATTAGCTGATTCACATTACAATTTTAATACTGTATTTGTCAGTTATTACAGATTTGGTGGCTGATATGTCAAATATTCTGTAAAGAAATACTTGCGTCAAATTCTGTAAGGATTCTTACTGATTCGCTGGTTACCCTTTTACGATTAAATAGTGAAACAAAATAAAGGCAACCAATGACGTAATTTATTTCATATTAATAAGAGAGGCGATAAAACGTTATTAAAAATAAAAAGAACTTAATTTTTAAAGAAGCGCTGCATAAGGGAGAACAGAACTATGTTTTCAATTTACCGCAAAGATCAGTCAAACCAAATCGGCCATTCGATGCATGTCGGGTACATGGAAAGCTAACACTAAATAAGGTTGCTGGAAATTTTCATATTACAGCGGGTAAAAGTATTCATTTTCCCAGTGGTCATATTCATTTGAGCTCAATTTTCGATGATAATAAACAAAATTTTTCACATCGAATTAATCGCTTCAGTTTTGGTGATCAGACTGCTGGTATTATACATCCTTTGGAGGGCGATGAAAAAATTTTAGGTGATAGTAAGTTTAATTTAGCATTAATATGTTATTTTATTTTGTATTTAATAATTTTCTAATGTTTTTGATTTAGGTACCACAATGATGCAATATTTTATAGAGGTGGTTCCAACAGATGTTTATTCATATCTATCCCACTACAAAACTTTTCAGTACTCGGTGAAGGAAAATGCAAGACCTATAAGTGAGTTGCTTTATTTGTTTAAAAATTACATAAAATTATCACAATCATTTATTAAGAATAAGCTAAACTTATTGGTTGGCTATTCCCGTAAAATAATACATCACCTTTTTTTCGAAATTCTGCCCTTGCTTGTCTTAAGGTCATTGTGCGAGTTTCTGGTAGTACATGGTATAAATACATCGATATAAATATCATAACTCCACCAACTGATATAACAAATATAGCACTGATCGACTTTGTCATTTCCATGCCAAAAAAAACCCCAATTAATATAATATTAACTAAATTATCAATTATGCTGATTGTTATAATGGAATTGAGTTTTTTGGTTAATGGGAATGCTTCCGACTGCAAAATAGCAACAATTGATGCAATGCCTAAAGCCACAGTTATTTCGTATACAATAAAAAATATTATGGATATTTTAATGTCTAACTCCGAAATTGATGCGCACAGAATCCCATACATCAACAATATTATGCCAGATGTCCCTCCTGAAAGTAATTGTAATTTTTTACGTCCTATTTTATCAGTTAAGAAATAACAAACTAAACCAACTGTTAATTTTATTGCAAGTACACCGATTGAAATTTCAAGTTTGTGCTGTGATTTCGAAATTGAGTTGAGCCTGATTATGTTTAGTGGATAGTTAAATGATAATGTGTATATTAGTGTTGACAAGCCCACTAAAATTAAAGGCCTTAAATTTCTTTCTTTCACTACAGACGTATTTAATTTTAAGTCTTCTTGAATCATCAATACCATTTCAGTATGGTTGTTTTGAATGTCCCACGTAATATTTGTTTCATTTCTTAATTTCATCATTACCTTAAAGGCATCATCATGTTTGTCGGTTTTTAATAAAAACAAAGGGGATTCGATGAAGTAAATGAATGTCATTATTAATCCGATAAGGGAAGACCCTACCGAAATGCTGCCAATTAATCTAATGTTTAGTGAATTTTTTGGAACATCATTTATACTAGTAGTTATTATTGATTCCCCTAAAATTGAAACAAATATAACATAATACACGATTGTTAACAGCATTCCTCTAAATTCTTTAACTGCAATTTCTCCTGCATGTATTATTAACGTTATATATAATACGCCATATACTAATCCAGTTAAAAGTCGGCATAGTAGAATTGCTACACCGTTTTCTGGTAAAATTATTATTACTATATTTGCTACTCCAATTATAATAGTTGATGATGAGTAAATTTGTCGTTTGTTTGCCATTTTAAACCAATAACCAGCCAAAAATGAACCTAATATTGAGCCGTAATAAAAAGATGCTATTGTGAAGTTTATAAATAAATTCGTCTCATTTAATGTACATTTTTCCTCTTTAATTTTTATGTTGAAAACACCCCATCCCATATGAAAACCACTTGCAAACATTATCCATATTCCTAATAAAAAATTTACCATTTAAAGTTATCTAATCTTTTACAATAATTTATGTATAATAGTGTTATTAAGTATATGTACCTGCAGCTACAGCCTTTGCTTGTGGTTTATTCTTCTGTTGTAGTTCGAACCAGTTATATTTTGGCTTGAGACCATTACTTTCAAATTCACATTTAGGGCTCATTTTATTATTTGATGTATAGACATAATTCTGCACATACTTTTAACTGGTTATTTGTCTACTAAATATAATCACAGTCAAGTTATATTCAAGATAAGGCAATTTTATCGATAATTAATTTGATTCTGCTATTGGTTAGATTAGAAAATATACTAGGGAACTAAAAAGTAATCGTAAGACGATACACTTATATTTCGCAGGGTGTCTAAATTTGAATCATAAATTCTTAATCAGCGACCCGAAAAAATCCCTGGGTGCCGACTTTCATTGATTAATATTATGAATTGGGCGAATTGCAAATGTTGTCATTTTAAAAAACAGTAATTTACTAATACAAGTTAACAAAAAATAAGCAAGCCCTGCCAGGTTGTAAACTTCATTTTAAATAGCCTTTCAAACCAATAACAAAAGTTTCCATCGAAATTAATTTAGAAGCTTCGGATTCTAAAGTAAAAAGCCTATAGGACTGTATCATGAACTAAAATACTAGGTATAACATTATAGAGACGTCTTAATACGAATAAAAAAATAATCCCATTATAGGGTGCCAATCCATCCCATAGCGGTGCCAATATTAAGTAATTCAAACTGGAATTAAAAGTAAAAGGGAAATAGAAAACAAAAACTGACTTGTTTGTATTTATCAAAGCAACCTTGATTATACAAGCCATAATCTAAAAATCGAAGCTTTTATAAGGGAATTAGAAACGACGAAAAAACCAAAATTTCCATAGTAAAACACATAAAACATATGGGAAATCATTTTTTTTCCTAAGACAAATTTGTAAATGAAAACGTTGCAAATTCTTAATTATGATTTCTGAAACATTTTCATAAATGTTTGAATTTCAACATATCGATGCCTTAATGTGAATAGGGCGTAAGTCGCATTTTCAAAATTTTACAGGAGGACGACAAAACTTAATATTTTGGTAAAAGTTAAACTTACAAATAATAAATAATGTTGATATAAATAAAAATAGGTGTTATTTGGCAAAACTAATTAATTTTAATGTTATTTTTTATTGTGTAAATCAACCAAAGGCGTCGTAGAAAAACAAAAACCCAATTTTAAAAATTTTGATGTTACGCCTTATTCATATTAAGCCATCGATATATGAATATTGTTTAAGTAAATCGTTTTCATTTTCTTGTAATAATTGATTTATCTAAACCAAAATATAAAAAAAGTTCATTACAACAGCGTTCTGGTCAAATTAAAAAGAAAAGCTTACTACAAATCGTGTGCATTAAGTCAATATACATAGATGGCAGTGGGCAGTAAACATTTTAAAAATCGTACCAAAAATTGCCACCTGGGGAAATTTCAAGTTCAAAAATTGTAGGAAAAGCAAAGCAAATTCTCAAAATATTAAGAACGTGTCATAATTTTGTGATTTAACAATTTTTTTCGTATTTTTCTGTATAAATCTGAGACATCTAACGTACACTAGTAAAACTAAAGATAAATTTAGCAAGTATTATTTTAATTCGTCAGAGCCAACTTTGATGTATTTTCAAAATGAAAGTTCGAAAAATATATTTTAGAAATAATTTAATTTTAATATTTCTGCAATTATGTAATATTTACTTAATACCAATATACCCTTTTGTATATTGCTGCTAAATATATGTAGAACACTTTTGTATACAAATTTTGTAACATTTTTGCTTTTTTCATTGAAAAACTTGAAGCTAAAAAACACCATTTTTACTATGGATTCCTATGGAAATCAGTGAAAAGTTATACCACTAAAAAAGCTTCGAAAAAATACGTCATAATGATTATGGCTCTATACTTTAGAAGGCTCTGATTTTATATACCAAAAGCAAAAATAAAGTTCAACTTTAAAATAAAAGAATGAAAAAAATGTGTACTTTGTATTGCAGCATTAAGTTGATACTTTGGGACTCTTTTTACTTTCTTTTACGTAAATAAAATACAGTATAGTAATAATGAAAATTTTCGACCTTGAGATTTTTGGAGCTCTATCTGTTTTGAGGTCCCCTGAGTCCGAAAAGTTGGGTTTCGAAACCTGTCTGTCAGTCTGCCTGTTCGCTGTCTGTCTGTCAGTCTGCCTGTTCGCTCTAAAGCAGAGATGGTATAACCAATCGAACTGAATCTTCATATAAGGTTTTTTTTCATAATTTGTCTTGGAGGTCCAAGTGAATTTTAGTCTAAATCGGCCAAACGAAAGTGGCCACTACCTTGGGCCAGAAAATTTATTTTGTAAAAACTCAAAAAGTATAAGGTTTACAGAAAATAGTACATTGTGTCATTAGGATTAAAAGTGATACTTTGTTTGACGAGCAATTATATTTGCATGCGAGGCGAAGCGCAGCGTAGCCGAGCAAAAGCAAATATAATTGCGAGTCAAACAAAGTCACTTTTAATCCGAATAACACATACTATTTTTTCTCCAACGAAGAGTTTATGTCATGTCGGTTGTACATTACTAATTATACGAGTAAGTACAAATTATGTAATTAAAACTTCAAATTTGAAACTAATTTTGTTGAAATATTTTATAAAACTAAGGAGGTCGATATGAACGAAAAATAAAAAAAATAAAATAAATATTTCATATACATACATTATACATATTATTGGATTTTCACTATAATATTTTTCTCCTAGTATTAAAAGTGCCTACTTTTACACCAAGGATTAAAAGTGTAGCTTAGCGACACACACATTTTTTAAAATAGTAAGAAAACGGCCTACTTTAATACCCAAAAACAGTATTAAAATAAGAGGCTTTTAAGACGTTGGGAGAAAAACTATTAAATACAAAATGTTTCCAAAAAAAAATACAAAAATACAAAAGAATAAATTTGTAATTTTTTTTTATAAATTGGGAAGTCCCACGTGAATTTGAGTGCAAATCGGCTATCCGGAATTCACCATTTCCATGGGCCAGAAAATTTATTTTGCAAAAATCTCTAAAAATTATAAGGTTTACAAAAAAACTATTTCTAAAAAAAAATAAAAAAATAGAAAAATAATAGGAAAAATAAAAAATAAATAAAAATGCAAAAAAATCATTTATAAGAAATTTGCATAATAAGTTTCTCAGAATTCCATGTTCGTAAAAGAAAGTCGTGTGTTGGCCACATCTCCATTTTTTTATTCGTATTAAAACGTGTCTATACTATTATTTTAGACTATAGCCGTGCCTGAATACTGTGATAATACCGTGATAAATATTAATTTGTGACCTTGAGAAACTTCCCCTTCGCAGAAATTTTTTATTTTTATTGCCCGAATTCAATAATAATTTTTATCTAATAATTTCCCTCGTGTATTTTTTTTTTAAATAAAATCAAATGGAAAATATTAATAAAAAAATTAAAAAGACAATAATATTTGTGTTACTATCATACTATTGTACATGCTTTTTGTTCAAAGGCGTCATCATTCTAGACGGCTCATTTCAGTTTTCCTACAAAATTCCGAGATACCTGTGCAAAAATTATTATAAAATACATAGTAGTATTGTAAAAATGCATCGAAAATCGAATACTACATTAATATTACTGGTAAATTCATGCGACTACATTATAATCCGCGATCCCACAACCCGATTATTGGTCAGACATTATCCTATAATGATAAGCGTGTGGAGTCATAAATCCTATGTTGAAGTTAGTGTTGAATACTTTTCGGAACATACTTTGTGTCACAGTAGTGGCTACTTCTGGCGACTGAAGATGGAATATCTTGAACATTTTGTTAATGTTCAGTTCGCTGAGGGGATACTGCCTGTTACTCATTTTAATTTTACAATAATGCACTTCTATTGTTTTACATTTCTGAAAAAATTGAATAATATCATTTTTCTTAGATAGATTTTTAGATCCGACTCAAATGATTCGAATAAAACGATTTTGCAAAATACATTGCATCGCTTCACCATACATTTTGACATTCAAATGAACTAGTATCTTTTTTATGCGTTCACTTTGGTGCAGCAGGGGATCGTGTTTGCCTGTATCTAGCAAACATATATTCGGTTATTAAAGAATGTTATTCAAACAGAAATTATTTATCTGTTTTCTTTTTCTTGTTCCCTTCTGGTTAACGTTTTGGCCCTTTTTTTGATTAATCTCCCTTCCCGAAACAAGTATTTGATTTTGATCGCTTATTATTTTACTATTAAGTAATAACAAACAATAATAGGTAACAAACCATAATATTAAAATATAATAATTTAAAAGAGCATTTTCTCATCTTCTATCCCAAAACAAGTCATTACATCACCTTATTTTATGTTGAACTAAATACTTGTAGTGTTCCATTGGAATCAATTTGCTACTGCCAAGTACTTATGAGTAGATGTCCAATGGAACACGAATTTTCGTGACAGTAGTAAAACATAACCTCTATTTAAATAAAACTTGTAGATTTTGACAAAAATACATTGTTCCATTAATAATAATTAATAATAATAAATAATAAAACATTAAACAACAAAATAATTAAAATATTTTTGCGATTTAAAAATTGCCGTGTCATATCACAAACAAAGAAACAATTTTTTTTTTAACCCTAATCCAACCAGCATATTTTTGTTATGTCAGTAAATTCAAATTGTAATCAAATAACTTACTAAATTTTTGCAAAGAATGCCAAGTACGTTGTATGGAATGTATGGAAATGTTTCAAAATAAAATACATGCAAGTTTATAACTAAATTAACATTATTTTGAAAATCGATGCATTCATCAAATGAGCCAAAATAGCACACCTTGGTTGGATTAGGGTTAAAAAATGACATTCCACACAAAAAAAATTGGTATAGAGCCAACTATTAGAATTTTTTAAACTAAAATCCCTCTGCCATTAATTTTGTGCGTAACTAATTCTCTACTACACCATCGTTTGAGCATGAGTAGTTGCGAGTACTTGTGAATAGTTTACTCAGGCCAATGGAACACAGCAACTATAAATATTATTCTGTCAAAATTTGGCGCTAAAATTAGGTTTAATTAATGTAAAATATGAAACGTTTTGGTAAATATTGCGTCGATAAAAAGCGGGTTTTGAACAAAATGTATTTTATTACACACAGGAAATTAGGCTATTGACTATGTAATTGAATAAGGAACTAATTATTTAAAGGTATTTTATTGTTTCATATGTTGGGTTGTACCCGAACAATTATAAATCCACAAAGTTCTATTAAATTTAGGCTTGGATTTTTGAGAACGGAGTAATTATTTTGGACAATAAGGAGCACAATTTTCTAATATTTGGAAGTGTATGCAATTTTTAAATATTTGTCGCCGCGTATCTTAAAAAACACTAATTATTTTCCATAAATGTTTTATTTAACTAGTGCGGCTGGCTGCACATCCAAAACATAAAATTGATAAAATTCAAACATGACTTCCGGTTCCTTATAAAGAATAAGTTATTTCACGCCTTTTTCTCCATGTATATTTTTTTGGTGAAATGTTTTGCCTTGAATTTAAAAAAAAACGAAAATTCGGCACAATTTTATTTACTTATGTTAAAGTTTAATAATAAATAATTTTTTCTACAACGCTTATGAAAAGTAAAAAATAATAGACCATTAACCATTGATTGACTTTGTTGGTGTTTAAGTTTATTCTAAATTATTTTTAATTAACTAATTAACTTAGAGTTTAAATGTAAATTTGGACAATTGTTAGTTAGTAGTTTTATAATGTTGTATGGGTAGTATATAAGCATATTGCTTAGTTGACAAATAACGTGTGTGCATATTTTCGTTTATTAATTGTTTACAAAATATTTATTAATTACATACTTATTAATATGATGACTTAACAAATATGCCCTGTTCACGCGTGAAGTCGTTCGAGCGTTCATCGCGCAACCTCATAAACAAAGAATACTTTTTAAATAAACATAATATGGCAAGAAACATGATAATTTTCCTGATTTATAACTAATGCTCATATGTATGTATGTAGGTTAATGTCGTTTAAAGTAATCAAATCACGTATTAATCATCAAACAACAATTTCTTAATCGAATAATATACTTATATACGCATCTCTTTTTGTTTGGCGCGTTTTATTTAATAGCGGGATTAAACTAAGAACCCATAGGGCAATTTTTACTAAGAATTTTATCCGTCCTCTTTTAATGCAATACATTCAATGCTTGGCATCTGTAAATTATTATGTTCTTAAATTGAATATTTTGTTTTTTTAGATCACGACAAAGGATCGCATGGAATTCCTGGACTTTATTTCAAATATGATGTGTCTGCCCTGAAAATCATTGTTAAACAGGACAGGGAGAATTTAATTCAATTACTAATTAGATTGTGCTCAATTATAGCTGGGATCGTTGTAATATCCGGTAAATATTAAGTTACATTTTTAAAACATTGCACTACATTCGTACTAATTATTTACAATAAATTCCAGGATTAATTAACCGTTTAATATTGTTTGCACTTGACACATGTATTAAAAAGATATCACCACAAACCTATGCACAACTTCAGCAGTCAAGTACAAATCTAGCGACCGATAAAACTGTAGTTCACAATAAAATTCTATCTAATGCTAAAATAGCTCCGACAAATGTGATTCCTATTAGTTTAGGAATACCCGATCACAGTAAATTTATATAATGAAACATTTAAATAAAACCATTTTCAATAATAAAGTTTGAATTTAGATTGTTATTTAGTTTAGTTGTGTTTTTGGAAAAAGGAAGAGTATCTAGCTGATTTATTTTTCAAACACTGAGCATTATTATATTTGAATACATATTGATTACATAATAGTACTGTTTTCGGTAGAATAAAATGTCATACGAAATTTCAAAATTAACTACTTTATACTGATTGTATGGACTCACAAGTAAAACAAGAAGGGTATATAACACTGGAACAAAACGTAGTAAGGCTTTTTGAATAAAGAAAAACGGCGGTTTCAAATTTATATCATCCCCTTCAAAGTAATCCCTTTCGGATAGTATACTTATCCCAGCGTTTTTTCCAGTCTTCGAAACAATTGCTATAGTCAATTCCCGGAACGGTTCTCGAAACGATATGGGTCGAATTTTTGGCCAAATAGTTTCTTACTACCAATCCAGTGTGAGACGGCGCATTATGGTAATCCGACCAAGAGTTGTCTGGCCAAAACTATGAACCAAATGTTATTTGCGAGATGTCAAGAAGATCTCTAATTGAAAATCGGCGATTTTTGAGAGCCAAATCCTTGACTTTCTTGACGTGGTGTTCATCGGTAGATGTCGAAGGACGGCAAGAACGTTCATCGTCCCCAACGCGTTCTCTACCTTTGAACAAATTATATCAATTAAAAACATTTGCTCTGGACAGTGCATTGCCACCAAAAGCCTTTTCCAACATTTCCAATGTTTTGGAAGACGAAATTCCATTTTTGAAGCAAAATTGGATGCAACTATAGCCCCTATAAAAAAAGGGAAAGAACCTAGTTTAAGTGAATTTTTTTTTATAAAAATTTTATTGGGATTCTATTTCTTATCTGATTTTAATGAAATTCAGCATTCCAATTGGAAATTGGATTCTTAAATGATTTTTACATAAAGTTCTGGAATATGGCTAGTTAGAAAGAAGCTTGGCCAATTCTTATCCGATTTTGATGAAATTTTCAAATGATTTTTAGATAAAGTTCTGGAATATGGCCAATTAGGATGGAACTTGGCCATATCTTATCCGATCTTGATGAAATTCAACATGTGCAAGGGAAATGGGATTCTCAAATGATTTTTAGACGAAATTCTGGAATATGGCCAATTAGGATGAAACTTGGCCTTTTCTTATCCGATTTTGATGTAACTGGGCATGTATACGATGGAAAAGGGATTCTCCAATGATTTTTAGACGAAGTTCTGGAATATGGCCAAGTAGGAAAGAACTTGGCCATTTCTTATCCGAGTTTGATGAAATTCAGCATGTACGATGGAAATGGGATTCTCAAATGATTTTTAGACGAAGTTTATTTATTTATTTATTTATTATTTATTTATTTTTATTTATTTCATTACAAAAATTATAACTATATCACATATACATATAATTACGAAAAAAAAAAAAAAAATTGAAATAAATAAGGAAGTGCCTTTTGACCCACAAGGTCAGTAGCAGGCATCTCTTTAGCTAATAATAGTAAAATAATAAAATACAATAATTGGAATAAAAATAGTTAAAAAAAAATACTACACAATACAACCAATACGATGTAAATAATCATATAACAAAAAATAATTTAAGCAATTTAAAAAGATTTGTTATAAAAAACCATAAAAGAAAAAATCAGTTTTAAATTATTGAACCCCTCATTTCAAAGACAACATCATTCCCTATTCATGCAAAAACTTACCTCTCCTCAAATAACTAGCATACAAAATTATAAGTGAAAAATTAAATAATGATTCTAAACAAAAAATCAATATTACTAAATTGGACTAGCCAAACTTTCAAACTTGACAGGAATTTAGATTTAGAATTCAAGCTACGGATATCAATCGGAAGTTTATTAAAAATGGTTGGAGCAGTTACTAAAAAATAATTATAAAAATGCGTTTTGTAAAATTTTGGAACGCTTCTGAAATGCATGACATTTTTACGCAGTAAATAACTGTGACAACTCAAATAACGATTGCCACTAATTTCAAAATATTTATTCATAACCTTAAAAACATAAAGATGTTTCAATGGAAGAAGTCTACTGCTCAAGAATAATGGCCAAGAAGGGCTACGTTTATTCTTGAAATGCATCAATCTAACTACATGCTTTTGAGCTACTACTAATAAGTTCTGGAATGTGGTCAATTAGGATGAAGCTTGGCCATTTCTTATCCGATCTTGATTAAATTAAGCATGCACGATGGATAGGGATTCTCAAATGAGTTTTAGAGGAAGTTTTGGAATATGGCTAATTATGAAGGAACTTGACTATTTCTTATCCATCCAGTTATTAATGTATTGTACCAGAAATAATCTTCAAAACAGGTTTTTACAATGATGTAATGACCTAATGACATTGACAATATATTATTGTTTCATCCAGCCTTCATTATGATTGTATTTCTATTTTACTATGCGTAGTGCGGTTTTGTTGTTTTGTGTTTTTTTTTTTAGAAAAGATTACTGGCTCACTAATCTAAATTAGTAGTATTGGTGTATTTGGTATAATTCAGTTATGGATACACACAAAACCAACAAAAATGTCTTTAAATATTACACAAGCATTTCATTAATATGAAATGTGTTAGAGTAAGGTAAAAAATGGACACATATACAAAACTAATACAAATGTATATTATTGTTTGGTTTTGTGTCTATTGTTAATTAGTTGATCTCGCTTAAATTTAGGCGACTAATTTTTTATCCTAAGTGTTTATAAGCGATCGACGCGATGTCTGGAACTTCACCGGTGAAACATTTTTCGCATGATGGTAGTACCACAGAATAATAAACAACCAGAACCGACATTACGTGGACCAAGAAATTTTTGCTCTTACCTTTTATTTTACATGTTAATTTTGAATTTTCAGCCACTGAACAATAATTTAATACCGAAAATCTTACCTTATATGCCATAAACACATTGTGTTTATACTATGTCTCAGGTGATCAATAATGAATGGCCACAACTAAAATGTAAGCGCGAGTCCCGCCTTCCTGTGATTTTTGACCACTTTATATATGAAATTTTACCCCCGAATTACCCCCACCATAATCCATAAAGTTAATTTTAATTTTAAGCCGATTTTTCAAATTCATCAATTCTTTTCCCACACACTTATTGTATTTTGGTTTACCAATTCAATTGATAAAAAAACACAGAAACAAAAACAAAACATAATTTTTTTTTGATCATCAGTTTTAACATTATTACTTCAGGTAGTATCTACGTATGTATATAAAAAACACATTAACGAATCATGTATTTTTAGTTACCTATATGCCAGGGGTTAAGACAACAAAAAAAACATTTGTACGGTTCACAAATGCTGAAATCAACATTAGTCAGATTCATGATCAGTCACCTATTTCGAAGAATTATACATATGTAAATTTTAAATAGGGTTATTCCAACCATTAATAACGGCCGTTGGTAGACGATCGTGACATTGTAGCTTCTAAAAAAAACTATAAAACAGATTAATTTTTATTTTAAACAATTTTATTACGAAACATGTTTACACATCATTTTAAAATAATTAGTATCATAATTCATAAACATAGTGAATGACATCTTAGATTAACATAATTAGTAATTTAGAAGGTATCTACCCTAGCGTTGTTTTACATGTAGATAAATTCCATCTACTGGTCTTAATATCAACTCGGCTAGCAACTCGGGGCGATCCGTATGATTTAAAGGTAGATATAATTCAAAGTTTCTAACCACTTTAGACAAAATTGATTTCATTTCGTAAATTGCAAATTTTTGACCAATACAATTTCGTGGCCCAGCACTAAATGGAACATAAGCAAAAGGGTTTAATTTCTCAGCACTATATTCAAAATCGAAGCGTTCTGGATTGAATTCTGTTGCATTTTCAAATATGTTATTATCTCGTCCCATAAAATACGCCCCAATCACAACTTCAGAACCAGCTGGAAGTATTTTTCCGGCTAAAATAAGTTACAAGCAGTGGTTATGAACGATTATATTATGTACTATTATGTAATGTTAATTATACATACCCGACAGCTTTATGTCGGTGGTGACTTTCCGAGAAAATAAAGGCACGGAGGGATATAATCGTAAAGTTTCTTTTATAACGAAATCCATATAATGTAAATTATTGAGGTCGTTGATTGTTACTGGTTTAGTTAGATCTTCGCCTAAAACAGTATTAATTTCTTCAAACAATTTTAGTTGAACATCTTTATTTCGTGCTATTTCATATAAAGCGAAAGAAATTGCGGAAGTTGTTGTATCATGCCCTTCAAACATAAAAGTGTCTACTTCTTCACGAATATCTAAATCATTTAACGGATTTCCATCAATACTGGCTTGTAGTAAAACATCTAAAAGGCACATTTTTTTCTTTTCGCCAAATTCATCAATTTCTGGTTCATTTTTATTGGGTGTAAGTAATTCTTTGCGGCGATTAATTATTACCTTCTCCGTAAATTCATGAAGAATTTTCAATGCGTTTGCCTGTATTTTAGCGCTTTTAGACAAATTAAAAATAAAATCTATTCGTAGAAAAACATCAAAAATACGTTGGTTGATTACTCCAGAAATTCTGTGAATAGAAAGAAAATATTTTTGTTTATATGTTTTATTTAGCTATGTATGTATGTTTCGCAAATGGTATAAATTTAAATATGTTGTGATGAACTTAGATCTAGTGGGATAGGAGGCTTTTTATCGATAGATTACATTTTATTAAATTAAGTATTGTTTTATGTACAAAGATTCGTTAAGCTCGACATGTAAGTGGTAGCAGTCTTGAGTTATATAAGTTAGCAGAGGGTGTTAGCCCTGGAAGGCATCTTATAAATTGAATGGCTTTATTTTGTAAAACTTGTAATTCATTAACTTTTTCTATTGTCGTTGATGACGATGACCATATAAAATTCATATAAGATAGATGAGAGTTGATATGGGCATGGAAGAACATCCATACGCGTTTTTCATTTTTTAAATGTCTAATTTTTTTTAGACTGAATATAAAAGGGCATATTTTATTTTTTATATTTCGTACGTCCCCTTCGAACTTACACTTGGAGTCAATAACCATACCTAGATAAGTAGATTAATTTATCTGGTTTATTTGTTGATTTTTGAATTTGAAATTATCTGGTAGGTTAGTTAGTAGGTAAGTTTTTGTTATTAAATAGAATATAATTAGTTTTCTCCATGTTGATATTGAGTGAATTAGCTGTAAGCTAATTAATCAACATACACACATTTTTAAATTTTTTTAAAAATACTTGTTAAATATTTCGCAAAATTACAAAAGGTTTAAAAATTCACTCGATCGATTTCGGCTTGTTAGGCCATCATCAGGAGTATAAACTGTTTAGTAGATACTCCTGATGATGGCCTAACAAGCCGAAATCGATCGAGTGATGTTTTAAACCTTTTGTAATTTTGCGAAATATTTAACAATTGTTTTTAAAAAAATTTAAAAATGTGTGTATTAAGTGTGTTTCACCAAGTGCCTACGGCAGAAAGTGTAAAATGTAATTAATCAACGTAACATCGTGTAACATGTCCTAGATAATCACAATCCTGGATAAGCACAGCTGCCTTGATAGACAACAGCAGCTTCATCAGCATAGCATTGAATTACTTCTCTTAGGTTTAGTTGGAAGATATCATTTACATACAAATTAAATAAAACTGGACCTAACACAGAGCCTTGAGATATTCCACTAAGCAAATTGAGTGTAGCACTGTTTTTGTTTCGAATAGATATACTACTGTGTCTAAAAAGTAAAGCCAGCTTTTATTTATTTCAAAAAATATTTATTTATTCTTCCAAATCTATTTCGTCGCCTTCAAAGTAATCCCCTCCCGACACAATACACTTATGCCAACGTATTTTCCAGTCTACGAAACAAGAATTAAAATAGCCTTCCGAGATGGTCTTCAGAGGGCGTAGCGATTCAGGTTTTATCTCTTCTATGGTCTCAAAACGATTTCCCCGCAGTGATCTTTTGAGTTTCGGAAATAGCCAGAACTCACACGGTGCTAAATTAGGCAAATACGGTGGTTGTGGAACGATATGGATCGAATTTTTGGCGAAAAAATCACGGAGAACGAGTACAGTGTGAGAAGGTGTATTATCGTGGTGCAAATACGAAGAATTGTCTGCCCACAATTCTTGTGAATAGCTTCACGCAAACGATGCGTTGCACTCAAATAATACTGTTTGTTGACGGTTTGGCCGGGTGGAAGGAATTCTGAATGGACAACACCACGATAATCGATGAAAACTGTCAACATGACCACGACGTTCTTTGAACTGTTTACACCATTTGTAAACATTCCTTTCCGACCAAGCATGGTCCTTGAAGGCTTTCTGCAACATCTTTAATGTTTCTGCATCCGAAATTTCGTTCTGCAAACAAAATTTAATACAACTTTGCTCAATATGATTAAACATTGTAAAAATCGCTGAATGCACTTTTAGCGTCGTACAAATCAATCCAGGTGCTGTGTTTTTTACAGTCGAATGCTTTACGATTATCAATGAATAACACTGCAACAAAGTTTCTTTTTTCAATTCCATCTTATATTAAATTACATAAATTAGCTACGGCAGCTTGCGTGTTGCTTGTTTTGATAAAATCGAATTGGTTTTGATTTATTATTTTATGAAAGGTCAAAAATTCTACTAATTGTAAATTAAGTACTGTTTCAAAAACCTTAGCAAAGCATGATGCCACTGAATGAGGTTTATAATTTGAAGCGGAGGTTTTAAACCCTAAAGGTGGGTCACACTAACTATAGATAGATAGATCTAAGAAAATCATGTGATGATTGGAATAATATATGTCATATAAGCCAATTGAAAACTGTTTACCAACGGAATCAGTGATAGCATAATCAATGCATATACAAATTGTATTTGATATTCTAGTACTGTGGTCTATTTTTCTGTTATTCAATATAAAATATCCATTGCTAATTAATAATTGTTCAAGATTTACGGTGTTGTTGTCTTGTGTGTTTAAATAATTTATAATAAATCTCCTAAACTGACTTTATTTGAATAATTGTTTAATAAATTATCCAAAGTTTCCATTAGAATATCAATGGATGACGACCCTGATCTGTAAATCCCTATCACGTTTAAATTGAGCTGATTTAATTCAATAACTAAAAAACTAGAATTATCACTACAAGTATTAAACTGTTCCTTGTCAGATATTTATTACTCACAAAAATACTTACACCACCACCGATTTTATCTTGGCGAAAACAATGAAATATTATTGAAATTCGATAATTTCGCCTCATTCTGACATATCCATGATTCACCAATTAGAATAACGTCAGGAGATTTTGTGTATTTACTCAACGTTAGTTCCACTTCTTCAAACTTATTTCTCAGGCTTCACGCATTGAGATAAGCGATTCTTAAAGATGAAGCAGTTTGATTGTTTTCCACATTTAGAAAATATTTCACAATGATATTATTCTTCATCAGAAACTCACTCCATGAGTGTTTCCATTAATCTAAAAAACAAAAATGTCAAATTAGAGCTAAAAAAAATAATAATAACAATAATAAACCAAAAAAATAAAAAAAAATATAAAGAAGATCGATCAATAAACAATAAAGCACATTTACAAATGCACGCGTACATACTGTTATATGGGCAGAAACAAAATCAACAAAAATGTTTATACAAGCCGTGTGGAACCAACACTTAGGCTATACAAATTGTCCTCTATGGCTTAGCATTAGTAATATACATATATAATAAATAAGAAAATATATATATACACAAAACTAACACAAATGCCTAAAATATTGTTTACTTTTTTGTTGGTTTTGATCAAAACCAGTACCCTGATTCTCTAAACAGTAAGATAATGTGTAAACGGGTAAACCTAAAGTTATCTTGCTGGTTTTGTCATTTTGCATTCTCTAATTATCCATCAAGATAAAATTCAAAACGCTAAGATAAAAGAACGTCAAAATTTTACACAAATATTTATCTTGGGAAAAATTAACACAAACATTATTTTTAAGTTGTTTTTGTATTAATTCTTATTAAATTATATTATTATTTTATACAATAACATACATAAATAAAAACTGAGCGAAAATAATGTTTAAAACTTAGAATTGTCTGGTTATTTTGGTTACATTTTTTTTAAAATTTAATTTAGCAACATCAAAGCTAGGGACAAACGGGGCGTAGAAAATAATGTAGAATAAATAAATAGTTTAGAAATTAAATTAGATGCATAGCTGCGAGAAAGAAAAGCTAAAATTAGAGAGTGAAAAATTTGAGTTAGAGAAACAAAGATTGGCAGTTGAGACTCGCAAAGGTGCGGCTTCGGAAACCATAGCGCAATATGAGCTTAGATCATAACCATTGAGGATCCGTCTGTAATTATAATCTCTACATTTTAATTATTTAAAAATGAAATTACTAGTTTTTTTTATTTTAAATATACATAATGAATTTAAATGTGATGAATCAAATATATTTTGTAATAACATTTATAAAACCATCATTTTTTTAGGTTATCCAAAATACTGCTTTCCAAATAATTTTACTGCCCTTCCATATTGCCGTCTTCGCCAACAGCTACTTCGTCATATTCCTCATTGTCGATATTGATTTCGTGAAGTGGCATATTTGCTTCTACTTCTACATCATGTTATGCAGCACCGCACAAGAATTAATGATATGCCAGTTTTTTGGGGAGAATATCTCATCTTTCGCCAAAATTCGAAAACGTCCTTTAAGGACTCTGATGCATCTTTCGACACAATTTCTGCTGGCTCTACATTATAGTTTTGCTCGTACTCATCTGTGGAGTTCTAATTGTTGTTGGCGGTTCTAATTGGTAAAAAATGGCTTTTGCCCATACCCGCCATCGCCTAGAATAATGAAAATAATGCATTTTATTTGCTATCTATAGCCTATTCAAATATTTACCAATTAACCACGTTTAATGTTTCCATTTTCACATATAATTTCTCGCATCATTTTATGTTTCTTGATTAAATTATTCATACACATTAAAATTACTAACGCAAATGCATTTTATCAATTACATAACATTCACTAATAAATTTCATAAATTGTAATAGAAAATTGATATTTTGACATTTCGTCTATCTTGCTGAATTGCTGACTATAATTTTATCTTGGAAACAATTTTTTTTTACAGAATGTGATTTAAGCGTTCCAAGATAAATTTAAGTGTAAACTTTTATGTGTGTAAAATTTATCACGTTTGCACATTACAATTTATCTTGTTTTTTAGAGAATCAGGGTACAGTAGAGAACAATTTCTGTGAGAGGATCGGTGTAAAGAGCGAACGTCACGGCTTGTATAACCTTTTTTTTTGGTTGGCAGAAACCAAGTTCAATAAAATACTGGTTCGATATCATGATAATATGCGAATTACATCTTTTGTGTAGTTGATTCTTTTTTTTTAAATTCATTATCGTCTCGTCACTGTTGTAGAATTTTGATCAATTTTAGCATAAATCCCACCGTTACGATGCCAAATTTTATGAATGATTTTATTTTTTTGAAAAAGTCTTAATTCATTCATCCATTTAACGTAGGCTGGTATTAGTCGATTTCGGAAAAGTATTACTTTTCCCCTTGAAGCAACTAATGAGGATTAAGTTTTTCAATTGTAATCGGTGAAATTTTCTTTACACTTTCCATGATTTTTTCTTTACCGGCTGCCTTAAATATGATTATGATATTCGTTTGTTTTATTGCATTTAGTAGCTGTAAATTTGTTTGTATTGTAATATGAATATCATCAGTGTTAAGTTCACAAATATTTGTGAGCCTTTTCAGGAGATCATCATTTGAGCCTATTTTACTTCTGGTAGACTTTGGAGGCATTGTGGCGGTTACTAGCCTGACAACCTATAAAACTTTTATTTTTCAATTACCATCCACTTTGTTCCGTCCCAAAGCGTCAACCCGGTCAATTAGCTCGGGGAAATGAATTCCGACAGATGTTGTGACGTTTACTAATAAAAGCGTCACAACATCATAGGAGGTTTATAAATCAATAAACCGAGAAACAACAAGCAATTAGTTCAGGTGGATTGGTGAGTTTAACATAAACCAGATGAACCAATGGGAACAAAATTTTGATTAATATCAACGGCGCTAGTTTATATGGAAATATTTCTACTGGCATCCCACAATCTAAAACATTAGGTGTATTGTGGAGTGCCAGTTGGTTTTTCCTTATTAAGCCACGTTTTCAATGAATTGGTACTATTTGTTCATCTGATTATATTTGTTTGTGGTTTAACGCAACTCTTGGAAAAGTCGCGTTAGCTGCGAAAAGAATTTCGCAGCTATGTTTATAATAAAATATGGTGAAATAAATAACAAGATCGAACTGAAGATGTCAAGCGCGAATTTTTATATAGAACATCAAAAAAGTGGAATTCGCTTATACACTTCAAATTTCCGAAGGAATACAAAATGAAAATAGGTAGCTATTAATCGTTACTTGCAGGAGCATTTACAAGGAGCTAGGACCGTTAATAAGTCTGCTCTGCACTCAATTAAAAAAAATTATATATACAAAAAAAAGAGATTTGCTAGCCAAGGGGATGTATTTGTGAGTCGTATTAATATAACACGGCACACCACAAATTAGTGACCCGACGTGATCTGAAGACCAGTAAACAATCCGTTATCCGTCTCAGATCTTACAATGCACAGCATACCTTTACGACCCGCAGGCACGCTATGCGAGGAGCTAGGAGCCGTAGGTATTTTTTTTTCATTTTAGTTATTACCTAGCGATAAGACGCTTAAACAACCGAGGAGAAATATTGGAACAAGCCACAGGCACGCTATAAGAAGAACCTTGCGCTTTACAATATTTCAGCCAATACAGTGGTTTACAAGCTAGAGGATTAATACGGTCCAGGCCGATACGGCTATACGGCAATTCCGAGACCCCATCAGGAAGCAGCCGGCAGATTTTTATTTATCAGGCCGATACAACTATATACAGCAGTTAAAAAAAACCAACGGAGAGCAGCCGGCCGGTGGGATTCATTCAACGGGTAAACCTAGTTCCAAGCCGATTCATCCAAGCTGCAAGTCCCGCAGTTTAAACGGTGGAAAGCAGCGGTGGTAAGGCAAGCAAATCAGGTCGACCACAAGGAATCGAGTTGCGTTCTTGCCGTCAGCATATACCAGCCCAGCACCAAGCAACACGGAGAAGGTTTTTTTTGGTTACTGTTGAGAAAAATTAGATAAGCGAATATAATTATTAGTGCTGTGATTTTTAGGTAAAAACCTTTTCGTGCTAGAGCCAGGTTTACGTGTTTTGGTTACATAGAAACTTGATTCATAAAATTTCCTTTCATATGGCATCGGTTTGTTAGCACCTTTTCTCACCTTTTCCGTGGTTTGGAACCTTTTTGACCTAAATTAACATTTTTGAACCTTTTTGTCGCCTAAATTGTATAGTATTCAAAATCATTTCCAAACCACCATTCGTTACAACAATAAGAGTAACAAGAGAAACAACCAATGCACATAGGTTTACGGTGAAGCTCCCGAAACCTCGAACTGAAGAAATCAAGCGCGAATTTATATACCGAACATCAAAAAAGTGGAATTCGCTATTACATTTCAAATTTCCGAAGGAATATAAAATGAATAAATTTAAGGTAGCTATTAATCTTAACTTGCAGGATCGCGCAATGGGTGCAGAAGCTCTGGCAGTTACAAAGAGCTAGGGCCGTTAATAAGTCCGCTCTGCACCCAATTAAAAAATTTATAAAAAAAAAAAAAAAAAAAAAAAAATAATCATGAAATGTCCGGATTTTACATCAAATTGGTATCGTATATTTCTGGTCTACGGAAGTAAATTTTAAGACAAGGGACAAATGTGAACGCGACATAAAAAATATCCTCAGTTAAAAAATATGAATACGAAAACACATTTGTTCAGTATTTTTATTTCTAAAAAGTGAAGTTTTTACATTAGCTCCAAAACTACTTTAACCCTCTCAAACGCCTTGTACAATATATTGTACATCAACTTTCATCGCTTCGACCAACCGTAATTTTTAATTTTTGTCTCATTTTTCTTGTGCGATCGTTCTCTTATGTATTTATGTTCATACTACAGTTTTATGAGCAATCCCATATCATAGCAGTGCATAATTGTGCTACATATTTTATTTTTGGAAGAAAGTCAATTTTAAATGGCGTTTGAAAGGGTTAAATGTATTTTTTTTTCTTTTGTTGGCATCCATGAAAAATTTGGCATAAATAGGTTTTTCAGTCGGTTTCATCGATGGACAAGTGTTATTTTGTCAAATTTGTAATGTGACAATCGTTGCAGTCAAAAAATCACAAAACGATCAACATATAAGATCCCAAAAACACAAAAAAATGCCACAAAAAACCACAGAACTACAAATCAGACGTTTATATCTGAGGTGAGGAATGGAAACGTTACGCACCCGGCCTCTTTGGTTAAACAAAAAGCCTATAAACGATGAAACTATTTCACAAGTAAAATATAGACGAAACAACCGACACAACCGGAAGATATGTGGCTAATGTTGTAGAAGGTGTTTTAAATAGGGATGAAGATGAAAGCCACAAAAAGATTTTATTGAATACTGCTATATTAGACAAACCCAATAGTTTCACAGTAGCTAGACTTTTCGACGATTCCGTTAAAATTGTATTCGAAGATTTTTACCTAGACAAAATTTTAATGTTTTTATCAGATGCTGTGCCTTTATGGTGTAGGCGGCTGCTGCAATTAAAATGCTGTTTGGTACACGGGATTTCATCGAGAGGCCGAAATTATAAGATCAATACATCCCGATGTGGAGAGATGATTGCTTACGCCAAAAATTTATTTTTAAAAGCGCCTCGAGAGTTCAAATTTTTAGAGAATTTGAACCGGGTTTAGAGCTTCCACCAAAGCAATAGTCAAAACTTTTTATTTATGAATTTTACTGTGATGAAATAAGCAACAAATTTAAGTTAATAAATTAATTAAAAGCAGCTTTATTATTCAAATAATTTTAATTTTTGGAACCTTTTTGCCACCTTTTTTTAATTTTATAGAGCATATTTTAGGTACCTAAAATGCATTTTTTAGCACCTAAAATTATCATAAATTATCATATCGCCCTCATAATTATCATAAATTTTT
Organism: Tipula helvola; assembly: GCA_963556165.1. Classification (NCBI taxonomy): domain Eukaryota; kingdom Metazoa; phylum Arthropoda; class Insecta; order Diptera; family Tipulidae; genus Tipula; species Tipula helvola. Next base: position 216,458,377 of record OY744481.1, on the reverse strand, counting down.
ACCATTCTACACCAGTGGCACTATTCTGGTTTTCCCGGGGAATTGCGAATTGGGAATTGTTTTATTGTCAGTTTTTAGTGTATATTGGTTTTCTTTTTTCGAAAGCATACTGAGCGATTGGCATTTTGTTCATGTTTTGGGAAAAAATAATTCCCAGCCAAATTTTTAGGGAAAAATAAACAACAAAATTGCTATGAAATCGAACTATGTTTCCCCAAAATCTAGTATGCTTTGGAAAAAAGAAAACCAAAATACACTAAAAACTGACAATAAAACAATTCCCAATTCGCAATTCCCCGGGAAAACCAGAATAGTGCCACTGCAAGTGATCTACCACGCTTGTGTTTTTTCCACTATAGGTCCAAAGAATCCGCCCGTTATTGCAGGCCGAACTGCCCGAATTGGGAAGAATTCAAAGCAAACAATTAGTTCCACCTGCGCAAACGGCGACATGCAACAGTGATATCATGAACTGTCGCGCAATGCTCGCAGATCGAAACTGAATTGCAAACTCTTAACAATTTATCCTCGTCGTAAAATATTTATCAATCTGGAATATACAGAATAATTTAATGTTTAATATTTATTGTACGTTTATATGTAGCAGCTCTTCGGATAATCAGAATGTTTCCGATTAAAGAACGAGATAAAGTTAACCGAGTGGTGTATCCTGATGGTTTTTCTCACAATGGCCACTGATAATTAGACAAACACATGGCGATCATAAATAAATCGAATATTGGAGGAAGGGTCAATCGGTTTATTAATTTTATTTTGACATCAAGTTGATGCGGGAAACTAATGTGGAGTTCGATTGGGCAAAATAAATCAATTTACTATAAAAAAAATGATTTAAATAATTACGCGCGTACGATTGGGCAGAATAAATCATTTATTTTTTGATTTAAATCAATTTTGACAAATCGAGGTTTTTTGCAAGATTTACCAATACCAACAAAAAAGAAATGTCAAATCGTCAATCAAAATTGTGACAATTCAAGAGTCAAGACGTCTAAAATTTCGTAACTTTTATTAATAAATCGTTGTGTTATTAAAATAATTTTTGTGACAAAATCTGTGTAATTTTGTGCATTATCAAACTAAAGATTTGCTGATTTAACCTCAAAAAATATTCACATATCTGTGCTCAAAAGGTAAACTATCTTAGTGCTCAAAAGGTAAACTATCTTAAGTCGACTTAAGCTGTTATTTACCTTTTCTAATATTCAAAGTGCTCTGTCTCTCCTCGAACCTTATTTAGCTTGACTTAAGTGGTAACACCTTGTGGCCAAAGGCTTTGGTCGCAAACTCGCAAAGCCATAGCAACTTTAGTCGACATAGGTGAAAAATGAATATAACATTTTACTTTTTCTAACTCTCTAGAAAAATTATGTAAATTGAAATAAGATGTTTTACCATTTGATTGGGCATCAAAAACTTGATTTTTTTGACATCCTAACCGAACTCGACATAAATATTTTGGAATTTCTCTTTTCTTTTTTTATAAATGGTTTTGCTTTAATTTTTTTTTGCTCATCTTCAAAAATTCAGAAGAGAGGGTTCAGGAATCAAAATCTGTTGGAACACCACCGAATTTTATATTTTTAACTTTTTTATGTTTTTTTATGATTTATTTTTATGATTAAGTTTTCTTTATTTAATTTAGTAGGTATTTAATTTATTTTGTTAGTTTGTTTACGAATAATTTGGTTTGAAAAGTATAATTTTGTTTATTCATTAAATTTAATGCAGCAAAATAATTTATTGCAGGGAATGTTAATTTGTCTTGGTAGAAACTATTTTAATAATATAACATACATTTTTAGGTTACAAAATTTGTTGGAAGATACCGTTATTTTTCTGAATATACCTAATTACTTTTTTGTGTTAGAATCTTAAATTTTTGATCAACTTTTCTTATTTTTTAGTTGAGGATTTTAAATTCCTTGGAATATAATTGTTAATTTTTTGGTGGTAGATTCTTAATTTTATGTTGAAGGTTTAAATACAATCTGTCGAAACAGCATAATAATTACAAAATGAATTAACTGCTGATTAAATCATTAAGCACTTTCTATCAACTGTTGCGTTTGGTAAAAGTAGGGCTACCGAATATAATTTTACTTGATGAAGTAGCGTGATATTAGTACAACGAAGTAATGATAGGACAAACAAAGTAACCACATTTATTTCATATAAACAAAATAATTAATATTCCTCAATCATTTGTTTTTACATCACTCTTAAACAGTTTTAAAAGCTGTAAAAATCGTCAGTTTTTTTTCCGTCTACACTCGGCGTTAATAGCTATTTACGTTACAAGAGCGGTAAATGAGTTATTACAGTACGAGCTCGACGTTTATGGACGAGGCGACGAAGAAGCCGAGTCCAGAATTTGGACAGAATTTTGAACGAGTTCTGTAACGATCATTTAACGTACGGGCAACGTACAACGTTTTATTTCATACTACATGGGACATTAATTCGATTTTTTCAATAAAAATTGAATTTTAAAGTACAAACATGAATTTGAAATTTAAAGAAAATCAATCCAAATGATTTTCAAATTATCAAGTTACCTTAGTTATTTTTTTTGTTTTGTTTGGTTTTATATTTTTCTGTAGTGTAATAGCTCGTTTTCCGGACACTTTTGTTCTGTACCGTCATAATTCATTTCCCGGACAGAAATCAATCACATAATCATTGATTTTCGGTATAGTATGAAATAATGGGTATTTAAAACAAATGTTTGTATTACCATGAAATAATAAAGATAGTTGTGTTTTATTTATTAATATTTATACTAAATAGAAATGTCCCCTGGCAAGATAGCCATGTAATAAAATAAGTTTGGCAAGATCGCCATGTAATAAAATACGTTTGATTTTTATTTACTGATATTTATACTAAATAGAATAGAGTTGTTATTTTAATAGATCAAGGGAGAGGAGAGGCCTGCGCCTCGTAATGCAATTTAATGCATCGTGCAAAGCACTTGTTTGGCCCTCCCCATTTTCCCACCCGATATTGCAAAGCTAATTGCAACTTACTTTCGGCAGGGATGGCTCCTTGGCTAGATTAAATAAGATTTAGTTGTTTACTCCATTAAATCCAATTTTATTATTAACTTTCTATTACAAATTCTTACATATTTATACTTAATTTTAACATACAAACTATACTCTAATTGAAATTTACTTTACTTATTAATTTGTTTAATTGACAAAATTTATATTCAATATTAAATTATTAAATCAGCGAATTCGATTAATTACTACACTAACAACTATATACGAAGTATAGTAGGCTTATCAGTCAAATAATAAAGAAATGAAAACTACATAAATCAGTTTTCCAAAAATTTTTTATATTTCGCCCAACGTTTCGACAAAATTTTTATTTGTCATCTTCAGGGGCTATATAGTGAATAAAAAAACAACAATATAATACAAACAATTTCGATAATCAAGAAATTTAAAATTACTTACACATAATGTAAAACAAAAACCAAAACAAAGAAATTTATATCCGATAATCATCAATACAAATTATGATAAAAACATTTTGAAACAAATTATTTAAAAAAAAAAAAAAAAAAAAAAAACTATGGAATGGAAAAAGTTTTGTCCCAAAAAATTAACAAAATGGACGAACTACAAATTTTACTCATTGTACACAGTCGTACATAAGAAAGCAATTGATTTTGTTTCCATTATTATTACTTTTATGTCAAACGTCTACGTTTCCGTCGATTTGCAGAGATGTCATCATCCTGGTGTGTGTGGTTGTGTAAAACATCGTGTCTTCTCTTTCTATTATTTTTGTTATCGTCTACTATTGCACAAAACACTGGGGAAATATCATCAACATCACGCCTTTTATTGTAAGTTTTGTGTGTGTATATATGTAAAGCTTCGGTTGTAAGCCGTTTACCATAGTGGTTTTGTGTATCCAATATTCTGGTATTATTGAAATCAGGGTAATGACCCATTTCGTGGAAATGTTGCACGACCGCAGTTTTATTTTCCATTTCGATTAGCGGTTTTTTTATGTCGTTCTTATGATTATTTATTCTTTTTTTCAGACATTGACTGGTTTGTCCGACATAAGTTAGGTTACAGGTATCATCACGATTACCATTACCGAGGCAAGGAATTTGATAAATGACATTTGTCCGTTTATCCATAGGAATTTTATCTTTTAATTTCGTATAAATGTTGCGCAGGCACCCATTACTCCTATGCGCAATTTGCACGTCTTCTGTATATGTTTGTGTAATTTTATTTATTTTTTCCGAAAGACCTTCAATGTATATCAAACTCTTGTACTTTTTATTTAATGTGTGTGAAAATGTTGTTTCAGCGTTTTGTACATTCTCAGTTTGTAAAGTTTCATTAACTCTTTTTTGTAAAAAAGAATTAACTGTACGTTTTACAAACCAAACCGGGTAGCTGTTCATTTTTAAAATATGGTAAATTTTTTGAATATTTTTCTTGTGGTAACAAACCGAACTCAACGTTAGCACACGGTGTGTTAGATTGTATGCAGTGTTTTGTTTATGAATAATAGGATGGTTGGAATAGTAGTTTAACAAACGTCCCGAGGCGATGTTTTTTTGGTACCAATCCGTAGACACGATACCATCTATCCCACGCTTAACCAAGACGTCCAAAAAAGGCCTTTTTTGGACGTCTTGGTTAAGCGTGGGATAGATGGTATCGTGTCTACGGATTGGTACCAAAAAAACATCGCCTCGGGACGTTTGTTAAACTACTATTCCAACCATCCTATTATTCATAAACAAAACACTGCATACAATCTAACACACCGTGTGCTAACGTTGAGTTCGGTTTGTTACCACAAGAAAAATATTCAAAAAATTTACCATATTTTAAAAATGAACAGCTACCCGGTTTGGTTTGTAAAACGTACAGTTAATTCTTTTTTACAAAAAAGAGTTAATGAAACTTTACAAACTGAGAATGTACAAAACGCTGAAACAACATTTTCACACACATTAAATAAAAAGTACAAGAGTTTGATATACATTGAAGGTCTTTCGGAAAAAATAAATAAAATTACACAAACATATACAGAAGACGTGCAAATTGCGCATAGGAGTAATGGGTGCCTGCGCAACATTTATACGAAATTAAAAGATAAAATTCCTATGGATAAACGGACAAATGTCATTTATCAAATTCCTTGCCTCGGTAATGGTAATCGTGATGATACCTGTAACCTAACTTATGTCGGACAAACCAGTCAATGTCTGAAAAAAAGAATAAATAATCATAAGAACGACATAAAAAAACCGCTAATCGAAATGGAAAATAAAACTGCGGTCGTGCAACATTTCCACGAAATGGGTCATTACCCTGATTTCAATAATACCAGAATATTGGATACACAAAACCACTATGGTAAACGGCTTACAACCGAAGCTTTACATATATACACACACAAAACTTACAATAAAAGGCGTGATGTTGATGATATTTCCCCAGTGTTTTGTGCAATAGTAGACGATAACAAAAATAATAGAAAGAGAAGACACGATGTTTTACACAACCACACACACCAGGATGATGACATCTCTGCAAATCGACGGAAACGTAGACGTTTGACATAAAAGTAATAATAATGGAAACAAAATCAATTGCTTTCTTATGTACGACTGTGTACAATGAGTAAAATTTGTAGTTCGTCCATTTTGTTAATTTTTTGGGACAAAACTTTTTCCATTCCATAGTTTTTTTTTTTTTTTTTTTTTTTTTTTTTTTTTTTAAATAATTTGTTTCAAAATGTTTTTATCATAATTTGTATTGATGATTATCGGATATAAATTTCTTTGTTTTGGTTTTTGTTTTACATTATGTGTAAGTAATTTTAAATTTCTTGATTATCGAAATTGTTTGTATTATATTGTTGTTTTTTTATTCACTATATAGCCCCTGAAGATGACAAATAAAAATTTTGTCGAAACGTTGGGCGAAATATAAAAAATTTTTGGAAAACTGATTTATGTAGTTTTCATTTCTTTATTATTTGACTGATAAGCCTACTATACTTCGTATATAAATTAATAAACAGTCAATTTCTATAAATAACTAACAACTATATGTGCACGCGTTTACCTGTATAACATTATTACAACAACATAATTGTGCACGTGCTTATTGAAATTAAATTATATGACAACAACTACCTATATTCATACTTATTGTATAACGTTGGTGATTCAGAGTTTTAATATAGTTTCTTAACGTTAATAAAATTCTTATACTACAAGTACTTATATTTCATAATTTACAAACGACTGGAATGCGTTTGTTTACATTTTTAATCATATAAAAAGTAATACAATATGGCCTGTATTATATTATCATTATTCTATGAACTACGACATACTTCTACGATAGTGTAATATGGATATGTTGCCATATTTCTGAGTTGTATTATTTTTACGATCGTAGTTAGCCTCATGAAGCTAACTATTGCAATATCTCTCTGACAGCTCATAAAAATGACAGAATACGAAAAATACGATTGGAGTATGAAAATATAGACTCGCTTTTGTTCCATTCTTTGGTAACTATGGTTGGTGAACAAAATGAATCATAGTGTAATATAGAAAAGTGATTTGTATCATTTCTGTTGTCGTACTTTTCAGTACTTGTAGTTATTATTCTACAACGTAGAATTTAATACAGTATTACAGCGGTATAATGTAATACAGGCTTATGTCATTGCAAATATTGCACTGCGAAATAATCATAGGACCGAACGTCGTTGGCTGTTATTGTAGCATGAAAGGAATTAAATATGTACAAATATAATTTTGTTTTAGCTGTAATTGTGACATTTAAATAATTTAGAAAATAATTTAGTGTGATTTGGAAGATACTCTTGAAAAAAACTGAAATGGGTCGAGGTAAGGAGTTGACGCATAGCAAGGACAAATTTTGGCATATCGGGAATCCGGAATGACAACCAGGGAAATAGCAGCCCGAATTAGGAGAAGTAGGAAGGTGGTAATAAATTTGCTGAAATTGAGAGAACAATATGGCCAAAAGAAATCTACAGGAAGAAAACAAGTTATTTCTGCAAGAAACGTTCGAGAGATAATAATATTGGCACTCCAAAATCGAATAGCCTTTCTGAGATTTCTTTTGATTCTGCGCGGCTGTCTCTTAATCTTAACGTGACTGTAAGATGGGTTCAGCAGACTTTAAAAGCTGATTGTAACTTGGAGTATACAGAAAGAGTTGCAAAACCACGACTAAAAATTCACCACAAACGTGCGAGGTTAGAATTTGCAGAGAAACACCAATTTTGAGAAGAGAGGTGGACCCAGGTTGCTTTTCCAGATGAGAAGTTCAATCTCGATGCTCCTAATGGGTCGCAGAAGTAGTGGCATGACACACATTCAAGAAAGCAAGAACGAATGTTTCGTAGTTTTGGCATTGGATCGTTGATGATTTGGGGCAGGCTATGGGATATTATGGAAAAACCCTTATATGTATTATCTCAATAAAAATGAATGCCACAAAGTATGTGGAATTGTTGGTAGAAATTGGACATTTCAACAGGAAATTGCTAATCTAACCAAGCAGTTTTTTAACTCTACTGGTATCCCATTATTGAACTGGCCTACCTGTAGTCCGGACCTTAACCCGATCGAGAACCTTTGGACAATATTATTGGAACGTGTTTTCAAAAATAATCGGTAGTTCGACTCTATTCGGTACTAACACAAGGTGTAAAAACCGAATGTAACAAAATTGATTAGGAAGTTGATAACTTCTATGCCACGTCGTATACAACAAGTTATAATCAATTAAGGTGCCAATACTGACTATTAAGTTAAAACAAAAAATGTAATTGTTAAATAATATATTTTTTTTTTGTTGATCAAAATGGTTATGGTCTTATTATTATTTAGTTAGGGTGGAACATTTATAGGTAAATAATTATTTATAACAGTATCGCGTATGAAGTTCCTACACAAAGAAAAATGTCTGAGTTTATTTTAAAAAAAAAACAAGAATTTGATTTTACGTTGTAAAATACCAAATCTTTAAGCCAAATTCGTTTTCTTTACTATAAATGATTCAAAATTTTAAACTAAAAAATCAAAAACTTTAATTTGAATTTTTTTAACTAATAATTCTATTGATTTATCTTTTCCGTCAAATGTTCAAGGTTTTGTTCTAAACTAAATGATAAAACATTTGCAACACAGAATTAAAGTTTAAACCAATTACCAGAAAGTTTTTTCCTATTTGATACCGTAGAATTTACTACTGTAGAAAACAAAAGTAACCAGATAATGTAAGACAAAAGATACTACCAGAGTACATATTTATCAAAATTTTCTCATTTTCTTATTAAACACAATAGTTATTTACGTCACAAGGCCGGTAAATGAGTTGTTACAGTACGAGTTCGACGTTTGTTTTGAACGAGTACTAAAATCTCTAAGATTCGGCGGAAAAAAATCCTAATGGTCATGAAGAAAATTCTGCAACAATTTGTTTGTAATTTTCTGCTCTTTTGCTGCCGAGGAAATTTCGGACGACAGCCACAAAAACATCCCACGCTCGCATTTCCAACGAACTCAATAGACTATGAAGCTCAATTTGAAATAAGCAAATTTTAAATTTTTGAATAAGCAATTTCTTTATTTGTGGACCATTAAATACATGTGAATAAAAATGAAGCAATTAGGAAAACAATTAATTAAATAAGGAAATAAAATACCTGCTTCAATTTTGGCAGCGCTCAATTTTGGAAATACTGTTTGTAAGTACTTAAAAGCTTCGCTGCGAGAATCAAGAGCTCGAACGAAATTCCGAATAAGGACAAGTTTTATGTGCAGTGGCGGCAAAATTATTTTGCTTGAATCAACCAATGGTACGTGATCTATGCTGAACTGACCCAACTGAAAATTTATGCGTGGATCTCATTTGAAGTCAGTGTAATGAAGCTCTTTTCTGCGACCTTTCCAAACGCATAAAAAACATTGGTGTCTTGAAAATCCCTTTTTAACACCATAGCAATGCAACTACTTTTAGGCCACAGCAAATTTTCCACTCGTGCTGACGGTAGTTAATTAGTTCTAATATGCACTTCATGTTTTTATAATTTTCTTGCATATTTGTGGTATATACGACAGGAACGGATCGATATTTGTTTCCAATATGAAGTAATACTGCCTTCAGACTAGTCACCGACAAATCGATGAAAAGTCGCCATTTCTGTGGTACATAGGGATGCCCGATTTCTCTGAGCAATGCATCGATGTCATTGGAGTATCCTAAACTCTTTCCAGAAATGTGGTGTAAAACAAAATATTGATCAAATGAAGTAGTTCTAGCGCGTTTACGAGCTGACCTTATTTTAAAATAACTAGCAACTAAATTCCACTGTTTCAAACGCGATGCAATTAATTCAGC